>JARBWK010000004.1:86538403-87275357 GCA_030556195.1 Anolis apletophallus
CTTGAGAAGCAGCCCCCGAACTTTCCCAGCCGCTGGCCTCCATCTGCTGCTCGGCCAGGTCCTGGGAACCTCGGCCGTTTGGGAATTCATAACTATCTCCGCTATCTGCTTCGCTGCCTTCCATCTCCACCTGGTCCGCTCCTTCCCGGGAGAATGCTCCCCTCGAAATCCCAGGCTAAACTCTTTTGCAGGTGAACTGGGCAAAGGCACTGCTGACCAATCTTGCTCTGGGCCTTCCAACTCGTCCTCCGAGTCCCCTTCCGCCTGTGCAGGTCCCAGTGGCATCGGGACCCCCGGCGCCTCACCCCCTCCCATTGGCACGAACGGGCCCATGGGTGCTACATCATCTGAATTACTTTCATATCTATGAGTGAGTCAGCTTTGTGTATCCACATGTATCACTTTTCAAGCATGATCATATGGAGTATGTCAGAATATGTTTAAGTTGAAGAGAAGTCCATTGTTCTTCCTATTCTGTCCTCCATCTTCACCTCACTGTTATTGTTGCAAGAATGCAAAGAAGTCTGAATTCTCAGTCTTACTGGAGCAAGGGACAAATGGTGTTTGGAGGATCTGGATCCTCTTTATCCACAACACATCCAGAGTCCCCTCACCATCCAATCTGGCAAACCTTTTTGTATCAGGCCTTCCCCCAAAAATCAGAACTCTGTATCAAGCCCTAAAAGAGGCTTTATAACCTTGCCTCTGGCCCTTTGGAATCCTTGGATTACAATGTTAATGCCTTAGACCATGGCTACTTATATATTTTTATTTATTTACTGCATTTTTATACTGTTTTTTCTCAGCCAATAGCAACTCAAGGCGGTTCACAATTGGCAATGATTCAATGTCATAATAACAAGGTAAAGTTAAAAAATTATAAAACAGTTATAACATAGTTCAACATTAAAGATACTTAATAAATATTTGGGATAGCTTCACCCAGAGATGGGGATGGTTTTTTCACAATGGTAAATAATTTATTTGGCATTAATAGCTCAAAAAATGCTCTCTGGGTGTAAAGAAGAACCACATCCAACTGGAATGCTAAATATGAAGCTTGGAAAGAAAGGGATAATATGCTAAGGCTGAGTTAACTTGAGAGATACAAACCTGTAATCCTGAGATGCCATGTTATGAACCATTCAGATCCTAGCCACTGTAGAATAAACAGCTATGAAACATTATTTTTGTTAATACCATACAAGTGAGTTCCTTCTTTGTTACAATATATAATCACAGGGGCGGTCAAAGGTAATTTTAAATGGTAGCGAACATTATTTTGGCGCCCAAAAAAACATTATTGGGCTTTTCCCCCCATGTAAAACAAATATACTAGTATAATCTCCCAATCCCATTAGTAGTATTATATTGTACCAATGTCTATACAAGATATTATCCCATATACTATATTATAGCATAATTATATTATACGACACGACAATATAATTATATTATAATATAGTGACATTATAATATAACATAACATTCTATATTCTTATTGATTATTATTATAAAATAATAAATGAAATTATTTATTTAAATAAAATTATCCTCTACTAAATATTTTCATTACTCCTATAAAACTCAAATAACCCAAAATAAAGTAAAATAAAATATTATATATATTACTATTTTGTACAATACCACTATACTGCAATATTGTTTGTAATATTACATGTAATATAAAATATATCATTCTATTGTTATATTGTATTTTTATTATATTGTATGACAATATTAAGCAGAACTGTATAATAATCAACAAGAAATGCAATGTAAATGCATCAAAATCAGAATATATTACCTACCACCTGTCTCATAATTCATAGGAGTCTCCCATAAGTCCAAAATTAGGATCCCAATGTAAATGTAAATAGAAGAACAGCCAAAATGTTCAAATGAGGTCCAATACAGGCAGCGGCCTGGGAAACTTGGGCCCTCCCTCCCTCTAGGTGTTTTGGACTCCAACTCCCACAACTCCTCATAGCCTCAGGCCCCTCAGGTCTAGACAGAAATAGAGCCGAAGAAAGGAAGGAGGGAGAGAAGAGGTCACAGAGGAGGAGGAGGAGGAAAGCCCTTAATTCATTCCTTCGCTTACACTTCCTTCACTGATTCTTTTCTCCTTCCCGCAAACGCGCGTGCGGCAGAGACAAAAGGAGAGGGGAAGCACTCCCCTGCCTGCCCGATAGGGAGTGCTTTGTTTACAGGCTTCTGCGCAGGAGCTACTGGGCATGCGCAGAGGTTTTCGGCGCATGTGCAGTTGCTCCTGCGCCAACTTCCGCTCCGGAGCAACTGCGCCTGTGCAAAAACCTCTGTGCATGCCCAGAAGCGGCGGCGGAGGCACAAGGCCGGGGCCCAAAAGCAGGCAGCTTCGGCGCTGCCTGAGGAACATTGGCAGGGCCAGGATGGCGCCCCATGCGGCCAGGATGGCGCCCCCTTCCCAGATGGCGCCATATGCGGCTGCTTACTTGGCCCACCTGTAGGACCGCCCCTGTATAATCAAAGATAGTTTTTGTTAAATTCTTATTGCATTTTATTAGAAGTTCATATCATATTATCCAACATAGTGCTTCAATATATTTGCCTGGATATTTTCACAATCTTTAAATAGAGTTTACATAATTAGGAAAACAAACAAACAAAATTGTAGTCATCTTGGCCATAACAAAGATTCCAGAATCTACATGTTTGATAGGAATCAGTAGTGCAACCGGATTTTACAAGTCTTGTACGAACCTTTATTATTTATTTATTTAAAAATTTTGTACCCCGACCTTCTCACCTCTATAGAGGGACTCAGACCGGCTTTATTTCTATTACTTCAGTGACAAAGCATGCAATTAGCATTTATCTCCTTTCCCAATGACTACAGTTCCATGATTTACTACTGTTTCTCAATTCCTGATATGCGAATGCAAATACCAAAACAACTGTTTGGGAACACTCATAAAATGAAATCATACTCTGATCATGGTGGGATCAGAGTTTCTGAAAGAGTTCCTTCTCCCATATGAACCTGCCAGAAATGTGAGATCTTCCGAGAAGGCTCTCTTGTTTCCTAACTTTTTGTGTGGTTAGTCTGCTGAGGACTGGTATCAGAGCTTTCTCTGTCACATCACCTCAACTATGGAACTCCCTACCCCAAAACAGGGCTTTCACCCCAAAACAGTGCTTTTTCAAATGGCATTCAATGTTTGAAACGGTTTTCAATCTGGATTATAGGAATTTTTTTGGAATTAAAAAAAGTATTTCAATTATGTTTTTTAATCCTCTGCATTGTTTTGGTTGGCTTTTATTTGTAACTAGCTTGGGGACCCGGCCCTGCCCGGGTCATTTGAGAAGTGCAGCAGGATGTAGAGTGGGTCATGGGGGCTCTGTGTGCCAAGTTTAGTCTTGATCCATCATTATTGGGAGTTGCAGTTGTATCATGAAATTACTGAAGGTAGTGCAAGTCCCATCATCTCTGTGTGTCCCGTCCCCCAAAGTGTAGTAGGATGTAGATTGGGTCATGGGGGCTCTGTGTGCTAAGTTTGGTCTGTATTGGTGAATGGATGAGGGATGCATTGTTTTTGGAAGTGAGTGAAGGTACTTCAAGTCCCATCATCCGTGGTCCGTCTCACAGTAAACTGCACCAGGCTGTAGAGTGGGTCATGAGGGCTCTGTGTGCCAGATTTGGTGTTGATCAGTCATTGGATTAGGTTTGTAGCAGGATTGGGAAGTGAGGGAAGGTACTGCAAGTCCCATCATCCATGTTCTGTCCCCCTCCAAACTTCAGTAGGATGTAGAGTGGGTCACTGGGGCTCTGTGTGCCAAGTGTGGACTTTCTCGGTGTTTGTTGGGGGCCACAGTGGTCTGTGGGAACAGAGGGGTGTAAAAGTACTACAAATCCCATCATCCATTGTCAGTCCTCCCCAAACCTCACCAGGACGTGAAGGCAGTCATAGGGGTTATGTGTGCCAAGTTTGGTCTCGATCAGTGATTGGATGAGGGGTTGCAGCGGACTTGGGAAGTGAGTAGAGGCACTTCAAGTCCCATCATCCATGGCCCACCCTCCTCCGAACTGCACCAGGACGTAGAGTGGGTCATGGGGGCTGTGTGTGCTGAGTGTGGTCTGTATTGGTCCTTTTTGGTGGCCTCAGTGGTCTGTGGGAACCAAAGTCTTGAAAGTACTACAAATCCCGTATCGTGGGTCATGTCATAGGGGGGTTATGTGTACCAAGTTTGGTGCAGGTTCATCACCCGCGCTGGTGGCTGTGGCCTGTGAAAGTGGCTGCCACATATCCGCCCTGGCCTGTGAAAGTATACCGGTGTAAAACAGAAAGGAGTAAAAAAAATGGAAAAGGCCTGCATGGAATTAGCAGTAAGGTCCAATGAGGCTGGGTGAGGGGCTTTGGGCCAGAATTATTTATATAAGCATTAAAGGCATTAGAGAAAGGTATTTATTGTTTTCTCTTGTGTCTTTTGAGTGAAGTAGGGCCTTACCTTGTAGAGTGACAGTGCCTGTTCTAAAGATCCTGTCAGAAGCTGCCTTTCTCTGACACTGTGTTGAAGAGGGAAGATGGATGCCTCTTTTGGGCCTATCTGGGAGAAGGGGATTTGTAGGGGCTACAATGTTTTCTGGGAAGTGAATTGGGATGCAAATCCCATCATTCATCGGCCATCCTGCCCTAAACTCTATTTTGGGGCCTGTAATGTTATGGCCTGCTATTGGTAACTTTAAAAGGGTGCATGGCAGGCAGCCGTTTTCTAAAAGCTGGGGGAGGAGAATACAGGAATCCATTTTGTTTCACAGAGCCAAGTGGGGAGGGAATGTTGATGGTGCATTTTTCCCCTCAGTGGGAAGAAATCCTGTTGTTTGAATGTAGAGGCCTGGAGTCTGGGATGCTGGCTTTTTCCCTCAGGGGAAAGAAATCCTGTTGTTTGAATGTAGAGGCCTGGATTCTGGGTTGCTGGCTTTTTTCCCCTCAGTGGGAAGAAATCCTGTTGTTTGTGCTGGCTTTTTTCCCCTCAGTGGGAAGAAATCCTGTTGTTTGAATGTAGAGGCCTGGATTCTGGGATGCTGGCTAATCAGTGGCTATCAATGCCCTCTGTCTGGTGCCTTAGAATTTTGGAGTGGCGAGGCTGTCCAATCAAAGGACTTTATGCAAATAGCTGCCACATATCCGCCCTTCCGCCCTCCGCATACACACATACACACATACAAACATTCTGTTTTATAAAGGTATACAGATACAGATTAGCATCAGGAGCCCTTGTAAACTGTGAAGTGATACAGATGTACTAGCCAGCCCAAGATCATCATGTCAACATGACCAAAATTGAGTTTCCTTTTCCCGTCATGAGTAACATAGAAAATAATAATGCATTTTACAAATTAAAATTATAAAATGAGCATCTGGAGCATACATATGTGGTCCTAACATTAATGTGAGTTCTGATATAAGAAGAAAGAATACTATTACAAATAGAGTGCATTGCCAGCTCTACTGCCCCATCACCCATCATTATCTCAATGCAGGAGTTAATATACCCACCTCTGGAACTCCTGATTTTGGCCCAAAGCTAGAACCCTAGCTACACAACTGATGGAAATTACTTCCTACTGAGAATATATTGAGGCTTTAAACAGGAGGGGTGAATAATAAAGTAATAATAACACTTTGCCCTGCTGTGTAACCCCATATTAAGTGGCATACGTAGATGTGGGCCAAGACTAGAACAATCTAGTTGAATCCTACAGCAGTTCCAAAACACAAATACCTTGCTACAGTCATGAATGATGTTATAAATGCTGACATAAAATTATATAAGCAGTTAACTAATAAAAAGTAAAGAACAATGGACAGTAACACAAAAATATTGATGTTTTAACCCATCTCCAACCCTGTGAGATTAACAGTTGATATGTGATTTCAGCACTGCATGAACCACATTTCAAGGTCCCAACATACCTAGGCTCGGAAGGCCAAATGAGACACAAGTGGGTTGAAGGCAAGAATCAGAGGCTTTTATTCACTTTGGCCAAGCTTGCACTCTCAAATCAGACATAAAGGCAATGGATAAATACAGAGACATTTAAGCGGTTTGACAGCTATTAAAACAATAGATTTTTGCTACTCTGGGTTCTGATTGGTGTAAGTTACAATCCATATGCTGCTTAGTAAAAGCACACTATCTGCTAATGCAGCTGACTGGGTTCCTTGTCTGGTGGGAATTTTAATAAATTGTCATTGCTCAATTTGAAGCTTGTGGCTGTTTCTAGATCTGCATTCAGTGGGTGTTCTTAGAGGTTGTAAATGTAAATAAACAGAAGCTTTACCAGTGTTTCTGAACCAAAATATACCCTGCAGTATAATAATGTGTCACTCACATTTGTATAACGAGTAACAGTAACAGTTCAAAAGGTCAAACAGAGCAACAATATATATAGCAGTCTCCTTAAATTCTTACAGAGAATTATCAGTCCTTTTAAACAGTCTTTAAAATATGCTTCATGCCTTAGAAATGATCAGGCTTCAGACAATTGGCAGCCATTCATTTCCTGACTGTTTCCAGTCAGCGATCTTTTCACTCTGAAATGAAAATATCAGTTCAAACCATTTCTCTCAGCAAAAAGCTAGAGACAGTAGCCAATCAGAATTCTGGCTCCTGGGATGCTCAGCCAATCAGCTGCCAACACATACCTTTCTAGTCAACCCATTACATCATGGTGCCTTTTTACAAAGCCCCACAGGTGTGTGGGCAGGGTTTGGGCTGATAGGTGTTAGTGTCTTTAGTCCTGTTAGTCCGGGTTTAACAATGGGTCCACCTGGGGAAACACTGGGTGTTGAAATACCCAAATGGGTTCCCAAGATGACTCTGTGATCTTTCCGGCTAGCCAGGGATTTGTCCATTGTTGAGTGTAAGGGTTTATTGTTGGCTAAGAAGGGATGGTCACTGGATGATTATGCCAGCTGCCCAAAGCAATAATGGGATAAGCCCTGGGTTATTCACAGAACACACAAAACAATAATATGATGAACATTGGAAGATGCAAGCAGCTACTGGGACTGGGAAAAGTAAACTTTAGTATTAGGTTTCCAACTATGAGAGGTCTGAAGCAATTCTACCTATTGACCACTGGTAATCTGGTTTCAGAATAAATATTAACAAACAATTAGTAAATAATATAATGCTTGGAGAATCTTAATAACACAACGTAATGCGAAAGGGAAAACAAATTGCAAACTGCTTTACATTCTGTAATCAAAGGAATGTGCAATGTGATGCCAGCAGAAAGTACAGTTAACTACAACTTGTCACCTACCAAACCAGGAATTTTATTGTTTGCTGTTCTCTGACTTCAAGTCATTTCTGATTTATGGCAACCGTAAGGTGAACCTATCATGTTATTTTCTCAGCAAGATATATTCAGAAGTTTTTCATTGCTTTCCTTTGAGGCTGAAAAAGTATGACATAATCAAAATCACCTAGTGGTTTCTATGACTGATCATTAGTTTCAACCCTGGGCTCCAAAAAAATCCAGCTATGCTGCTCAAATATTAATAAATCAGGGGCTGTATTTACTTGGGTCTATTGCTCACCTTTTTTGCTAAATTGTCTTCCCAAAATGAGGGTGCACATTAGATTAATGTAATATGGTGATCTTTGTGATGAGCCAAAGTAAAAGGGGAATTTGAGTTGCACATTAGATTTGATGGCATATTAGACTCGAGTAAATCCGTGATATGTTGTACTTTGCCTCAAGCTTTAAGAAGAGGTGGGTAACAAAATTTATTATTGTTGTTGTTATTCTTATAATGTCATTCCATTTTTTAAAGGTGCTTTAGAAATGTCCCACTTTTTTCTCTTTCTCCTGCTCTCCTCTTTATTCTCAGTTGGCGCAATGGGTTAAACCCTTGTGCTGTTGAATCTGCGGACCTGAAGGTTGGCAGTTCAAAACCGTGGGTTGGAATGAGCTCCCACTGTTAGCCCTATCTCCTGCCAACCTAGCAGTTCAAAAACATACAAATGTGTTGCGGCCTGAACAAGACTGGACCCTTAGTAAACCAACACACGGCTGCTGCGGTTAAATGCTTTATTTAGAATAAGTAAAAGGGGTAAAGAAAGTAGTGAGTATAGTCCAATAATGCTCTCAGCATCAAAAGGTATAAAACTTAGTCCATAAAAAGGTTTCAAAAGAAAGCAGGAAGCTTGGTGCCACAAAGGCTAATCCACTGGGTCTCGAATCCTAGAATTGGCAAGGCTTAAGGCTCTAGCAAGCGGGACCTCCTGGTCCAAACAAGGCTTCGTGGAGCTGGGCAAGGTAGCTGAAAAGTTGGTACGAGATCCAGAATGAGATCTGGACGAAACCTTTATAGGTTTTGGCTGCATTGATCCAACAGGCGCTTACTTCGCCGAAGGGCTCCCACGGGAACAGGCAGAGAGCTCTCCCTTCCCACCATATCTGCATCTTTGTGGAATGTCAACTTGTTAACGGGGCCAGCTGTGCTGGGGAGAGGAGAGACCGCTTCTTGGAGCCAGGTGTTCTTATTGGCTTGAGAAACCTCAGGGCTGCACCGCTCCTTGACCGCTTCGGGTTCAGCTAAAGGTTGCGGTACAGGCCTGCTTTCAAGCCTCTCTAAATCTTGGGCCTGAACATGGCATCGCTCTGGCCTGCTATGAAGACCTGGCTGGGGTGTGACAAAATGTGAGTAGATCAATATGTACCACTTTGGCGGGAAGGTAATAAAGGCACCCATGCAACCATGCCAGCAACACAACCAAAGAGGTGTCTATGGACAACAGGCCCCTCAGCTTGGAAATAGAAAAAGAGCACCTGCCCATGGCCAGAATGAGCACAACCTCCAGAAGCAGGAGATGAAAGAAGAAGCCTTTACTTTTGTTCTGTGTATTTGTTTGTCACTTTTTACTTCATTGTATTAAAGGCATTGAATGTTTGCCTATCTGTGTACATTGTAATCCACTCTGAGTCTGCTCAGGGAGATAGAGTGGAATATAAATAAAGTGTTATATTATTATTATAATTATTATTTCTTTGTTTCAAACTGAATTCTAATTATAGTAGTTTGCACTCAGTTAACTCAGCAAGGAAGAAAGAGACAAGGGATAAAATCTTGCCTTTCCCACTGCTCTTAAGCAAAAGCAAACGGTTGAAGCCTTTCTAATTCGTATGTTATTCCTCATTAGCAAGCTTTGCCCTTTCGACCAGACTCCAATGTTGCTTGGACACACATATCTGTTTTTCAGCTATGAAATGTGGAAAAACTGACCCATGGCAAAGGCTGGAACATATAGCCCCTTAGATATTAAGGTACAAATCCCATCATTCCACTACATTTGCTAGATACAGTTCAATAGTAGTTGTAGGCTAACCCTTTCTGGGGGGAAAACAGATTCTGCACACCAGGTCTAAAAGATTACCGTATTTGTTCAGCTTGCTGGATCACAAATGGTGCAAATGTGAAGAGAAAAAAAACCCCTTGTTCCAAAATACAGCTTCCCAGAAATAGCGGTTTCATTTTCAGGAGAACTTACAGCTGTAGCATCAATGAAAGGAAACAAATGACACAAATTTATGTGCCCAGTAGAAGGAATATAGCAAAACTTGGTTTCATGTGGTATTTCTCATCTGAAAAGCAAAAACTCTGAGAAATGCAACCACACAGATGCCTTATCTTAACATGCACATTCCTTGGCAAGTAGAATCTCGTACAGAAAGTGATCATTAATTCTTTCCCTGGCAGGAAGTATTTGGAAATAATTTCTTTGATTTACTAAAATTGTGGGTTTAAAATTTAGGCTGAATTGTCTTTAAAACTTGGATTTAAAATAGTGTTTGTATCAAAGGTACATTTAGTCATTATAAAGAAAATAGTATACAGAAATTTGAATTTAAAAACAAGCTTTTTTCTAGCTACTTTTGATTTTTTAAATAATAGCAATATGTACAGGGCTGCTCCAATCTATTTTGCTAACCAACACAAAGTAGCAAAGGAAACCTGTCAAGCCAGAATACATGGTACCAATGTCAGTGAAATTAAGTTCCCACACAAAATATTAAAAATTAAATTACACATGACAACAGGAAATTAGAAAATTAACGTGTTTTGCATGATATCTCGAATCTGCTGACTGAGTCAGCAATTCCACACTACCACATGGAAGGACTAATTTTGGATATTAAATATATATCTTAAACTCTTAACGATAAGCAATACAATCAATTTCTGATTCAGCCACTGTGTCTTAATCACCATTTGTTTTTGCCAATGATTAGAGTTCCAATTAAAAAATATTTGGAGTGGTAGGGGATCCATTATTATTGTGCAAAATGTGTGTCATTTTAAAAGGGCCATTCTCACTAGAACAGGAGCTGGTTTGGCAATAAAAAATATTTTAGGTCAGAGGTTAGAAATATTTCCTTTTTTGGGACATCAGTTCCTCAAATTTTTCAGCAGTGGCTGTGAAGACTGAGAGATTCTGGGAGTTATAGTCAAAGAAGTTACTTATCCAAACTCAGTATCAAGCTGGGGACTCCGTGATGGTAACCAACCAATACAAGTATTTCATTGTCGACCAAGCACATTCATGCCCTGAGCTACATATCATTATTGGAATGCCCACAGATTCACCACCCTTGCCCTAGAGCAGGCCTCTTCAATCTGCTATCCTCCAGGTGTTTGGACCTCCCAGATACCCTAGCCAGCTTGTTCAATGATCAGGAATTCTGGGAGCTGAAATCAAGGTTAAAGAGGGCTGCATACCTTGAGCCAAATATATTTGGCCATTTCAGATAACACATATTTACTTTGCATCTCATCTGACTCCATTCAACCTGACTCTAGGCAGGGTTTTATCCCAGCTTTTAAGGGAAAAACTAGAATTCTGGGGCTTGTAGTTTAGTGAGACCCAGGACCTCTCTGGCTGAGCCTTTTTAAGGCCCCTCCCTAAACTATAAACCACAGAATTCTGGAGGACACAGCCATGGGATTTCACATGGTATACATACTCGGCCTACACCTTAAGCTGTAGTGTGATAGTGGCTCTAGGCAGCCCCTTTTCACAAGATGGAGTTTTTTGTTGTTTATTTATTTATTTATTTATTTATTTATTTATTGTTTGGTCTTGTATTCCACTCCTCCCTGCAGGCTCGGGGCAGGTAACAGCAAATAAAATAGGCAGCATGTATCAGTCATGCAGCCATACAATTTAAAAACATAAAACATACATCACATCACGAGATACGGAATAAAATACAGAAGCGTTTCCTTGAACCCGGAGATTCCTTGGAACCTGCAATTATATCAGGTGATTGTTGTTGTTGTTGTTTTGTAGTGAAAAAGTGAGACGAAGCAAATGCCCAATCCTTCCCATGCTACCTATTTTCCCTTAAAATTTGCCCATGAACCTACCTCCTCCTCATCCCTACCACCACCAATAACTCCAGGCTTGTTTTTCAGAGTAAATTGTCTAATACAAGAACAGAGGAATATTATTTTTACCATTGTCTTCATGAAGTGATTTCAGGTAGAACCACTGATAGGAGTTCAGTGTCCTGTGAGCTTCTGCTTAACCACATCAGCCAGGACAGAGAACAAGCCCCCCATTGTTTGAATGCAAACTACAGAGGTTTATTACAGTTTGGCCAAAAAGGATGCAAGTACCAGATGATGCTTAAAATGTACAAGCATAACTCTATAGAAACATTCAAGACATTTTATACTTCTATTGACAGCTATTCGGACTTCCCATGCCTCCTCCTGATTGCCTGAGAAACCGTGAAAACTAGGATCCATGCAAGGTCCCCCTGATGTTACTAACAGGAGGAGGAGAGCCCCATGGTGGAAACAACTGACTATTGGTGGGTTTAAAGGTCCAATCTGTTGGAGATGCCCTCAGGAGGGCACAAAACTGGGGAAATGATGATGTGGATATGCAGATGATTTCTTGATAGACTTAAGTGTCCAGTTCTGTGGAGACAGAGGTAGAAGACTCGGGGGGGAGGGGGAGGTAACAATCCTGGATAACTAGAGGCTTGGCTGACTGTTTAGAAAGCTAAAGTAGTTATATCTGTTCTAGCCTTCTCTTCTATGGGAATAGTAAGCCTTTAGTCTTAGTCAACAGATAAATATCCCAAGCCCATCTTGGTGACAAAGAGATCATCTGTCTCTTACACATACACAAAATGACCCGATATTATCTGGCTTGGGAGATGGCTGGAGGGATCTTAATTTAATTGTGCAGCAATACCCATTCCAAGGATCTTATGTAAATATGGAGCACAGGAGAAGCAGATGCCTTCAGGATACATTTGATACAAGTTTATACATTTAGGAATATAACTTATACAATACACAAGAAATATCATTTTTATACATTTATTAAAGACTTTAGTTTGATGCAATTTGTGGTACACTTGCTGCTGGGGTCTCTCAGAGCCCCCAGCAGCTTCAACATTGTGAAGCTTTGAAAGAGCGCAAAATATTTTTTAAAATAAATTTAAAAATCATATCTCTTACTTGAAGTTTTGTTAAGTTCATAAATTGATTTGGGGGAGGTTGCCACAGCTCAACAACACTCTCTCCAAGGTTGGGCCAATATATTTTCTTGCTTAAAACACAATCAGATTACCATGCTACACTGTTAAAGAGCTATCCCATTTTAAAATCTAAGGTTGTCTTTTGTTGGCTACTGGGATTTGCAGGTCAAAATACGGTATTCCTCTTTTTCCTACTGCCTTCTTTTCTTGTGAGTTACGGTATATCTTCTTATGAAATTGGCAAAGTAAAACAACCTGCTCAGTGTGTTGATTGGTTCACATTACCCCACAATAGGCCAACTTCACTACACTTTCTATTTCTATAAGTGCTATCCTATATATTTCTACTCAGGAAGTATGTGTCATTAAGTTGAATTGTGTTTGATTCCAGGTCAGTGGGCACTAGAAAGTACCCACCACTCCACAGTTAGCAAGTTTTGTTTGTGACTTCTAACTTAAATGTTTACTTACTTACACACAGCAGTGGATGATGGATTGTTACATTAATTTCACTTGTGATAACAAATAATACAATTGTTGGTATTTTGTTGCTGGGAACATGCTGTAAATTCCCCTACTAGTTCTGTTTTTAGCAGGAGCAACTGATTAAAAAAAACAGGCATACATTGCTGGTAAGGTCACTTTAGGAAAACTGAACAAAACTTACTACTCAGCCAACATTCCACTTTCTTCAATTTGGATGGAGTACATTTTTTTATTCTTCAGAAAAGCTCAAGGCCTAATTGCCTTTTGAATCCAGTGCCACAATTGCACAATCTTTCTTGTAAATGTCCTTGTTCAGTAAGGATAGGAACCACGTGTACTCTCCCTTCCAATCTATAGCTGATAAAAATTGTTATTTTCACTGGTAAGCACCAAGTTGTGTGTTTTTGGAAACCTGCAGAATGGAACAAGCTGAAAGCAGCAGCAGCAGCAACAACAACAAAGACATGTTGTAACAGCATTTATTGTCATATCTACCCTATTTGATTTCTTTTAAAAATAAAAGCTAAAAAGCAAACACTTGTTGTAAATTCTCTCGGCCCTTCACTCACATTTACATGCCATATACACACTCAAAGGCTCTAGTCAGGTAACAATAGATCGACCACAAAACTCTTAATAATATTTATATTGTGTATGTATGAATTTCACTTTCAAATTGTACAATAGCTAGACTTTGCTGGATAGTATGCAAGGAAATTTAAAACACAAGTCTAAACCCTGCTTTGGGAAATATAGCCACAGAAACATTGCTATATCTCATAACCATGTTCATGATGCTACCCTAGCTTGTAAACCACACAACCTACCCCTAAATACAGCCATTTCAGAGTTGCCAGCAAACAAGATAGGGAAAGGGTTAAGCTATGATATGTCCATCTCACTTTCTGTTGCTGGACTCACAGAGTCCATAAGTTGGAAACATCTTCATGGTCCACAAAGGGTGCATCAACACTGTAGAATGAATGTTGTTTGACATCACTTTAACAGCCATGGCTTAATGCTATAGCATCATGAAAGTTATAGTTTTACCAGGTCTTCAGCTTTTTTTGGCCAATGGGTGATTGTGCCTCACCAAACTACAACTCCCAGAATGCCATAACATTGAACCATGGCAATTAAAATTGTATCCAACTGCATTAATTCTACAGTATAGATCAGACATGGGCAAACTTCAGCATTCAACTGCCACAATTCCTATCAGTCTATAGATGCACCCAAGAAAAACAAAGGGAAGCATGTGAAGTCAAGGCCCATTCCACCTATTGTTGTTACTGTTATTCCACCCTTGATACTTAAAAAGCAGAACAGTTAAAACATACAAAAATGTAAATATTAAAATTGAATTGAACCTGTACTATTTTTTAATTCATTTGTGGCTACTCATTCTGTCTGAAACATATAAGTGTATCTACCATGGCATTTGCCTAGCACAATAAACACATACACTGCAAATAAATAAATGTACTTTAGGATATGGCCAAAATACCCGATAGCAGTGGTTCTCAACCTATGGTCTCAACCTACCTGACCACCAATGGTCCACAGGTATGAAAATACGGTCTGCAGCCTCACCAGTACTACACAGTTGCCTCGAAACCACGTGGTAATGAGAGCAACTGGTCTTGCAAAACCCTCTTATAGTGCCGAGGCAATGGGGATGTCAGGAGGGGAGAAGCTAACTACCCACAAAAGATTATTACTACCACATCTGCTCTAGATTATTAAATACGGTTTTCTGTGGATGAGC
The DNA here is from genome assembly GCA_030556195.1 of Anolis apletophallus. NCBI lineage: Eukaryota > Metazoa > Chordata > Lepidosauria > Squamata > Anolidae > Anolis > Anolis apletophallus. The sequence continues at coordinate 86,553,202 of JARBWK010000004.1, forward strand.
AGATGGTTACTACTGGATGGCATATGTTCTGTATCAGAAACTTGGGCTGATGTGGTCTATCCAATGCAATTTTCTGAATCAGCACCCCAATAACCAAACTGAATCTAAAGTTGTCCAAAAACTGATTTGTAACTCCTTTTGGTACTAATGTTGAAGAGTGGTCCTTGGGCAAAGTGCCCATCTGATCTTAGAAGCTAAGCATGGTACTTTGATAGGACACTACCAATGAATACCAGATCCTATAAGCCACATTTGAGAGCAAGGAACAGACTAAACCACTTGTAAGTATTACTTGCCTAAGAAAACCATGTGAAATTCATGGAGTCACTATAAATCAGGTGATTTGATGGCATGTGCACTAGGCCTGGGCAATCATGGTTCAATTTAAATGGTTCTAAAGTATTTACAAAACTAAAGTTCTGGTGGTGAAAACTAGGTGGCGCTGGTGCTTTGCTTCTATAGTGTTGCTAAAGTTCTGGTGATGAACATTTCAGAACTTTAACAAAACTTTCAAAACTTCATTATTATTTCATTATTGGCGATTTTTAAGACAGAACCAATTAGGAACTGCCATTTATAATGAAATTTTGAAAGTGCACACATACACTTTAGAATATGTTATGCAAAGTGAGGCAATAGATTTGGGGTTTTTGGAAATGTCAGTAGATTGGTATATTTTAAAATTCAGTTCCAGGGATGGGAAGAAATGCTTCTGGTATTTTCTGTCACTTTTAGTGCCACATTAATGGGTGAAAACCATATTATAATGACAGTATACAAATCCATGTAGGGTGTAATATACTGTTTGTCCCATCTCAAAAAGTACAGGGAGAGGACTGTAGCCAGAATAAAATCACAGAAAACATTAAATTTTAATGGTCTGTGGGTTAGAAAACATATACCTAACAAGAAAAGCTGAAGGATACGGGATGCTTTTTTTTTTTTTTGCAGAAAGTCAAATGAATGTATAAAATAAATAAATAAATAAATAAATCTGCAGGTTCTCTTGAGAATAAGATGACTAAGGGTAATTATAAAGGACGTGAAAAGAGAGTGGATATTAATAGTGAATGCCACTCATGATGTTCGAACTCAGCGTTCCCCCTGTAAAATGTATTTGTAGCAAATCAAGGACAGAAAGGAAGTTTGAGGTGATGTGTTTGCTTGTTTGTTTTTGATGTAACAGCTTATGGGAACACTTTCTTTCAAGATGCCCTGATGGTTATGAGCTCAGTCCTATCTGGTTCATACATTGGAATGAGTCGACTCATCTCAAAATGTGATGATTCATGAGACACTGCTGCTCTTCAAGGTGAAAAACTGCCCTGGCAGTGGCCATTAATGCTTAGCAAGGTAGAATCTGAAATATACTGTGTGTGTGTGTGTGTGTGTGTGTGTGTGTGTGTGTCCGTAATGCCAAGAAGCAGGATATTTGTGAAGAATGTTTATTTTCATACCGAAAGTGAATCATCTGATACTGATGTGCAACTAATCTATAATGAAATGTCAACTTCATGTCTCTCTTGCTGTACAGTGTCCTAGTGATCACAAGCTGGATATGAGCCAAGAGTGTGATGCAGCAGCCAAAAAAGCCAGTGTGATTCTAGAGTGCATCAATTGAGGTATAATGTCCAGATTGAGGGAAGAAATACTCCCACTCTATTCTGCTTTGCTCAGAACTCACCTGGAATAGTTCTGTGTCCAGTGCTGGGCATCACAATTCAAGAACAATATTGACAGGCTGGAAGGTGTCCAAAGAAGGGCAACCAAAATAATAAAAGGTTTAGAAACCATGCCGTATCAGGAAAGGTCGAAGGAGCTGGGTATGTTTTGTTTGGAGAAAAGAAAGCAGAGAGGAGTCATGATAGCCATGTTTAAATCTCTGAAAGGACGTCACATTGAGGATGGGGCAAGCTTGTTTTCTGGTGCTTTGGAGACTATGACACTGAGCTATGGATTAAAATTGCACGAAAAGAGATTCCACCTAAGCATTAGGAAGAACTTCCTGATGGTAAGAGCTGTTCGTCAGTAGCATATGCCGCCTCACTGTGTGATGGTGTCTCCTACTCTGGGTGTTTTCAAAAGGAAGCTGGATAGCCATCTGTTCCAGTGCTTTGATTGTGTTTTCCTGCATGGCAGAATGGGGTTGGATTAGATGGCCCTTGTGGTCTCTTCCAACTGTTTATTTTTTCATGTCAGGAGAAACTTGAGAAACTGCAAACCACTTCTGGTGTGAGAGAATTGGCCATCTGGAAAGACATTGCCCAGGGGACGCCAGGATGTTTGATGTTTTACCATCCTTGTGGGAGGCTTCTCTCATGTCCCTGCATGAGGAGCTGGAGCTCAACCTGCTCTCCCTGGATATCAGTCAGCAGTCCTGCCAGCACAATGGTTTAACCCATTGCGACACTGGTGGTTCCTCTTCCATCTGTATGATTCTATGAAGTAGAGGTGGTCCCTGGGTACAGCTTTCCCCTTTACCACTCAACATACTTTCACATTATTTGTGAAATAAATCAGAGGTGGGAGAAGGACACTGTGGGCATTTGGATATAATGAAAGTCCAGCTTTCATCAGCTCCAGCCCAAATATGTATTGGCCAGAAGTAATGGACAATGCTTCAGACCATAAACAATCAGCATGAAGAAATTGTGTGTGGGGTGTGTGTGTGTTGTAGATATAAATTAATAGAAATTTTACCACACTTTCTGAATCAAAATATACCCTGCAGTATAATAAAATGTCACTCGGGCTTGTGTAACAAGTAACAGTATCTTTACTTCTGTTCAAAAGATCAAAAAGAGCAATGAGATATATATATGGAGAGAGAGGGGGGGGCATTCTCTGAATTCACACAGAGAACAGAGGGAATAAACAATCCTTTTTAAACAGTCTTTAAAATATGCTTCATGCCTTAGAAATGATCAGGCTTCAGAGAATTGGCAGCCATTTCCTTCCTGGCTGTTTCCAGTCAGCGCTCTCTTCACTCTCTGAGATGAAATTGGCAGTTCAAACTGTTTGTCTCAGCAGCAAGCCAGAGACAGTAGCTAATCAGAATTCTGGCTCCAGGCATGCTCAGTCAATCAGCTGCCGACACATGTCTTTCCAGTCAACCCATCACATCATGGTGCCTTTTTACAAATCCGCACAGAAATAACTTTGTGTACATGGATCCATCTTCCTTATTAGTTCTTCTGGGTATCAGGATTGCAACCAAAACCATAGTGAATATTGACTGGAACGTTTCCATTTGACTTTGAGAAGTTACATTCATGATTTCTTCCACATTCCTTCCATGCTTAGAATTATAATATTTAACATTTTCCCCACACCAATTTAATCAAGACTGGGGAAAGAAAGTGGAAGAGACCTATTCCTTGATATTCATGAATACTCTGAAATTCAGAATAACTTTGTAATCATTGCCTGAATGAGGTGCACAAGACTGTCTCCTGGCTGATTTTAAAAGCTATTTTTGTATGTCAGATATGACCTCCAATTAAAGGAAATCACACTGAGAATTAACTAAGGCACATACTGTGGGGACAAAACAGTTCAGCACTTCCTGTCTTTGAGAACCATGCGCCATTTCCTGGCACCTGGGTGGGAAATGCAATTACAAAACTAAAGCGGCGAGTCCCGGATTGGAATGTTTCTAAAACACATTTTGATACATTCCCAGACTGTACTGTATTGGGTTTTTCTTCCTCAAAACAAAAACACTGCTTCTTTGATTATGTTTTACCATTATGATAAATGTTTCAAATATTCTGCTATTGCTTTTAAAAAGCATTTCCCCTTATAAAATAATTTATCTGTCAACAACTCACACTGATGGATCATTTGGTTGTTTTCTGGCTGACCTAGTACAAGCCTGGACCAGCTACAGATGTTTGTTATCTAATAGATAATATCTATAAACATATTATTATCAAAATGATTTTCAAAGAAATATGCACCCAAGCACTACAAACAACTCGGGGGAAATGGGGGAGTAACCATGGGATATTCTGGGAAATGTGGGTCCAAAATTAATCTATTCAAAATTAATCCTTTTTGAGTTTACTTAAAAGTAGTCATATGGCCGTAGCACCTAATTAGAACAATATATCTTGATGGACAAACCTAGGTTGAGTATTCTTTAATACCCAGTTAGATTACTGCAGTGCCCTCAGTGTGGGAAATGCCCTTGATAGTGTTGGAAGCTGCAGCAAGAGCAAAGCACTGGGTTGCTGTGAGTTTTATGGGCTGTCTGGCCATGTTCCAGAAGCATTCTCTCCTGACGCTTCGCCCACATCTATGGCAGGCATCCTCAGAGGTTGTAAGGTTTGTTGGAAACTAGGAAAATTGGGTTTATATATCTGTGGAATGTCCAGGGTGGGAGAAAGAACTCTTGTCTGCTTGAGAGAAGTGTGAATGTTGCAAATGACCTCGATTAGCATTGAATGTCCTTGAAGCTTCAAATTCTAGCTGCTTACTGCCTGGAGGCATTCTTTGTTGGGATATGTTAGCTGGCCCAGATTGTTTATTCTCTGGATTTCCCCTGCTTTTTTTTAGTGTTGTTCTTCATTTACTGTTTTGATTTTGGAGTTTTAAAAAATATTGGTAGCCAGATTTTGTTCATTTTTATGGTTTCCTCCTTTTTGTTGCTTGGGGTTTTCGATGGCTTCTCTGTGTTGTTTGACATGGGTGGTTGTTAGATTGTTCCAGCATTTCTGTGTTCTCAAAAAATAAGCTGTGTCTAGGTTGGTTCATCAGGTGCTCTGCTATGGCTGACTTCTCAGGTTGAAGTAGTCTGCAGTGCCTTTCATGTTCCTTGATTCGTGTTTGGGCAATACTGCATTTGGTCGTCCCTATGTAGACTTGTCCATAGCTGCATGGTATATGGCAGACTCCTGCAGAGGTGATAGGATCCCTCTTGTCCTTTACTGTACATAGAATTTGTTGGATTTTCTTAGTGGGTCTGTAGATAGTTTGTGTTTCTTCATCAGCTTCCCTACGTGGTTAGTGGTTCCCTTGATGCATGCTAAGAAAGAACACTTTTCCTCTGGGGGGATCTTTGTCTTTACTCTCGTGGCTTATTCTTGCAGTCCTTCTGATGTCTGTGGTGGAGTATTCATTGGCCTGTAGAACCCAACCTTGGAGGAGGTGAAGCAGAGAGCAAAATATGCAGCAGCCTGATTCATATCAATTATATGTTAATTTAGTAATAAAATAACATTGGTCTTACATGGACTGCTGAGGCTTCCAATTTCTTTCTGACTTCAATTTAAAGTACTGACTTTAGCCCACATAGCCCTGAAAGGGTTGTGGGCCAGAATATTAGAACTGCTATCTCCTTCCCTCTGAGCCTGCCAAAAACTTGAGATCTTTATGAAGCTAGTTTGGGCCTTCTTCTACTATTGTAATACCAAACAACACTAGAAGGAACAGAGAAGGAAGGATTACCTGAGGAACGTGTACCCACAACAAAAGCCAAAACAAGGAAATACTATCCGGGATACCTTGTAGTAACCTCTTAGAACTCTTCTCCGACACTACGACAACTCTTCATGTAACAAACGGTTCTCGAAGTAATTTAAGATTGACTTTTTGAACTACCAGACAGATCCTGTCAATATAATGGACTTTTAAATTGCCTTTATTAAGAGGGGATTTATGTTTCCTAATTATGTATATACATAGATTTACCTGCAATAGATATAAGTTTAACATTGTGTGTGTGTGTGTGTGTGTGTGTATATATATATATATATATAGAGAGAGAGAGAGAGAGAGAGAGAGAGAGAGAGGTTGTGGGTTGTGAGGTCTGTTGGAAACTAGGCAAGTGGGGTTTGCGTAGGGGTAGAGTGCCCACAACCCGGACAGCTGGAGCTCATCTTGTCTGGAAACGGGAGGAAAAAACTGCAGATTCTGATAATTTAAACTATGAAACTGCTTTCTCTCAAACTGGTTCCAAAATGGTCAGTGTGGATTTGCCCTGTGATACCGGAGGGCCTGCACCTCAAGGGCCTCCAAGTGATGCAGTGGCTTGAGTGTTAGAAGTCATGGTTTGAAATATCAACTTGAGTCATGGCTTGTGCTGAGGACGAAGATGAAGGAGAAGGGTTTCTTTGCCCAGCATCTGAATCAAGAGCAAATATAGATCAGCAACATAAGCAGTCTGACACTGAGGTACCCACCTCTGCAGAGCAGGAGCAGCAGCCTCAAGGAGATTGGGATACCGAGTCAGGGAAGGCTTCAGGAAGCAAACCAGAAACTAAATATTCCAGCTAGGCTGCTATAAGAACTGATGCCATTCAACTGTAGCCAGTTGGCTGACAGGAGGACTAATAGTGGGATGACTTTGGAACGTGGCATAAGTAGCTACTGCTAGAGACTAGATCAGTTAGGTGCTGGAAACAACATCAACTTTTTCCCCCCATGTCATAAGCAACTTGATCAACCGCAAGTAGCTTCCGGTGTGAGAGAATTGGCAATCTGCAAGGGTGTTGCTGAGTTGGCACTGTGATGTTTTGCCATGCTATGGGAGGCTTCTCTCATGTCTCCGCATGGAGAGCTGGAGTTGACAGACAGGAGCTCATCCCACTTTCCAGATTTGAACTACTGACCTTTCAGTCAGTAGTCCTGCTGGCACAAGAGTTTAAACCATTACATCACCGGAGGCTCCTGCAATTAAGAAATGATGCCATTCAACTGGGGAGATCCAGCTAGTTGGCTGTAGAGGAAGGCCAACAGTGGGATCACTTGGGTGGCATAAGTCATCTATATATATAAAAAATCAAGTGGTCGTGGGTTGTCCGTTATGCAGGGCCAAACTATACGCCCCACTAACACAAATCCCACGAAACACATTCCCCCAGACCACGAGGTACATACATAGCACAAAAAAAACCCACCTCCCTACCTTGCAACCCCCCCAAAAACAGCCCCCCAAAACCCCCCATTGCCTCTCGTTCTGCGCTGGCCGCAAGCGCTGGAAAGAGGGAGAGCAATCGCGCAGGCGCACTCCAACCCCCCCCCCACCCCACAACCCATCCTGTCACCCTCTCTCCCCACTCACCGGGACCGTCGCAGCCACACCGACGGCGCCCTAACCGCCTCCTCGCCATCCTCGCCTGTGCCCGCCCGTCCCCGGTCCCAGAGCAGCTCTGGGGCGCCGCACTACACTTCCCAGAAACCTCCGCATAAACCAGAAGTGACCATGCGGGGCCTTCTGGGAAGTGTAGTCCAAAAGGCGGGACTTCCCAAAAGGGGCCTGACGCCACCCAGCACAGCCAAAAAGAGGCGGGCCGCGTACAACGCTGGCCATGCGCGGCAGGGCGGGAGGCAGGCCCGGAGATCGCCGATCCGCCCTCCGCCGTGTCCCCCGCGGTTCCAGCGGCCGCGCCTGAAAGAAGGTAAGCCCCGGGCTTACTTTGCTTCACGCGCAGCCGCTGCAACCACTGGGGCCACGGCGGAGGGCGGCTCGCCGATCTCCGGGCCTGCCGCCCGCCCCTGCTGCGCATTGCCAGCGCTGCACGCGCCCGCCCCTTATTGGGAGACAGAGAGGGAATGAGAGAGACTGCGGGGAGGCGTGAGAGAGTGGGGGGGGAAGAGAGGGAGGGGGGTAGTGAGACAGAGAGAGACGGGGAGGGGAGAGAGAGGGGGGAGTGACACAGAGAGAAAGAGGGGGCGAACAAAGAGAAGGGGGGAATCAGACAGCGAGGGAGAGGAGGGGGAGAGAGGGGGGAAGTGAAACAGAGAGAGGGGGAGGGGAGAGAGAAAAGGGGGGATCAGACAGAGAGGGGGGTGAAGTGTACATACACACACATACATACACAGCCACACACACACAAACATACACACACACATACACACACATACACACACAAACACATATACATACACAGACACATACACATGCACACACATACATACACAAACACCAACAGACACACACACACACACATACATACACACATACATACACACACACACACAAAACACATTGTCAAATCATTTCCAACCCTTACATACCCACACTTCCACACATCTCCTAAATAGGGCACAGCAACGCGTGCCGGGTTCAGCTAGTAGAATAAAGTTGGAAGAGACCTCGTGGGCCATCCAGTCCAACCCCCTGCCAAGAAGCAGGACAATTGTGTTCAAAGCACCCCCAAGAGATGGCCATCCATCCTCTGTTTAAAAACCTCCATAGAAGGAGCCTCCACCCACTTTGGGGAAGAGAGTTCCACTGCTGAACAGCTCTCACAGTTAGGAAGTTCTTCCCAATGTTCAGGTGGAATCTCCTTTCTTGTAGTTTGAAGCCATCGCTCCGCATCCTAGTCTCCAGGGCAGCAGAAAAATAGCTTGCTCCCTCATCCCTATGTCTTCTCCTCACATATTTATACATGGCTATTATATCTCCCCTCAGCCTTCTCTTCTGCAGGCTAAACATGCCCAGCTCTTTAAGTCACTCCTCATAGGGCTTGTTCTCCAGACCCTTGATTATTTTAGTCTCCCTCCTCTGGACACATTCCAGCTTGTCAATATCTCCCTTCAATTGTGGTGCCCAGAACTGGACACAGTATTCCAGGTGTGGTCTGACCAAGGCAGAGTAGAAGAGTAGTATCACTTCCCTGGATCTAGATACAATACTCCTATTTATGCAGGCCAAAGGGGGGGGGGTTAGCGGCAGCATCACATTGTTGGTTCATGTTTAACTTGTTGTCCACAAGGACTCCAAGATCATAGAATCCTTGAGTTGGAAAATACCTTGTGGGCCATCCAGTCCAACCTCCTGCCAGTTGGCTGTAGAGGAAGGCCAACAGTGGGATCACTTGGGTGGCATAAGTCATAGAATCATAAAGTTGGAAGAGACCTCGTGGGCCATCCAGTCCAAACCCCTGCCAAGAAGCAGGACAATTGTGTTCAAAGCACCCCCGACAGATGGCCACCCAGCCTCTGTTTAAAAGCCTCCAAAGGAGCCTCCACCACACTCTGGGGCAGAGAGTTCCACTGTTGAACAGCTCTCACAGTTAGGAAGTGTTCCCTCGTGTTCAGGTGGAATCTCCTTTCCTGTAGATCTTTTTCACATGTACTGCTGCCCAGCCTGTCTCTCTGGAGGTGTGCATTAACTTTGGGGTGTGGGTAGGCATGTAGCTGGGGGGGGGGGCTTGAGGGGCTTCAGCCCCCCCTAGGGTTGCCACATGAATAAGGGACAGGTACCTAAAATAGGGATTTTTTCACAAAAATAAGGGACACTTCATTAAAAAAAACTTGAAAATCATCAATTGAATTTCAAGTTTTTATGAAATGTCCCTTATTTTTGTGAAAATTCTCTCTTTTTAAGTACCTGTCCCTTATTTTATCAAAAGGTGGCAACCCTAGCCCCATCCCCCCTTCTCAGGGTGGTCTGCGAGAAGGCCTTACTGGTACATTATTTAAACTGTTATGTCTATTCATATCATGATCTGATCACCATGCTCAATATATCCCATATGCATGGGGGTATTGGGATAACGATACAAAAGGTTTGCTAGGGTAGACCCTCTCTCACTCACTCAGCCCCCCCCCCCCCCAATCAAAATCCTGGCCGCGGCCCTGGGTGTGCGATACGGTTTTGGCTTGCAGCCTGGTTGTTGGTGAGATGGCTTGGCTTTGAACTTTTTGGGAAAGACTTTTTTTTTCACCTTTCTTGTGTCTCACCCTTATTTTGGCTGCTGAGTGTAGATGATCTCTGACACGGTGTGGTGTGCGGTTGGTTGGACCTGGGAAACCCACTGGGTGAGTGTGGGCGAGTCCCACTCTCTCAGCCTCAGAGGCAGGCAAGGTGAACTCACAAAGCAGAGCGACGTCCCTCCAGGATAAAGCCAGCCCTCCTGCCTCCTTGATCTCTGCCCAGTGGAGGGAGGGAGGGAGGGCGCCCTTTCTTTCTCCTTCCCCGCTGCTCTCGGCCGAGTCCCGCAGTGTCGGCGCTCTCTCCTCCTCCTCCTCCTCCTCTGCTGCCTCCTCCTCCTCCTCCTTTGCCAGGAAGCCCGGCTCCTCTCGGCCGCGCAGAGGGCGCAGACCCAGCTCCAGCCTCGCCGCATCTGATCATGCAGCCCTCGCCGCCGGCCCCCGCGGCTGCTGCCCTGCTGCTGGTCCTGCTGGCCACCGACTCCTCCTCGCAGAGTGAGTAGTAGCCTCGCCACTTGCCTTGCCTTGCCTTTCCCCTTCTTCCCCGCGCCCTCCACCGCCATTCTCTCCTTGGAGGATAACGCCGCTCCTGCTTACACTCCCATCTCTTTGGTGTGGACCCCCCAACAGCCACGCAGCCTCTTGCGCGGAGAGCCAGAGAAGCCTCCCGACGTGTGCCTGTAAACTCCCTTAATTTCCTTCAAGGTCAGGGCATCCTCCCTCCAGCCCTGTCTCTCAGTCCCAGGGTAGCTTCTGCTTCTCCAAGACTTCCCTCCCTCCCCCTTGGGTTCCTTCTTGCGCCCTTCCGCTCCAAAGGGGCTTCCAGGGTCGGCTTGACCATTTGCCCTGAAATGAAGGGGTGCGCTTTCTCTCGGGAGAAAGGCTCAGAACACCATTTCCCCCACCGACACCTCCCCCCGTACTTTCCTCTTGCGCCCTTCCGCTCCAATTGGGCTCGAGGGGTCGGCTGTACCATTCCCGCTCCCAAAAGGTGACCTCAGCGCGCTCAGGAGGAGGAAAGGGGCGCGGGGATGTCATTGTGAGGGAAATGCTGGGCTGGAGGGGCGTTTCTTGAGGGGGTCCCTGAGGGGGGGGGAAATAAAGAGCGGTGAGTGGGGGGAAAGGAAGGGAGGAAGGAAGGACGTGCCCAAGGAGGACTTTGAATGTAAACAATGGCCACAACAAGGGCGCGCTTGACCCCTGGCTGGGGAGGTGCGAGGCCGAGTCTTTGTTCCATTCGAGTTGGGCGGCGAGGGGAGGGGGCTCCCGAAGTGGCGCCTGCCTGCCTGCCTTCCATTCACAGAGCCCCTCTTCGCTCCCCTTTCTCCTCCTCTCCGCCCCTCTTTCCTTGGGGGTCTCGCTCGCAGCGACGTCGGTGCTGAGGGACCGGGCGGAGGCGTCCCAGTTCCTGCGCCAGAGGCCCCGCCGCGCCTACCAGATCTTCGAGGAGACCAAGCAGGGCCACCTGGAGCGCGAGTGCGTGGAGGAGCTCTGCAACAAGGAGGAGGCCCGAGAGGTCTTCGAGAACGACCCGGAGACGGTGAGAGCACCTCATGTATATACAGCGAATGCACTTCCACAGCACTTGGCCTCAATGCTAGGCAACCAGGGGAGTTGGTGTTATTTCACACCAGAAGTTCTTCACCTTTGCTCTTGTTGTTGTTCCCCTTTGTCAGTCAGGTGGAAACCACTGTCTCTTTCTCAGAATGCAGTGGCAGGTAGTTTCCTTTCACTCAGCCCCCTGTGGCGCAGTGGGTTAAGCCCTTGTGCCGGCAGGACTGAAGACGGACAGGTCTTAGGTTCGAATCTGGAGAGAGCGTGGATGATCTCCCTCTGTCAGCTCCAGCTCCCCATGAGAGAAGCCTCTCACAAGGATGGTAAAACATCCTGGCATCCCCTGGGCAATGTCCTTGCAGGCGGCCAATTCTCTCACACCAGAAGCAACTTGCAGTTTCTCGAGTCGCTCCTGACACAACAACAACAACAACAACAAAAAACACCTCAACATCTGCATGTCATGGACAAACTTGGGCCCTCCAGGTGTTTTGGACTCTCAACTCCCACAACTCCAATGGGTTTTTGGCCTGCATCAATAGGAGTCTAGTGTCTAAAGACAGGTGCTACCTGTCTATTCTGCCTTTGTCAGACCACACAATTCTGGGCACTGCCATTGAAGGGAGATGTTGACAAGCTAGAATGTGTCCAGAGGAGGGCGACTACCCTGGAGTGTGGCGGAGGCTCCTTCTTTGGAGGCTTTTAAACAGAGGCTAGATGGCCATCTGTCGGGAGTGCTTTGAATGTGATTTTCCTGCTTCTTGGCAGGGGGTTGGACTGGATGGCCCACGAAGTCTCTTCCAACTCCATGATTCTATGATTCTGTAATCCTTAACAGCCAGTAGGTTGTTAGGAATTGTGGGAGTTGAAGCCCAAAACACCTGGAGGACCCAAGTTGCCCATGTCTGATTTAAATCCTTCAAAATTAAGTTTTACGAGCTGCCTGCAATTTCAATACTTGGCAGTTGGATGCAGAGCAATTTCTGTTCAGATAGGCATTTTTGGCAAATACTTAGAAATTCTAGTTTCCCCCCACAAAACCATATCTACCTGCTTTACCAACCTTATCCAGCTATGCATTTCACGCAGAACATGCTGCATCAAAATAAAAATCATTCTTAATCCACACTATACTGTGTATACACACACACACAGAGAAACACACATGGGTGGGTCAAAACAATTTGCCTCCTGTGTCATAAAAATGTTTTGAATGAACATAGAACAGCAGAAGTCACTACGGATCATAGCCTGACACTATCTTCTACACAAAACTACTGTTCAACATAGTCACCTTCAATTAGTACACATTTGCCCTATCGTTTAAACCAGGCATCAAAACCATTTTGGAAAAATTCAAGGTTTTGCTTCCTGATTCCATGAGTGTAGAGCTGTTTTAATGTCATTCAGGTCATTGAATCTGAAACCACGTAGTTTGTCTTTCAGAGGTTGCACATTGTTGATGTTCATTACAGCATCCCCATAAACATTCTTCAAGCAATTATGGATTTCCTTAGGTGCACAAACTTCTTTTGCGAGAAATTCAATGACGTTCCTTTAGCTTGAGATTTATGGTTCTAATCAGTCAATCAGAAAAAGAAAAGACTATTTCATTAGAGTTACCTCTATCATAACATGCATAGATTGTCCAGTAGCTGTGAAATAAATCAAGTTAGAACGATGGAGGCATTACTTTTTGACTCTCCAGCGTATATTTCAATTCAATTTATCTTTCTCTGGGTGTGTATGTGTGTATGTGATGGGCAATGCCAAGTCCTGCAGGAGCAGCAGCAGGAGGAGGAGAAGGAATGGGGCCGCCAGCTGCTTGCACAGCTGGGGAAGTTGTTTGGAGGAGGTGGAGCTCTGGAGATAAATATCTCCAACCGCAGAGGGTTAACCAGTACTTCATTTAACAGGATTGGATTTGGATTGCCAGGCCAAGAAAAGGAAGAGTAGCGAAAGGCAAAGGTGGGAGGAGGGGTTGTTTACATTGAACTAAGTATTAATCTACAACATAAGAGTCAGGTTTTTTAAAATGCCTTTGAAAAGACAAATCCTACTGCAAGCCAGAATTGAGTTACTGGAATTTCCCAGTGTGGGGTGGGGAGAAGCGGGAGGAGGACTTGGTTTGTACAGCACAGCATTTAATAAGGATGGGGACGGGGAGATGTCTTTATTTTCCACCTCTTTGCATCTTCTCCCTCACCACTTAAATATTTAAAGTCTTTGCAAGTGTAAAGATTTTGCTGATGTTAGCTGCTGAAAACAGCTGACGTAATGTAGGCAAGCAATCAAAAGTCTTGTTTTGGATTAGGGGATTTTGGTGCTATTTTTGGATAAATATTTGGTTGGAGGTAAAATGTATGCAGTTAATAAATTGATCATTAGGTAGAATAAATCTGAGATGGTTAGAAGTCAAGGCTGTTTAATGCTGAAACTCTGAATGACCCAGAAGGTGCTTAAATTGTAAATAATTCATTAGCAAACTTGTATTAGCCTTTGGTGCTAAAATTGTCTGACTTTGCTGTTGTGTTCTTTCAAGTTATTTCTGATTGTGACAACCGCAAGTAAAATACATAGTGGGGTTTCCTTTGCAGAAATTGTTCAGAGCGGATTTGCCTTTGCAGTGGTTCCCAACCTTTGGTCCTCCAGGTGTTTTGGACTTCAACTCCCAGAAATCCAAGCCAACTTACCAGCTGTTTGGAATTGTGGGAGCTGAAGTCCTAAACACCTGGAGGACCAAAGGTTGGGAACCACTGCGGGATGAATAGAGAGTGTGACCTGCCCAAGGTCACCTAGTGTGCTTCCATGGCTGAGCAGGAATCAAACCTGGTTTCCCAGTGTCTTAGCCCAAGACTCAAATTATGATGTCACATTTACTCTCTTGAGTATCTGGTACTTCAGCATATATGTATATTTCTATTTCAGTGATTGCTTGAGTTGATTTCTGATTTGCTTGCATCTTTTTGATGTGCTGTTGTAAAGAGGTTCTTTTATGGCAGGGATTATCTGGCATTAGTTTAGGGAAAAATTTCCTGGAAGAGAAATTGACTGGTGGTTCTGCATAGAGCTGCGCGTTCCCATTAATGATTTGATGGGGAGCCGGCTGGTAGGATGAGTGCTATTTAGGTCAAAAGTACTGGGAACAGGAGGGACTTGGCTCCCTTGTGTTAGAAGAGTAAATGTTTTTTATTCAAGGCAAAACATGTCATGTCATGTATACTTTTAATAAGCTTACAACATAGCACTGTCAGAGCACAAGGAAAAGTTGCAAAACAATAAGAATCAACAGCAAAAACATTCTTCTTGTGGAATTTATTTTGAACTTTTGAAAACAGACTCCAGGTTGGTTAAAGCAGAAAGAGACCGGTTCTAGTATATGTTGTTCTTATCTCTGCTGTATAATAGAATATTATAAACTAGATGAGTATACATATTAAACTCATTGCTGCCATCAATTACTTTTTTCTAATGATTTGTAGTCCTAACTTATTTTTAAATATTACTGTTGATGCCACATATAGTTGACTAAAAATCTCAATGAAATTCAAGTATACAACTTTGCTGCAGTAGTAATTCCTAATAAAGTTTGTCGTTATTGGGTGCCTTCAAGTTGATTCCAATTTATGGTGACCCTGTGGTGAACATATCATGGAATTCAGCTACTAAAAACACTCTTAAGTAGAGCCCTTTCACATGGCCATATATAACCCAGAATGAAAGGCAGATAATGCACAATATCTGCTTTGAACTGGAATATCTGAGTCCACACCACCATATAATCCAGTTCAATGTGGATTTTGTACAGCTGTGTGGAAGGGGCCCAAGTCATCCTATCTCAGGGTTTTCTTGGAAGGATTGGTAGCCTGTCTCGTCCTCTGAGGCTGAGGGTGTGTGTCTTGCCCAAGGTTACCCAGTGAGCTTTTATGGCCAAGCAGAGATTCAAATACAGATCTCCAGAGTTGTAGTCCAATGCTCAAAATGTTACACACTGCTGGCTCTCACTAAACCTAAACTACCCCCAAGGATTAAAAAAAGGTAATGTGAGGCCACCAGTTTGATTTATTGGATTTCCTTTGGGAAGGTTGCTGTAAATGAGCAAACATGCTGCATGTGTTTGTTTTGTCAGCACCGCATGACTCTGTTATAAACTGATGTTTAACAGCCTTCATAGAATTGTGGTGTTCAATGGAAATGTTGCGTTTATTTTCAGCTACTACTATTTTATTCTACTACTACTTTTACGAAGTACATATGTGAAAGGAATGTCATTTGTTTGTCTAGCATTATCAACCTTTTCACTTTAATTTTCTTCTGAACTCCCTCCCCTCCAATTTCTACAGATCTTGATGTCCCGTACTCTCTATTAGCCTGAAAGGGAAAGGAGTGAAGGTTGTGTCCTTCCAATTTTCAAAGTACATAAGAACATAAGAAGAGCCATGCTGAATCGGGCCTCAGCCCATCTAGTCCAGCATTCTGTGTCACACAGTGGCCCACTAGTTGTACACGGGGATCTCTAGCAGAAAGGAGGGCAAAACCCTCACCTGCTCCCGACCCCCACAACCAGTACCCGGGGAAAATCCTGCCTGCCTCCATCAACACAGAGGTGGCACTTGGATGTCCATTTCAGTAGCTACTGATTCCCTTGGTCTCCATGAATCTGTCTAATCCTGCCTTGAAGCTGTCCAGGCTGACAGCTGTCACAACCTCCTCTGGAAGTGAGTTCCATAACCCAATGACCCTCTGGGTGAAGAAATATTTCCCTTTATTAGTCCTAACTTTCCTGCCTTGGAGCTTTAGGGAGTGCCCCCTAGTCCTAGTGTTGTGTGACAGAGAAAATATTTTTTCTTTGTTCACCTTTTCTATCCCATGCATGATTTTATACACTTCGATCAAGTCACCTCTTAAACTCCGTCTTTCAAGGCTGAAAAGACCAAGGCGTTGCAACCTGATTTCATAAGGGAGCTGCTCCATCCCTTGGATCATATTTGTTGCCCTTCTTTGTACCTTTTCCAGTTCCGTTATATCCTTTTTGAGGTGCGGTGACCAGAATTGTACACAGTACTCCAGATGTGGCCTCACCATAGATTTGTAGAGAGGCAATACAACATTTGCCGACCTATTTTCGATTCCCCTTCCTGATCATGCCAAGCATAGAATTTGCTTTTTCACTGCTGCAGCGCACTGGGTTGACATCTTCATTGAGCTGTCCACCAAAAACCCCAAGATCCCTTTCCTGGTTTGTCTCAGAAAGCTTTGATCCCATCAGTTGATAAGTGTATTTGGGGTTCTTTGCCCCGATGTGCATGACTTTACACTTGTTTAGGTTAAAATGCATTTGCCACTTTGTTGCCCATTCACTCAATTTCGAGAGATCTTTCTGGAGCTCTTTACAGTCAGTTTCATTTTTAACTACCTGAACAGTTTAGTGTCATCTGCAAACTTTGCTACCTCACAATTTACTTCTACATCCAGATCATTTATGAATAAATTAAAAAGTAACGGTCCTAAAACTGAACCTTGGGGTACGCCACTTCTCACCTCTTTCCACCCAGAGAAGTGTCCATTTATTACCACCCTTTGTTTCCTACAGTTTAGCCAGGTTCCAATCCAGGACAAGACCTGTCCCCTGATTCCATGGCTAAAGAGCTTATTTAGGAGCCTTTGGTGAGGGACTTTGTCAAAAGCCTTTTGAAAGTCAAGGTAAACAATATCGACTGGGTCCCCTTTATCTATGTGTTTATTTACACCCTCAAAGAATTCTATCAAGTTAGTAAGACATGATTTGCCTTTGCGGAAACCATGTTGATTTTCCTTCAGCAATGCCTGTTCTTCTATGTGCTTAGTAATTTTTTCTTTAATAATGGTTTCCATCACTTTGCCTGGAACTGAGGTTAGACTAACTGGCCTATAATTTCCTGGATCACCCCTGGATCCTTTCTTGAAGATCGGAGTTACATTTGCCTCCCCCTCCAGTCCTCGGGTACAGTGCCTGATCTTAGAGAAAGGTTATATATTTTGGCTAGAATTTCAGCAATTTCACACTTGAGTTCCTTAAGAACTCTGGGGTGGATGCCATCTGGCCCTGGTGATTTGTTGACATTTAGTTTAGTAAGGCATGTGAGAACATCTTCCTTGTTTATCTCTATCTGGTTTAATTCATTTAATTCCCTCCCTGAAAAAACTGACTCAGCTGCAGGCATATGTTGTCTGTCCTCCTGTGTGAAAACGGAGGCAAAGAAGTCGTTTAGCCGCTCAGCAATCTCCTTGTCTTCACTTATCGTCCCTTTCTTACCATTTTCGTCAAGTGGCCCAACTGCTTTTCTAGTTGGGTTCCTGCTTCTGATGTACTTAAAGAAGTTTTTGCTATTTTTTTAATGTTCTTAGCTATATGTGCCTCAAAATCTCTCTTGGCTTTCCTGACGGTTGCTTTGCATTTAGTTTGCCAGAGCTTGTGTTCCTTTCTGTTCTCCTCAGTAGGAAGAGCCTTCCATTTCTTAAATGAGTTTTTCTTCTTTCCAATCACATCTTTTACTTCATTTGTAAGCCATACAGATGTCCTCTTGGACTTTCCCGGCCTCTTTCTTATTTTAGGAATGCATTTTAGTTCGGCTTGTTTTATAGTATTTTTAAACAGTTTCCAAGCACTGTTCCTTTTAGTTTGTTCTTTACTATTTTTCTCATTTTGGTGAAATTCCCTTTGTGAAAATTTAAGGTCTCTGTGTTAGTTTTCACTGACAGTTTGCTATCCAAACTTAAGTTGAAGGTTATTGTGTTGTGGTCACTGGTACCTATGGGCTCAGTTACAAGGACATCTTGAACGAGATGTGTTGAAGGAAGAGAGGATAAATGCCTTTCAGAAGGTGACATACTGGACTTGAAGATGCGATAAAATAGTGTTGGTCTTAAGTAATCATAACATCTTGAAACCATGTAGTTGGAAGTGGTCTCATGGGTTATTGACCCCTTGCTTAGTCCAGGATTTCAGGCTAGTATCCTCAGCAGGTAGCTGTTCAGCCCCATTCTGAAGGCACCCAGAGGAGGAGACCCCACCAACTCCCTGGGCCAGTAGTTCTTAAAGTTTTCCTCCCCCCCCCACACCTCGATCTCCTTCCTCTTTCCTGCTCCTTGCCCAAAACCCTTTCCCACCTCCCTCACCCTCAAAAGCCTTTTTCCTTTCCTCCCTTACTGTCCAGATCATTGTCCACTCGCCTTCTTTGCTTCCAAAACCCTATTTATCTCCCATCACTCAGTGGGTGCTTTGATTGTGTTTTTCCTGCATAGCAGAAGGGGGTTAGACTGGATGGCCCCAGGGTTGCTCCTGTTGTTGTTGTTGTTACAACAAAGGCTGAATGGCCATCTCATAGGGGTGCTTTGCTTGTGCTTTTCCTGCATGGCAGAAGGGGTTTGGACTAGATTGCCCTTGGGGGATCTTCCACTGAAAAACTGTTAAGTGTATGTGGTTAAAATTGTTCTTCATTTTTAATATTATATTCTTATTTATTTATTATTTACTATATTTCTATACCGCCCTTCTCAGCCCAAGGGCGACTCAGGGTAGTTTACAAAATGGCACAATTCAATGCCACAATAATATAAAAACAATTAAAAGCATATAACATACATACAATTCCAAAAACAGTAAAATCAATAAAAGCATAACTCCTCCACATCTCAATACCAAAGTTGTTATCCGATCACAATTGTCCAGTCGTTCCGAGGTCAAGAAGTTATCTGCTACACTGCATTTGAGAAAGCCTGCTCAGAAAAGCCAGGTTTTGACTTTTTAATGAAATATTAAGAAGGTGGGGGCTGATCTAATGACCCTAGGGAGGGCGTTCCACAGTCGAGGGGCCACCACTGAGAAGGCTCTGTCTCTTGTCCCCACCAACCGAACCTGTGAAGAAGGCAGGACCGAGAGCAGGGCCTCCCCAGAAGATCCTAAATTCTTGGATGGTTCATAAGGAGAGATACGTTCGGATAGATAAACAGGGCCAGAACCGTTTAGGGCTTTATAGGCTAAAACCAGCACTTTGAATTGTGCTCAGTAGCAGGCTGGCAGCCAGTGGAGCTGGTGCAACAGAGGAGTTGTGTGCTCCTTGAGCACCGCTCCTGTTAACAACCTGGCTGCTCCCCGTTGGACCATTTGAAGCTTCCGAACAGTCTTCAAAGGCAACCCCACATAGAGAGTGTTGCAGTACTCTATATGGGATGTAACCAGAGCATGGACTACTGTGGCCAAGTCAGACTTCCCAAGGTAATGACGCAGCTGGAGCACAAGTTTTAATTGTGTGAATGCACTTCCGGTCACCGCCGAGACCTGGTGTCCCAGGCTCAGTGATGAATCCAGGATCACACCCAAGCTGCGAACCTGCGTCTTTAGGGGGAGTGTAACCCCGTCCAACACAGGCTGTAACCCTATGCCCTGTTCAGCCTTGCGACTGATCAGGAGTACCTCTGTCTTGTCTGGATTCAATTTCAATTTGTTAGCCCTCATCTAGACCGTCACAGCTGCCAAGCACCAGTTCAGGGTCTGGACAGCCTCCTTAGTAGAAGGTGGAAAGGAGTGACAGAGTTGGATGTCATCTGCATACAGGTAACACCGTACCCCAAAACTCCGGATGATCTCCCCCAACGGCTTCATGTAGACTTTAAACGACATGGAAAACAGTATTGAACCCTGCGGGACTTCACAAGACAATGGTTATGGAGTCGAGCAGGAGTCTCCCAGCAACACCTTCTGGGAATGACCCTCTATGAAGGACTGGAGCCACTGCAGAACAGTGCTCCCGAGGCCCATTCCCATGAGGCGTCCCAGAAGGATACCTTTTTTTTGCACTATAAATGAGATGTGTGAAATGTGCATAGGAATTTGTTCATTTTTTCCAGTAAGTTCATGCAAACACTTTCCATCCATCACTGGCCCAGCCTATCTGTCAAATTTTAAAACACAATACATCTAAAAGTTTGCCCATACATGATATAGTATAATATAATATATAATATACTATATAAACTGGGGGGGGGGCTCCACAAGAAACTGTTGCTTCAAAAAGGACTCCACAGCCAAAAACGTTTGAGAGCCTCTGCTCTAAGCAATTTATTCCATTGGTAATCCACTCTTGTTGTCAAGAAGTTCCTTCCAATGTTCGGTTGAAATCTACTCTCCTGCAACTTCAAACTATTATACATGCTCCTACTTTCTGTGGCAGCAGAGAACTATCCTCTATGCCAGCTCTTGAGGTATCTAAAAAGTTCAATCCTGTCACACCTCTATCTGCTTGTCACCAAGCTCCTTCAACCTTTCCTCATATACTGTATTTTGTTCTCCATATCTATTGTTTTGCTTGCTACCCTTTTATAAACCTCTCACAACTTTTCTGTATCTTTCTTAAGATGAATCACCTAGAATTGAATACAGTATTCCAGATAATATCTGCTCAATGCCGGATATTGTGGGTCTACAACTTCAATTAAGTTGTGCCTCTCTTAATGCAGGCTAAAATAGCATTGATCTTCTTTACTGCAGCATCACACTGCTGGCTCATGTTCAATGTATGATCAACAATCACCCATAGGTTCTGTTTATATATACTGTTGAGCCCTGTGCCCCCATCTTATGCCTGTGCATTTGGTATTTATGGCAAAAATGTAGAAATGAAGCTCCTTGTACTAATTTCTGCCCAATTTTCCAGCATATTTAGTCTATCTGAATTCTGTTTCTGTGTTCCAATGTGTTAGCAACTCTCTCAGGTTTGTATAATTTGCAAACTTGGTAGGGATTTCATACCTCATCAGCTAAGCTAGTTGTAAAAATGTTGAAGAGTAATGGCCATTAGGCAGAACCCTGTGGCATTACACTTAAGACTTCCAGTTTGAAGTGCTGCCATTAATGACAACTCTTTTAGCACAGTTTATGCCCAATTATGGATCCATCTGATTGTTTGCTTGCTTGTTTATTTATTTATTTACTCTACTTCTATACCTCCCCTCTCAGCCCGAAGGCGACTCGAGGCAGTGTACACATGCAAGGACTGCCCAAGATAAATACATCAACAGTTACTAACACAATCATACCATATACAAATTAGCAATTCAAGTTAAAACACAATATCAGCATCTCATTATTAAGTCAATTTCCAATTGCGTCATTGTCGTTCCTTGGGTCTCAATTTAATAATCATATTACATCTGCAAATGCCCAGTCAAACAGCCAGGTCTTGACCTTCTTGCGAAATGTCAGGGGGGAGGGGGCTGATCTGATTTCACTAGGAAGGGTGTTCCAAAGCCGAGGAGCCACCACTGAAAAGGCCCTGTCTCTTGTCCCTACCAATCGCGCCTGCAAAGCAGGCGGGACCGAGAGCAGGGCCTCTCCAGATTATCTTAAACATCTTGAAAGTTCAGAGGGAGAGATGCGTTCGGACATGCAAGTTGGACCAGAATTGTTCCCATCTATTCCACATTTAATCTATTCAAAATATTATGGAGGACATTATCATTATCAATTGCTTTACAAGTTCAAATAAATAACATTGACAACATTACTAACATATGCTAAACAAGTTATAGAATTTTTAAAAAGTATATAAGATTCACTTGGAAGCTTCCCCCCCACCCTCACAAATCCAAGAAGGCTCCTACTGATCATTGCATTGTCATCAAGATACTTGGAGACAGACTCCTGTGTAAATTGGTCTGTAATTTTCTGCAATTGTTATCTTTTTGCCTTTTTTGAAGAAAGGGACAATGTTTACCTTTCTCCAGTCCTTTGGCTCTTCACCTTCTCTCCAAGATTTCTCAAAAATGATGGCAAGTGGCTCAGAGAGTAAACCAGCAAGTTCCTTCCGATGCAGTTTGTCTGGCCCAGCAAGTTTGCACTTGTTTAGGTTAGCTTGGTGATTGTTGACTAGCTACCCATCAAGTTTGATTTGCAATCCAGATCCCTTGCCAAGGTCTCTGCTGATGCATGGAAGCACACAATTCTATTCTTTGAAGGGGGAAACTGAAGCAAAATAGATGTTGTGTCATTCTGCTTTTTCCTTGTGACTTGTTAATATTTTACAATCCATATTGAATAGCAGTCACTGTCTCCTTGGTTATTATCTTACCTGAAATGTACCTGAAAACCTTTTTTGTAGTTCCTTACAACAAGAAGAGGTTTTCTTTTTGTTGTAAGTAACAACAAGAAGTGCTAATACTGGGATTTAACTTTCCTTATGCTATTCCTGCAAGCTTGCACTACACACCTGGGATTCATCCTTACTTCCATTCTATGTAATACCTTTTTATCACTTCCTACTTGGGTTTACTGTGCAGCTACATTAGCTTTTTCAGATGTTTCTGATTTTTCTTCTCCCATAGGATTATTTGTGATTGTGCTTTTTTGGAGCTGCTTCTTCAAGAACTTGCAACCATTGATGTGTGTCTTTTTCTTCTACCATGTTTAGCCATGTTATTCCACCCAGTAGTTCATAAACTTGCTGAAATCACTTTGCCTCAAACCCAAGGTCCTTGTTTGACTATACGAATTCTAGGGTTGTATAATCACTTCCTCCTACAGTACTGGCTCCTTTGATTCCTGTGATCAACTCCTCCCTATTGGTTAGGATTAGGGGACTGCTGCTCCCCTTGTTCCTTCCTCTACCTTTTGAAATAGGAAATGATGTGCAAGACACAGAATTAGCCTCCCAGCAAAGATGGGTAATTGAAATTCCCTTAATGACTAATTATATTTTGAGGTCTCAAGGTTTTTTCCCCCCAGAAAAGCATTTTCCCCTACCTCTTCTTGGATTAGGAGCCCGAAATAAATTCCTATCACAATATTGCATTAATCTCTTTCTCTATCAGTGCTTCAATCAGGGCCTAAATGAGAGCTACTGTGATATAATGACTGAGTGGTGAAATAGATATTCCCTTTTAAATGTCATATCAGCCATCTAGGTAGCAATAAGCACATTACCAACATAGACATCTTCCAAATGTGAGACTAATGCAATTGTCAACATTATACAGTTGTTTCCAGGACCATATGAGATATATCTGGAACACTCAACATTTTTATAAAGCTGCATAACCATTACTATTAAAAATCTATCTCTTGTTTAATGATTGTGTGAATGCAAATCATTTCCAAGAAGGACTTTAATGAGTAAATATATATGTTGATAACGTGGTTTATAAAGCATCTCAGCTTCTTACTGAACAAGAACATCACAAGTACAATTCTCATTGCTGTGGAAAGTACATTCCTAGACTCCCTGTGGATACCTGAAACCCTTGATAATCGTGAACCCAATATTTTGACTACACTTCGACTAGAAGTATGCCATAGAATTGCACTGGAGGACCTAGAGGAGCCCACAAACATTTCCAGGGAGGAAAATACTTTTTTGATGAGTGAATAAGTGAACCTATTTATATTGAATCTGTGGGCAAGAGGGTCATATTGCAGTTAGCTTGCTAGCTGGACCAAATGCTTCATTCTTAGCTTGAATATTAAGTGTTAATTGCTATATAGATAAACTTATTAAAGAAAAGTATTCATAACAGCCCCACCATACTAGTGATTCTCTGTGTTATCAGATAGATTGTGATTGTTTAGACCATGTTAAAACAAGAACAGTAATGTAATAGAAAGTGTACATAATGCCAACATACTGTAGTATTGCAATAGATGCCATATACCATATGTGAACATAATTATTCCATTTCTTAGGGCTAATCAGTTTCAGTGGATGCTAATGAAATTTTCTTGAAAAAGAGAGAATACTTTTACATGCTCCATATTCAGTTTCTTGAGATGATGAGAACTGTACTCTGAACCCAAAACATACTTTAGAAATGTTTTATGTAGATGTCATTTCAATACTTGTTGCTTTTTTCAGGAGAGCTCATAAGGATATGATTCTTTCATTACTGATGTTTTCAGCGGTCTAATCTCAGTGCTCCAAAACTCTTATTTGGTGCTGGAACTAGGATGTAACAATGTTTGGAAACAAAATAGAACACTTCTATGTTGGTCAGCTAACTGTTTTAGAAATAACTTTCTCATTGGTAATAATTCTGTAATGTTTGGGAATGTAAAAATTCAAGGTACAGAAGACACCTCTTTCTCCATTCTGTAATTTTTCTTATGCTTTCCAAATTAAAGCAGCGACATCGTGGGTTACATATTTTTGCATTTAAAATACATGCCAGGGCAGAAGGGCATCTGTTTTTATGATACCATGTTTTTGCAGGAGACAATTGGTTAAGAATGGCAAATTGCATGAGGATTTAAGAAGGTTTGCAAAAAGCATGCATGACATATTTGTTGTAAATCCGTTTTATGCCATTCTAGAACAGCAGCAGCTGCTATATCCATTTATATGTTGGCACAATTACTATTAGGCTTTTAGGCATTAGGAAATTTCAAGGGAGAGTTTTGATATGGCAGTTAAAAAGGGAGGGAAATCTTTCAACTGCTTGTTATGTAAATTCAGAGAGGTTTATGAAGGCATACATGTTATAAACAATGCTAAACGTAAATAAAACATCAAGGGTACAACACAAATATTAGACCTTTAATATTCAGTCAGATTTTCAAGTTTATTAGCAGAGTCATCTTTGAAATTTTGCTGACTTAGTCTTTAAAATGTTCCCTAAACTAACATTTGAGTAAAGAGGAAACCCATGATACAGATAGGTTGATTCAGGAAGCTGCAACTCTGAGATTGCAAGACCTTTCATGAAGTTATTATGAATCGAAACTGACTAGACAATAGACAACAACATCAAAAGCCCTGGCAAATGTTACAAATTTTTTTTCCCGTGACTCTCAATTGCATCTTGATGTCATGCTGTATTGATTGCCAACTCATTATGTGTCTCAGTCACTTTTCAGTTCTGTCTTATTCATGTGTCCTTGCGTTTATTTGGCTTGAATTGGTTCAGTGCAGCAAAAAATTAGCATTTGTGCTAGGTGAAAAATTCTGTGAGTTGATATTCAAAAAAGTAACATTTCCAGGTCTTTGCAATGATAAGCAATTGTGCTTAGGTCATTTAAAGGTCATATTGTGGTATACCATATGGAAATCTTACAATAAAGTTGCAAGCAGATAGCGTTTCCCAGTGGCATCACTAGGCTTGGGGTCACCCAGTGTTTACCTCCATTCTCACCAACCCTCTTGGGATTGTCTGTGACTACAACAACACAACCCACACACATACACTCTGCCAGGGTTTCCCGCCAACATAATTTATTTGCTCTCCTTCCCCTTGCCACTGCTGTTCACACTGGTCTGGTTTTCCCTTGCAAAGGAGCAGGCCAAATTCTTGAGTTCTGGATGGCAAACTTAGCCAAATCATTCTACCTGGACTTAGCAATAGCATCAGCTGAAGAACTTCCAGAGGGTGAGGGAGGGGAAGGAAAGAGAAGCAGGGTGAACCATTCCACTGCTCCAGAAGTGCATCTGCTTCAGCGGATGTGAAAAGAGGGGACATTGTGCCATGTGTAGCTGAGCAGTGGCAATGACAGCAGGGGAGCTTTTATGCTGCTAGCATTCTGCTCACTGTGTCCTCCCTTTGGCAATAGTAGGGAGTGGGACCCACCAAGTTGCCACTTTGATATCATCCCCTCTGATGGTGACACCTGGTGTGATTCGCACATATACACACCTGTGAAATTATGCCATTGGGTTTCATCCCTTACGTCAGTAAATTTAGGATTGTTACCTACACTTTTGCTTAATGCTTTCTGGATTAAACACATGCTTTATCCAGTGTAGGAATGTGATTGCCAAAATGCCTGGGTTGTCTTCTTATAGTAATTAGGCTGTGACTGAATTGATCTAACATTAAATGTGACTAGTGGTAATCCTAGAGAAGGGAGAGCAAGTAAAATGTTCTAGGACAGGGGTGCTCAGAATGGTGATCGTGATCACCAGGGTGATCTTCGGGCCTCATCCTGGTGATCTTCAGGCCCCTGGCTAGGTTTTTTTGCTGTTGGTCCTCTTCACGCGCCCCTGCACGCTGCAAAGAAGTCCTCCGTCGTTGCTCCTCCCAGCTCCCTGCTCGCGCGCCGCCTTCAAAACCTCCAGAGTCCAAGAGGCAGAATGGGCCCCCTCTTTTGGATTCCTCCTCCTCCCTCCGTCCTTCTCCAGCCACTCAGAGTTGTAGGAGACCAAAGGGGGCGGGCCTGGATGACACGATGCATGGCTGGCCCTGCGCGCATGTGCAGAAGTGCCCATTCTGCCTCTCAGACTTCTCATGAGCTCTTGGAGGCGGTATGCATGCTGGCGGCATGGAAATAGGAGCAACGACGGAGAAGAAGGACGCTTTGGGGTCATTTCCTTACCGCATTTCAAAGGTCGGTCTTTTTACTTTGGGGTGGGTGCTTGATTGTTCTGTGGCATGTCTCTTTGTTTATTTTTAATGTTTAAAAATGGCCTTTTAGCTCCAAAGCCTCTCTGCTTGCTTTGTTCCTTGAGAAATATATGTTGGGGAATATGGAAATGTGGGTGAAATGGGGTGGTTGGATGTATTTTTGCATGCTTCTTTGTTTACCTTGCTGAGTATTAAATGGCCTTGCAGTTCAACAGCCTCTCTTCTTACTTTCTGGCTGATAATATGTGTGGTAATACGACACTGTGGGAGAAATGGGGTGGTTGGATGTATTTTTGCATGCCCCTTTGTTTATCTTGCTGAGTATTAAATGGCCTTGCAGTTCAACAGCCTCTCTTCTTACTTTCTGGCTGATAATATGTGTGGTAATATGGCACTATGGGAGAAATGGGGTGGTTGGATGTATTTTTATGCTCTGTTATAATGGTGTTATTAAATTGAAATGTTGATGTTCTATAACTTCATTTTATGTAAACTGCCCCGAGCCTGCTGGAAGGAGCGGTACATAAAAATGAATAATGATAATAAAAAAATAAATAAGAAAATAGTTATATGTTTTACATTTCTGGGTAGGTGATCTTTGGGACTTGGTTTTTTAATCAGTAGCTCCCATGCTGAAAAAGTGTGAGCACCCCTGTTCTAGGATATAAGAGGAGGGGAAATGCTTCAAACAAACTCAAGTACGACAGGACCCAAACATGAAAGCTACCAGGGAGAGAGGAAAAATACAGAAGTCTACAAATAAACAGGCAGAAGTAGCTACAAGAATAGCTAGTGGTGGGGTGGGGTGGGGATGGTCTAACATTATGTAGATGAACTGCATATCACTGTAAGGTATCTAGTCTCCAGCTCCATACGTGTTTGATTAAAAGTATATACCATTTTGCTTTGTTTTGTTTTAAGTTAAAAAAAACTATGAAGGGGAAATTACTGACAAAATGTTGCATTACCATTTTGTCAAGAAGTATGTATTAATTTGGCATTCTTGTCATTTACTAATATCATTTATTTATATAGCAGCCTCAGTGTACATAGCACTTAACATAATGTTTTTGGGTTTTTTCCAGAGAGCTGTTCAGTTGATGTGTACCGTTCATTCAAATGTCACTACATTTGAAGAATTAAAGTGTTTTTTAAAACCTGAATTGTAGAGACATCAACTAAACTATTGTCCTGTAGCCCAAATGTTAGGTCATACAATTTGTCATTTTAAAGACACAACTGTACCCTTTACAGTCCAAGTCTCAGAGTGGGTAAGAATATATCTATATTCCATTCATCCATTTTTACAACTGATGTTAAGTAATTATCCATGCAGGATGGGAAACTCAAGCTAAGAGGTTGTGATTTGTCCAAGACCACACAGTGAGTTTACAGTTTACTGGGCTTGGAGAATGTAGCTTTTGCATGACCCTATAGCTTGAGTCATGCACTTGTAGCATGGACCAATGTAGGAGACAATAGCTGTTTTTACAAATGTTGGGAAAATTAAGCATGTAGAAATGAGACTACCTGAGGATTGATTATGCCATTTATTGCACTCTGGTTCATTCTTTTTCCATTGAAAGTGCCCATTTTTCTAATTATACACCACAGAGAACATTGCACTGTGTTTTCTGCTATGGGGCCACAGCATCTGACATGATAAAGTATATGTTGCTACCATTTTTAGTCATCCTCCCATGTTAGAATCACATTGTTTCAGATTTTGTTTCAGATTTTACTTCTGTTTTTGTTTCAAATTTTGTTTCAGATTTTACTTCTGTTGTCAGTTAAGGTGATCGGGAGGCATTTCATTGGGACATCGAGATTTCTCAAACTATTGAAATGCATTGGCATCCATCCAGACCATTTTAACTGATAACTGACAACAGAATTAACACCCGAGACAAAGTGTAGGCTCATTACTTCTTTCCTAGGTGATTTTTAACATCTTTGCTCGATGAAGAAGCAAATGAAGCTTTGAAAGCTTGCATGGCGTTTAGCTAGGTCTGAATGTAAAGGGCATGCTTACACTGGATTTAACAACGTAACCTTCGTATTCACTACTGTACCGTACTGAATTTTATGGATGTTTTAGTATATGCTTTTATTGTATGCTTTTATGGTATGCTGTATGTTTTTATTGTTTGCTGTAATCCATCCCGAGCCTGCAGGGAGGAGCGGAATATAAAATGGAATAATAAATAAATAAATAAATGATGTATTTTGTGGACTGTCTTCTGGATTTGGGATTTGGCTGCATTTTGCTATGTGGCTAACATGGCTACCCTGAATATCTTTTCCATGTTTAAGTATACTTGCAGTTTTTAAAAGAAATTGTGTGTGTGTGTGTGTGGGGGGGGGGGGGGGTGGACTACAACTTTTAGAATCCTATATCCAGTATGGCAACTGGCTATGCTTATTACGAATAGACTATAAGGTAAGTGTTCCAAGCCCTTGCAGAACATAAATCATAGAATCGTAGAGTTGGAAGAGACCTCGTGAGCCATCCAGTCCAACTCCCTGCCAAGAAGCAGGAAAATCACATTCAAAGCACCCCCATTTTGTATCTATTGAGATCTATCCAGATCTCAATAGATGCAAAATTCAAGTAAGCAAGTGAACTGGTAACCTCCTGATTTAAACCACTACACCAGCCCTAACTTTTTAAAAAGATGTGATTGCATATTTGGCACTATTAATCTGCATCGCCGCAACAGATGTTTAGTATTAGTAGGAACAACATGTAGTACCAGACAGGATTAGGAATGTTCTTTCAACTCTGGCTTGTGTGCATGTATGTGTGTTTATGCAGATATGCAAGCAGTAAAATTGTAAAATCTACCAAAGAAAAGCATTAACTGTCAGTTGTGTATGCAGTAGACTTTCCAAATGTTAAGAGGCTTATATTATAGATTCATTGGTTAAGCAAATATGAGGGAAATGTTCTATTAATCAACTCAGAATAGGAAGCCATATATGAGGAAAAAACAAGCATCATATTCATAGGCCAGGATGAAGAACCAAAGTGTGAAAGACTCACTTTTCCAAACTGACTTTTCAGAAATCGATCTATAGGTGGTGTTTTTTCCCTTGCAGCTGTTTACATCTGCTGTTACATTTTATTTAAACTACCTTTTTCTTCACCATGATGTTTTAATTGTATGAAAATTTTATTGCATTTTATTGTCTTGAATAATCTGGAGAAACCATCACACAACTATATGAATAAGTGTGGAAGACTATAGAGCAGGCATGGGCAAACTTTGGCCCTCCAGGTGTTTTGGACTTTAACTCCCACAATTCCTAACAGCCTACCTGCTGTTAGGAATTGTGAGAATTGAAGTCCAAAACACCCGGAGAGCCAAAGTTTGCCCATGCCTGCTATAGAAAGACAATTAAGCATAATATATAAAGTGTAAAAAAATCCATTTTTTTCTTTTGTTTCAGTTCATTATATTCAAGGTATATGTGTTATTTCATTTGTAGGTTGTCTTATTCCCAGTCTGAAGCCTCCTTGGATAGTGGGAAAGACAATTGCACTTAAGGCAAATGCAAACAACCCTAGAGAAGAGATTCTTTGACATATTATATAAAACTGTATCTGCATTATTTTTACATAACTCTGTTTTGTCATAGATTTGTGAAATAAAAATTGACACAGTAATAAGTGACAGGGGGAGTTGAATTTTTGATCTGTGTATCTAGAATCATTAGTATATGTCACCCAGAGTATGCGTGTCTCTCTGTCATAATTTACATAAATGAGCCATGAAATCTTTACCACCTTAAAGATATAAATGTCATTCTGCCCGGTGCCACTTCAAATGCAGAGCTTTTCAGGAGTGTGAGTCATGCCTTCAAGGGTTGCCGACAAGATGTTAAGTGGTTCATATTTATATGTAAATCAGCCTGAAACCATGAAGTGCTAATGTCTTCAATGGCAGCAAGGGATGGTAGAGCCAAGCTTAGACATTTTGCTTCCTGAGGCAAAGAACTAAATTGTGTGCTTCCTCATCTATGTGATTAGTCTGACCATAGATGTAACTGAAACTTACTTCAACACCGACAGTGGGATAATGGGTGAAAGTGTAGAATTAACGCAGTTTGACATTACTTTAACTTCCATGGCTCAGCGTTATGGAATCCTAGGAGATTATTTTTTATCATGTCAGAAGCAACTTGAGAAACTACAAGTTGCTTCTGGTGTGAGATAATTGGCCGTCTGCAGAGACGTTGCAGGGGATGCCCAGATGTGTTACCATCCTGTGGGAGGCTTCTCTCAAGTCCCCGCTTGGGAAGCTGGAGCTGACAAATGGAACTCACCCCGTTTCATGGATTCAAACCGTTGACCTTCAGGTCAGCAGTTCAGCTGGCACTAGAGTTCAGCTCATTGTGCCACTGCAGGTCATATCCTAGGAGATGTAGTTTGGTGAGGCACCAGCACTCTTTGGCACAGAAGGAGAAAGACATAAAACTACCACTCCAAGATTCCATAACATATGGCCATGACAGTTGAAGTGATATCAAATTGCATTAAGTCTATAGAGAAGATGCACACAGTGTCTCTGGATGTACCTCAGGACATCAGGATAACTTAGTTACTTAAGTTAGTTTGTCAGATTGCAGGAAAAAGAGATAGGTAGCTTCCACTGACCTTCACCTTCTTCCTGAGACTGTTACCTCTCTGCCTAATAATGCATAGAAGAGGTAAGGAAGAAGCAAAGCCTAATGATTGAAGGGTATTTCAGTAGCAATTTTAGATAACCACCTGTGATAGGTGGCCATGATCCAGCCAAAATGAAATATATTAATACGTGTATATTGATTTTAAGTGGAAAAGCTAAAGATGTCCTTCACTGTCTTGCACTGAAATCAAACATATCTCCGTGATTAATGGTAGCTGGAGAGTATATTTACTTGGTCATTAGCCAAGGGAAATCTAAACATAGCAGCTGTATTTACCAATGTCATTTCTTGCATTTCCTCCAATATGTTAAACATTTCTGTAATGGGCTCATAATAGTGCCAGCATTGACTGAATGATAAATATAGTTGCACTTATTGACCCTTCTGCACTGAAAAGGCTGCTCACTGGCCAGGATAGTGAGATCACTTCTAATCATGGAAATATTTAGATATACATAACTATATAAATGTTTATTAATATTGGAGAATGAGGAAGGAATGTAATAGCGGTGAGGGAGAGGAGGCAGTAGAGAATTTGGAGAGCATAAATGTCTGGTTATGTTGGTGGAATCATGTAGTCTAGACATAAATAAAATGTAACTCATGACAGCATATTTTGAAGTATAAATATATCAAATGTGGTTTTAAAAAGTATCCAAAAGTTTTTAATATATCTTTGGATGATTTTACTAAAAGAAAAAAGAAAAAAGCCTTACACAGATCAGTGGTTTTACACTGATGTTGTTCAATGCATTATGATCATCTGAGAATTAGAAGATAATATAATACTACGAAGATACATTACTGAATGTATGAATATCTCCGGTTTGTCCAAGGAGAGCAGATAAACACAATGTTTTACAGCTGCATTTGAAAGGTTGAATTTTAAATACGGTGGAAGGAGTTTTCATTAGTGAAGTAAAAATCCTAAAGTGGCTTCTTGATTTAATGCACTGCATAGCAGTTGAGTAGGAATAGCTCCCAAGCCTTCTCACCTCCTTCCCAAGTCTCTCATATAAAATTCAGCTAAATGTCAAGATCTACTACACCAAGGATTAACTTTCTCATTTGCTGGCCCCATTTTGTTGGTTGTTATGACCTAATTGAAGGAGGTACAGAAAGACAACCGTTGGTTTTAACAAGAGACATTCTGGTGGCATGGCAAAGACAAAACAGACATTATTTTTATTTAAAACACAACTACTTTGTATTGTTGAAGGTTTTCATTACTGGAATCACTGGGTTGCTTTGAGTTTTCTGGGCTGTATGTCTATATTCTAGAAGCATTCTCTCCTGACGTTTCACCTGCATCTGTGGCAGGCATCCTCAGAGGTTGTGACGTCTGTTGAAAACTAGGCAAATGGGGTTTGATTTCAGATATATAAACCCCACTTGCCTGGTTTCCAACAGACCTCACAACCTCTGAGGATGCCTTGCCATAGATGCAGGCGAAATGTCAGGAGAGAATGCTTCTAGAGAACATGGCCATACAGTCCAGAAAACCTACAGCAACCCACCACTACTTTCTTGCTCTGTTTTCCAGATTGCAAGAGTACAATAAAATTAGCAATAAAAAAGTAAAGTTTAAGGCAGACTGTAAATCAGATTTACATAGTTCTTGAAGTCTTTAAAAATACTAAATAAAGGGGAAATGATAACACTCTAACAAAAGCAAATCTGTACTGAAATATCTCTCTGTGTGTATATGAGTGTGTGTGTGTGTTCATGAAACAAAATATGCATCCATTGAAACATCAGAAAGCAAAAGTGTCTCTAACTCAGTCACCGATATGAGTAATTTTGGATTTCGGTGTGTTTTAGAAATCCAGATAAGGAATACTCATCCTGTGAGATGATATCCGGATCTATATTCTAGTTTGAGCAAAAGATTGCCCATCATTCCTCTCTTATCCCATATGTAGTATCATATTTAAAAGAGTTTCCCCCATTCTGTCATTACTGGTAGATTCTGCTCATTGCACTTTGCATTAGAAACCAGCAAGTTTTAAATCTTGCCAAATTATTTTATTAGTATTTGAGGATTTTACATACAGCATTAAATAGCACCTGAGAATTCTAACACAAAGGAGCACACAAGTTGTCCATTCAGGTCACATACATATCTGTCACCATTACAAGAACCTTCCTAAAGTACCTCTCCAAAATCAATATGAGAGGGAAGAGCAAAAATCAACATCCATATTTGCATAATTAATACATTGATGCCACAGTGCTTAAAAATTAAGCCCTTATGTCTCAATTAACATAATGTTGCACATCCTGCATTTCTAGTGAGGTGGCAAGAATGCATTTAAAGTTTTCCAGTTACAAATAATTTTAGACAAATTGTCAAACATAAATAAACAGTTAGCAGCTTATGGAAAAGATGGAGAACAAGCAGTGTTAGTAAAAAAAAAAGACATTTTTGACAACAGGTTTTTTTTGCTAGTGCCAGAAATGTGGTTATAACTTCTAGAAATTGGTTTCCTGTATCAAAATCACACATTGTTAACCTCTGAGGTAAGAATGAGGTCATACCACTTTGGCTGGCCACGGGTCTGTATCTCTGGTCATAGCATAAGCTCCAGTGAAGAGTTGGGCTGGCATGTGCAGTGGTATGCTACTAAAGATGTAAATCAGTCATCCACATTTGTTGGGATTAGGGAACAAGGTCCCCATGAAAGTGAAAGGCCTTCTCCCTCAGTGGCTGCCTCTCAACTCTGGAGCTCCCTTCTTCCCAGGGAAGGCAGAACTAACTGGAGTGCCGCATAGGGAGAGAACTACTCCCCTATTGTGGCAGCTCCACTGGCTGCCGGTCTGCTTCCGGGCTAAATACAGAATGCTAGTTCTTGCCTATGAAGCCCTAAATGGTTTGGGCTCAGGCTATTTAACTAACCACATCTCTACATATAAATTAACACTAGCACTGTGGTCAGCGGAGGAGGACCTGGTCTTGGTCCCACCCCCACCCCCCACCTCAAGCACAGTAGGTGGTGATGAGAGAGGGCGGCTTCTCCATAATCATCCCCCACCCCTGGAACTCCCTCCCCAAAGAAATAAAAATGGCTCCCTCTCTCCTCTCCTTAAAAAAACGTTTAAACCCATCTTTGTACCCTAGCCTATGGAGAGGAGGAAGACTAGAATATCTTAATATGCAACCTCGTTTGGATACTGGAAACCCACCGTAGAGCTGTGGGTTGTTGTACATCATCATTTTATATAACATCTTGATCACCATTTTATACTTTTAAGGCACTTTAATTATTTAGATCTTATCATGATGTAAATGTATGTGATGGTGTTTATTTGTTTTAAATTACTTACTTGTTTGGTTAGGTATTATAAGCTATTTTATTTATTGTTTTGATTTGGTTGGTTTGTTTATTATGGCACTGAATTTTTGCCACTTTCTGTCTGGAAACCACCCTGAGACCCCCTGGGGAGATAGGGTGGGTTACAAATACAGATGATGATGATGATGATGATTATTATTATTATTAGAGGTTAGTTCACAGTTTATATGGTCCACACCTCCAGCTCTGTATTAGCCCTTACATACATTGAGAATTATCAGCATGTCATCTACTCCAGGCTTGGTATGAAGTTGTGTTGCCTTGTCTCTGAGGTTGGATATATGATTTGGGAAGTCACAATATTAAATTTGGGTAAAAATGCCCTCTATAAGCAATTAGCTAGAGATGTAAGAAAACATTATTTTCCTTTGAGGTGCACAGAACGTACTTGTAACGTGGTGTAGTAGCAGAAACAAAGAGATGTATCAGAAGTAGAATGGTGGATTTTTTTGGCAATATGTGCAGAAAAATGTTATCCTCTTCAGTCATGTGTGAAATGCAAACATTTATCTTAATGGGAGTTTAGATATTAATTGTAGGAGAACATATGCCTGCAGAGATCAGAAGCTGAGGACATACATGTAATTCTGGTCAGTATTGGTACCAATACTGACCAGAATTACATGTATGTCCTCAGCTTCTGAACAGGTGACATTGAGTACAGTTTTGTGTAAATAAAACTGGCTCTGTTTCTTTTAAAACTTGCCTGCCATTGTAAAAACACATCATTGTTTTGTTTGTTGTGGTTCTAACTAGAAGACTTTCATTAGATTTCTTATGGAAAGTTTTATCCCACAACAAGGAATTATTGGCAACCTTATACCTTGATGTTATAGAGTCTGAATCATGAAAAGCTCAATTGTGTTTGAAAACTGAATTTGTCTGTTTACTTGTTAACATTTATTTTAACATAGTTTTAATAACTAATCATAGAGAGCTGGCTTGCAAACTGAAGGTGGGTTGCATACTAGCCTGAGGATGATTATTCAGCACACACTTCTCGAACCAAGCGTCCTTCAGATGTCTCCCAGTATCCACATAGAGCAACTGGTTATGTTGGCTGGAGAATTGCTAACTATAGACCAACACTTCTTGAAAATGGAAAAAATGGCATACAAAAATAAAATTTAACTTTTTTTCTTTTTTGCTGCATATCATATATAATCCGCATGTGGATTTATGAAAGCTCTTGTTTTCTTTCTGACCGAGAAAGGAAAAGATAAGGACACTGGGAGGATACAGAGGGTCTCCTTCTCGACATTACAGTGGTGTACTTTTCCTGTGTGCAGGGCTAATGCTGTAACAGAGAGGGGTCTGTTAAGCCTTGTAGTGATCCCTCAGTGTATGTGTGTGTGTGTGTGTGTGCGAGTATCAGAGTGATTCCGCTGTAAAGCACTCAGAGGCGAGTAACATGTGGGCACATAAAGGCATAAAGTTAAGTTATGTGCATCTAGCTAATCAGCAAGAAGTTTAAAGTGATTTCTGAAACAACTATTGAGAATCGGACTGAAAGATTGGGTTCTCTGATAGTGATTCCCATGCAAATATAATTATGTCTCTGCTCCAGGTTATAGTTTGTGTTTTAGAACAGTTAGTCCACTTTGCTGTCCATCTAATTGGGTTAGTACTTTAGCCAGCATCTCCAGTGAACAGTGATTTATCACCTGGTGTTGTTCTGGAGGAGAGTATCTCTCAGGTGTAGTTAGTTCACATAGCTGTTGCTTGTTCTAATGCAGGTGGGTTTGGAAATTATACAAGTTTTGAGGATTACAGAAATACAATAACGATATACGCTTGATGGAAAATGAATGTCCATAAACATAATCCTAATTTTGGTATGGTTTTGTAGTAATAGATGTGCATTTTTCTTACAGCGTACGCTTCAGTAATCTGTGGTTTGAATCAGACTCTTAAGAGCAATTAGGAGTACAATTTACATAAAAAGAAATGAGTGTTTGCAGCAGTACTTTATATAAATCCTCTTCCTTCCTTCTCACCTACCCTCAGCCAAATTTTATTGAAGGTTTGGAGCACTTTTGTTAGATGCATGATCTGGCGGTGTTATTGGATTTTTAAAATTCTCTCCCTGCTCCTCCAAATTTTGTACTACGCACCTATTTTGATGACCTCGACAAATCTTATTTTTGGAAGGGATAAAAAAATTGGAGAAACGTTGGACAAAGTGTATAGAGCTCAAAGGAGACAAGTTGAAAAATAAAATGATTTTTTAATCCAAAACCCCGTGTTTTATTCAAAAAGTCACAGACTTATTGACCTACCCTCGTATAACCTACAAATGGTGTAGATCAGGGGTGCTCATTAGGTAGCTCGGGAGCTACTAGTAGATCTTCGGCCCTCTTCCAGGTGATCTTCGGGCCTCACCAGCCGGATGGGGCACTCCTGCCATGCGCGCGCACACCCTGCACGCACGCGCGCTCCTGCTGCTGGCTTCCACTCTGCGGTGCTTCTTTCACCTGCGGGGCATTGCAGGAAGAAGGAAGCAGCAGGAGCACGCGCGGTGGCAAGAGTGCACGGCATTGGGAGCGTGCGGGATAGGGTTGCCATATGTCCCTTATCCTAAGGGACGTCCCTTATTT
This sequence comes from Anolis apletophallus, assembly GCA_030556195.1. NCBI lineage: Eukaryota > Metazoa > Chordata > Lepidosauria > Squamata > Anolidae > Anolis > Anolis apletophallus. The sequence goes on from JARBWK010000004.1 coordinate 86,590,418, forward strand.
TGGCCCTAAAATTTGTGTCCCTTATTTACAGGCCCTGCCCCTTATTTTTGACTAGCAGGACAGGACTGGGCGGGGTTGACCAGAGGAAGGTGCGCGCTGCGGTTTCCACGGCAATGCCTGCCCGGGGATTCCAACTCGCACGGCAGGCTGCTTCCCCGTTGGAAGGAAGAGGCGATACAGGACTTTTTCAAAGTACAGTAGACTAATTAACCGTTACCCAAGGGGAATGTTGGATCATGTTGGATAAAGATAGTTTCTGGTTGCTTGAGAGTTACTCTTAAAATAGGCCTAGCTGTGCATCCCAATAGTATACAATGCTGTGCATCCCATACTATACTATACCATTAACTATTGACATAATAATCATGAAGATGTACTGTCTTATAAAATTTATTTTATTTTAATGTTTAGACAGTGCACTTTTAAAGTCAGCAAAGTCAAGGACTAAATACAGATGGAGAAAATTAGGTAGTTCTAATGATGTTTTTTCTGCATGACAAAGCATGCAGAAACATACCATGTACTGTTAAGAGGGTGTAAGTCAGTTTCTTTTGTGAGTTTCAATCATTATCTTATTCTGTTAATAACACTATTTCTACCTAATGTTTGAGTTTCAAGTTTTTATGAAGTGTCCCTTATTTTTGTGAAAAATCCCGTAAATGTCCCTTATTTCTTATATCAAAAAATGGCAACCCTAGCACGGGAGCGCACGGCGGCGGGGGCAGGTAGATCTTTTGGACTTGGTTGCTTTAAGAGTAGCTCACATGCTGAAAAAGTGTGAGCGCCCCTGGTGTAGATCATACTATTGTAAGTAAGAAGGTAGTCTGGTGATACAAACTGTTCTGGAGCTTCAAGGTCAAGCTGGTAAGCTTCTCTTGTTTCCTCTAAAATCTTTTGAAATCAATTCCTAATAAATAAAAAGAAATCAGTTCCTAATCTCTCATATCAGATATTTATATTTATCGATGCTGTTCTGATACTTGTAGTGTTGTTCTGAATGCCCTCTTATCAAAAGACAGAAATAGCTTTCAGTTTATTTTTTATATTTTATCATTTTGATTTACCTCTAAGGATTTGGTCTAGCAAAAGATGTGTAAACATTTAGTTTCATGTCATAACGCATGAAAGGAATCTTGCCACATATTCCTCCTGCATCAAAGGAGATAATTTGGTTCATCTATAGGACAAAACCACCTTTGTTCTGTGTGATGTTGCCACCTTGACCTTAACTAACTTTTTTGTGTGTGCATAAAATGTAATTTGCTCTTGCTGCCAGTTTAATCCGTTCGGTATAAGCTGAACAGTAAAGCCAATCCACTGAGCTTCAGAAGCCTCAATAAATGGAAATGTCATTTGAAGGAAGAGGCTGTTTCTAGCCTATTTTTTATTCTTCCCCACCGCACCCTAATGAAAACAAAACTGCTTACATTTTGCTATAGATATTGGAAGCTTCAGACTAAAGCCTTCAGAGCTTTCCATTTGACTATATAGAACTATTCTTGATGAAATGGGTTATGGATTCTGTATAGGATGTTTAATAAAATGAGAAATAATCCGGCATCATAAATATTTCAAGTACTGATAAATTTAGAATTGTTTTGACCTTCATTGTGGGCATTTCTCATGACCTTTGACTTGGAGCTCCCTATTCCATTTGACACCCTGAAGAAGTACTTGCCCACCCCGCTGCACTTTGCCACTATAGTTTGTGTGTGTACTCACTTCCTTCCCAACATGTAATTTCCTTTATTTTTTGCAAACTGCCAACCTTGTGTACATACCTCATTTACCATTCTTTTCATTCTCTTCTCTGACCATAAATCTACTTAGCAGACATTGAAAGCTAGAAGTTTCAAGTTGATCCCAAAACAACAAATTACACACCATTTGGTGATAATATTCATGTCTGGTCTGTTGTTCTTAATCTCTCTTGTTTGTTAGAAAGTATATGTAAGGTTCAAGGTATATTTGAAGTATTTGTTGGGCTTAGCTATTGTTTCTATGAATGTTTTGAGACTAAGCTTTCATTATAATGGCACCCAGCTACTGAGAGGAACTCTGTCTGGAAGATAAGGCTTCTCTTTGTCCAAAGTTCCTTGTAAAACAGAATAGTTTGAATGTAATTGCTTGCTTGAGCTGTGATTTTATATTGTCAGCTTTATGGGGCATCTGATGGTGATGGTAGTAACCAGTCTGAGGTTTGTGTATGTGTGATTTCCAGTTTGATACTCCACTTTAAGATTTGGTGTGGGAAAAGGGTGTAGTGTAATGATTTGATCACTGTACTGCAACCCTGGAGACAAATGTTTGAATCCTTGTTCGGCCATGGAAATCAACTAGGTGACCAGGGATAAGTTACACTCAATTTTAGAGGAAAGCATAGACAAACCCTGCTGAACAAATCTCTCCGGGAAAACCCCATGATAGGATTGCCATAAGTTGCAAATGACTTGAAGGCACACAAGATTGGAAAAAGTGAACATGCCTTTTAAAGATCTCACTTCCCTCCCCTTGTAATGTTCAGATATATTGGCTATGAGGGTTCTTGATTCCATGTAAATTGAGTCCCTTCCACACAGCCCTATATCCCAGAATATCAAGGCAGAAAACCCCACATTATCTGAGTGTGGACTCGGATAACCCAGTTCAATAGTTCAGCTTCACATCACTCCTGCCTCCCTGTCTCTCAGTGTGGATCTACTATAGCCATGTTTTTCATACTCTTCTCGCCTTCCTTCCATGGCAAGAACTGCTACATGGAGGCCGGCAACCAGGAGTCTTACCCTCTTCAGTCTGGCCTTACTCTGACCCTGAACCGCCCACTACCACCGGATTTGCTAGGTCTGCACAAGATTTTCAACCCAGGAAGATTTCCATTTTCACATGGGCAATTAGAGCCTTCTTAGCCAATAGATCTCGTGAATGAGCAGCATGCGTCTAGCTATATATGCAATTAATACTCTTGTGTATCTATGGAGAATAGCATCAGAGCTGCAGAATGAATTGGGGAAGAAGAGATACTTTGTTCCATCTGTGAGAGTCACAAATGCCCAAATTGTTGGAATTCAACTCCACACTGCCCAAAATTGCAGTCCTCAAACTATCAATATCTATTTTAATATTCATTAAATTGTAGATTAATTAAAAATGTAATTCTGTTTGCTTTTTTCCTCCCACAGGACTATTTTTACCCGAAATACTTGGGTGAGTTGCAGTTATACATTTTGAAAATTTGGTACTGCTATTTTGTCATCCCTTTTTAGGAGCTCTATCGTATAAGTGTAGCATAAGAATATGCATTTGTCTATGTTTAAACAGGATACATTGCTTTTCTTAAAAATAAAGTCAACACGCACTTGAATAACAAGTGGCTGTAATTCAGAGTGTGTGCCAAAAGTTCTGTCTTTGTAGTTTGTTTTAGTTTATTTTAGTTTATATTCCCCTCAAGTGAAACTTACTAGTGTCTCTCCTACATCCTGCCTCTCTTTATTAGCCATTTTAAAAAACTATGAAATATTTTGTAAACTGGGGAAAGGGTGTAAATGGAAAGCCATTTGTTTTGTAAGAAACTCACTTTATTGGGAATAGGTGGGAAGGAAGTTAAATTACAGTTACCTATGTAAGCTGTTATTTACATGGTTATAAAAGAATCCACTGAATTGTAGAAAAAACAGAAAAAGCAAATGCTATCCATCTTTTTAAAAAAAATGCAAAGAAATGTACAATATACATGCATCCAAAGTCTTAAAGTTCTAATTTGAGAAACAGTTTTATTTGTTTACTAGCTGTACCCTGCACGCGTTGCTGTGCCCTATTTAGGAGATGTGAGAAAGTCCGAGTACGTAAGGGTTGGAAATGATGTTACTTACGGTCTTGGTGGGGTCATGGCTGTGTCGTTGTGGGTTGTTCTGGTGGGTGGGATGTTGAAGTCTTGTGGAGTTGTGTGTGAGTTTTGTAGTGGGTCTGTAGAGGTAGGCATCGCGCGTTGTGTGGCTGTCATGTTGTGGGGGTGGTGTTTGTAAAGTGGAGGATTGGTGGTGTGTGTTTGGGATGGTGCTTGGAGAAGAGTGTGTGGTGTTGAGTGTGTAGTTTGTTGTTGTGAGTGTGCAGTGGTAGTGTGTTGTGGATATATGGTGTGTATGTGGGGTGTATTAGTTGGTTGTATTGTGGTGTTTTGTTTTTAGCAGTGGTATGGATGTGTTGTGTGTATGTTGTGTTGTGGGTCTCTAGAGGTAAGTTTCCCGAGTTGTGTGGTTGTCATGTTGTGGGTTTGGTGGTTGTTAAGTGAGTGAAGAAAAGGAAGGAGGGAGGAAAGGGGGAGGGGGGAGGGAAGGAAGGAAGGAAGGAAGGAGAAAATAGGGAAGGAAGGGAAGAAAGAAAGGAGGAGGAAGAGAATGGAGAGAAGGAAGAGAGAAGGAAGGAAGGAGGGAGGAAAGAAGGAGGAAAGAGAAAAGGGGGAAGGAAGGAAGGAGAAGGAAGGAGAAAAGGAAGGAGGTAGGAAAGGGGGGAGGGAAGGAAGAAAGGAGAGAAGGAGGAAATAGGGAAGGAAGGAAGGGAAAAAAGAAAGGAGGAAGAGAATGGAGAGAAGGAAGAGGGAGGGAGGGAGGAAAGAAGGAGGAAAGAGAAAGAAGAGAATGGAGAGAAGGAAGAGGGGAGGGAGGAAAGAAGGAGGAAAGAGAAAAGGAGGAAGGAAGGAAGGAAGGAAGGAGAAGGGGAAGGATAGAGGAAAGGGGAAGGGAGGGGAGGAAGGAAAGAGGAAGGGAAGGAGGAAATAGGGAAGGAAGGGAAGAAAGAAAGAAGAAGGAGGAAGAGAATGAAGGAGAGAAGAAAGAGGGAAGGAAGGTAGGAAGGAGGAAGGAAAGAAGGAGGAAAGAGGGAAGGAAGGAAGGAGAAGGAGGGAGAGAATGAAGTAGAGAAGAAAGAGGGGAGGGAGGGAGGGAGGAAAGAAGGAGGAAAGAGGGAAGGAAGGAAGGAGAAGGAAGGAGGGAAGGAAGGAGAGAAGAAAGATGGGAGGAAGGGAGGAAGGAGGGAGGAAAGAAGGAGGAAAGAGGGAAGGAAGGAAGGAGAAGGAAGGAGAGAAGGAAGTAGAGAAGGAAGATGGGAGGAAGGGAGGAAGGAGGGAGGAAAGAAGGAGGAAAGAGGGAAGGAGGGAAGGAAGGAAGGAGAAGGAAGGAGAGAAGGAAGGAGGGAGGAAAGGAAGGAAGGAAGGAGAAGGAGGGAGAGAATGAAGTAGAGAAGAAAGAGGGAAGGAAGGGAGGAAAGAAAGAGGGAAGGAGGGAAGGAAGGAGAAGGAAGGAGAGAAGGAAGGAGGGAGGAAAGGAAGGAAGGAAGGAAGGAGAAGGAGGGAGAGAATGAAGTAGAGAAGAAAGAGGGAAGGGAGGAAAGAAGGAGGAAGAAGGAAGGAAGGAGAAGGAAGGAAGGAAGGAAGGAAGGAGAAGGAGGGAGAGAATTAAGTTTATTTTGTGTTGTTTTGGGGGCTGGGGTGGGTTAGGCTGTTTAGCGGGCTTTTTGGATGTTTTGGTTGTGCGCATGCGCGTTGCTGTGTTTTGCTACAAAGGATCTTGGGAGATGTAGTCTAGTTTGGTTGGAGTGACGATGGCGTGGTTTGAGCTTGTGAGGGAGGTTTCAGGGCAAAGGTAAGGAGTTTGTGGGTTTTTGTTGCTGTTTTGGGGTGGTGGGAAGGGAAGAAGGTTGTGTTGCAGGCAGGGTAGTTTGTATGTGTATATATGTGTGTGTGTGTAGCTGTTCCCACTCTCCTGTCTTCCTGCTCTCTTTTCTTTCTTTCCCCCGTATTTTTTCTTCCCCTTCTCCTTACTCCTCCTCTCCCTTCATTCCTCTCCTTTCCTCTTTATTCTTTCTCCTCTCCTCTTTCTTTCCTCCCGTTTTCCCCCCCTCTCCTTTCTTACTGCTGTCTCCTTCTTCCCTCTCCTTTCCCCCTCTATTCTTTTCTCTCTTCCCTCTGCCCTGTCCTTCCTTCTATCTCCTCTCGTTCCTCCCTCCTCTTTTCCTTCCTGGGCTGCTTCTCCTCCTCCTCCTCCGCACTGAAGAAGGAAGAAGAAGCCGCGGGGCGGCGAGGAGGCGGCGATTCCCCTTGGGCTCTCTCTCTTTCTCTGGCGGGCTCCTCTGGGCTCCGAGGCGGGTGGCTCCTCCTGAGCTGGGCTCTCCTTCCCTTTCTCTCAGTCCCAAGGCGGCTCCGGAGCCGGGACCCTCGTCCCGCGGGGTGTGGAGGCGATGCGTGAGGGAGGGAGAGAGGGGGGACCCGGCAGAGGGAGAAGGAGGCGCGGCGGCGGTGCTGCTGCTGCTTGTTCTCCGAAGGGCGCCTGTGTAGGTAGATGGTGGCTGGCGGAGAGGGAAGAGGGATCCCCACAGGGGTGAGGCGGCGCAGGAGGAGGAGGAGTTTGGCGGCCATGTGCGAGGGAAGGGGGGTAGAGTATGTTGTTTATTTGTTGGTGTCCTGTGTATGTGTGTGTTGGATAGTGATCGTGGGTAGGGAAGTGTGTTGCTGGCAGGCTTGGAGTGGGGCGTGTGGTTGTGTGGCGAAGTGTGTGGGATCAGGCCGCAGCGCTTTGTCTGCCATGTGCGAACGTTCTAAAGGTTCGTGCTGGCAGCGGAGAGGCCGGGGTGGGAGTCCCGCTGGCAATTTTTTGGGGATCGTTTTTTGGGGTGTTGGGAGGTACGTAGGGTCGGTTTTTTTGGCGTTGTCTGTAGCCAGTGTAATGGTCCAGTCGGTTGTAAAGTTTGGTGTTTCTGCGAGCCATAGTTTCTTTGTCTATATACGACATTAAACGGACTTTACAAATTTATATATAGAGATTGATTTCAACTCCATGATATTTTGCTTGAACTTTTCTTTCTAGTTGAGAAATGTATTTTCATAAGATATTCTATGTCTTGTAGCAAAGCTTTTTAATGTGGTCACTTGAATATCCCTAAATAGGAATAGTAAGATATAGGTCTGCTCCTTCCAAATTGGTAATACTACTGCATTTAAACATAAAAACAAGTACATCTTAAGAAAACTGTTGTGCTTATCCAAATGCTGTTCAGCACCTTGAGATATTGCAACAATTGGTAGAAGAGTGATACTGCAAAACACTTATTTGAGCCCTAGTGTTTTCCTGAATTTAAAATAATTTTATGCTGGAAGATTAGAGGTTATCTTGTTTTTGGTTTCTAGCTTAATATTTTTGTGTTTTGTTTTTCAGCATGTATTCGGAGGTTTGGGTCGCCATACACAAGAAATCCAGATTTCCATACATGTGTACATAGTAAGCTGTTTTCGTATTTCATATTAGAAAAATATAGATAAAATACATTGTTTTTAAATCTGGTATAAATGAGAATTCATCCTAGTCCATAATTTTGTTACATTTACACTTTTTCTTCTATTTTGTTCTGCTTCAGAAAACATGAAATGTTTGCATTGTGCCTAATAAATGGTTCATTCTTACAAGATAAGTTGCAGCAACTCTCAGGGCACATACACACTGTAGAAATAATGCAATTCCACACCACTGTAACTATCATGGCTCAATGTGATGTTGCTAGTACTCCTCTTGGGACTTTTACTTACAATGCCGCTATTCCAAGACAACCACATGATCACCAATAGTGGCAACATATTGAGATGAGAGTTACTGCTGTTGCACATCTCTGCATTTTCACAACTGCAACAATTCACCAATTCATGTTCCTTAATTTGTACTCCCACATAACCTTGTAATTCCATCCTCCTGCACTTCTGCTGCTCCATAATTTTTTTAAAAAAATCTTAAAGCAATTTTGCAATGTAAGATTACTTTAAAAAATCAGATAAAACTTAAAATCCCAAAATTACAACCTTGGGAATAATGGGGAATGGAGGAGAATCTCATGCCCAAACAGCAGGCATCCCTCTCCTGCCAGAGATTTGCAACTGTGTGATATAACTACAGAGCTGAATGAAGAAAGCAAGGGTGGAAATTCCCTCTTTTTTTTACTTTTTCAAACCTCCTAACAAGAAAAAAATCCTTTCAGTTGCATTATTGTGTTATGTTTAGGTTGTGTTACAGTGTGTTTATTTTGGAATGTACATCTCATCTTTAGTATATTTTGTAACAATCCTGCTTGAATTTGGTTCTATTCCCATCACTTTTGATTAGCATATAATTTTCAAATTTGACTTTATAGGAAATTTGCATTTGGGTGAAAAGATTTGGATAAAATATAATAGATTACTTTGAACTTGACTTTTCATTTGGCCTTTCTTTTCCATTAAAAGGAGTTAAATTATTTTTGTTACTAAGCTATTAGAAACCCATAATGAAACTCAGGCGTGCTTTGATCTCCTTATCTCTCTCCACTCAAAGCCTACAGAAGGTCTCTTTGGGAGTATAGTGGGAGTAAAAGACCATGAAAACAAATTATATTCAGTATGATTTTCCTATTTCTATTTTCACTGACTTTTCATCTCATGCCCACTTGCTCTCATGTTCAATCTTGGTTACTCAAGCCATGTGTAGAGTTCAGAATATTCTGGGGAGTTGTACAAAGAAAGTGGCCCATCTGTGATACATCAACGATACTATTTGTTTCCTCATGTAAAAGATATAAAATAAAACATCAGTTTATTTATTTGACTAAATTAGTCTTAGCTTTTTAAAGTTTAAAGTGACTATTTTGCAAGAAAAGCATGAATATTTGGTTGGAAAGAGTGGTTGCTGATGGTAATATTTGCATTTTATTGCTATTCAGCCCCACTTTCAATGTTACCCTTCCCCATCATCACCACTACAGGCATCAAAACTAAAGAACTGAATATTACCTATTAAGTGTCTGATAAATTGGGCTCCTTCATCTCCAGTGTAGCTCAAAGTGGGAGGCAATGGCCTGGTGCCAGTCTAGAAGCAATCCTGGTTAGTTTCCAGGAAAGAAAGAAATCATTTTTGCCAATAGATGCAAATGCTTTGTCTGTCCCTGGCCAACTGGGGGAAAGAAAAGTAAGTACTAATTCCCCACATTAAATAGCATGGGAAGCGTTGCCCTACTCCACCCTTTCCATCCTATATTCACATTGCTAAAGGCAACCTATTCATTTGGAGATGATGTGGAAACTAGAACAAGAACCTTGCATCTTATATCCAAGGTTATATCAGAGAAATAAGTTCTGAAGATCTGATTTAGACATTGTAAAAAAGGAAAAATGAGATTGCCCATTTGCTTGTGCTTTTTTGCCAGAACTCTTAAAATTGATGTATGTTATGATTCATGTCTCAAAACAAATCCTTGGAGGCCAGCAGGATGATCATTAGTTGGGATGAAGAGTGTTGGATCCTTGCTACATTTATGACATAGAGGAAAGGGCGAAAGTCACAAAACATGGCCCGGTGCTTTCTTTTTTTCATTTAGCATTTCATTTTTGCACTGTTAGTAAAGCATAATCATGCACTGTTTTCTCATGTGAGATACACATTACGACACAGCATTATTCACGTAATTGCTGGTTTTGGCAAGATGGAAATAATAGTTTAATTTGGCTTAGCTTGATTGCAGCAGAGATATTTTGTTGCATTGAGTGTCTTAAACATGACAGTGTGGTGATTTCAAATAACTCAAACACCAAGGTAGCATTAGGGAAGTAAGTTAATGTGAAACATTTATTTGTTGTGTGATGTAACTGTTCAACAGTCTATCTCCATCTAGGTAACATAAACATTGTGTTGAATTGTGGTGCATGTCTCTGGGTACAATGTTGCCTTTCGATGGTGGGGGAAGATGCTATTTTTTTTCATTACAGAATCACTGTAAGAAACTGTTATTAGTTGTAGTCCCCATCTAATAGGTGGAGCCTGTGATGTCTGGAGCTGTTCCCCATTATGCGGTATGGGGATTTATAATGCAACATTAGAATCATAGAGTAGCCCCAGGTGGTGCAATGGGTTAAACCCTTGTGCTGGCAGAACTGAAGACCATCATTGCAGGTTTGAATCAGGGGAGAGCATGGACGAGCTCCCTTTGTCAGCTCCAGCTCTCCATGTGGGGACATGAGAGAAGCCTCCCACAAGGATGATAAAACATCAAAACATCCAGGCATCCCCTGGGCAACGTCATTGCAGACAGCCAATTCTCTCACACCAGAAGCGACTTGCAGTTTCTCAAGTCACTCCTGACACACAAAGAAAAATCATAGAATCATTGAGTTGGAAGAGACCTTGAGGGCCATCCAGTCCAACACCCTACCAAGAAGCAGGAAAATTGCATTCAAAGCACCCCTGACAGATGGCCATCCAGCCTCTGTTTAAAAGCCTCCAAAAAGGAGCTTCCTTCATATTCCAGGGCAGAGAGTTCCATTGAAGAGTTGTTTGAAGAAGCCAATTCCTCTTCAACTTTGGTGCTGTTGCATGTGGCTAGCACCATTTGACTATATTATAGTGTTGTAGTAAGCTACTATCAATCTCCACACATACACACAAATCCTGCCACCATGACAAATTGAGGAATAACTGTAGAACTACATAGTAGGGTGCTGTTAGCTACTTCTTCTTTTTTCTTTTTTTAGTGTAGCAGCTTTTGGAGTTTACATTTTCAGGAGAAGATTTTAAAACGGAAGCATTCATTTAAAAATAGGAAGTGGAAAAAGTACAATACCAAGTAATTTTTTCCACGCAAGAAGAATCTGAACTAATCTTTGTTAGTTTACTATTGTCAAATGACCAGCTGTAAAAAAAACCCAGGATTTCTGTGTTCTTTCATAAAACCATAGAATCATAGAGTTGGAAGAGACCTCGTGAGCCATCCAGTCCAGTCCTCTGCCAAGAAGCAGGAAAATTTCATCCAAAGCACCCCCGACAGATGGCTTAAAAGCCTCCAAAGAAGGAGCCTCCACCACACTCTGGGGCAGAGAGTTCCACTGCTGAACAGCTCTCACAGTCAGGAAGTTCTTCCTAATGTTCAGATGGAATCTCCTTTCCTATAGTTTGAAGCCATTGTTCCGCATCCTAGTCTCTAGGGCAGCAGAAAACAAGCTTTCTCCCTGCTCCCTATGACTTCCCCTCACATATTTATACATGTGAAGTAGCTGCCAGATCTTTCCTTCTAGTAAGAAAATAGCAAACACAAATGTCAAACGTAACCAAGATAACCCTGTCTGTTGACAAACAAATCGCTGGTCTGATACCCATTTGGGTCTCTATTTCTGTTGCTTTCTGCTGAGGAGACTATATGATTTCTAGGAAATTCAAGATATGGATATAACTGCAAACCAGGGTTACAATGATACAAGTTGTTTGGTCCCATCTGCACATAGCAGTTACTGAACTAGCCATGGGCCTTCTGTAAGACCAAACTCTGGACTTTTGTGACACAGGATTTTTCCCTGTTTACATGAAACTATAACAGAAGTAGGGAAAGTGCTGCCCACGAGGCCACTCGGACGCCCAGAGACAAAATATATTTTTTGAAGAAAGAAATGGCCATAAGGACTGCATGAGCTATTTTGACACTCTCCTGCTACAATATTTTAGACTCGGGGGAGATCATGTTTTCTATTAGGAAATGACCAAAGTTCTTGAACAAAGAACTAAATAGGAATGATTGAGCACATGTTCTTTGGAATTTTAGTTTATCATGAGTAAATGCAATCAAGAACATTGTGGCAGTCTGAATTAAAATCTAGCAAGGTCTTTTCCTCTGGGCAAGGATCAGGTCTAGTTAAGGAAAGTGCTGTGATCTCATAATGCAAGGCTTGTTCTTAGCCATGGGGAATAATGATTAATGCTTTAAGGCTCAAGATTCCTCATGTAAAGCTAAAAGCTGTATGAACCAAAAAAAACATGGAAACGTATTTTGCGTCTTCATTTCACCTTGGTTGCTTTTCTATGGTTTTGTGCCCTCTCTTGCGTATAATTTTTCACTAGGTTTCTCCTTTGGCAATGCATTTATATACCAAAAAAGTGTGGGACCAGTGTATTGTCCTTTGTATTTTTGCCTTTCAATGGGTTTTCTTTTGTGATTACTGGTCTTGTTACAGACATTATCAAAAAGTAGGATTTTGGTATTTCAGGATGTAACTATTGAAGATACGTCTACTTTTCCCCCTCAGAAGATAGTCAAATGCTGCTCTTTAACAATTAAGTATTATTTTTGCCTTTCTCACAACAGAACATTATGTTACAATTCAAGATAAGCTTTCATTTTCACAGGATGGACTATGAAGTCTTTGTTGTTCAGGCCTTGTTCAAGTATACATTGACCTAGTACAGATAGAACTCAATCACATTTTAAAATAAAATATAACTGTTGCATTTTATATTAATAGTTCCCAACAGATGTCAAAATCCTCATTGACTGGCATGTCCATTCATATGTTGGCAGGGATTTTTAGATCACTTTTCCATATAGCAACTAATTTGGGAATGCTATAACGGAATGCATAAGAATAAATATACTACCAGCAATCATAATCCTTAGATAGACAATTCTTTGTTCCCTCTTGTGATTAAAACATTGCTTTTTAAAAGTCAGGTTATGATGTCTTCTTCTTTTGTATCTACTTTCGGTAGCGGGGGAGGGGGAATACACACCATCTCAATTTGAGAATAATCATTACCTAGTCGTTTTGGTGGACTTTGCAGCTTGAAAATCATGAACGTGACTATTGTATAGTTAATTCATGAGTCAACTTTTCAGCCATGGTAAGCTGATGGGTATTCCTGCACAATTGTCTTCTCCTTTCTTTGAACTAACTAAACCAAAGGCAAGAGCTAGATGCTGTTTTGTGGTTTGAGGCTAGTGGCATGAAGGGGGAAGGGGTAGTATACAGAGTTATTAGAGGAATCATTTGGTAGGTGAAATATCTAGGAGTAACTGATGCTGGTAGAGATTTGGAAGATTGCATCTCTGGCAATGGGTATTATGTTATATGCTTGTGTGTGTGTGGACACACATATCTCTGTGTAACCTGGAGATGTGCTTTTGTGGTGTTCATTTAGAGATGCTGCTATGCTTAGTATGAAATGTGTATAAATTAACTGAGCTTTTCTGCACCTTTACAAAGGCTGTATGCTCAGTATCATGCATGTGTTTGCACAAGTTTGATAATTCCCAGATTTGATAGGTTCTCTATAGTGGTTAATTGTCACTGGGGATGGAGTATGGGGTAGCATCATGCAATCGTGGCCTGTAGTCCTGCAGCATTGCAAATCACTATGTTCATTACTTATCACAGGCCACCTGAATTTGCTGGTTTCTTGATTACTAACCATTTTTATCCTTATCGCACAAGTGAGTGGATTGTCTACCCTCCCTCCCCTTTTTGTAAAGGGTCGTAGTTTGACATTGCAATGGATCAAAAACTCACATTAAAGAGAGATTTGCATTTAAAAAGAATAGAAAAAAGCAGAAAACCTTGCTATTAAAAGCAAAGAAAAATAGTGATCTACTGAAGTAGCAATATTATTTAGTTTTTAATTTTTTTTAAACTACTGAAAAGGATCGAGCAGCTGCATTATAGCAGAGTACTAGGGATTCACTGCTGATTAGAAGACTGCTCACAGGACAGCCCTTTTGCCCATGTCATAGATTCATTTCAATGTGAGCGATTCTGACACCTCTTATCCCAGGCCTGTCCAACAGACGGCCCGGGGGCCGTACACGGCCCCCTAGCCCCTTGGCTACGGCCCCTTACTCTCCTGCAATAAATAATATATTTTTAAAAATATTTTTAAAATATTTTTTTCAATTAAAAAATATTATTTATTATTATTATTTTTGGTCCCGTCCCTTGGCTTTCTATTGGCCGCCTCCTCTTCTCCTGAGGGAGGGGGGCAAATGAGAGGGAGTGACGTCTCTCGGGCCCCGCCCCCTTGGCAGCAAACAGGAAGAGCGACCCGGCCACATGGCTTTCCCCCTCGGCAGCGCCGCTTTCTCCTCCTCAGGATTGCTGCCAGGGAAGCAAAAGGGGTTTGGGAGGGAGTGTGTCTGAGAGCATGAGTGAGTGAGTGAGTGACACAGAGAGAGAGAGAGAGAGAGAGGAGGGGGATCTGCCCTGGGTACACCTCTCCCCAGCGCAAAGGGAAGATCTCTCTCACTCCCTCAGACACACACACACACACACACAAGCCCCTTCCTTTCTGACCCCTTCATTTGCGTTTCATGAACTGTCTCTTTAATGAGAAGGAGAGAACCGGCCAGCCATAGGAGAGGGGAGGAGGAGAAAAGGAGGGAGGGGGGAATTGAATGAGAGGGAGCTCAAGGAAAGGCCTCCCACCCCCTTTCCCCCTCCTTTTCCTCCCCCCAGAATTATTTACATTCTTTGCAATTACCTAAGTTTACTTTGATGACTTGCACTGAATGGAATCAGCCAGGGGCAAACTGGCAGAATGAAAGCACACAGACCTTTCAACTGCAAGGCCATTCAATGCTGATCAATGTGGCCAGTCATATATTCTAGTTCAAAGCAGAGATTGTGGGATTTTCTGCCTTGATATTCTGTATATTTATGCCCCTCATGTGTTCCATCCATCCCTCCCTCTCCCCTTATTTAAATAATATAATATTTAATTGTATATTTATGCAATGCCGGGGGCGGGGAGAGGGCAGAGCCGGAGGAGGGGAGGGGCGGAGCCAGGGCTTGGCCCCCCAGGTTATCAGTGACCGGAATTCCGGCCCAAGGTCCGGTAGAAGTTGGACAGCCCTGTCTTATCCCATGTGTTTTTGTACTTTTAAAATTGAATATCCCAGTTCTTGGCTCCAGAAGATGATTTCAGACCATCTTCTCCCCCTTCCCCTTTTTGGACTGTTTATGATGTTTGGGAGCCCTCGGTGGTGCAGTGGGTTAAACCGCTGAGCTGCTGAGCTTACTGACCAAAAGGTCGGCGGTTTGAATCCAGGGAGTAGGGTGAGCCTTAGCTCCAGCTTTTGATAACCTAGCAGTTCGAAAACATGAAAATGTGACTAGATCAATAGGTACTGCTCCAACAGGAAGGTAAGGCGCTCCATGCAGTCATGCTGGCCACATGACTTTGGAGGCGTCTACAGACAACGCTGGCTCTTTTGCTTAGAAATGGAGATGAGCACACACACCCCTCCCCCAATCGGGCATGAGCGGATCTACATCGCACAGCAGTTCGCCCAGCAAATCAATAGAATCAAAAATCGACCAGTTATTGTTGGCATTTGAGTCCATGCAGGCATTGCAAACTTGGGTGGAAACATCAGTAAACATTTTAGTGGCAGAGGTGGCTCAAATACAAACAAAAATGTTAGAAATGGATCAACGTATGACAATGACGGAAACCAGAAGCAAGGAATCTGAGAAAGACTTACATGCTGTTCGCCAGGACATGGCAGACTTGAAAGCTGAATTATGAAATCTTCAAAACAGATCAAGAAGAAAGAATATCAGAATTAGGGGATATGACTAGACTTAATGTCAAGGGAAAACCTTATGATGTTTGACTATCGAAACATGATGAGTGCAGACAGGAAGTTCCCCCTGCATATGGGCTCAATCACTTTTCAATGGCTTAGAACAGTTTAAAAATGTGTGGGGGTGTGTGGGTGGGGGGTGTGTGTGTGGGGGGGGGGGTTAAGTCCCTGATGTTGACAACAGGGTCAATCTGGAGGACCTAGAGATTAATAGAGAAGTTTTCTCACATATTAAAAAAATATCAGTATTCTTATTTGTGGTTTTTCATTTTGTGCTGATCCTGTCCCCTAACTCCCATGAAAGGAAATAGCATACACTACTTTATTATTTTTATATTCTGCTTCTCAACACATACACACAGGATTTCTGGTGAAAAAGTGCTATACTATCTGTTGTAAATATACCCAGATATTTTGGTTTTGTCTGCAAAAAAATATGCAAAGCATATTTTTTCAGAATTGTGATTTCAAAATCAGAATAAAGATGGCAAATTGATCAATATTTTTCATAGCATTTTTTTTCTTTCAAGGGGAAGTATTCTCCAGGACAGGGATTTTAGATACTAGTTTGTCACACGTGTACTTTCTCTGTAATTGGACAAATGGCCGACAAAGCTTCATTGTCTGGTGATACAATGCCACCACTTTTCTTTTTTGACTATTGTTTTCTTATATTCTATGACCCCTCCAGATTTGCCAAATCAATGTTCACCTAGTCCCTGTCATGGAGATGGCACTGTATCATGTGAAGACCTGAAAGGCGGATACCTCTGCCAATGCAAACCTGGCTGGCATGGAGACAGATGTGAAAAAGGTCAGTCTGGTTCTGTGCTTTTCATGATTCTTTCTTCCTGAAAAGGAGATGCAAAAAGGTTTAGCTCAGCAGTAGTATATGTTCCTTCTAGACAAAGGTCACGGGTTAGTTCTGTGGTCTCTCCAGATAGGGATCAGAAAAGATGGCTATCTGAAGGGTCATTGCCAGTCATTGTAAAGGCAATACTGAGGAAGTTGAACCATTATCCAAGTTTGTAGATAGACATGTTGCAACAGGATGAACAAAGGCCATGCTGGACAAGATCTGATTTGTACATTGCTTATGTTTTTGTCATATTTAAAAACACTTCTTGGGGGAAGTGAATTGGGAGATTTTTACGAATAATTCATTGGCTGACCTGTAATACGTGTAATAATGGTTTGCTCATATGATCTTTATTAAGTGCTTATTTTTCATCTAAGATTCATGCCTATACTTTTTCTACTTTTTCTCCTGTAATATAATACCAAATTGAGGATAAAAACAAACTTAATTAAATTAGTATATATTTTTTGAATTCATTACATGTAATTTGAAATCTGTGATCAATGAAAGAGAAGGAAGGAATGGGGGGAGGGTTACTTTCTTCTTCATGTGATACATTAGTTTTTCTCTATTTTCAGATATTAATGAATGTTCAACCCAGAATGGTGGCTGTAAACACATTTGCTACAACAAGCTAGGCAGCTATCGTTGCTCCTGCTACAATGGATATGCTCTGAAAAGTGACAATAAATCTTGTGAAGGTAAGTCATTAAACAATCTACAGGATTGCTGGACACTATTTTGACTCTGCATGAAGAAAACACTGTTTTGACCATCGTATCTGGCTTCTCTCCCTCTGTTCTGTACTGCATAGGATGATATCCTTTCTAATCTGAGACGAACTGTATAGTTTTCTGGTTTGGACAAAATGACAAATGAGCACTTATCTCAAACCAGGCAGGGAATTCCCACAGTCTTGTGCAGGAGTGAGACAGAAAGATCAGATATACTGCCTGAAGCACCCCAAAGAACTGGGCTTCCTTTGTTCACTAGGGATAATAATCCACAGATCTTTCTGCATAGCTTCCATGCATATCCACAGGCTTATTGGACAAATGCCATTGGAACGAAGGAAAGTGGCATATCAATGCTATACAAACATTACTTCCACTATTATAAATAGCTTACCATGTATTCTGCAAGATTTGTAAATTAATCTCACACGTACTGTCAGAAATCGATTAATTTGCATCTGATATAGCGGATTCTGATCCATGGCATATCAAACAACAACTGTATTCATCTTGAAGATGCCATAAGACACTGTTTTCTTTATTAGCATGTTAGCACTGCATACTAAACAGATCTCATGCCAATCCTTCTTATTTTCTTACCACTATAGTTTAAGATTTCAGTATGAAAAGCCAGGAATGCATGCCCAGGCATGTCTGTAGCAACACCACAACCATCCAGCACCATAGCAAAGTGGTGATTCACAAAACATTTCTGTGTTAGATTGTGCCAAATTGCCTGGCTGGCTAACCCTCTCTGAAACTTCAAATCAAGACCTGGCAGAGTGGGATGTAATTCATTTGTTTTTAGTCTTGCTATAATGGATTGTATTAGAGCATAACCTACAGTGAGATTTGGAAACTTGTGGGTCTTTGTAATCATTCTTGTGTTGGTAAGAATCTGTATTAAGAATAAATGCTGAAAAGAATGTCCTAGGGCGGTTCCACACAGGACATTAATGTGAGTGCAATCAGGTTGCACATTAGTGCCTACATATGCTCGAGAAACCCAATGTTTTCCTGGGGTGGGGGGTGTTGTCCAGATGCCCTGTCAGACTTTCTAGCAGGGCACCCGGACACAACCTCCCCCCCTCCCCAGAAAAGGCTTTAAAAAAGAAAGTAACTTACCTGGCTGCCATTGCCCCTTCTCTGGAGCTCTCCTGGCATGTAGAAATGGCATACCAGGAGAAGGGGGGGGGGGGGCAGGAAAAATTTTCCTCCCCCTGCTTCTCCTGGAGCATCATTTCTACACACCAGGAGAGTTCCGCAGAAAAGGTAATGGCAGCCAGGTGAGTTATTTTCTTTTTTAAAGGCTTTTCTGGGGAGTTTGGGAAGGTTATTCAAGCCCTCTCCGATATTCCGGTCTCATAGAGCCCAGAAAATGCAAAAGGGCTGTGTGGACTGCCCCCAGGAAAGACCAGGTTCTTTTGAAAGACCTGGGTCTTTCCAGCTGTTGGATTACTTCGGGACAAAGCTGGGTTTTCCTGCTTTGTTCTGAATCAATTCTTTCTTATGTAGGGTGTCATTTAACCACCCCACGTAAAAACACCAGTGCTTGTGCATTTTAGGCATTGTCTGGATACACCCCTGATGACAAGGTGATGGTAGCCCAATAACTGAAACATTTATATTTCTTTCCATTTATTTATTTATTTATTTCGGCTTATTAGTCGCCACTCCCGTCAGGCTCGGGGTAACTTACATATGCTAAAAACACCATAAAACACGATAAAAACAACAGATTAATATCCACACATAAAACTATACAGTACACACACACACACCGAGATAGCTCCTATGGCCTACGTTACATAGTAGAAGGCCTAGAGTTATTTACTGACCAAATGCCTGCACAAACAGAAAAGTCTTACAAGCCTTCCGGAAGGCTAGTAAGTTGGACAACGCGCGGATTGAGGGAGGAAGAGCACTCCACAGTACTGGACCGATGGCACTAAAAGCCCTTTTAATGGCTTCAGGGTTTTTACTTTTAAAAAAAAATACGTTTTTTCTCCTGTATTCTAAAACACTTACCTTCCCATGATAATATTGCTGATTTATAAGGCAAAGAGAGAACAGAAAGGCAAGTCAGCAAGGGAATATTTTCCCATCTAAGACTTACCTACTGCAAATTGCTTCTTGGAAATCTGGTAACATAAATGAGGAAGCTTCAACCTGGGATTTGAACTGCAGTTTTGGAAAGCCTTGGAAACTGCATTCTAGCACTGGGTTGGGCTAAGGCAGGACCAAAGCAACATCACATATTTCAAGTCATGCAGTGTTCAGCTGAATTTGTCAGGGCAAAGGCCCAGTGTGAGAGCTTCTTGGGTGGCCATTAGACCTTGATTCTCAAAAAAAGGAAAAGAATTCACTTTAATATTAATGCTGTTCCTAGGCTTCAGTCCAGTGATTCTTTGTTTATGCATCTCAACTGAACCCAGACTGTATTGTAATTGTTACACCCTACAAGCCAAAGATTGTGAATTTGATTTCTTCAATGTGTCCAGCCAGTTAATACTAATGATATTTGATAGGAGGCAAATCTATGTTGGATGTTTCTAGGTCCTCAGGAGCTAGGTAAGGCAGAAAACATTAGTAATAGCCTCTGTATTTGTGTGGAAGGCTTTTAAAGGTTTAAGTATTTATTTGTTTGATTTATATCAGTTTATTTTGATAACTTGGGAAGGTAAATTTAATAATAATAATAATCTTTATTTATACGCCGCTACCATCGGGGACTCGGGGCAGCTTACATGGGGAGTAACAATTGCTCCACAGTAAGAAGGAGTAACAATTGCTCCACAGTAAGCCCATGTCTGGGATAGGATATTTCTCCTTCATGAAATGAGCACATGTGCTCATTTCACAGATCACCACTTGAAAAAACATGGTTAGAGATAAGCAACCACTCCTTCTCCTTTATGGTATCTGTGAAATGAGTGCATGTGGTAGTAACTGTGCCATGTGTACTAATTTCACAGATCACCATTCGAAGAAACATGGTTACAGGTAAGCAACTACTCCTTCTACTGAAATAATCATTTTGCAGGCAGCTTGATTTCTTTCAGCAAAACCAGAAAAGAGGCAATTATGTTTCACCCATAAAGGTCCCATAAACATAATAACTCTCTTATACACATATTCATCTACCCATGTTCCAAAGAATTCTGCCACCACTGTCCCAAAAGTGTTTCCGGACCTCTCTAGGTCCTCCAGTTTCAGCCCAAGTATAGTCAAAACATGGGTTTCACTATTTTCCAGGGTTTCAGGTATCCATGGAGGGTCTTGGAACATATCGTCCACTAATACAGGGATTGTATCATATTCTCAAAATGTACTCCAAGGAGCTGGGAAACTACACATCCAGGTATATCATTCCAACAGTGAAACTATATAAGCCCATCCTGCATTAAAAGATCGTGTAATCCTTTTATTAAAAAGTTATATTCCCCTCTCCCTCCTTTTTCACATTTAGAAATAAATGTTTCTGCTTTTAATACCTTTGTTGTTTTTGTCCAGAAGTGCCTTGTGACTTACAGGATGTCAACCATCCAATTTTGAGAAAAGCTGAAGTCATTTCCTGCTTTTATTATTTAATTGTAATTGTAACAATGGAATGAGAATTGACTGTGGATCTAGATGTGACTTGGGAGAAACAGATGGTAAAGCAATGTTCATATTCTGACTGATGTTGATAAGACTTATCTTTTGCTTCCCCACCTTCCCTCAGATATAGATGAATGCACAGTATCGGCAGACATCTGTGGAGAAGCTCAGTGTAAAAACTTGATAAGCTCTTATATGTGTGTTTGCGATGCTGGCTACAAGTATGACGATGTAAGAAAGGTTTGTCAAGGTTAGTTGATGGGATTATTTTGGTAAATATAATTTTAATACCTGATATATTTTATTGTTGCCCTAAGAAGGTTCTGCTCATTTCCTAGTTATTTAATCTTCTAGAGAACAACTCATTTTTGAATAGTGACCAGCAATTTAAAAAAAATAATGGTAAACCTAAAAAACTTGGTGGATCAGACCATTTGCATACGGATGGTGTTTCCTTCCTACAGTGGCCAACCAGATGCCTGCAGGAGAGAAGTTGAAGTCGTGTGAGATTGGACTATAACTCCCAGAATCCCTTAGGCCAGGGGTGCTCGGAAAGTCAATCGTGATCGACTGGTCGATCTTGGGACCCAGGGAGTTTGATCCCAGCTGGATGGGATGCTTCTGAGGGGGCAGGGCCATGTCGTGCCAAGCCCCGCCCCCTCCACCAGCTTCAGCATTTCCACAGCTTCTCCTGGGTAGAAGAGGATAATGCCAAGCCAGTGGTGGCTATCTATGCCACCACTGGCTTGGCATTATCCTCTTCTACCCAGGAGAAGCAGTGGAAATGCTAAAGCCAGAGGAAAAGGGGGCGGAGCTAAGCCCCACCAAGCTCCGCCCCCTCCGCCAGCTTCAGCATTTCCACAGCTTCTCCAGGGTACAGAAAGGTTATGCCAAGCCAGTGGTGGCTATCTATGCCACCACTGGCTTGGCATTATCCTCTTCTACCCAGGAGAAGCAGTGGAAATGCTGAAGCCAGAGGAAAAGGGGGCGGAGCCAAGCCCGCCAAGCCCCGCCCCCTTCCCCAGCTCCGCCCTGTTATCTCTTGGTAGATCTTTCTGACTTGGTTTTAGTTTAAGTAGCTTGCATGCTGAAAAAGTGTGGGCACCCCTGCCTTAGGCCATACATCTATTGCAAGAAAGCTTTAACAATTCTAAACCCTGATTCAGATGAAGGATATTTTTGAACCTGAAGGCTACATATAAGCTACTATGAACAGGATATACAATTAGTTGAAGATATACAGTTACTGTTAGCAATTTATCTTAATGACTACAATTTAGGGAGTGCATACACTATAGAATTTGACATGACTTTAACCATCATGGCTCAATGCCATGGACTCCCAGGAGTGGTAATTTGACAAAATCATGACCCGTCTC
The DNA here is from genome assembly GCA_030556195.1 of Anolis apletophallus. Taxonomy (NCBI): domain Eukaryota; kingdom Metazoa; phylum Chordata; class Lepidosauria; order Squamata; family Anolidae; genus Anolis; species Anolis apletophallus. The sequence goes on from JARBWK010000004.1 coordinate 86,612,395, forward strand.
TGCCAAAAAGTGCTGATACCTCACCAGACTACAAATCCCAAGATTCAATTGCATTACAAGTGGTCTCAAACTGCATTAATTCTCCTGTGTACATGAGTTAGATAGATTTTTAAAATTTAATCATACTTGGTAAAAGACACAAGGTTTATATTCAACAAGGTTTCAGGTTAGAAACAAGCAGGGCTATTAATATGGACAATTTGCGAGCTATTGTGAGTTAATGCAGGAATGGGAAGGCCCTGTGCTAAGACAGGAGGAAAGCCACATCAGGTGGCTGGATTGAGGTGCCATGACATGGCAAAAAATTCTTAGTTTGCTCTGTTCATTTTGGTTATACAGTATGAATACTGTTCCTGTGAGACTGGTACACAGAGTTTCACTTACCTACTTTTGATAAAAATTTAGGCAGTCCCCGAGTTATAAACATTCGACTTACAAATGACTCATAGTTAAGAATGGGTGTGAGACAATTGGAAGTGAGAGAAATCTCCCCCAGGAAGGGAAATTCACTCCTGGAAGAGTTATCATGGGGAAAAGATGTCTCCCTTGAAGCTTTATTACCAATCCTTGTTTCCACAACAAGCCAAAACATTCAAAATCATTTTATCCAGGAACAGAAAGTGTTGTGAAAACTTCTGAATAGGGGCACAGACAGCAAAACAAGCACCACAGGGGTGTTAATCCTTCCCTAAACTACCCAAAGCTAACATATGTATATATTTGACTGGGGTTACATGTTAAAAATGTACCTGTTCTGACTTACATACAAATTCAAATTAATAACAAATCTGCAGAACCTATGTTGTTCACAACTTGTGGGCCACCTTTATAGCTTTCTAGGCATGGCTTCTGGTGGAAGTCATTCATTTCAATAGTTTCACTATTATCCACCAATTTCCTGTTTTCACTGTAAATGCAGAAACCAGGAGTTGGATACTACTTAGTACACTAGGCAGAAAATCTCGAAAATACTTCTCTTCCTTCCTGGAAGTAAATATATATATATATTTTGACTTGGGTGAGTGTATGTAGAGGGTTGCAGCTCTTCCTAAAGGCAGCAAAATATTTTGGACTAGCTTTACTTATTTAGTTACCAAAAGTGTTAATCACACACTTAGATTATTTGGCCTTACTTCATTTGTTTAGGGCAGGAGCTGAATAAATCACCTTGGAGGGCCACACCCAGGCCTAAGGCCTTAGTTTGGGGACTCCTGTTCTGACACATAGAATAATTGGATTACATTGGATATGATGTGACTCTCTCCAGGTGGAGCTACACTGACCTGTTATCCTGGGGCCGATCCAGCATGGTGTATGCTGGTTTGGCATTTGAATGGTTTACACAACCATCCTCCCAGCTGCTGCAGAGATGAGACAGGATCCCAACAGCCCAGTGGTGCTGAACCCAGTTTGCCACTGCTGGACAGCTACCCTTAACATCTCCTGCCATTCTCCATATCTCCTACCGTGACATAGATCCTGCCTGTCAGTCGTCACCTTCCGTGAAGTTGGTCAGGGAGAGGGAGGGAGGGAGGGAGGAATCTCCGCCTTCTCTTCACCCTCCTTCTCTAACAACCTGTCACACTAGCCAACATCACTGCAGGTGGCGACAGGCAGGTAAGACCCATGTCATGCTCAGAGATTGTTGCAACACAGAGGATGGAAGTGGGCTGTAAGTGCCATCCCATGTCCCCGGGCTGTCCAAGCCCAGGGAACATGAGATGGCCATGTAAACATTTGTGATCAGTTCCATCTCCAAATTAGCTTAACTGTTTGCACGAGCCCAAACTTGTGGATGCTTCTGAATTGTCATGCAGAATTGGGAGCAATTAACATGGCCCATCCCTTCATTACCTCAGACCAGATCCATACATAGTTTGGCCATTAGGGAACTGATTCAGGGACCCTCAGGATAATGATAAAATTATGAACCTCGTTAGCCTTGTAATCTGAATGAATGTTGTTACGATTTCAATTAAGTAGGTTATGATAGCCCTGCTTGACCACTCAGTCAATGCTTGCTGCATTGTTTCTGGTTAAGAGGAAACATTCTTTGCTCAGGCATAATAAAATGGAGATGAATGTGAGAAGCAAGCCAACTCAAGTCAGTAAAGTACCTTTTAAGTATGTATGTTTAGGATTGTGGCATTAGGCTGTCATTTTTTGCTATAATATTTCTATCACCATCTGTTACAGGTTGCTAGTAATTAAGATACCAATTATATTTATTTATATATATATATATATATATATATATATATATATATATATATATATATATATCTTTAAGTGTAAACTTTGTTAGAAGTGCAGTCCCTAGATGGTTTCTTAACAATACCTACAGGACTGAATTATTGTTGTAAGATATAGAGCTAATGTTTTCAAGATTCTTGATATTACATGATACACAAAAGAATTGTTCGAAATGCTTGTAAGGTGAATATAAGGACTTGTATCTTTTCTTTCTCCCCTTTTGGTGGCAAATAGATGTGGATGAATGTGAACAGAGCTTCTGTGAGCAGACATGTGTCAATACACCCGGGAGCTATAACTGCCACTGCAATGGAAGAGGTGGAATTAAACTTTCCAGTGACATGAACACATGTGAGGTAGTGTTTTTTTAAAAAACTTTCCATTCTGAGAAGCAGAACTGTGGGGTCAGTACATCAAACCTTTGACTCTGAAATCTGTCATTTTGTAATTGTTTGACTCTGATTCCAACACAGACTGTTTCATAAATGGCAAATGCATGCTAATTGTAATTTAAAAAAATGGTAGTAAATGGGAGCCTCCGATGGCACAATGGGTCAAACCCTTGTATTGGTAGAACTGAAGACCAACAGGTCAGAGGTTTGAATCTGGGGAGAGCGCGTATGAGCTCCCTCTGTCAGCTCCAGCTCCTCATATGGGGACATGAGAGAAATCTCCCACAAAAATGGTAAAACATCAAAATATCTGGTGTCCCCTGGGCAATGTCTTTGCAGACTGCCAGTTCTCTCACACTAGAAGTGACTTGCAGTTTCTCAAGTTGCTCATAACACGAAAAAAGAACTGTAGTAAATAGGCATTTCATTATCAGCAGAGTACTAGATTTATAGGACATAATATAGATTTGTGTGATTAAATAAGAAAACTTACTTAAATTCATGTGAAAGTAAATAATTGACAAACTAGACATTTAATATTCTACATACTTTATATTATTTTCATTATTAATATTGATACTAATTTTGAAGCCAGAGTTGGGGGTCATACATTTCTACTGACTTCAACTCTTCCCAAAATGGTTTCCAATCTACAGCTGTGTTGAGTAGAATACTGGAATATTGTCTCAGAAATTTGAATCAGCTCTCTGCAAAGAAGAAGGGTTTGGCTGAGTTTCTGTTCCTAAACTCTAACTGATTTAAAAATAGTTCTTAAAATTACAGCTATTCAAATAAAGTGTGCATACAAAAGATAGGAGAAATGTTTCTTCAGAACTTCCCTTTCTGGGATCATATTAAGAAATATTGGTTGATTAATTTCCACAGGAAAGCAAATTTCAGGTAGGAGGGCCTAGCTTAAAAAGGTTATGTTTTGGATCACAACTTTTAGCCATATTGATGGCGGGGGGGGGGGGGGTCTTGAAAGCTATAGTCAAAAAAAATAACAGTGTTGGCTTTAGCAGTAAACGGGCCTCTGCTTTTAATAAAGTCAGGGAGTTGTTTTGTCTAATTCAGTATTGTCTCATTTGTTGGGCAGCAGTTCCACAGGTTCTCAGATGCTTTCACATCCCCTTCTAACTGATGCTTTTCATCAGAAATGCCAGTAATTGAAACTGAGACCTTCTGTATGAGGAACATATGCTCTGTCACTGAGCTACATCACAATATGCCTGGTTCTTGTTCAGCTGTGCCTACTCAGCTATTTCTGTGCCAATCTAAGAATGGAAACAGATGAATCTTAAACAATGAAATATTTTATGCAGCATTACTAGTAGAGAAGTGGTTGTGTCCAGCATGCTGTAATGCACATATGTTGGACTTCAGCTGCCACAGTCCTCCAAAAGCACAGCCAATGGTGAGGTATTATGACAGTTTTTGTCCAAAACATCTTAAAGGGCGATGGTTCTGTATATCTGCTGATAAAAAATAATTATTTTGGCTGTTTGCATATATTTAAATGTGGCATGTTTGTGTATTTGATCCACCCCACAGGATATTTTGCCTTGTGTATCCTTTGCTGATGCAAAAAGTATTAAATCTCTCTATCTTGGAAGAATGTTCAGTGGCACACCTGTTATCAGGTTACGTTTTAAGCGGAAACAGCCTACACGGTGAGAATCCATTTTTAATGAAAAGAGAATAGTCTCCCTCTTTTCCCTGAATGCATGATAAAGTAAAATGAAATGTCTTCCCATGACAATAACACTACATCATCCTTTAGACTGGATTTTAGAGGAGTATCTGTGGCTGGAAACACATAAAATGCTTAGCAGGAGTTGGTTTTGTTTGCTCTACTGAGCTCTGAGTCTTTCGGCCTTTGTTCCTTTATTCAACTTGGACTAAATGCTGATATAAAGCATGGGAGGAAAGGGAAAGAGAAAGCTGTCTGCTTTGGGCCCTCCTTCTCCATATGCTCACATGATTTCTTAGATTGTAGTCATGTTTTCCCTTCCTGGATAAAATAAATAAATAAATGGGCAGGACAAAAGGTGTCTTTCTCATTTAGCACTCAATCAGTACACTGTCCTAAGAATGTGGTTTCTGCATGCAGGAAGTCTGTAGCTATGATAAAAATGATAGTAAGAATGGTTACGTATTCCACCAGCTTGGAAGTCTGCATGCATCCAATCATATATGCATATTGGCTTCCCATTTGCAGAGTTTTAAATGCATGGGCATCCAGGAAATTAGGCTACTGACATTGTTGATAGACCCAACAGTTCTGTCCTGTATCTTATATACATGAACAAATTGAGAAAAGATTTAGGGGATGTAACAAATTTTCGTTCTCCAGGCCTGCAAGCACTACTCATAGTTGTTGAATGGAACCTAGAAAGGCTCCATCACCACCCCAATCTGCCATCCTTCCTCTTTTCTCTCTCTTCATACCTCCTATCAGCTTGCCTTTCCTGCCCTCCCCTGCTTTCCCAATGTTGCATCCACTAATAGATATACTTCAGAGTGCTTCCCTCTCTTGCTTATACGGTTGCCCATCCCAATGCCTTATCACACTTTGGAGTGCACTTGTTTGCTTCAGTAGCCAGTAAATAAAGGAAAAATATGAGGTTGATTGAAAGATCTCATTATTTGGGGGCTAATTGTTACAGAGAAGGACTTCTTTGTCTTTGATAGGAACCATATAAGTTTCTGTGGGCATCTTTTCAAACTTTTACAAAACTCATTGATATTAATTTAGGGCTAGAGTTGTGCCTTCAATTAACCATGTGATTTTGAACCATCTATATATTTATCTGATGTTTATTAATACAATGAATGTAATGCTAGTTGTTTGGAAAACACACTGGGTTTTATCCAGATTTATTCAATAGTACTTACAATAATAGATCAATTAAAACAGAGAAAAGTTAAGTTAATTGTGATTAATATAAGTTCCCTTGGTTCATGAATGACTGTCAGTGCAATTTGTTTTCTTTCTCTATGAAGCATTGTATAACTCTATTTGTCTTTTCTGTGTTTTACCTATGTGATTAGACTTGTGGCTGAATTTGAGTTCAGAACCTTTGATGCTGAAGGCATCCTTTTCTTTGCTGGAGGCCATCAGGGTAGTCAGTGGATAACCCTGTGTTTGCGCAGTGGACGATTAGAACTGCAACTCAAGTACAATGGAATTGGCCGTGTGACCAGCAGTGGACCCATGATCAACCATGGAATGTGGCAGACAGTGGGTATAGTACAGGCTGCTGTTCTTATCCCTATTATTGTTATATCATCTCTGTTCTAGCCCTACCAAGTTTTTGATGGGCAGTGAAAAAAATGCACTGTCCATTTAAATATTTTACCTACAATTGGATCCAAGATCAGCCTTACTTCAAGACCCAGAAAGTGTCTCTTACCAATTTCCAGGGATTTCCTCCCCCTACACACACATAACAGTTTGGCCCATTCAGCAAAAAAATCCAGTCCTCTGTGTAGCATTTTCAAGAGACTGGGAAAGTTGCTACGGGAAGGAGGAAAATAAAGTCTGGGTTGTAGGTGTTTTGGGCTGTATGGCCATGTTTACAAAGCTCAGGGACTACACTGAGCAGGGACTACTCTGGCTACCAATTGAGTACCGGATTACATTCAAAGTGTTAGTCTTAATTTTCAAGGCCTTACATGGTCTGGGGCCAGTGTATTTTAAAGGATCGCCTGTTCCCATACAGTCCCTTGAGATCGCTACGGTCTGAAGATCAGAACCTTTTGGTCATTCCTAGCATGGAATCCTATCATCTAACAGCAACCTGACAGAGAGCCTTTTCTATCATTGCCCCAGTTCTCTGGAACAATCTACCATCCGAGATTCGGGCTATGCGAAACCGGGTAACCTTTCGCAAAGTTTGCAAAACCTTTCTGTTCAAGCAAGCCTTTGAGTCCTAATGTTATGTTTTTAACATATATTGTTTTACTGTTTTTCTGAGCTTTGTAAACTGCCCTGAGCCTCTGGGAGTGGCGGTGTACAAGTCGAATGAATGAATGAATAAATAAATAAATGTTCTAACGGAATACTCTCCTGATGTTTTGCCTGCATCTGTGGCAGGCATCCTCAGAGGTCGTGAGGTCTCACAACCTCTGAGGATGCCTGCCACAGATGCAGGTGAAATGTCAGGAGAGAATGCTCCTAGAACATGGCCATACAGCCCAAAAAACCTACAACAACCCAGTGATTCTGGCCATGAAAGCCTTCGACAAAATAAAGTGTATTTGCATCTATTTAGTTCAGTTTAATAATTTGCTTCATTTTGTATATTGGTTTGAGGCTAATTTATAAATTATATAAAAATGATGATGATGACTTAGGTTACCCATATCCTAAATGTTTATTTGATTATCTTTATTTTTTCTCTCCAAAATATGCTTTCTGAATTCACCAGTGATCTCCTGTGCCCATCTTCGTAAAAATGAGCTCAAGGAGACTATCTTGCAAGCATCACTCTTAATGTTTCAATACACAATACTGTCTTATTGCTTTTGAAACTTGTTCTTATTTCCTAACTTCAAAAAAAATGTAATAGCACAATTCTGAGCATATCGGCTACAAAATAAATTCCCTGTACTGTAGTTCTGTGGGATCATACCCTGATATTTTGGGGTAAAGGATTAAACACTGAACTACTTCTAAACTATAAGCTTATGAACATAAAATTATGAAATAGTCAGTTTTTAAGTATGTAAGCCTTCTTCAGATAGACTCCCTATTTTGTGAAGAAAATAATGGATAAAACACATCCTCAGTGGTACTTTTGCAAATATTTCCAGTTACACCCAACAATGTCTGGTTCAGTTCCTTTACTTTCAGCAAGATAAATAGTTTTCTCCATCTGGTGAAGCAAGCTGTAACATTTTAGAAAACCTGAGTGTAAAGTGTGCTTTTGTGTAACTTTTTAGAGTATATATAATCAACATAAAGCTTCAGGAAATAGATAAGGTTTGATCTCGTGGCAGTTCCTAGAGTGTTGCAGAGTTCTGTGCTTGTGAAACGATGGGTTGTCTAAATGTATTTGTTTATAAATAGCTATGAATTGAGAGGGAAATAACTACCACAGCTAACATGTACGGGCTTGTCAGCTGCAGCAGTCAGGCCAGAATTTCAGGGTTGCATAATAAGAGTTTTTAACCAAAACAGAACAAAACCTCATTACAATATAATGCCAACATTGCATTTATAAAAATCTTCTAGTCCATTGATTGGAAAAGTGATACATTTATCATATACAAAGCTATCATACACAGAATGTGTCAAATCCAGTGTTTGTAATACTTTCTACTTGAAGTAAATTTGGACTGCAATTATTTTGTAATTTGATGTAATTACAATGGTTTTTCTGATAGACTGGGCAAAAGTTTTAATGCCTGTTAATGTTTTTTTCTGTCAGAAGTTGTTTATTTAGTTGCAGTGCTTTTCTTGTTGGCTTTTCCTGTTGGCATGTGGACAATTTCAACGGAAAAGAGGAAACAATGAAAATGAACTACATTGGCTAACAGTATTATTGAAAAAACCCTCTAAAATCAAAACAGTAAATAAAGGACAACATGCAGAAAACAGGGGGAATTCCTGACATGAAACAATCAAGGCCAGCTAACATCTCCTAACAAAAGGATCTCCCAGGCAGCAACCAGCCAGGTTTTGAAGCTGCAAGGCTATTCATTGCTAATCAAGGTGGCCAATTGCAACATTCACACTTGCCTCTTCCCACTCTGGACATTCCACAAATATATAAACCCCACTTGCCTAGTTTCCAACAGACCTTACAACCTATATAGATGTGGGAGAAACATCAGAAGAGATTGCTTCTGGAACATGGCCATGCAGCTTGGAAGGCTTGCAGCAACCTGGTGATTCCGGCCATGAAAGCCTTTGACAACATTATGGGAATTTATTTAGAAATTAATCTTTTTATTTCCAATGTACATATTAATAAAAAACACCAATAAAACAAAATTATATACATGTATATATGCGTAAACCAATACAATACTTCCCAACATCTATACAATATTTGTATTTGGTTAAACTCTCCTCTCCTCCCACCTCTCTCAATTTAGTGACTTCCCATCCCTTGGTTTGGAGACATTCATATAGAATTCAATTCTTCCTTCCTATTACATTGTTTTTATTTTCTTCCTTCTGGCCTGATATTAATTATTTATATATTCCCTACACAGGTTCTAACAGGTTAAATTGGAGCCTGAACTATTCTTATTGGGAATGTCAAATGAACAAACAAAATCATTGAGCTACAAAGTATTGCACTACATGATAATAGCAGCAATAATATTATACGCACAGTTTTGGAAGAAGGCAGAACTCCAAATAATAGAAGAATTGATTCTTAAAGTCTTTAAAATAGCAGAAATTGACAAATTAGCCATTATGAACAAAGAAAAAACACAAAAGGGTTAGATAAATCTTTTGACTTGATATATTCATCTGAACTTCTTCATTTAGATATCTGTTGAAGAAATGGAGAGAACTTTGATTATAAAAGTCAATCAGGATGCAGTTATGAAGATAGCTGTCTCTGGAGATCTGTTTACTTTGGACAGAGGACTCTATCAGCTAAACCTGACTGTGGGAGGCGTTCCTTTTAAGACCAAAGATCTCGTTCAGCCTGTAAGTACTGGCCTCAAATTGTATACGCATTGTAGTGATGAGTTGCTTTTGTAGTCAATCTCAACTAGAGTGGGTGCATTGAATCTGTGGGATTTATCTAAGTGCTGGCTATCCATTTAGTATTTTGGTTCAGTGCATTCACTCTTGGGACTAAGATAAAAGTGTTCACAAATATGAAGATGTGATGTCTGCGCATAGGTATCTAATCTTGTATTCACTTACCATTTGTTATGCTGAGAAATGGTATAGCTATAGGAACAACAGGTCCTTCTATGGTTCTGAGCAGACAGTTGGACTCTCAGCTCTGTATCTTCCCATTTTGCATCCCACAGAGCTTGGAAAATTTACTTCTGGCTATGGGATTCAAGGAATGACAACTCCAAAATAATTTTTCCAAGTTCTGCCCATCCTCCAACTAACTCCCTCCTTAGTTATTATTCACTTTTTATGCCTTGGTGCTGTCTTACATTTATAGTGATCCTCAGCAAGATGTCCCTTTTCTCAATCGGGAAGTGGCAAGAATTCCCTTCTGGTTTGGGAAGACAGATTCTTCTTTTGCTTAAAACACTTTTGTGTGTGTATATGTGTGTGTAAATATTTGTGTATATGTGTATATATGTGTGTTTGTGTATATATGTGTGGTTTTGTTCATGCGTTGTAATGTATTTTTTGTTTTTTGGCTTTTAAAAGTCATTTTTGCTCTGTTTTTCTGTGTTTTTTAGGAGTGATGGTCACTTGTTGGCCTGATAGATGTTTTGTGTCCAGATTTAGTGTCCAGTGGTTTTTGAGTTATGTTAATTCCACAAACTAACATTACATTTTTATTTATATAGATGTACCCCGCCTCCAACCACAGGAGAGGTGGATAATATTGTAGTTATTTTTATGATTATGATTATTATTGCAAAAAAAGGAGAGGTTAATGCAATAGCTACCTCTAGGCACCCCTTTTTGCTCTCTGGAAACATTGTATGTTCTGCTGTAGTAAAAAAAAAGTATATACTCTTAAAGTCTTTAAGCTTTAAAATGTGAACCTTTTTAAAAAACTCAACTTTACTCCAGATTGACCTATTTCTCTATATAAAAGTCAAAATATGTCTGTGTGTACCACAAAACCAGTTGTTAGGTGACACTCCAATGGCCCTTTGTGGTGTTACTGGATTGGCTGTTCCTAGGTGAAGGACTAGCTGTTAATAGTCAAAGTGGTCCTCTATGATCTCACCTGTGTATGTGGGGAAGTGAGGAAGGAAGGAAAGAGCCACAGAGTCATGTTGACATGGAGACATTGTGAGGCCCTGTTAGAGCTGGAGAAGGGAGAAAGGGGAGGGGATAGGGGACAGATAGGGGACGGAGGGAAGGAGGAAGGAAGGAAGGAAAAAGAGGAGGGAGGAGAGAAGAAAAAAAGAGGGAAGGATAAGAAAGAAAATGGGGAAAGGTCTGAGGAGGGGAAAGAGAAAGAAGGGATGAAAGCAGGAGGGCTAGGCTAGAATTCTCTTTATTCTAGGTATGTTTCCTTTATCTTGTTAGATCAATCCCCGACTTGATGGCTGTATGCGGGGTTGGAATTGGTTGAACGGTGAAGATATGACCATACAAGAGACGGTGAAACTAAATGATAAGATGCAGTGCTTTGCAGTAGCAGGAAGAGGATCTTTCTATCCTGGCAATGGTTTTGCTGTCTTTAATCTCAGTTACGGTAAGAGCTTGATTTTGTTCTGTTGTGCAACATGCCTGCTTTAATTTTGGGAGAGGAAGAAATGGAGTTAATGCTTTGTGGACTGGAAAACGGGGAAGTAATAGTCCTACAATACAATTGCAACATGCTTCAAGTGTTCAAGCTGAAGTGATACAAAGGAAGTTGAATGAGAGATTAATGCAATAAAATGCAATAGTCCATTTTAAAACTTTACACTGTATGCAGTTTAAGTTGACTTTTTGCATTTTGCACATTAACAATGTATTTTATCTCTCACAAACATACCTCCCCCCCCACACACACACACACATGCATTCACGCACGCTTTAATTTCTCCATGTCACATGCTTTATCTTGACTAAGAATCCCCCGTAGTTTCAGTGGAAGGAACACACGCATTAACATCTGCATTAACATCTGCATTTGCTGTCTTATCCATGCCATCTGAATGTTGCTCACAAGGAGGAAATAAGAAGAAGGTAAGAGAATACAACCAAGAAGCAGGAGAAATGTTGGCCTTCTTAAGGAGCAAGGAAAGAGCTCAAGCTCCCAACTTTCTCAGCCTGTTGCAATGAAATCCAACTCTCCGGAGTATAGAACTTAACCACAGGGTGAAACTGAAAAGCCTGACACTTTAAATCAAAAGTTGATTGGTATATTCATATTCTTGAAAGGCAAATCAACTTAAAATATAGGATCTTTGTGCAAATTGCTTTCAATGTACAGCAGTTAATTTCTGTACAACAAATGCCTAACCACAAAAGAGGGTTTTTGCTGTGTTTTGTTTCCATAGAAACACAGGAAACCTAGACTAAATCAGACCACTGGTCTAGCAGTTAAACATTTAAACTACAGCTGGCCCTCCATATATATGGATTTGACTTCTGCAGATTTTATTATTATTAACTTCAGGATTTTTCATTTCCACAGAAACAGAACATACAAATGCTATGCATGCGGTTAACTCCCACCAGGGCCGTAGCCAGGATTTTGATTCGGGGCTGAGTTTGGTTCGGGGCTGAGACTGGGTGGAAGAGGGTCTACCCTAGCAAACCTTTTGTATTGTTATCCCAATAACCCCATGAATGTGGGATATAATGAGCATGGTGATCAGATCATGATATGAATAAACATAACAGTTTAAATAATGTACCAGTAAGGCCTTTTCGCGGACCACCCTGAGAATGGGGGGGGGGCTGAAGCCCCCTTAGCCCCCCCACCTGGCTACATGCCTGACTCCCACCATCATTTAGATATGCAAGAGTAGTTAAAATTCACTTCTAAGTTTAAATAGGTTCCTACTTGTTCAGAAAAATACTGCAGCAGATTGCCTGGAAACTAAGGAGCTTTAACATAAAAGATGAACTTCTTTAGCTCATATATGAAATAAATAGATTTCGTGATGACCAAAGATTTGAAAGACACTTCTCTAATTTTAATATTGTTTTCTTGATTTGTCTAGCGAACAAACTAGAAAAATTCAGTTAATTTCCTCCCAGTTTGGAGTTTCTGTTGCAGCTAGATTTGTGCCTTAATAACAAGAAAGAATGCTCTGCAAATAAAGATGTTTTTGCCCAGGTTCCCATTTTCAAAAAGTTATGTGGATTAAAATAGTACTGGTATAGGATCACTCAACAAGGCATGAAACTAAAAAAAGTGGGAATAGAACCCAAGTAAAAGTGGGATTTGTCCTTATTTATATCTTTGTTGTTTAGATTTTTAATGTTTTCTGGAGTTGTTTTGTTTTGTTTTGTGGAAACCCTTGGGTGACCTGAAATCAGATCACTCTTACAGCAAGGCTGATATTGAAACCATATGACAACAATATTAAAGCCATGTGACAACTAAGAGCCCATAATTGATAGATCCTATTCCTGGCCATTATAGTCTTCCTCCTGGATAAAAAAGTATGGCCACAGCATTTTCTGAGAAATGGATGGAATTGACATTTTAAAATAGTTTTGTATATCACAATATTAAACAGGGTTGCTGTGAGTTTTCCGGGCTGTATGGCCATGTTCCAGAAGCATTCTTTCCTGATGTTTCACCCACATCTGTGGCAGGCATCCTCAGATTATGCAATTGTAGGATCCATATCAACAAAATACAAACTCTCTAGTACTTTTCTGGCTTTCCCTAGTGATTCAATGGTATGCTTCTGCCACAAGATAATATAGAATCATATTGAAGGATCTAACAAATTTCTAGAGAAGATACCTCTAGGAATTTTGTAAGTCACCGAGGCAGGGCCGTAGCCAGGATTTTTTTGAGTTTGGTCGGGGGGCTGAGACTAGGTGGAAGAGGGTCTACCCTAGCAAACCTTTTGTATTGTTATCCCAATAACCCTATGAATGTGGGATATAATGAGCATGGTGATCAGATCATGATTTAAATGCACATAACAGTTTAAATAATGTACCAGTAAGGCCTTTTCGCGGACCACCCTGAGAATTTCGGGGGGCTGAAGCCCCCTTAGCCCCCCCCCCCCTGGCTACATGCCTGCACCCAGGGTAACTCTATGATAACTTTTGGATAAAGTTGTTCATTTCACTAGGGTTTGCTGTTACCCATGTTTTCTTGTTTCCATGATGCATTCAGGAACATATCCACCTTGGATGCAGGGGCGTGGGGGCTGCATTTTATTACTTTCTTTGTTTCAATAAATATGTTAAGTAAGACAGAACAGTTGAAACAATATGGAGATGAAGCATTTTAAACATTTTAAACTATCAATTTAGTTAAAACTTCAGGATCTGTAGTCTCCCATGATTTCCCCTGACTGCAAATCATCACTTTCCATAAATAAAATGGTATCAACCTGAATGTTGATGTACTGAAGTGTCTGCCTATAGGTTACTGCCATTTAATAATATGGGATGCAATCATCCACTTTTTTTGCCTTGGTGGAAGGGGGGGGGGGGCTGTCCTAGAACTGTACTCTCGAGAATCTGTAGGACCCACTGAGTTTTTAAAATATTTTATTGCTGATTGTGTAAAATGCAGTTCTTTTATATGCAAACATCTGCTATTGTCGCAGAAAACTTATGTTGCTTTGCTGTTTGATTTTTGTCTTCTTTCTTTCTGTAGCCCAACCACTTAACAGCAATGAAACCCGAAAACAGTGGGAAGTAAAAGCAAACATTCTGATTCGTCCAGCTACAGATACTGGAGTCCTCTTTGCTCTGGTCAACACAGAAGCAACAGTCCCGCTGTCAGTAGCTCTGATTGACTATCATTCCACAAAGAAACTAAAACAACAGGTAAATATGTAGATATGTATTAAATGACTAGTTAAAGCTTTCATTTGGTATAATATGTAGGGCTGCACTTATGCACGCAGAGCAAAATCACAATTCAGTTGTACATAGGCAGCCCAGGACTGGATTACAGCTCTGGAGACAAGAGTTCAGATCTCTGTTCAGCCATGGAAGCCCACTAGTTGAGCTTAGTCAAGTCACACTGTCTCAGCTTCTGCATTCAGCCCTCTGTTGCATGTTGGTGTTGCACCCCGTTTCAATGAACATGTAATAACTACTTGCATTAAAGTTTGGTCTTTCTTTATTATTGTATTAGTTTATTTGCAATGCCAGTTCAAAGCAGATATTAGCAGAAGGACATTATTTGCACTTGGCTTCTAGCATGTGTTTGAAGCCTTCTAGCCACAAATGGAAGCACATGATGTCATTTTAAAATCATTCCAAAACAGTCTTCAGCTCATGTCAAAGAAGTGCTTTTCAAAATATAGGAATCACCTGCTTTTTGGCAGCTGAAATGCTTTGAATAGGCGTTAAAAAGTGTTTTCAGGTGGTGCAATAATACAAAAGTGCTTTTGCAGTGAGTTTGGGCACAGAAACTGCAACTGTAAGCATGTTGGGTAATCTCTTTGAACTGTTTCAGTTCCCCATGGCCAAAGTGCTCGTCATTTAATATCCAGCGAGCAGACCAAGAAGACCTCTAGCTGCAAAGCCATAACTTCTTTTTTTCTTTTGCCACATTCATTTCCTTAAAAAATAATTAATCCAACTGCAATTTTATTGCTATTTTGCAATATATGTCTTTCACTGTTTTATGTATTCAGCAATGGGATTAGGGAGGGGGTTGTCCTTTTGGTTGCCAATCCTGGTTTAGGATGGAAGCTTCCAGGAGCCAGCTTGCAAACTGTTGGAAAGTTTGCAAAAGAACAAAAGAAAGGTAGCAAACAATAAGGAAATGCTTAATCAAGATGGACAATCCTGAAGTCTGCTAAGATTAATTTGTCTGATTCAGGTTCATGCAAATGATACATTGTGGAGAAATATATTATGTAAAACAGTCATTAACATTAACTCATGTTTGTTAATGGATAGCCATGTTGTTATTTTCAAAGCTCTTCCAGTGAAAGAGGACAACAGACTCATTGGATATTCACATTTTTTATTTATCTATATATTTGGTAATAAAATCTTAAGTGTCTTAAGTATTTTAAAGTACCAGAATGAGCTTTTTTGTTTTATGAATGTGTAGAGCTTCCACTTTCCATTTTGTTCCTTATTCTCTTGTGGCTGTTCAGTTTATTGTCTTGGCAGTGAGGAATACGGTGGTATGCAGACTGGCAGTAAGCATTTGTGATGAGCAGGAACACTTGGTTGACATTTCCATCAGCAAGGGCCAGATACTGCTGACAATGGATGGGGTTGCAGGACAAAATGAACTCAGCCATTCAGAGCTAGAAGACAAATTGTCTGACTTGGATGATTACCTGCAGTCATCCGTCAAGACCTACGTAGGAGGACTCCCAGGCAAGTATCCACCATTGCGACCCAAAATTAGATGTTTGATATTAGTTGATAGAAATGGCTGCCCAGAAAGCAGTCAGCCAAAATGGGTGTTGACTGAGGAGAACCCTTATTTAGAGTCAGCGTTTTGTGGGGATCTTTTAAAATGGCAACACAATGGAAGGGCTGTACCTCTTTGACAGATGAGAGAGTGAAATACAATTGAACCTGAAAGTGTTATTTGTTTCTGTTCTTTTTGCTGGTGGTGATCATGGTACGTATGTATCTGAATGTTTTAATTCAAAAAGAAATCTGTTCCCATAGAGCTAGGGTGGGCCAGATGTGGCCTTCCCAATGATTAGGCCGATGGGACTTGCAAACCAGCACCATTTGGAGGATCCCACATTTTCTAACCCCACATCAATTTGGGAAGCATTATACCATATTGCTTCCAGTATTTTATTTCAGATACACAGCTAATATGTCAGGTTGCAGGTGAGGAATGTGATTGTATAACTGTCTACAGTTTGTATTTTCTGAATAAAGGTGCAAAGAAATATACTTAGAAATACTGCATTGCATACAATATAAAAGTGTCCCTTCCAAAGCTAGTAGTGGCTCCCTAATATTCTAATATGACAGCTTAGAATGAGGACCATTCTTCCAGTTTGCCTGCTTCAGGTCATTTAGGAATGCAAAAGTAAAGAGTCCTAGATAAGGTAACCATCCAGGAATAGTTAACTTATTTAACACCCAACAAAAACTGCAGTATTTCAACAAAGCTTTGATATTCTTCGCAAAGTAAGGGCCCTTCTACACTGCCCTATATCGCAGGATCTGATCCCAGACTAGCTTTGTAATCATTGGATATATGCTGGCAATAAAACTGCCATTTCTTAAAGCTTAGTAAAACTGTATTGTGTGGTATGTGCACAATCTTTCATATGACATCTAAGACACATTGGACAGCAATGCCTTCCCATAACCCCTAGCCTCCATTTACTACCCAGGTAACTCCAACTACAATCCAAAGAAAAATTAACTACAGCAAGCTATATAGTCCAACCCCCCCCCACCTAAAAACCCAACCTACCTTTCAGTTAACCTTTCTCTTTAGACCACATTACAAGTTCTATGCCCCATGTTCATATCAAGTTTTATCTTTCAAATGATCCCACTTGGCTGTATAGAGATCAAGAGTATTACACTATCACAGATTACTAGATTACTTCTCACGTGTCTTGCAGGCACTCAATGAACATAGATTCTCTCCTTTGCCACAACTATATCCAAAATCTATGTCTGTAAAACAGTGGTTCCCAACCTGTGGTCTGTGGACCACCAGTGGTCCGCAAGAACGAAAATGGTCCATGGCCTCACCATTACTACATTGTTGCCTCGAAATCATGCAGCAATGAGAGGGTCTCACAAAACCCTCTGATAGTGCAGAGGCAATGAGAATGTCGGGAGGGGAGAAACTGACTATGCACGAAAGATTACTACTACCACATCAGCTCTAGCTGATTAAACATGGTTTTCAGTTGGTGTGCAAATGGCGACTACTGGACGGCATATATTCTGTATCAAAAACTAGAACTGATGTGGTCTATCCAATGTAATTTTCTGATTCAGCAACCCAAATAACCAAACTGAATCTAAAGTTGACCAAAACCCAATTTGTAATCCTTTTGGTACTAATGTTGGAGAGTGGCTCCTGGTCAGAGTGGTCCCCGGTCAAGTGTTCACTGGACAAAAAAAGGTTTGGAACCACTACTGTAAAAGATTGTATCTGTGGCCAGAATTCCACATTCCCATATAAGTGAAGTCTAACTTGATGGAAGTTTATACATGAGTTACTCATTCAAGCACCCTACATCATGTATATATATTTAGATTGATATATACATTATTATGTAGAACAGTCTTTTGAGAACTATTGAATTAAAGGCTTGCTAGTTGTAAAGCTGCATGGAAAACACAGAATTTAAGGGGAGAAAGGAAGAAAATTGCTGAAGTAAGTATGTAGTGCCAGAATTCTTTTTCATAACGTGTATCCTTGCTGTTGAATTATTGGAATTGTTCTAAGAAAACACACAAACACATGCACGCTTGTATTTTTAGGCTAAAATACTTTTTCATTTGATGTCCCACCTTCCACCCCTTTAGTTTGCCTTCTAAATGGTCCTATCTTGAAGTATCAAGCTTTTAGGAAGAAATAAGATGCCTTAATTTGCTTGATAAATCCTGTGCGCTGGAGAAGTGGAATGGAAATACCAACAGATGTCTGCCTTTGCTCAAATGTTTTTTACCCCACCCCAGCCAAATATTTATACAGCTCAGCTATTTTTCTCTGACCAGACAGTTTTTGTGATAAGTGCAAGGTTCTGTTTGACTCTATACGGCCCACACAAAGATGAACAAAGAAAAATTCAGTCTTTATGTTTAGATGGAGGAAGGGCAGTTATTCCCACAAAAAGCCGCTCCAGTGCTGAAATACCCCTTTTGTATATAATGCATTTATATATGAATTATATACAAGGATCTACACTGCCTTCAAACTACAGAAAAGGAAAGTCCATCTGAACATTAGGAAGACCTTCCTAATGGTGAGAGCTTTTCAACAGTGGGACTCTCTGCCCTGGAGTGTGGTGGAGGCTTTTAAACAGAGGCTGGATGGCCATCTGAATGAGATTTTCCTGTTTCTTGGCAGAGGGGGTGGCCCATGAGGCCTCCTCCAACTCTATGATTCTATGCCAAACTAGCTAGCACTAAATGTGAAGGAGTGGGGTTATATTAAAATATTACTTTTTCTTTGGCCCATTAAAGTGTACTATGTCAAAGAATTAGAATAGTTGTCTTTACTGCTGGAGATAAGCTACAGAATTCATTTGTGAGTTCAGTTTTCCTGTGTGTTACCTCATCTTATTTTTTTGTATACCAGTTGTCTCATCAGTTCTCAATTTCCATTTTTATTTCAGGTAAAGTTTCTTTCAAATCTGTTTTCAACATCAGTGAGGCCTTTGGGTTTTTTGTGATAGTTTTGACTTAGGAATAAATATGCGATAATTTAATTACACTGATAAATCCATGTTGTTACACTTTCTCACAATTATGGATTTAACCATTGTTTTCAGTGGAGAAAGTCTTCAAGCTTTGCTGCAAGAAAAGTTTCTTGTGGTTTCCTTGGATCATTGTATGTTAAGATTGCTGTCTTAACTGGAACATTTTGTTTGTGTACCTTAATGAATGATGTTAGCATAAAAAGGCTTTCCTGACCTCCAGAACACAAACGACAATAGGCTTGCTCCATTTCACTTACTGTGCAGCCTGACCCAGTCCTTACAGTTGTGCCTTTAGCAGGGCCCTAAACTGCAAGAATTCATAGGTGGCATTTCTCTTTACACCATGAAAAATCTCACTTTTAATTCCTGCAGATCAAACTTGGATTCCCAGGTTGGGTTACAGAAGCTGGTTCCGACACAGGGTGTATCTACATTGTAGAATTAATGCAGTTCAACGCCATGCGTTTGCACTTTTAACAAGATCCATAGCCTTTTCTGGCAAAGAATACAGGTGCCTCACCAAACAACAGCTCCCATTGTCTGTAGCATTGAGCGCTTCAAGTGGTGTCAAACTGCATTAATTCTACAGTGTAGGTGCAACCAGTCACCATAGTGTGTATGTGGGCATATATAACTAAAGTGGTTCTCTATAGATTAAATTGCAGGTGGATTATATAGTAGTAGTAATATTAATGTTGACATAAGCTGATTTCCTCATGTATTGGCTTATACTAAAACCCTGTCTCTCTCTTCCTGCTTCAGTGTTTACATGGATACTGGTAGGCATCTCATACAAGATTTTTACCACTTCCAACAAAGCTTTGGTCAAAGATGTATAAACAGCATATTACCTTAAGCCTCATTAACGCAACTTGTCTTTAGTGCATTTTACCATTTGGGTTGACTCCTAATCATTGCAAGGCAGAGAAACATTTCCATATGCTCTATTCATATTCTGTGTCTGACAGGCTGGCTTTTGCTATAGCACGCTCTGAGATGGTGTTCATTTGACCCCTCTGCCAACATACGTCTTAGAAGAGTAAAATATACCTTTTTCATGATTCCCCAGTGCTGCACCCGAGATTCAGTCACCCCATATTGAAATTACACTGCTCTAGGAGAGTATTTGAATTTGCCATCCCTCAGGGAGCCAATCCATTCCTGTAGCTACAGTCAGCTTGTACTGAGCTGTAGCCAATTCAGACCGAATTGAGTATGGCAAAGCAGAATAAGAATGCTCCCCACAGAGTTAATATGCTGACAAATACATTCCAATACAAGTCATCCCGGTGCTTTAAAATATAATGGTTAATCCTGACCTTCTGCCCCTTTCCTAGACAGAATGCTAACATGCATCAGTGCAGATCTTGTTGAAAGGTCCAAGAGGGTACATTTGCCTTTGTGCTAGAACTTACTTAAAGATTAAAGAGAAGACCTTGAAAAGAAGGAATGGAAGATAATTTGGAAAAGAAGCAGTGAAAGTCTGCTACTCAGAATAGTTCTTATTCTTTATATTCAGAAAAAGGAACAGGCTTAGTTCCTTCTTGTAAGCATCTCTCTGAAGTACGCAGCCGGATTGTTTCTTTAGCCAGTTAGTCATAGACCCTGAGAGGGCCAAAAGGAAGAAGGTTGAATTGTTTTGTTTTGAAATTTTAACAGAATGAGGAACTTGGCAGCAGTGTTCATTGAAGATGTTTTCCTTCTCTTTTCTTTATAAAAAACCCCCGCCACCACAGATGTTCCTGTCACTTCAACTCCAGTCACCGCTTTCTACCGTGGCTGCATGACGGTGAAAGTGAACAAGCAGACTTTGGATCTGGATGAAGCTCTCTACAAGTCCAGTGACATCACATCTCATTCTTGTCCTCTGATAGAAACTGTCCAATAGAAGCCTCAGCAACACATGTCAAAGATGTATATTCCAAAAATGTCAGTTTCGATGCTTTCCTTTTATACATATATATATATATAAAGATATAAATTATTCAGACTTCCAGCACTGCGTGTATAGACCTCTTGAACACTGAAGTTATGTAGGAGCTACTGAAAAGTCAGATTAATTATTGAAATATTTCTTTGCTTGGGAGGGTTTAAGATATGTAATATATTTGTAAATAGTTGAAAAGACTAATGTTATTAACCCAAAGCCACAAATTATTGCCTAAAGTGTGTGGTGAAGAGGCAGAGCATATCTGTCATGTGACAACTGGTAATATATTCTGAGTGGACTGGAAGATTTAAAATTATGTATTTTTTTATTACCAAATGCTGCTTTCCTGACTTACAAAATATGAAAAAACAATAAAACAAAAAACTTTTTGGAAATAGTTGAAATAAGAATAGCTTCTGTTCTGAGTGGAGTTTTATTTTTTGTTTTGTTTTTGCTAGCATATTGTTTGATTATAGATTGGACATCGGTTAACCCAGTGTGCCCTGATGCCACAATGGGTTAAACCCTTGTTCTGGCAGGACTACTGACTGAATGGTTGGCTGTTCGAATCCAGGAAGCGGGGTGAGCTCCCGTCTGTCAGCTCCAGCTTCCCGTGTGGGGACATGAGTGATGCTTCTCATTGGATGGTAAAACATCTGGGTGTCCCCTGGGCAATGCCCTTGCAGACTGCCAATTCTCTCACACCAGAAGCGACTTGCGGTTCCTCAAGTCACTCCTGACACACCAAACAAGTTTTTATATGAAAGATTAGTTGATTCATTAGCCCATGACTGGTTTCCCATTCGGAGTGCAGAATTCCTTTCTCTAACAAACCTATGTGTTTTCCACTTGTCTGTGGCTTTTGGAACAAAACTGGTAAATGGCAGCTACTACAAGAAGATGGAAATGTATAGATACAAAATAGTTCTCAGTTTTGCTAATATGCTGCTCATTATTAATATTTGAAATTGCACCGATAATACAGGAACCACGTTTGTTTTGTTTTTTTAAATATTGCAAACAGGTTGTAGTCTGCGATGGTAAGCTGGTCCAGAGAACTTCCCAGCATCTTTCCTTGTTCTCTCTCACTGTGCACCACAAACACAATATCATATTTTGAAGGCTGAAGCCATTAGTATACCCCTTTCATAATGTCTTTCTTTCCCATGTGTGTGGACTTGATGCCTAGCAAGCCAGAACTGCATTATCAAGAAAACACAACAAATGCTTAACTACCATAAGCCAAATTTATGTTCCACGTTTAGAGCATCCCTATCCTCCAGGGGGAAAAAAAGATGGTTGGTCCTGCTTAACCTAGCTAAGAACTTGATCTGAAAAAGCAGGCAGACATAGGCAAATCTCTTTGGATGTAGGCCAGGCTGCATTAGAAAAAGTGGTCAGGATTCTGTATCAGGAGCCAGGATGGTATACTGGGTTGAGCATTGGACTATGACTCCCAAGAACAAGGTTTGAATCTCTAATCAGCCATGAAAACCCACAGGTTAGGGTTTGGGCAAATCACACTCTTAGACTCAGAACATCAGTTGATAGGTTTGCCTTAGAATTGCTACAAGTTAGAACAACTTGAAGGCACACTATGATAATCTGCATCAACTGCTTAGTTAAGTTGGTTATGGGGAATTACAGTTGTGGCCATGGTGTTGCAATGATGACTAAGTAAAGATCGTGCATATGGAACACTTACCTAGATTTACCCATCCATAACTTTCATATCCACGATTGCTTAGTCACAATTGTGAAATTGCCATGACCGTAACCATTCCCCCCCCCCCCCAAACTTTGGCAAGCTTCAGCTGAATGGGAAGTAGGCAGTCTATTCTACCAGTGATCAGAGCATGGGTGAATTGTGCTTCCATCAGGCTGTGGTGGGTGGGATCAGACCAGGGAAGTTACTTAAGTATAATATGATAATAATAATAATAATACTTTATTACTTGTGAGTCGCCCTCCACCAATGGTGCTCCGGGCGACTTACATCCTTTAAAAACATAGATACATCAGATTAAAACAGCAGATATGAGCCGTAGAAGGCTCTGCCATCCATCCAGTTCAGTCCCCGAAAGCCTGGCGGAAGAGCCAGGTTTTCAGGCCAGCCAAAAATCTGGCCGCGGCCAATGTGGCCCTGAGCGCAGGCGGGAGCGAGTTCCAGATCATAGGGGCCGCCACCGAGAAGGCTCTTCTACGGGTCTCTGTCAGCCGGGCCTCTCTCACCCCAGGGATAGCTAACCGGTCGCCATTTATTACGCGTGCGGGTCTTTCGCAGCGTTGGTCTATCAGCTGATCACCCAGGTAGGCTGGTCCCATTTTTTGCCGAGCTTTGAAGGTTATCACCATGAGTTTGTAGATCGCTCTAAGCTCAATGGGTAACCAGTGAAGATCTTTTAAAATTGGTGAAATATGGCTCCTGGCCGATGCCCCGGAGATGAGTCTGGCCGCTGCATTCTGGATGAGTCTCAACCTCCGAGTCGTGGCCAACGGTAGGCCCACATACAAGGCGTTGCAGTAGTCAAGACGGGAGACCACGGTGGCATGAATCACCGTCCTCAGCGCCTCTGGTGGTAGATAGGGGGCCAACCGTCGGGCCCTACGGAGGTGAAAGAAGGCACCCTTGGCAGCGGCCTGGATCTGAGCCTCCATCGTCAGTTTCTCGTCCAAGAGTACTCCTAAGCTCTTTACCGCCGGGGCTGCGGACAAGGGCTCGCCTCAAAGGGTGGTAGTGGAGAGTGGGGGTCGGGTCGGCCGGGCCAGAGGATCTCCGTTTTTCGCCGGGTTGATCTTTAGCCTGTGTGCTCTGAGCCAGCTTGTGACCGCCTTCAGCCCCCGGCTAAAGCTTTCAGGTACCGACAGCACCCCTGGGTCGAGCTTCAGCAGCAGTTGCGTGTCATCGGCGTATTGATAATAGTTGAAACCGTGGCTTCTAGCGATACCGGCCAGGGGCTGGACGTAGATGTTAAAAAGGGTGGGGGATAGGATGGCACCCTGCGGAACCCCACACTCCAGCCCACATTTCCTGGAGACCTGGCCCTGCCACTCGACCCGCTGCGAGCGACCCCGCAGAAACGATCCTAACCAGGTCAGTATTCTGAATCAATTACAGCACTTATTTACAGAAGTCCGTTGTGGCACAGTGGGTTAAAGCGCAGAGATGCTGAACTTGTTGACCGAAAGGTTGCAGGTTCGCATCCAGGGAGCGAGGTTAGCTCTTGCTGTTATCCCCAGCTTCTGCCAACCTAGCAGTTTGAAAACATGCAAATGTGAGTAGATCAATAGGTACTGCTTCTGTGGGAAGGTAATGGTGCTCCACGCAGTCATGCCAGCCACATGATCTTGGAGTGTCTATGGACAACGCCAGCTCTTCAGCTTAGAAATGGAGATGAACACCAACCCCCAAGAGTCAGACACAACTGAACTTAATGTCAGGGGGAAATCTTATTTACATACAGTATATTGACCATAGTCTTTATTATGAGTCTAGTCCGGTTTCCTTGGAGAATGTGCAGATAGACTGTTAGCAATGGGTGTCACATCGAGATTAATAAAGGCAAAGGTTACCCCTGACATGGTCTAGTCGTGTCCGACTCTGGGGGTTGGTACTCATCTCCATTTTTAAGCCAAAGAGTCGGCATTGTCTGGAGACGTCTCCACAGTCATGTGGCCAGCATGACTGCATGGAGCACTGTTACCTTCCCGCAGAAGTGGTGCCTATTGATCTAGTCACATTTTCATGTTTTCAAACTGCTAGGTTGGCAGAAGCTGGGGCTAACAGTGGGAGCTCACCCAGTTCCTTGGATTCAAACCGCCAACCTTTCGGTCCATAGCAATACATCAGTTTGCTACAGTAGCTATTTACTGCAACTGATTTAGGATTATATGAAGATACATAAGGGAAACTGAGTTATTGCAAGTTTATTTCTCCAGTATGAGTAGTCAGAAATATTTGCTGGCCCTGAATGATGAAATTACCTCCCCCATCATAAGGTGATTCCCAAATGATTTTTCCCTATAATATGTGTTTTAATATTGCTTGTTTCTAGCAGTGAATTTATTTCAAACAAATTGTTTTCTCTTTGTTGTTAATTATATATTCTAGAGAAGTGCTACTCCAAAGTACTTATCCTTGGACTGGTGCCAGCCCCTAGGGCATCGGCTGCCAGTTTGTGGTGAATTTCTAGGAAATTGTGCAAGATAACTAATATCAGTTCCTGACACGAGATGGGGAATAGGGGATTGCTGGTCTTCTACATCAGATAACTCAGGAAACACTGGCCTCGATTATGTAAAATACCCCCTACACTGCAGTACATTCATGGCAAGGGTAGGAATCATGTGGCCCTCCAGAAAGCAAGTGGTTAGGAATGCCGGGAGTTGCTGTTCAACAATGTCTGAAGGATGGCATAATTCCAATCCTGTTCTAGATTGCCTGCAAACTAATTTACAGAGAAAATTAGCTTTTAAAATGTGACAGTGAAAACAAGGCAGAAGCAAAGCAAAACAATCCCAATGGGTTAATTGTTATATTAAATATAATATATTTAATGTTATATTCTATTGAAATGTTAAAATTGTAGCATAGAGGACACTGGCAAATTTCTTTGCAATTTTGTATCATAGCTATACAGGCAGTCCCCAAGTTATGAACAAGATAGGTTCTGTAGGTTTGTTCTTAATTTGAATTTGTAAGTCAGAACAGGTACATTTTTAAGGGTGATTCCAGCCATACATATATAGATAAGTGGTTCTCAACCTATGGGTCCCTGGGCATTTTGGCCTACAACTCCCAGAAATCCCAGCCACTTTACCAGGTGTTAGGATTTCCTGGACCGGGCTGTGGCACAGTTGGCTAAGAGTCAGCTGCATTATATCACCACTGGCCGAAAGGTCACAAGTTCAAAGCCAGCCAGGGTCAGAGTAAGCTCCTGACCATTTGTCTAGCTTGCTGTCAACCTTTGCAGCCTGAAAGACATTTGCATCTGTCAAGTAGGAAATTTAGGTACTGCTTATGGGGGGAGTCTAATTTAATTAATTTATGATGCCATAAAAATCTCCTGCATTGGGCAAAAGAATGAGGAAGTACTCCATCAAGGACTCAGTGCCACAAGTGGACCGTGAAACAGCTCCCTTGGTGGCCGGAATTCGAGCATACCCTCATGAAGCTTAAATTGCCTCTGTGTTTGTCTATATATGTTGTGTGTCTATGGCATTGAATGTTTGCCATGTATATGTGCACTGTAATGCCCCCTGAGTCCCCTGCGGGGTGAGAAGGGCAGAATATAAATACTGTAATAAATAATTTCTGAGAGTTGAAGGCCAAAACATCTGGGGACCCACAGGTTGAGAACCACTCATATATAGCGAAAGCGGGATTTGGATAGCATAAGGAAGGATTAACACTCGTGTGGCATTTGTTTTGCTGTCTATAGCCCTGTTCAGAAGATTTCACTTTCTGTTCCTGGAATATTTGGATTTTGAAAAGAAATGGCTTGTTGTGCAAAGAAGGATTGGTGAGAAAACATCAGTTGAGAAACCTTTTCCGCATGATAACTCTTTCAAGAGTGAATTTCCCTTCCGAGGGATAGATTTCTCACACTGCCTGTTGTCTCACTCCTGTTCTTAACTAGGAGTTGAATGCCGCATTGAATTTTAACAAACTGTAAGTCACACCGAGTCCCCTTCAGGGTGAGAAAAGCAGGATAGAAATATAGTAGATAAGTAAATAAATAAGATCTTTGTAAATTTGATTCTTCAAACCTACTACATGATCCCAGCAATTCAGGCACAAGTACAAGCAGTCCCAGAGTTACAACCATCTGATTATTAATATGGCTGGTAGTTAAAATTTTAAAAGTACTTGTTCTGACTTACATACACATGCAACTTAAGAACAAACCTAAATACTCTATCTTGTTTGTAACTTGGGGGCAGCCTGTATGTGCCCCTTACTTTCTGTTTCTAATTTTTCATACACCTTATATAAAGGTTTGTTGCCGTTGCTGCTTGCCTTCAAATAATTTCTCACAAGGTTTTATTGGCATGATTTGTTCGGAAGGAAACTGTCCCTGCCTTCCTATCAGGCTGAGAGAGAATGACTTCTCCAAGGTCACCTGGTGGGTTTCTGTGGCCAAGTGGGAATTTAGACTGGTCTCCCAGAGTCCTAGTCCAACACTCTAACCACTCACTCTCTACATAAAAGTAATTAATATAGTTTGTTTTCCCTGCTATAGTTAAACTGGATGGATCTTTGGTGTGATCCAGCACAATTGCTTATGGTTCCTTTGTATATTTTACTGTCACCTTTGCATATACCAGAGGTGGGAATTGTATGGGCAATTGCCATCATTTCTCATGTTTAGCAGATCAGCAACACATGATTTCCAACAATTCTTATTTCCTGATTATTTTCTAATCTTCACTGTTTACTTCTGTTTCTACGACTCTTTGTCTTCAGCTTCTGCACCACCAACTTAGGCGATCCCTTGTAGCCAGAGGGTGATTGTCTTCCATATGTGGTGTCTTGGCGGTGGGTCTGTAGGTAGCTGTGGAGCCCTCTTCTTGATCCGCATGTTCTCCCGCAGTGAGGACATCCGTTTCCAGGTGGAAGGTGGTCCCTGGCAGGGTTAGCTTAACATGTCTTCCCCTTGGCATGTTTCTCCCTTTCACCCTCCATTGGTTCCTCTTCAAATTCTTCAGCACTACTGGTCACAGCTGACCTCCAGTTAGAGCGCTCAATTTATTTATTTATTTATTTATTTACTATATTTTTATACCGCCCCTATCACCCTATCAGGGGACTCAAGGCAGTTTACATGGCAATTTCTGCCATCCAGATAAAACAAATTAAAACACTCAAAATAATAATTACATATGCAACAACAATTAACAGTTAAAAACATAAAAATACAATTCTCAGCATTTTGTTAAAATCACTTTTCGTCACATTATCATTCCATAGGTCTAATTAAACAGTTATATTTCATCTGCAAATGCCTGTTCGAACAGCCAGGTCTTCACTTTCACTTCACTTTCTCAAGGGCCTGGGCTTCCCAGTTCTCAGTGTTTATGCCACAGTTTTTGAGGTTGGCTTTAAGCCTACCAACACTTTAAATTAGAGACAGTCAGTCAGTAGCTTGAGGGCTCAAACCAGTTTCCTCTGGAGTAGATGCTAAAACCAAAGTCACTGTGCTTTTCATTATGAACCTCATTCAAAGGACTCTATCCTACACACCTCCTCTCTCTGATTAGAAATATTAACTGAGCCCCCTTACAATGTACCATTATTAAGCACTGCAAGACTAGTTGAGTTAGTAGCATATGGAAAATATAGCTTTATTTTCAGTAGCATTAAGTACAATGCAACACAAAGCATTCAGACAGACTAAATCAGACTCTCTCTTTTAAATACTCTAATCCTTCAGTACTTATCCTCTGGGAGTGGGGGCTCTTTACAGTAAACCAAGATGTTCCTGTCTCTCTTTTCTGCAACATGCATGGACCAAAATATTATTACATATATTGCACACAGTATATTTTATTGTAAAATAATTGTCACACTCTTTTGGGAGATATCTTCACCCAAAAGAAGAAATTAAATGAATACTAAGAAGAAAAGCTTCTTCCCCTCACCAAGCTGGTTATTTGTAAGTACATCACAATTTAGGTTCAGAACAGGGAGGAAAATACCCAACTGCCTGTTATATGTAAGAAAGTGAAATTAAGGGGACATCTACAATATGAAACCAGTAGAGAAAGAAGCGATGTCACTATATGGATGAGTCCATATAAAGTCCTTGAATCAGTTTGAGGCCGGGATGGTGGTTATATGCAACACAGAGACTGGCCTTGAACCGGTTCCAGGATCGACAGTATTCACAGCTTCATGGCTATGGAGGACTCAGGTGTTGTTTTTTTACCTTCCCCACACCAATGTACATGTGAGGATCACTGGAGCGCCTGTCTCTTAATCGATGTCACCGCCCAATGTGGTTTACACTTAAGTGCACTGATATGCTTTATGGGCTGTATTTTGGAGTGTCCCAACTTCGCTTATCCCAATTCAAAGCTCTTGATGTGGTCATTGATGGAATGTTTCATCTAAACACCACACTATCAAGCTGCCTTTCAAACTGGATTCATTGGTCAGTGTAGATTGTCCCTAAGCATCCCTGTACCCTGATTCCACAGATGGAGTAGCTTATTTTACTGGCCAAATGAACTGAATATGAAGTTCAGATATGAATCATATTTACTAGCCTTTCTTCAAGGAGCTGGACATCCCTGCCTTTCATATCATACAGATGCTAATGTGCCACAAACCAATGGCCATAGCCAATGGATACATGTGGATATAATATTTAACTGGGTTTATTACTGGGAGGGGATGGGCAACATTCTGGTCATGGGCCTCATATGTTAACCTACAAGTGTCATAGTGTGAAAACGAAAAAAAATCAACAAAAGGATTTTTTATTGTTAGAACTTCCTTATTCTTTACAATACGTAATCTGCAGCCTCAGGGTCATACATGTTTGCTGTACTCCCTACCCCACCCACAGTTTAGCATTACGCCTGATCTCAGGCAAAGTGAAGTATGATCTACTGCAGAAGTGGGGAACCACATACTCGGGAACTGAAGTTGGCCATCCTGTGATCTGATCTGGTTCTGTGAGTTTCCCCTGATGGCAGCATGACAGCATTGTTGAATGCTTTCCCAGCTTTTGCATCCACTCACTTCCTCACCACTGCCACATTTTGAATGGCTGAAATGCTTGGTTTTGGCAGTTAAAGCTTTCAATCATCCAATCAATCAAACTTTATTTATATCCTGCCCCTTCTCCCCATGGGGAGCTTTCAACTGAAATGTTGCTGGTATTTTAGGTGAAACAATTTAGCCTTTGGCTTTACTCACTACTAGAATGCAGTTCTTCCCCTCACCACCCCCACCCCCAACCTTTCAACCCATTCCTTGGGTTGAAAGACGTTCTGCACTCTTGCTTGAACCAAGACATCTTCAAAATTTCATTCAATGAAATGTCAAAAGGAAAAGTGAAGAGTAGTTGCAATATTGATAAACCACTATTTTTGATACATCTGAATGCAGCCATTGCTTTGCTAGTGTCTGGCTTTATCCTAATCAAAGGCCTGCTGAATTATTATTATTGTTATTATTATTTTGGTTTGCATGTGTTCAGATTGTGGTCTGGGAGCATAATTGCTGAAATGATAACTGACACCATGGGATATTTGATGGACTCCACTAGCAGTTACCTTTTCCTGTTAACCATTATTTTGAATTAAAGTAGAGAGGATACTATGCCAAACAAAATGATATTTTTGAAAGTCAGCTCACCTGGATAGCACAGACTTTTTAACAGGGGTCTTTTTCTTTTAAACTTACTATCTCTTGACAATTTCATAGCTAGGGGATGTATGGTGGAGGCTTTTCGCCTGACAGGAAATAGGCAGGTGTGTACAATGGAGGGGCATTGGGAGGAAGGCCATAGGAAGAGCTTGTTTGCGATGGAGGCTGGGTGTCGTCACATAAGGATATATCAGTAGATGAGGATGTTGGAAAATTGTTGGTAGGCTGCAGTGAGACAAAGAAAAAGGGTTAAACATATTAGTCACAAACAGAACTAAAAAGTACAATTAAACACACAGGCATACATAATAAACAGAATTTAAATATCACACCAACATGTACTCGCTTGAATACATACATATATGAGCTTTCAATTTCTCCCTCTTCCAGGACTGATCCTAATTGTATAATCTTAATTCTGGGTCTTGTACTAAGCGCATTGCACTCCCCATATGTATGTTACATTGTAATAGTAAACAGCTTAGATCAGGGTTTCACAAACAGGGTTCTCTGGAACTCTAGGGCTCTGCAGGAGATACTGACTGTAGGGGGGGGGGTATTTTTAAGCTGTACATCAGTGGTTCCCAATCTTTTTTTGATCAGGGACCACTTTAACCAGGGACCACTCTCCAACATTAGTACCAAAGGGGTTTCGAATCAGTTTTTGATCAACTTTAGATTCCGTTTGGTACTGATTCAGAAAATTGCATTGGATAGACTGCATCAGCTCTAGTTTCTGATACAAAACATATGCCATCCTGTAGCTGCCATCTGCTCGCTCACAGAAAACCATATTTAATAAGCCTTGGCACTATAAGAGGGTTTTGCAAGACCAGTTGCTCTTGTTGCAACTGTGTAGTAACGGTGAGGCCATGGACCATATTGTAGTTCTTGCAGACCACTGGTAATCCATGGACCACAGGTTGGGAACCATTGCTGTACATTTTGGCTGGTAATCAGCACTGCAGTTATGTATCTGCAACCTTAAGTAGTTGTCTTGTAACTGATCTGTTTTCAGTAAAACTATGAAACTACATCATACTAAACCAGACCACTTTAGGAGCCAGCTGCTGGATTAGGTGAAGGAGGTCCATTCTGACTAGAGATTGTAGTGTAAAGAAGTTTCCACCACCCCGCTATTAGTGTCTGAGGTTGTGACAAATATGTAGTACTAGGACCCCTCTCACAGGTCTTTCATAACCTTGCTTATTGGAAGGAAGGGTATGGAAATGTAATTCATCTTGCACCCCAATCTCCAGCTGAAGGGAGCTCCTTTGCTGGATCCAGCGGTTGTATCTTAAGGGGGTTCTGGAGGAGACTAGAGCAGGAGACATTATTTAGTTAATCTCTTTAACTAAATCATCAATCTAGGATAATTTTTATGCAGGTTTTTCATGAGACCTGAAAATTATTTCAAGGTTTCCTCTAGATTAAAAAGACTGAGATAGTTTAAATGAATTGTTGCATTTGCAGGCACAAATAAGCTTTTCGTGTTCAGTTTTAAATGTATGTCACAAGGACCAGAACATTATTTTGAAAAGAGATACCATCAATATTAATCATTGGTTCCAGATCTGAAAAGCCACATGTTCACATATACAAAGTCCCCTTATTAAAAACAGAATCCCGGGAAGCTGTAGAAGACTAGCTGGCAGGTTAGTACAAAGCAACGCAGCAGAAGTCCTCCTGTGCTCTACCTGAAGGGGTAAGTGATAGGAGGAATAATGAGGAACAGCTGCTGCAGAAGGACAAAATCCAGCGTATGTCAAAATCTGCTGAGCTGGATTATAAAGAATCTGTGGCAGTGGAGCAGAGTTGAAGGTAACATGGGGAACGGGTACCTGTGGAGCACAAGAAGCGAATCAGTTTTGCATATTTTTTACATCCTAACATCGATCCTAATGTTCCTGTCAGTAACAGGACCCTCATATACAATGCTATAGCAAAATGTCAGCTCAATTTTATAGAACATAAGAACATAAGAACATAAGAACATAAGAAGAGCCATGCTGAATCCGGCCTCAGCCCATCTAGTCCAGCAAAAATCCACATCCATCTCTAGCAGAAAGGAGGGCAAAACCCTTTTAGCGACCCCCCACAACCAGTACCCGGGGAAACAACCACAATTCCTTAAAAATCAACATCCATCTCTTTTAGCCCCCATTCAAAACAAAATCTTGCAAAATAACATTTAAAGAGGGGAGGACAACATGCAGTTCTCAAGCTTAGCCAGCCATCAAGGACGATGAACGGTGCAGTCCAATATCATCGGGAGGGCTGCAACCTGGCCATTCAAGACAGTGAGCATGTGATGGCCACCTGCATACTTTTCTATACAGTTCAAGCAGAAGGACTGCCAGTCTCAGAAAACCACATTTATGTGAAAAGGCTAAGGCGGTTCAAAAATCCCAGTATGTACAGCCATACAAATACTAATGCATTTGTGGAACCTCAATACACTGTTTATTTTATTATAGTTATGCAAGAAAGAAATGGCCTGACCTGTGCCTAAACATTATCTCTGTTTTTGCTGAACTTTATTTATTTATTTACTTCATATCTATTCTGCCCTTCTCACCCCGCAGGGGACTCAGGGCAGATTACAATGTACACATTACATTTAGACACACAAATACACAAGACAGACAGAGGCAATTTAACATCTGGCCACCAGGGGGAGCTGTCGCACTCCATCATTCCTCACCGTGTTTCCTAGAAATATTTTATGGCCTCGTAAATCAGTTAAATTAAGCCTCCACACTAAGTGGTACCTTAATTTCCTACTTGACAGACGCACTTGTCTTTCGGGTTGCAAATGTCGACAACTTTGCCAATATAATAACCAGTGGTGTGAAGGAAAGCAGAAAGCAAACAAGGTAATGAGATACAAAATTCAGGGGGGGGGGGGAATTCTTGCAAAAATCAAGAATTGGCTCTAGTCTGAACAACTATAATGGAAGCATGGGTGATTTACTGTTTTAAAAGTTTGAAAAATTGTCTTAACTATTCTGATCACTATGCCAGCAAAAGTGGCATCCTTCAGAAGCTCTTTTTTCAGACTTTAAAAAAAATGGCCATAATTATGAATCCAGTGGCATTCTCCAGTCATAACCACAGGTTCTCCTAGCCTGAGATGTCCCATTTGAAATTCAGTATTGCAATTCTGCCAGGAAGCATGTTAAAGAACTTGAGGACTCTGTTTTCTTCTCTTATTCTTGCTTTCTTACATTCTTTTGGATGCCTTTCCTTGTACTATATGGTGTGCCCTTATAGTCTGAACCAGACATCTTCTAACTGCAACCCCCCAGCTGTTTGAGCCTCCAATCCCAGAATTTCTGGCCATTGAACAAGCTGGCAAGCGCTACTGGGAGCTGGAGGCCAAAACAGCTGGAGGATGCCTGGCACCTTCAGCATATTGCTTTTTCAATGAAATACCAGTAAATCAACAACAGACCAGATTCCAGGAGATATCAATAATACTAAGACACTTTCTTCATTGTATTGTGATAGTTATCTTGCCTTGACAATATTTTTTGTATTTTCTTGTTTACTGATACTATACAGTGGCTTTTTCATCTTAGCAAATCTGTTACTGAATGGCTTCCACTTTTGTTTTCAGAAATTCAGAAAAGATCATCATTTGTATCCTGCCCCTTCTCCCAAAAGGGTCTCGGGGGGGGGGGGATCCCAGAATCCTGAAAAACCCATTCACTTAACATACATTTGTAAGCATTTAATTAAGTAGCAGACGTGCTAAGAAACTTGGTGGCTTAATTGCAAAAATGTGTAACAGGAAAGTGGCAGAAGACCTCAGTACTCATGGGGGATACCTGATGTGCATCATGGGTACAATATGCATTGGGGGACTACAATGCATTGGTCCTGATTTGCTTCAGTTCCACCCTTCCTCTGTGCCTTTGCCAGCTCTGCTGCATAAGTTGCATTACAGCAATGCTCTACCGGATATGGACATTGTGCACCTTTGTAATTCTGTTTCCCACACAACCAAGTCCATTTATGAGAATGAATCCCAGCCAATGTATATGAGCTTCTTACTGATTTTGATCCGTGTTTACTAGAACTGAAATGAACTTGCTTTAGAAAATGGGAGTTAGCACAAAATCGCTGCTATATTTTGTTCTGGTTTTTTTTATTTTGGTCAATATAAGAATCTGAACAAAGACTTCCAGCAACGTGGAGAAACTAAACAAAGACTTTCAGCAACATGGAAGGAACTGTGATACAAGCTTTGTGCCAAAGTGTATTTCATTTTCCTCTTTATATGCTGAACAGCAAAAAAACAACAACCTAAGGTATGTGCTGTAGCAGGCTGCAACTATTCCACATTAACAGCATAAGTGGGAATTGGCTGCTACATTAGGTGAGCCTATTACTCCACAAAGATCTCAGGATTCAAATGCAGGAACACACACTTGAAACTGAAAATGAATGCTTGCTCAAATTGCCTCTCTCTGCCTCACAAGCCTTGATAGAAATGTTCTTCTCCTCTATCTTTATCAGTGTGTAATATGCCTCAGGGCTTAAATATTCAAAAGGTACTAGATACCATCTGATCTTGGAAGCTAAGCAGAGTCAGCCTTCATTGGTACTTGGATGGGAGACTGCCAAGAAATGCCAGGTGCTGTGAACTATATGTATTTGAGAAGAAGGGCCTGGCAAAATCTTGCCTAAGAGAGCCTTATGAAATTCACAGAGTTGCCATGAGTCGGCAGGAGACATGAAAACACACGCACACGAACTGTGTGCTCCATCACTGCAAGAAGTATGAAGACTGGAGAAGCTGTTTGAAATGAATAGCTGCTTTGGTGTTTATTACAAAAATATACACAGAAACAAAAAAAATCAAATAACATATATCAATACATTGAACATATATCAAACACATTCCTGTGAAACTACACTGCATGATATTTATTTAAAAGAGAAACAAACTATTCTAATTTTTTAGAAAACTCTTCCATTTCTATGTCACTTTGAAAAGATTCTAGTTCTTAGGAATTTAGATGGGATCATCTGGTGTGAAATAAAAGAAATTAAATAAATTCTTCCAAGTACTTTTCCTGTATTTGACTTCTCTTCAGAAGATTGCTGTTGTAAGCAATGTTTTCAGGCATCTAGGTCACAAAAGAATATTTAAGCTTATTTAGAGGTGATTCAGGAAATGACAGAACTTGCCTCTTGGAGATTAATGATTTACCCAGCTAAATGTACATATGATGCTTTATGAGACAAAAATAGTCCAGGTTTCCCCCATAAAAAAGCAGTGTCTCCTAAACTAACAATTCCCAAGACATTGGAAAACCAGGAAATGCCCAGATTCAAGTTAGATGAAACTCTGAACATTGTGGGGGGAGGTTGTCCAGGAGTGATCAGAGAAGGAGGTGGTATGCCTGAAAACTAGACACAAACCGAGAATATTTGTGTCCTCTGGGATCTCAGCAGATGATGCCATTAGTCTGCACCTAGCTGTAGGAACATCACCTGATGCTGTTATTTCCCACACTCTCCACCAGCAATTGAGTGGCCATGATTATGGGAGGCTTTCACAGCATGGTATCAAACCCTAGGGGGTGGGAAACATTACCAATTTCTGCAATAGTAAAAATATGGGAAAATAATATAGACTTGTGCTTGTATATGTCATGAACAGGATACTGTTAAGGGCAGCTCTTTCAGGAGATGTTTCTGGAACATGTGCAGCCAGATTGCTTTATTTCAACTTTCTCTTTCATTGTCCACTTTCATCTTTGTTTTTGTATCTTCTAGGTGCATGATATACTGCATACTTTAAATATCAAATGAAGATACACACAAGGTTTCCTCTTTCCTCTGAACATACTATCTCATGTGTTTATACATTATTCTTGAGGAACAGGTTAGAATCTTCCCAGTGGCTTCAGCTGGTGCAATCATGGATTATGCCAGTATAATGGTAGGTTACATACCTGTGACCATCTTTCTTCGAGTGAAGCTCTGTGAATCCACACTTATGAAGTTTGCGCACCAGCGCGGGCTTCCAACGGAAACTTTCCCAGTTTGAAAAGTATTGGCGGTAGCTCCACCCAGCCTGCCCGGAGGGCATAAAAGCCACCTCCATGCGCGCCCACCCATTCCTACGCCACGGTTGCAACGAGGAAGGGTGGTTTGAGATAGAGGGGATGGCCGGGCGGGTCGTGTGTGATTCACAGAGCTTCACTCGAAGAAAGATGGTCACAGGTATGTAACCTACCATTCTTCTTCGAGAGCTCTGTGAATGCCCACTTATGAAGACTTACCGAGCTAAGGTAAGGGAAGGTGGGAACAAACCAGCCAATTTTAGAAAAAATGAACAGGTTTATTGCAACCAGCAATATGAATAAATAACATTTTCAACAATATATAAATAAGAGTGGAAGGCATGCTCCCACTTGTAAACATAGTGCAACAAGCACCATTCATGCCAGGCACACAGGCCTCACAGTATAAGTGCAACAAGCACCATTCATGCCAGGCACGCAGGCCTCATAGCAGTAAGTGCAACGAGCACCATTTTGGTAGGCACACCGGCCTCACAGCAGTTAGTGCAAACAAGCACCATTCATGTCAGGCACGCAGGCCTCACAGTATAAGTGCACAACAGGTGCAACAGAGAACCTAGGGTTCTAGGTAAGCGCTTAACCGGTAGACTGTGACCCGGAGCCGGGCACGGTGAACACTTAAATGGTTACAATGGCAGCACGGTTCGCTGACCTTAAACTGTCGACCGAACCGCATGGAGAGGAGAGAACAGGGTTACCCTGGGGTTCTAGCCCTGAAGGTCCTTTGGAGTGAGGACCGCTCGACCAAAAGCTGCCTCCCTTCTAAACAGGGTGTCTACCCGGTAATGGGATGTGAAAGTGGAGGATTGGCCCAGATGGCCGCCCTACAAATCTGGTCCAAGGGGATTCCTTGGAGAAAAGCAGTCGATGTGGCCACAGCTCTGGTGGAGCGGCCTTTGACTTTAGGGGGGCACGGTTGATGCGCTACCTGATAGCACAGTTCAACCAGGGAAGCCACCCAGTTCGAGAGTCTTTGGGACGACACCGGCAAGCCCAGCTTGTCGGTGGCGTAGGAGACGAAAAGTTTGGTCGACCGACGATAGTCCGCCGACCTGTTTTTTGTACACCCAGAGGGCCCTACGGACGTCGAGGGCTCTGAGTGTCGACTCAGTATCTCCTGAGTTGGAGGACGTCAAGTCCGGAAGAACAATGTCCGTGTTCAGGTGGAACGGGATACCACCTTAGGCAGGAAGGTGATGTCCGTTCGTAGAATGGCCCTGTCTGGCAGGAATAGCAGATAGGCTCGTCCACACGGAGCGCCGCCAGCTCGGAGGGTCGACGCGCTGAGGCAATGGCGACCAGGAACGCCACCTTCCAGGAAAGGAGGGGTAGGTCGATGGATGACAATGGCTCGAACGGTGGAGCCGCTAGGCAGGCCAAGACCAGGTCAAGGCTCAGCCCAGCCGGTGGAAGCACCGGGGAAGGGTGTTGTTTACCCCTCTCAGGAACCTCTTGACCATCGGCAGCTGGAACAGCGAAGGAGCGCCTTTGCTGGTTCTGCCAGGTGAGGGCCGCTAGGTGAGTCTTCACCGAGGACATGGACAGCCCTCTGTCGACCAAACCGCCAAGAAGTCAAGGACCGCCGGAATGGAGAGCGGGAAGACGACACTGGAGCGGTCAGCCTGGAATTTTGCGACCGGGCGATGCACGCCCGAGTACGCCGCCGTCGCCGGTTTGTGGGCTGCTGCCAGGATCGCTGCTACTGCCGGTGAGACGCCCGGTGTTGGAAGATCCTCCATGCAGTCAAGTGGAGGGACGACAGGTCCGGGTGCAGGAGCAACCCGTCCTCCCGAGTCAACAGATCGGTCGACGAGGGAGGGTCATGTAGTTGTCGTCGGCCAGGTGGAGAAGGGTCGGGAACCAGACCTGCCTCGGCCAGTAAGGGGCTATGAGGATGCAGTCGGTCCTCGATAGCTGGATCCTCTCGACGATCCGGAGGAGAAGCGGAACGGCGGGAAGAGGTAGAGGAAACCCGTCGACCAGTCGAGCAGGAGTGCCTCCCCGAGGCACCCTCGGTGAGCATCCGGGGCAAGCCGGGCACCGAAAACCGGTAGTTAGTTGTTTACCGGCGATGCGAAGAGATCTGCGTCCGGGAAGCCCCAACGTTGAAAGACGGTGGAGTTCTTCCGGATGCAGCATCCATTCGTGGGACGACCAGATGGTTCTGCTGAGAGAGTCCGCCTCCTGGTTCTCGACTCCCGGGAGATGGACGGCTCTGGGGGTCACTTGGTGACGCACACACCACTCCCAAAGGCTCTGGGCCAAGGCCAGAAGCTTCATGGAGCCTGTTCCGCCCTGCTTGTTGACGTAATACATGGCCACTATGTTGTCTGTCCTGACCAGTACCACGTGTCCTCTGACTAGGGGGCAAAGGCCGAAGAGTCTTGGCTATGGCCAGGAGCTCGAGGTAGTTGATATGGTGGTCTCTCCACCGCCGACCATTGGCCGTTGATCGACACAAGTTGTTCATGTGGCCTCCCCAGGCCAGCATCGAAGCGTCGGTCGTCAGCGTGATGGTCGGGGTCAACGTGTGGAAAGGCACCCCTTTGCAGACGTTGGCTTCGGACGTCC
Organism: Anolis apletophallus; assembly: GCA_030556195.1. NCBI lineage: Eukaryota > Metazoa > Chordata > Lepidosauria > Squamata > Anolidae > Anolis > Anolis apletophallus. The sequence goes on from JARBWK010000004.1 coordinate 86,651,197, forward strand.
ACCACCGGAGGGAGTCCTTGACCGCCCTCGGAGAGAGAGTGTCTTCGAGTGGTGTTCTCTGACCGGATCGAAGTGGTCGAGAAACCAACGCTGTAGGGGCCTGAAGCGGAGCCTTGCTAACGGAGTGACTGCCACCGTGGACGCCATGTGGCCCAGCGTGACCTGGATCTGCTTTGCCGTGATGCAAGGCCCGGTGGAGGTGGCCACCTCTCGTTGAAGCGCCTGGAATCTGACCTCTGGCAGATAGGCGAGCTGATCGACGGAGTCGAAAATCGTCCCGATGAACTTTATTGACTGGGACGGGCGAGCTGGGATTTTTTCCTCGTTGAGCCGTAGGCCTAACGGAGAGTAATTGCAGTGCCGTCGAGACCTGTTGGTGCAGCAGGTCTGGAGACTGGGCCGCCAGCAGCCAGTCGCCCAGGTATGGGAACATCCGGATGTTCTCCCTTCTCTCGTGCGCAGCCACGTCCGCCATGCACGTGGTGATTGTTCGGGGAGCCGCCCGAGGCCGAAGGGAAGGACGTTGAATTGGTACGCCCTTCCTGCCACCTTGAAGCTGAGGAGGCGTCGATGGGCAGGTCTGATCGAGATGTGGAAGTATGCATCTCGAAGGTCTATCGAGGCGAAGTGGTCTCCTCTCCGGAGAAGCGGGAGAATGGACGACACCGACACCATCCTGAATTTCCTCGGCGAAACGTACGCGTTTAAGTCTCTGAGGTCCAGGATGGGTCGCAGGGAACCGTCTGGCTTCGCACGGTGAAGTACCGTGAGAAGAATGCCCCTCTTTCCTTGCTGCGCGGAGCCGTGAAATCGCTCCTTTTGAAGCAGGCTGTCGGCCTCTTCCAGAATCACCGAAGATGGCTCCGTCTCGACGATGAACCCCGTTGGCGGGAGTTCGTCGAATTCCAAGGCATAGCCGTCTTCGACAATCCGGAGAACCCATGCATCTGAGGTGATGCGTCGCCAGGCAGTGATGTAACGAGCCAGGCGGTCTCCGAACGGCGGGTGAGCTGGTGGAGGTCGAGGGCTGGGAGGAGGCATGGTGGTGGCAGCGGTACCTGGCGATGAGGCGGTGTCGTCCATCGCCCGTCAAACACGGCGATTGGATTGTCCATTGCCGTTGTTTTGGCGTGGCCTCGACTTATTTCCCTGGCGAGGTCGGTTGGACTGCTGCCTCTGCTGCTGCCTCGGCTGCTGCTGTTGGGTCTGCTGTGGAGCCGAGTATGGTCTCGGGGACTGGCGGTACTGCTGTCTGGGCTGAAACTTCGCCCGCTGATAGTACTTGGGCCTGGGTTGTGCCGGTGGTCGGTCCAACTTGGCCGTCAGGACTCTGAAGTCGTGAGTGGCCTTCAATTTGTCGTCCGTGTTCGCAAAGAAAAGTCCCTGGGCATCGAACGGCAGGTCCTCGATAGTTTTCTTGGAGTTGGAGGACAACCCAGACGACTTCAACCACGCATGTCTGCGGATGGCGACACTGTGGGCCAGCAGCTTCCCCGACGTATCCCCGGTATGGCGGGCCATCAGGATCTGGTGGTGTGCCAGCGCCTGGGCCTCTTGTGCGATGGAGGCCAGTGCATTTTGTTGTTCTTGGGAGAGATCCTGGAAAAAGGGTTGAGCCCTTTCCCATAGGATCTGGTGGTACGCTCCCATGCACGCCCCGTAGTTCGCCATTTCGGTGAGCAAGAGTCCGGCTCGGTAGATCTTTCTGCCGACCGTGTCGAACCTCTTTCCTTCCTGGTCAGAGGGGGGTCGTGGACTCTCGGCCCGATGACTGGGAGGAGGTGACGATCATCGAGTTGGGTGTCGGATGATCGTAGCCATTCCTTCTCCCTCTCGTCAATCTTGTACCACGCCGATCCGACTCGACGGGCGGGATGGTCGACGGGGTCTTCCAGGACACCTTCACCACCTCTTCCAGTGGTTCCAGCATGGGAAGGTGTGGCTGAGCCGCGTCCTCGACCTGCACCCTGCTGAAGACGGGCAGGCGCTGGACCTTCTGGGGACATACGCCTGCATGCCCAGAGACCTTGCCATCCGGCCGACTTGCTCGCCGAAAGCCTTCGCCGAGTCTGTCGGTGAGGAAGACGGCTCTATCTCACAGCCTCTGTGGGAAGGCGTTCTGTCCATGTTGAGGGACAAGATGGACCCCGATCTCACCGATCGAGGACCTCGCCTTCCTCCACCTCATCTCCCGACCATGGGCGAACCACTTCCGGTTCAACCGGAAGCTGGGGACGATGGCGGCGCCCTCGATGTAGAAGGGGCCCGCGGTCACCACCGTCGATGGAGGGAGCGTCGCCGCCGGGGCCATGGCGAGCCTCGTGGTCTGTCTGCCCTTCTCGGGCGGCGCCACGAAGAGTTGTCGGACCGAGGGCTGAGCCAGGGGAATCCGGACGACCGTCTGGACCGATTCCTCCGGCGAGATGGTCTGGTGCTCTGCCCCTGTCTCCACAGCGAGAACCGGGGCAGGCGGTGATGGACACGACGCCGATGACGATGACGTCAGAGTCCTGCGTCTCTTCGGAGACGGTGGTCTCGAGGTTGCGGCCTCCAGAGACTTGCCCGGAGTCACAGGAACCAGGCCTCTGGTCTGGGCTCTACGGGCTTCCTCGCTCGACCTCCGGAACGCTATTTCCATAGCTCTGTTGGAGGGAGTCCTCGAGATGGCCGACCTCTGGGAGAGGCCTGACGCCATCGAGCTCGTCGATGAGCGGCGAGGTGGAGGCAGCTGGACCGTCTCGGTGGTCACGGTGCAGGGCCTCTTAGACACCGAAGTCTTCGATGAGACAGAAGACTTCCGTGGACGCTTCTTCCTGGCCGGGTGAGCGGTCGACACGGATGGGGCCGGAGCAGCTGCCCCGGACCCCAAGGAGGTAGATGGGACAGCCGTCGCCATCTCTGGAGGGCAGAGAGCACGCTCCGTCAGGTAGGCCTGAAGCCTCTGGGCTCTCGCTCTTCTGGTGTGCGACGAGAAGGCCTGGCAGTGTCGGCAGGTCGGAACGACGTGTCCCTCCCCGAGACACCGAAGGCACTTCGAGTGACCGTCGCAATCCGGGATCTTGCTACCGCAGGATGAACACTTCTTGAAACTGGTTGTGGACATACTATGCTCACACAACCAGCCGTATTTCCGATGTTGCCCAAGTGGCGGAAAACAAAGGAATGGGGTGGGCGCGCATGGAGGCGCCTTTTATGCCCTCCGGGCCGGCTGGGCGGAGCTACCGCCAAAACTTTTCAAACTGGGAAAGTTTCCGTTGGAAGCCCGCGCTGGCGCGCAAACTTCATAAGTGTGCATTCACAGAGCTCTCGAAGAAGAAGTATCATTTGGAAATATGAGAAAGGAGACCTCTAATATTGCTAGTTTTCCCAAGGCTGTGCAGTGGAAGGAAGATTGTGCCAGAAACAGCTCTATCCCTCGTTGACCCAAGTAGCCACTGGCTGTCCATGGGATAGCACTGGGAGACCTCTGTGATGACATATCCTTCTTTCCTGGAACTCTTGTTTCTTTCCATCTCAAACCTCTGGCCTCTACCCTCTACCAGTGTGAAGTAGCATGTTGGAGATGCAGAAAAACAAAGTTTCAGATTGAATTATCAGTCAGACTACTTCTTAAGAACCACCTATATGTACATGCAGCTTCAGCGGGCTAGTGAATGAATAGGCAGCCAAGCAGGTCACATTTGGGAGTAAGCAAGAGAACCAGTCAAGGATAAGTGATGGTCACAGTTTGCATGAAATAGTATTTTACAAACTTAGGAACTAATGATACAGCTGTTATTTCAGGCTGAGCTGTACCTCCTTCCCTATGCATCTAAATCAAGCATGGGAAAACTTCCCAGTACTTTCCCCAGCTATTAGGAATTGTGGGAGCTGAAGTCCAAAACAACTGGAGGGCCAAAGTCTGTCAATGCCGGCTCTGAACCCTAGTCTTCAAAGCAAGAATTCTTAAGTTATCTTATGTCAGGGACCAGTAGTGGATTTTTTTTCTAATGTTACCAGGGATTAGAATAAGGGAATACCAAAGGGCTTGAGCCCCCAATGCTCAGAATTAATTACTCCTTCTCCCTGAAATTATCAAGCAAGTTTGGACCATCAAATGGCTGGTAGGAAGAAATGCTAATACAACTATTGTTGTTGAGTTCTCTCAGGAATAATATAGGCTACATGCAATCTATTCTATGCAGACATCCTTGGAAGTAAGCTGCATAAGAAGGAACTTATACATGCAGTCCTCAATTTACAAACAAGATAGGTTCTGTAGGTTTGTTCTTAAGGTGAATTTGTATGTAGGTCTGAACAGATACATTTTTAAAGTGTAACTCCAGCCAAATAGGAAAGAGCTGACACCCCTGTGATGTTTGCTTTCCTGTCTGTAGCTTTGTTTGGAAGATTTCACCTCACTACCTGTCCTTGTGATAATTGGATTTTGAAAATTTTGGCTTGTTGTGGAAACAAGTATTTGTGATAAAGCTTCAGTGGATACCCTTTTTTCCCAAATTAATTCTTCCAGGAGTGAATTTTCCTTCTCTCACTGTTGTCTCAGCCCCATTCTTTATGAGTCAGATGTAAGTTGGATGTTTGTAACTTGGGGACTGCCTGTATTGTGCTTCTTAAGAGTCCTCATGTTTAAGTTTGGTTTGGGGTTTTTTTTGGTGGCAATGGATGGAAAAATAATGTGCAGGGAAGAACCTATAAATAGGCAGAACTAATGATAACTTTCCAACTCAAAGACAGTTCTGGTGTCACAGCATCTTAGATTAGAACCCAATGGATTGCAGACTGATGTAGGCCCATGGGTTACTGCTTTGAGTATCCCTGGTCTTGAGGGTCCAATGTGAGTTGGAAAGAAAACACTGTCATGCTACATTGAAAAAATTCCTTCAGTATGAAATGCCACAAGGGCTGCAAGACTTACCACATCTTTAAACGCTCCAAGTATGGCTGCTGTGACTATGCCAAGAAACAATCCAATGATGTTCAAGACAGTAGAAGACCAGAGCAGTCGATACAAGTGAACCACATCCTGACAGCTATTCACACCAAGGAACTCGTAGTAGTTGGTTGCATGTTCTGAGCTGGTGAGATGGAGGGATTGGCATCAGCAGCAAATTTTATGGTATTCCAACCAATGCATTGACCAAAGCCCTCCCTCCTCCTGAAGCCAAATGCCTGCTTAATGCCTTGCAATGAGCGTACAGGATCAGAAAAGCATCTAGCTATTTCATGTAGCCAGATCCGAAATGATTACAACAGCGCTAAGACCTCAAGAGGACCCCAGCAGACCTCAGTGCTGAAGTAATTATTTGTATCTATAATGACATCGTTGATGCTTCTGTGATCCTCCAACCGGTCTACAAAAGGCACAGAAAGGCCATGTGAGGCTGTATACTAAGTCCAGAGAGAGGTATATACCTCAATATAGTATCTGTCTGTATGCAGAACTACTATGGTATACAGAACCATACAGGATCAGAGTTGATACGTGCAACACGGAATTTAGGTGTAATGGTTGGTGGAGTTTCCACTCCTATGTTCCGGCATTCTGGAGTCTGATATTTACTGCTGATCAGAGATAATGAGCTAGAATTTCAAAATCAGAATATAAAATTCTCTTTGATATTCAATGTATACATAACAAACATATCCTCTTACCTGTTATCCCACACAACAACACCTTAACAGCCAGTAGCCACATCTGGCAATTGGGATACAAGAAGTAGGAAGCTTGCAGCACCACTCCAGTGAGGAAGACTGCGACAAAAAATATTGTTGCAGTTTCTCTTGCTGGTGGGAGGGAGCTAGAAATGACTCCATGCATCCTGATCCACAGCTGAACAGACACCCTTTGCCTGGTGCACCTGCTGGCTGTTAAGGTAGGCTAAAATAGATGTATGTAGTTTTACCAAAAAAATGGAGCCCTTGGTGGTGCAGCAGGTTAAACCACTGAGCTGCTAAACTTGCTGACCGAAAGGTCGATGGTTTGAATCCGGGGAGTGGGGTGAGCTCCCACTGTTAGCCCCAACTTCTGCCAACCTAGCAATTTGAAAACATGCAAATGTGAGTGAATCAATAGGTATCGCTACTGCGGAAAGGTAAAGGCACTCCATGCAGTCATGCCCGCCACATGTAAATGGACAATGGCAGCTCTTCGGCTTAGAAATGGAGATTAGCACCACCTCCAGAGTTGGACACAACTAGACATAATGTCAAGGGGAAACTACATTTACTTTACAATAAGAATTAATACATGGATGTTTTGAATCCATAACTGTAGCATAGAATATCAGCCAATCATTTTTTTACAAAACTTTTAACAGCTTGAGCAGTAGTCCAAATAAGCAACGACTAGAGTGTGCACAAAATCTGGGTTGAATGTGAAGCCAAGAGCTTACTGGAAAGTTAAAGTTATCAATCTTTCTATGACAACAAAATTCACAATGCTACTTTTCATCTGGCTTTCCCACCCTACGCCTCCTTTTTTGATCTGTTACAGAACATGATATTTCTGGTACTAGAGCTGGCATGCGCATCTGTGGGGGAGGATGTTTTTGAATGAAAGCATGCAGAGCAAGCAAAAAAGAATAATAAAATCAATGCTTATAGCTGCCATTAAAAACATACCATGTGAATTGCAATAGAAAGGGCCAAACTGATGTATTAGATTGGCTCACCACCATTGGATTTGTATTGGAGAGCCAGCTAATACTACTGGGAAGGGTCGCTCTTGATCTCAGTTCATGGAGAACATTATAAATACTTGCTTGGGGGATGAACATGCACTGTGAATAGGAAGACTTCTCCTCTTCCCACTTTACAACTGCCGGAGGAATACTTTCCCTGGCAATAGTCTCCTTTACAAGGCTTTGGGTTTGTCACATTCCTGGGATTACATTAGACTGTTTTCCTTTAGTGGGAGAAGAAGATAATTTTAGAGGCTGATTATTTCAGGAAAAAATATCCGTATTCCCCACTTTTTCCCCCAGTTCTATGGCATTTTAACAGTAAAAGACTTTTTTGCTTTCACTGTTAATGCATTTTATGATACATCTATCTAGATTAGTGATAAGAATCGACATATCATGGCTCTCATCACTGAAAAAGCAGGTTCATTGAAGAATACTGTGAATTGCACCTGATTTATTTTGCTGGTGTAGACAAACACTTTATTTATTTATTTATTTATTTATGTATTTGCTGTAGTTATATACTGCTTTTCTCACCTACGCGGGGACTCAAAGGAGTTTCCAACAGTCACAGCAAAATTTAATGCCAAACATACATGTAAGACACCAAAACATTAAAAACAAAAACATATAACTATGGCTTAAACTATAAAAACCATATTAAATCATAAAACATACACCACATTTAGATATTAAAACATAGTATTAACACATTATTAAGATGGAAGGAACCTCCCAACCAACAGCTCTTCATAGATGCTTACTTTTCACAGTTGTACAAATCACAACAGTAGCATGTGTTACTCTTCACTTTCAGCAGACACTTGCTGTTTAAGGTGTAGCATGTCACCTGAAGGAAAAGGAAATACAAATAGAGCTTTACTCTGACTAGTAGACCATGTTAGACATTAGTTCACATGCAAACTCTATGATCATGTGTATTTTGCTCTGGATTAGCAGTAGTTATTTTGTGGCCCTTAAAATTAAATAACTGAGGGTGGGGATTTCTACCATATTGTGTATGTGGGGGTGGGGGGTCTCCTGGCCCTGTCTTGGGTAAAATAACCTCTTTACATTTTCCCCTACAAAATAAATTTGGCACTAAAATACATTCAAGGGGTGTATAACTTGAGACTCAGGCTGCTTCTAAACCACCATATACAATCCAGTTTGGATGTGTTTAAGAAACTAAACACTGAAGACATGCTAAATTTAAAGGCTTAATTCCAGAGGAAGAAAGTTTGTCTTAGAACAGAATTAGTTTGACAAAGGGCCCTACCACACTGTCCTAAATCCTGGGAGGAACTGGGCTATTTTAACCCAGTTCCTCCCAGGATTTTGTTCCCCCACCAAATCCAAACCCTGGGCTTTCCCTCGAGGAGGTGAGTGGCTAGATGCCCCCTTAGTCAACCAAAAGTTGACCCGGGGGAAGATCCAGCCAGCCTCCAGAAACTTACTTGATAGCAGAGGCACAAAAATGATGCACCAGGAGGTGAGGGGAGCCTCTCTGGAGGGGCCTGTGCTGTCAGAGGGCCCCTCAGGCAAGTTTTTGAGGGGGGTGGGCACCATCCCACTGGGGGGGAGTGGGTGTGTACCATCCTGCTCCTTCAGGCTCTAGGAGCCCAAAGAATTGGGATAAGTGTGGGGATTGACCCCCCCCCCCCCAGGACTGCAGAAGCACAGGCCCAGCATCTCAACAGATCTGAACATTAGCTTAAGGTCCAGATCTTTCCAGATGTCATTTGGATGCCTCAGGTAAACCCATTACCTATCATGGGCTTTAGGGCCTGTGAAGAAGGGCACACAGAATGCTAGTAGAGTGCTAGGCCCCATCTACTCTCTTGGTGTTACTTCGCGAACGAAGATTCTTAGGAAGGACTCATCCCACGCTTTTTACAAGCGCATTGATGACTAAAAAGGCCAATCTGAGATAGGCAAGTTCGGCTGTAGAAAGCACAGCAGAAAGTCTCCTTGGGTAATGTTGTTTCCAGGTTGTGGTTCTTTCTGCATTGTCGTTTCTCTTCGAGACCCGTTCGGCGTGTCTTCTCGAAAGAGGCCTCAGCATTGTGAATAGTGTGTCTCCATGCCTCCTGATGTGAGGCCAGGGTGGACCACTGTTGTTGATCAATTTGGCTGAGCCTGAGATGTTGTTTCAGGGAGTCCTTCTATCTCTTTTTTGGGGTGCCTCTCTTGCGCTGACCCGTGGCAAGTTCACCATAGAGTAGTATCTTTGGGATGCCTGCCCAGCGCAGCTGTGTTTTCAATAGCATGGCCTCAATGCTGGTGATCCCTGCTTCCTCAAGGTCAGCAACATTAGTCACATAGTCGGTCCAGTGTATATTTAGGATTGTTCGAAGTCAGTGCTGAGGAGTCGTAGGTGTTGGCGATAGGTGACTCATGTTTCAGACCCATATAAGAGAATAGACAGTATGATAGCCCTGTACACACTGATTTTTGTGCTTTGCCTCAGGTGCTTGTTGCTCCAGGCTCTTTTGTGAAGCCTACCGAATGCACTATATTCCTTTGCTAATCTGTGATCTATCTCTTTATCAATTTTGGCGTCTGAAGAAATGATGCTTCCCAGGTAAGTGAACTGCTGGAGGGACTTAAGCACAGATTTGCCTATGCTGACGTGGGGATGATGGTGTTCTTCCTGTGGTACGAGCTGGTAGAGAACTTCTGTTTTCTTCAGGCTGACTTCTAGCCCAAACAGCTCTGCACCTGTTGCAAAGCAGGATGTTAGGTGCTGTAGATTTGCTTCTGTATGGGCGACAAGGGCAGCATCATCAGCAAAAAGCAGCTCACGGACTAGATAGTTTAGAGTCTTAGTGAGAGCCCTCAGATGGCTTAAGTTGAACAAGCTACCATCAGTACGATAGCGTGTGTGTGTGTGTGTGTGTGTGTGTGTGTGTGTATATATATATATATATATATATATATATATATATATGCCGTCTTCTTCGAGGTCTGCCTTAGCCCTTTGGAGCATCATGTTAAAGAAGATAGTAAATAGGGTTGGTGCGAGAACACAACCTTGTTTTACTCCATTAGTTACTAGAAAGGGCTCTGAGAGAGCATCGCCATATCTGACTTGACCGTGCTGGCCCTCATGTAACAGGATAACCATTTTGAGGAATTTGGGGGGACATCCTAGACGTTCCAGGATCTGCCACAGACTGTTTCTACCATATATTACAGTTCAAAGCAGATAATTTATATAACAGTGTAGATGGGGCCCTAGTAGTGTCCTTATTCTTCTGCTCCCATCTATAGGCATGCTACTATATATGCAACTGCTGATGCAACCAGTTTTGTGCAACCAGAGGCTGCATTAGATCTGCAAAGTAGAAAACTAGGAGCCTGTGGGTGCAGAATAATTTGCACAAGTAAAATCAGTATTGGGCATTAGCCAGGGACTGAGAAAGGTAGGGACAGTGACTATAAAGCAGTAATGGGCAAAAACAGGATATGGGTTAGGAATCAGAAAAAGCATACAATAAAAGGAACAAAAATGTTTCTTCGGTTTGAGATTTCAATCAGAACTCCCTTTGTACATGACAACTCCTGATCTTGGCTGAAGAACAACAACAATAGTCTGAATACAAAATACAGACATTCTTGGACTATGTCAATTCATTACAATGGAAAGTTGTGTTTGAGACAGGGATGGGGCAGGGGAAAGCAAAGTAAACCAGAATTAACATAGCCCAAGTACATACGACAATGTGCTACTCAATAAAAACACGCTCATTAAAAAATAACTTCACCAAATTCCAAGGACCATTACACAACAAGAATGAAATGAGAATAGTTTTGACTCCAGAGCAAATATGCCTGCTACAAATAAAATATCTAGGCTTCGTGTGTGCTCTAGGTTTGGAACATGAATCTCCCAGGGACACAGTGTGGAAGCATGTCTGCTACTGGTCACCTTGTACAGAGCCTTCCCATTCATCAACTGCAGACTGAGTAAATAACATGAGTTTACCTCTGTCTGGTAGGCATCATATAGGAATCCTACTCCACTTGAGTAATACTGGCATCTCTTATTATATAAAGGTCTAGGCTCCTGCAAGATGAAGAAGAAAAAAGACAATTATAGCAATTTCGAAGTTTTACTAATGCTGCAATAAGACCGTAGACCTAATTTTATATTTCCCCCTTCACACATACATACACTCACCAAGTCCACTGCCAATTTTTCAGAGTTATAAAGTCCATTTCGCTAATTAGACAGCCATGAAGTACTCTGCCATATGTTTCCTTTCTAGCATACATTTCTTGGCTTGGAAGTAAGTTAGCGCTCGTTATGTGTTGCAAGAAGGATTATGTGCACTGGAAAAATAAAGAACCATGGCTAGATCCAGAAAACCTTCCCTGAACAATAAGGGCTGCACTCATGGAAAGTGTGTCTGCCAATTTAGCGAGTAACATGTGCAGAGCATATCTGTTGCAATTAAAAGCAACTTAACAATTATCCAGTACCAATATGATATATTTTTACCATTTGATGCTGCAGCCAAAGGGACCAAATCTACAAGCTATGGAATGTTTCCTAACCAGACTGTCCACAAAGTACTTTCTGGAAAGCTTTATTTTGAAAACACAATGAATAAGGTACTCTAATGTGTATGCATCAGAAGAGTTCACACATTGGGCCATCAATGTGTTTTTAAATGCATTGCTTCACTTACACACATAAACAATTGTTGATACCTAATAGAAAGATGTCCACATTTTCAGGGCTAAGACTCTTCTTTATTGTTTGTTGTTGGGTGCCTCAAGTCATTGGCAACCCTAAGGAAAACCTATCACGGGGTCTTCTTACATTCCCAAATATTCACTGTTATGTAGACAAATCAACATTTGTATTACTGAATTGTACAGTGTAATAGAAGTTGATCTGTTGTACATACAGTATGTAGTTTCATGGACCTCCTGGACTATAACCTTAGGAAACTGAGTCATGGTATTCAATCAATCCAGTGATCACATTGTTTTGAGGTTTTCAGCAAGAATCAACATAGAAAATGTTGTTGACAGATAACATACAATAATCACTGCAGCAGGTTTCTTTCATATTTGCTCTGGTCTCTTAGGCCCCTTCTGCACTGCCATATAAAATCCAGATTATCTGCTTTATATGGATTATATGGCAGTGTAGACTCATATAATCCAGTTCAATGCCATTTGTGCTGCATTATATAAGTTTACACTGATCCTTATAATGCGGTTCAAGCTGCATTATACGGCAATGTAAATAGGGCCCAAATCTCACATATGTGCACACATTTTTGTACCATGATATTCTCAAAAAACAGGTGCCCTTGGAAATTGGAGAATGCTGCTCAGAGATGTTACTTTTTGCTACTGCCCCAATTCAGCAGAGGCCCCATCTACATTGACCATATAATCCAGTTTCAGCATGCAGATTATGTGCTTTAAACTGGATTATATGTCTACACTGCCATATAATCCAGTTCAAAGCAGATAATCTACAGAACTGGATTATATGGCGATGCAGATGGGGCCTGAGAGGAAGTGAAGAGGCGGATGGTATGTTGGTATTGCTCCCTCTGAAGCTTCAATAGTCTCGGCCATTCCAGATGAGACATGGGCAAGGAGACACTGTTCAAACAGACTCCCCCACTTTCATCCTATCTTAAAGGTATAAATAAATGAACAGGGCCTGGTTGCAGATATTGTTGTGCCTAGTGGAGGGTGTGATCTGGGAACCTATCTTCAGCTTGGAAGCAACTTCGATTCGGACCAATCGCATGACACTTTAGAACACAAATAAATGGTCAACTTCTTTTTTCTAAGGGCCCTTCCAGACAGGCCCTATATCCCAGGAACTGATCCCAGCTTTTCTGCATTAAACTGGATTATGTGAGTACCCAATGCCATATAACCTGGGATAAACAGAAAACCTGGGATCAAGTCCTGGAACATAGGGTCTGTCTGGAATTCACAGCTATAAGAATTTTGGTAGAACTAGATGAAATTTGCAAAGTTGAAATGTGTGGCTCGAGTAAAGTTGCAGAGGTAAACTAGGGCCCTTTCTACATTGCCATATAACCCAGATATTTTTTTCCATGTCAGGAGTGACTTGAGAAACTGCAAGTCACTTCTGGTGTGAGAGAATTGGCTGTCTGCAAGGACGTTGCCCAGGTGACACCAGGATGTTTTGATGTTTTACCATCCTTGTGCTTCTCTTATGTCCGTGCATGGGGAGCTGGAGCTTACAAGGAGCTTATCCACACTCTCGCCAGATTCAAACCTCCTACCTGTCGGGTCTTCATTCCTGCCGCACGAGGGTTTAGCCCATTGTGCCACCACCAGGGACAAGCAAAGCAGTTAATCCACATAATGGCAGTGTAGAAGAGATCTAGGATGAGGAAAACTGGCAGTTCACTGAATTTGATGCCTATGTTTTACTTTCAAGTTTCAAGACTTTCCCATTCATTAATTGGAATGAAGGCTGCCATCAAGAAATCAAAAGGAGATTAGGACTTGAAGGAAAGCTATGAAGGAACTAGACAAGATCATGACGTGTCAAGATAGATCATCGAAGAGTATCCATTCCACAATATTTCTCATTTCTATGTATAGTTGTGAAATCTGGACAGGAAGATAATCAATGTATTTGAAATGTGGTGCTAGAGAAGAATTCTGCTTATGCCGTGTATTGCTTTGAAAAAAAGAGGCAAATTAATGGGTCCTAGAGCAAATAGAGCCTGGGCTTTCCCTAAAAAGCAGGATGCCAAAACTGAGAATTGTCATACTTTGGACATATCATGAGAAGGCATGACTCATCGAAAAAGGCAATAATACTTTGTAAAATAGAAGACAATAGGAAAAGAGGAAGATGGTATTATTAGACTCAATCAAGTAAGCCAAACTCTGTGAGTCCTAAAAGAGAAAAACTAACAGTGATTGTTTTCAAAATTACAAATCAGCTGTACATTTGGTATGCGTAGGGTGGGCCAAAAGTCTCAAACGCATCTGATGTTTTAATAACTTTTTAGGAGAAAAGGTTTGAGAAGGTTTTTACACATAATGCAATATAATGTAATTTTATTTCCCACACATACTGCATATGATGCTATGGTACTGTAGATTAAAAACCAAAAATAAAGATGCTATTAAATACTGAATGCCCCTTGTGACTTTTTAACTACCCTGTATATACAGTGTTATTTAATGCATTTCCAATGTTAGAAAGAGAAAGTCTGCCCTCTAGAGGGAACCAGATGTATCGTAGATGTACAGTGTGAGGCACTGTGTTTTGCCCACTTCTATGACCCATCAACCTCTGAGGATACCTCCCATAGATGTGGGCAAAACATCGGAGAGTGCTTCTGGAACATAGCCATACAGCCCGGAAATCTCACAGCAACCCAATGATTTCGGCCATGAAAGCCTTCAACAACAAATTTCTAGTTGTTAAACAAAATATTCAGGCACATATATAAGAGGCAATTAATGCTAACAAAAAAACCCCTTCGGGGTGAGAAGGGCAGCATATAAATGTCATAATAAATAAATAAATAAAATAATGGCTGATTGAAAGAGGACAACCTGACTTCTACAATAATTTTTATTGATATCTCAGTGCACTCCAATGCATATCTATTCAGGCCCTTTCTACACTGCCACCTAAAATCCAGATTATCATATTTGAACTGGAAATTTTATGACAATGTAGAATATTATCACCTTCTACACTGTCATAAAATCCAGATTATCAAAGCAGATAATCCACATTATTATAATGTGGATTATCTGCTTTGATAATCTGGATTTTATGACAGTGTAGAAGGGGCCTCAGAAGTCAAGTTTTGTTCCATTCAAGGAAACATGCCTTCCCCGGCCCATATAGACTGCCATACAGAATCCAGATTATCATTTTATACTAGATTATCTGGCAGTGTAGACTGATGTAATCTAGTTCTAATCAATTAATGTGGGTTAATTTATTTGATAATCTAGGGTGAACTTGCCACGGGTCAGCGCAAGAGAGATATAAGGACTCCCTGAAACAACATCTCAGGCTCGGCCAGGTTGATCACCAAAGATGGTCCACCCTGGCCTCACATCGAGAGGCATGGAGACACACTATCCATGATGCTGCGGCCTCTTTCAAGAAGACACGGCGAACGGGTCTCAAAGAGAAACGACAATGCAGAAAGAACCACAACTTGGAAATGACATCACCCAAGGAGACTTTCTGCTGTGCTTTCTGCACCGGACTTGCCTATCTCGGATTGGCCTTTGTAGTCATCAACGCGCTTGTAAAACGAGTGGGGTGAGTCCTTCCTAAGAATCTTCGTTCGCGAAGTAATGCCAGAGAGAATCTGGATTATCTGTTCATAAAATCAATGAATCATATTAAATAATCCATATTATCTTCTTTGAATGAGATTATAGAGTCTAAACTGCCATCTAATCCAATTCAAAATAGATAATCTAGATTTTGTATAGCAGTGTAGAAGGGATTTACAATGTTGAATCTACATTGATGTTTCATATAAACCTGGATCTACACTGCCCTATAGCCCAGGTTCTAATCCCAGATTATGTGTATCCCAAATTATCTGGCTGTGTAGATTCATATAATCCAGATCAAAGCAGATAATGTGGGATCAGTCCCTGTGATATAGAGCAATGTAGATACAGCCTAGGATGCATCTACACCAGGCATGGGCAAACTTTTTTTGTCTTGGGGCTGCATTGTGGGTTCCACCAAGAGGGCTGGGCCAAGAGGGAGGGAGGGAGGCACATGGTGGGTGGGGTGGGCCTGGGAGAGGGTGCGCCAGGGCAGGGTCTGGAGCAGGGGTGCTCATTAGGTAGCTCGGGAGCTACTAGTAGATCTTCGGCCCTATCCAGGTGATCTTCGGGTCTCACCAGCCGGATGGGGTGCTCCTGCCATGCGCGCGCACACCCTACGCGCATGTGCGCTCCTGCTGCTGGCTTCCACTCTCGTGATGCTTTTTTCGCCTGTGGGGCATTGCAGGAAGAAGGAAGCATGAGGCTCTGGAGGGAGCGCCCTGCCTCTCTCTCGTCCAGAAGCAGCTGTGCAGTCTCCGTTGCCGGCGAGACAGGCAGGGCGGAGTGCTCCCTCTGGATGCCCCGCCTCATGCTTTCTCCTTCCTGCAATGCCCCGCAGGCGGAAGAAGCGCTGCGCGGGCGGAAAACAGCAGCAGGAGCACGCGCGGTGGCAAGAGCATGCGTCGGCGGGAGCGCACGGCGGCAGGAGCAGGTAGATCTTTTGGACTTGGTTGCTTTAAGAGTAGCTCACATGCTGAAAAAGTGTGATCACTCCTGGTCTGGAGCATCCTCAGGTTGTCCTCCCAGTGTAAGGACAGGGCTGCTCACCCTATCCTTATGCCAGGGGAAGACGAGACATGCAGCGACTGCCCTGATCCTCCTCCTTCTCCTTCCCCGATCCTTGGACTGTTCCCCAGTATTATGATGAGCCCCTCCAGCCCCCCCCCCCCCCAATTCTCAGGGTGTTCTACGAGAAGGCCTTACTGGTACATTATTTAAACTGTTATGTTTATTCATATCATATTCATATCACCATGCTCAATATATCCCATATGCATGGGGGTATTGGGATAATGATACAAAAGGTTTGCTAGGGTAGATCCTCTCTCACTCTGACTCAGTACCCCCAGCCCCCCTCCACCCCACCCCCATAATCAAAATCCTGGCAACGGCCCTGTGCCAGGAGGAGGGTGAGACAGGTGGTGGTTGAGAGTGCTCCGGAGGGCTCTCAGCTACTATTTGCCTTTCTCCCCCATCTTTTTGGCATAAGGACACAGCAGGCCATCCTCCTGGCATAAAAATGGGGCTGCTCACACCATCCTTATGCTGGGAAGAGGTTGAGGCACACGGTGGCTGAGAGTGCTCCAGAGGGTTTTCAGCTGCTACATGCCTTCCTCCCCCATCTTTTTCTGCCGTGTCCTTCTGCCAAGAGGACAGAGAAAATGAGAGGGCTTGAGGTAAGCACCCAGGGGGCCGCAACTGGGCCCCGGGCCTCATTTTACCCATGCCTGATCTACACTGTAGAATCCATGCACGTTGATGCTATTTTAACTGCCATGTATCAATGCTATCGAATCATGGAAGTTGGGGTTAGGCAGGATCTTGAGCAGATGGTCATGGAACCAACCAGGGGAAAGGGGATCCTGGACTTGGTGCTAACTAATGAACAAGATCTCGTTCAAGATGTCCTTGTAGCTGAGCCCATAGGTACCAGTGACCATAACACAATAACCTTCAACGTAAGTTTGGATAGCAAACTGTCAGTGAAAACTAACACGGAGACATTAAACTTTCACAAAGGGAATTTCACCAAAATGAGAAAAATTGTAAAGAACAAACTAAAAGGAGCAGTAAAAAAAATCAAATCCCTCCAAAATGCTTGGAAACTGTTTAAAAATACCTTAAAACAGGCCGAACTAAAATGCATTCCAATAAAAAGAAAGAGGCATGGAAAGTCCAAAAGGACACCAGTATGGCTTACAAATGAAGTAAAAGATGTGATTGGAAAGAAGAAAAACTCATTTAAGAAATGGAAGGCTCTTCCTACCGAGGAGAACAGAAAGGAACACAAGCTCTGGCAAATTAAATGCAAAGCAACAGTCAGGAAAGCCAAGAGAGATTTTGAGGCACACATAGCAAAGAATATTAAAAAAAACTTCTTTAAGTACATCAGAAGCAGGAACCCAACTAGAAAAGCAGTTGGGCCACTCGATGACAATGGTCAGAAAGGGAAAATCAGCGAAGACAAAGAGATTGCTGAGCGGCTAAATGACTTCTTTGCCTCCGTTTTCACACAGGAGGACAGACAACATATGCCTGCAGCTGAGTCAGTTTTTTCAGGGAGGGAATTAAAAGAATTAAAACAGATAGAGATAAACAAGGAGGATGTTCTCATATGCCTTACTAAACTAAATGTCAACAAATCATCAGGTCCAGACGGCATCCACCCCAGAGTTCTTAAGGAACTCAAGTGTGAAATTGCTGAACTTCTAGCTAAGATATATAACCTTTCTCTAAGATCAGGCACTGTACCCGAAGACTGGAGGGAGGCAAATGTAACTCCGATCTTCAAGAAAGGATCCAGGGTGAGCCAGGAAATTATAGACCAGTCAGTTTAACCTCAGTTCCAGGCAAAGTGATGGAAACCATTATTAAAGAAAATATTACTAGGCACATAGAAGAACAGGCATTGCTGAAAGAAAATCAACATGGTTTCTGCAAAGGCAAATCATGTCTTACTAACTTGTTAGAATTCT
Organism: Anolis apletophallus; assembly: GCA_030556195.1. NCBI lineage: Eukaryota > Metazoa > Chordata > Lepidosauria > Squamata > Anolidae > Anolis > Anolis apletophallus. The sequence goes on from JARBWK010000004.1 coordinate 86,669,186, forward strand.
TTGAGGGTGTAAAGAAACACATAGATAAAGGGGACCCAATTGATATTGTTTACCTTGACTTTCAAAAGGCTTTTGACAAAGTCCCTCACCAAAGGCTCCTAAATAAGCTCTTCAGCCATGGAATCAGGGGACAGGTCTTGTCCTGGATTGGAACCTGGCTAAACTGTAGGAAACAAAGGGTGGTAATAAACGGACATTTCTCTGGGTGGAAAGAGGTGAGAAGTGGCGTACCCCAAGGTTCAGTTTTGGGTCCGTTACTTTTTTAATTTATTCATTAATGATCTGGATGTAGGAGTGAATTCTGAGGTAGCAAAGTTTGCAGACGACACTAAATTGTTCAGGGTAGTTAAAAATGAAACTGATTGTAAAGAGCTCCAGAAAGATCTCTCGAAATTGAGTGAATGGGCAACAAAGTGGCAAATGCATTTTAACCTAAACAAGTGTAAAGTCATGCACATCGGGGCAAAGAACCCCAACTACACCTACAAATTGATGAGGTCAAAGCTTTCCGAGACAAACCAGGAAAGGGATCTTGGGGTTTTGGTGGACAGCTCAATGAAGATGTCAACCCAGTGCAGCAGCAGTGAAAAAAAGCAAATTCTATGCTAGGCATGATCAGAAAGGGAATCGAAAATAGGTCAGCAAATGTTGTATTACCTCTCTACAAATCGATGGTAAGGCCACATTTGGAGTACTGTGTACAATTCTGGTCTCCGCACCTTAAGAAGGATATAACGGAACTGGAAAAGGTACAGAAAAGGGCAACAAGAATGATCCAAGGGATGGAGCGGCTCCCTTATGAAACCAGGTTGCAACGCCTTGGTCTTTTCAGCCTTGAAAGACGGCGTTTAAGAGGTGACTTGATCGAAGTGTATAAAATCATGCATGGGACAGAAAAGGTGAATAAAGAAAAATTATTTTCTTTGTCACAAAACACTAGGACTAGAGGGCACTCCCTGAAGCTCCAAGGTAGGAAAATTAGGACTAATAAAGGGAAATATTTCTTCACCCAGAGGGTCATTGGGTTATGGAACTCACTTCCAGAGGAGGTTGTGACAGCTGTCAGCCTGAACAACTTCAAGGCAGGATTAGACAGATTCATGGATACCAAGTGTATCGGTAGTTACTGAAAAGGACATTCAAGTGCCACCTCGGAGTTGGTTGAGGTAGGCAGGATTTCCCTGGGTACTGGTTGTGGGGTCGGGAGCAGGTCAGGGTTTTGCCCTCCCTTCTGCTCGAGATCCCCGTGTACAACTGGTGGGCCACTGTATGATACAGAATGCTGGACTAGATGGGCTGAGGTCCGATTCAGCATGGCTCTTCTTATGTTCTTATGTCTCCGCTAAAGAGTGCTGGTGACTCACCAAACTGAAACTCCCAGGATTCCACAGCATTGTGCCATAACAGTTAAAGTAGTGTCAAACTGCATTAATTCTACAGTATAGATGCACCCTTATACACAAAAAAATCCTTAGATTGGTTGTGATTTAATTAGAGTTTGTGTGTGTTTACCTTGAAGTGATTAAGAACATAAGAACATAAGAACATAAGAAGAGCCATGCTGAATCGGGCCTCAGCCCATCTAGTCCAGCATTCTGTGTCACACAGTGGCCCACTAGTTGTACACAGGGATCTCTAGCAGAAAGGAGGGCAAAACCCTCACCTGCTCCCGACCCCCCACAACCAGTACCCGGGGAAAATCCTGCCTGCCTCCATCAACACAGAGGTGGCACTTGGATGTCAATTTCAGTAACTACTGATTCCCTTGGTATCCATGAATCTGTCTAATCCTGCCTTGAAGCTGTCCAGGCTGACAGCTGTCACAACCTCCTCTGGAAGTGAGTTCCATAACCCAATGACCCTCTGGGTGAAGAAATATTTCCTTTATTAGTCCTAACTTTCCTACCTTGAGCTTCAGGAGTGCCCCTAGTCCTAGTGTTGGGTGACAGAGAAAATATTTTTTCTTTATTTACCTTTTCTATCCCATGCATGATTTTAGACACTTCAAACAAGTCACCTCTTAAACGCCGTCGTCTTTCAAGGCTGAAAAGTCCAAGGCGTTGCAACCTGGTTTCATAAGGGAGCTGCTCCATCCCTTGGATCATTTTTGTTGCCCTTCTTTGTACCTTTTCCAGTTCCGTTATATCCTTCTTAAGGTGCGGAGACCAGAATTGTACACAGTACTCCAAATGTGGCCTTACCATAGATTTGTAGAGAGGCAATACAACATTTGCCGACCTATTTTCGATTCCCTTCCTGATCATGCCAAGCATAGAATTTGCTTTTTTCGCTGCTGCTGCGCACTGGGTTGACATCTTCATTGAGCTGTCCACCAAAACCCCAAGATCCCTTTCCTGGTTTGTCTCGGAAAGCTTTGACCCCATCAATTGGTAGGTGTAGTTGGGGTTCTTTGCCCCGATGTGCATGACTTTACACTTGTTTAGGTTAAAATGCATTTGCCACTTTGTTGCCCATTCACTCAATTTCGAGAGATCTTTCTGGAGCTCTTTACAATCAGTTTCATTTTTAACTACCCTGAACAATTTAGTGTCGTCTGCAAACTTTGCTACCTCAGAATTCACTCCTACATCCAGGTCATTAATGAATAAATTAAAAAGTAACGGACCCAAAACTGAACCTTGGGGTACGCCACTTCTCACCTCTTTCCACCCAGAGAAATGTCCGTTTATTACCACCCTTTGTTTCCTACAGTTTAGCCAGGTTCCAATCCAGGACAAGACCTGTCCTCTGATTCCATGGCTGAAGAGCTTATTTAGGAGCCTTTGGTGAGGGACTTTGTCAAAAGCCTTTTGAAAGTCAAGGTAAACAATATCGACTGGGTCCCTTTATCTATGTGTTTATTTACACCTCAAAGAATTCTATCAAGTTAGTAAGACATGATTTGCCTTTGCAGAAACCATGTTGATTTTCCTTCAGCAATGCCTGTTCTTCTATGTGCTTCGTAATTTTTCTTTAATAATGGTTTCCATCACTTTGCCTGGAACTGAGGTTAGACTAACTGGCCTATAATTTCCTGGATCACCCCTGGATCCTTTCTTGAAGATCGGAGTTACATTTGCCTCCCTCCAGTCCTCGGTACAGTGCCTGATCTTAGAGAAAGGTTATATATTTTGGCCAGAATTTCAGCAATTTCACACTTGAGTTCCTTAAGAACTCTGGGGTGGATGCCATCTGGCCCTGGTGATTTATTGACATTTAGTTTAGTAAGGCATGTGAGAACATCTTCCTTGTTTATCTCTATCTGGTTTAATTCATTTAATTCCCTCCCTGAAAAAACTGACTCAGCTACAGGCATATGTTGTCTGTCCTCCTGTGTGAAAACGGAGGCAAAGAAGTCGTTTAGCCGCTCAGCAATCTCCTTGTCTTCACTTATTGTCCCTTTCTTACCATTTTCGTCAAGTGGCCCAACTGCTTTTCTAGTTGGGTTTCTACTTCTGATGTACTTAAAGAAGTTTTTGCTATTTTTTTTAATATTCTTAGCTATATGTGCCTCAAAATCTCTCTTGGCTTTCCTGACGGTTGCTTTGCATTTAGTTTGCCAGAGCTTGTGTTCCTTTCTGTTCTCCTCGGTAGGAAGAGCCTTCCATTTCTTAAATGAGTTTTTCTTCTTTCCAATCACATCTTTTACTTCATTTGTAAGCCATACTGATGTCCTCTTGGACTTTCCCCGGCCTCTTTCTTATTTTAGGAATGCATTTTAGTTCGGCCTGTTTTAAGGTATTTTTAAACAGTTTCCAAGCATTCTGGAGGGATTTGATTTTATTTACTGTTCCTTTTAGTTTGTTCTTTACTATTTTTCTCATTTTGGTGAAATTCCCTTTGTGAAAATTTAAGGTCTCTGTGTTAGTTTTCACTGACAGTTTGCTATCCAAACTTAAGTTGAAGGTTATTGTGTTGTGGTCACTGGTACCTATGGGCTCAGTTACAAGGACATCTTGAACAAGATCTTGTTCATTAGTTAGCACCAAGTCCAGGATCCCCTTTCCCCGGTTGGTTCCATGACCATCTGCTCAAGGGAATAATCGGCTAGCATGTCGATGAACCTTGTCTCTCTTTCATGCGTAGAACAAGAATTTGGCCAATCTATTCGGGATAGTTGAAGTCCCCATTATGACTAATTTATTGCTTTTTGAGGCCTGTTTAATTTCATTTTCCAGATAGCAGTCTGCCTCTGGAGTTTGGTTGGGAGGGCGATAGCAGATCCCTAATGCTAGATTAGTTTTTTGTCCTGGGATTTTTACCCACAATGTTTCTGTGGGTGAGTTTGAATTTTCTTGAAATTCTAATTCATGAGATTCTAGCTCTTCATTTATGTACAGGGCCACACCGCCGCCGTTTTTCCCTCTCCTGTCTTTCCTATACAGTTTATAACCTGGAATTTTTGTGTCCCAGTTATTTTCCTCTGTCCACCAGGTTTCTGTTATGCCAATAATATCAATATTTTTTTCTTTTGCCAAACATTCCAGCTCCCCTATTTTTGTTCGAAGGCTTCTAGCGTTTGCGTACAGACATTTATATTTATTGCTCTGATGCCCTTTCAACTTTGGCTGTTTATGAGAATTTGTAGAAGGCCTACCATGTCCTACCTCTTGACTACTTTCTATCTTTTCTGTTGACTCAGCCATTTGTGCGTAAATTTCATCCTCCATACTTGGCGTTTCACCCTCTCGAACCGGAAGCTGCCCAGCTCCTGTTGACTTTCCCCTAGGAATCAGTTTAAAAGCTGCTCTGAAGCCTTTTTAATATTAATTGCCAGCAGTCTGGTTCCATTTCGTTCAGGTGTAACCCGTCCCTTTGTAAAGGTTTTGCTTTCCCGAAAATGTCCCCAGTTCCTAACAAATCTAAACCCTTCCTCTCGACACCACTGCCTCATCCACGCATTGAAGCTCCTGAGCTCTGCTTGTCTGGCTGTCCCTGCGCGTGGAACCGGTAGAATTTCCGAGAATGCTACCTTTGAGGTCCTGGACCTTAATCTTCTACCTAGCAACCTAAATTTGGCTTCCAGGACCATCCGTTTGGCCTTCCCAATGTCATTGGCATGCCCCTTGAGCAACAGGGATCATGGCCCACCATTTTCAAATCTAGGAGTTAGAAGGAATAGGCAATACTCCATAGAACTAGACACACACTATCAAAACAAAAGTAGACCACATTAATGTGAATGCGATTTTCCTGCTTCTTGGCAGGGGATTGGACTGGATGGCCCACGAGGTCTCTTCCAACTCAATTATTCTATGATTCTATAATTGACACACACACACACACAATTAAACTTTCAGCCCAGACATATTCACCCATAGTTTAGATATCATTTCTAAAATAATACCTATGGAACACACTCCCAACAGACATAAGAGCGATCTCTTTTCTCCTAACTTTCCGCAAGAAAGTGAAGTCTTGGCTCTGGGACCAGGCGTTTGGTCAATAGAAATAGCAGCACCCTAAAGGGATAAAACTGGATTGATGTTAAGACGGATGAGGCTGGTTTATGTTTCTAACTGATGACTGTATGTGATTTTAACTATGATGTTTTATTGGGTTGTCTATTTGTTGTGATTTTACTGTAACTGTTGAAGTAGCCTCTTGATGGGGCTCAATTGTAAGCCGGCCTGAGTCCCTCTTCGAGGGTTGAGAAGGATGGGATAAAATGCAGTAGATAAATAAATAAATTAAAAAAACAAAATTAAAAACTTAAAATCAAATCACACAGTTTTAAACAAAAATACAAAATTAAAAAATACCTAAATCTTGAAAATGAACTAGCATTACTTTCCCATTAAGAATGATTTATTCTAATTTCATTTTTTTCAAAATTACCATATGAGTCAGCCAATTATATTAATGACTCACCCAGGATGGAAATGATATTAAAAATAATTAACTATGATTTTGTATCATGCAGCATTACAGAAAAAGGCAAATACAATCAATCTTTTCCTCTAGGGTGATTTGCTAATTTAATTGAGGGGAGGCAATGCGTATGATTGAAGATTATTTCTTAATACCATAGTATTTATCAAATAAACAATACATCTTTAGAGATATAAAAAGTATTGTTTTATGACATCAGTTTTTCCTTTAAAAAAATTAATACATACATTTAATGGAAAAACAATGGTTGGTCTAAGGAAGATCAAAGGTGCCAGCTTGTGTTTTTTGGGGGGTGGGGTGGTGGAATGCACTATTTGAAAACAAAATCAACCTGATATTATGCTAGCTCAAATATTCATTTGGTCTACCGTTTTATCATAGGACATTCAAAATGTTTCTGGCAGTTTGTTATCGTTTCAGACTGAATCCACCAGGTAGCCACATCTATAAGACCAAGTAACATATGGATAATCACTTCTTAATGACTGGCACAAGTTTATCCACTTGCTCTGTTTACCTTCTCTGGTTTCTTCTGGAAACTCATCTTACCTTCATCTGATATTCAGCCTCAGAGTAACAGGCATTTAGATTAACTTCCACTGGTAATGGTAGAAGATATTGGGGTCCTTGTGATACGCCTAGGAGATGCTCCATTTTACAGAATGTCAATTTCAGATAAATGGTCATTTAAGGGGAAAGGTGTCCCTTTAAATTTTTATTTCTTCCTGAACTGTAAAAAGTAATCCTAAGGGATTCTCCCTTCAACTCCCAAGCAAGAAAGTATAGTATGTTGTTGTGGAGGGATTTTCTGTTTTGTTTTGCGTTGAAAAGGTATCCAGATTTGCAAAGATGGGGTAGCTTCACTGCTAGGTAACGAGATATCTCAAACAAACATGATTCACATATAATGGATTCCTGTAATTTGCTCCCCCCTTTTCTTTCTGAACTAACATAATTACAAGCTACTTCCAGCTGTATTTATTTCATTTGATCCAGGCGTTCTGCTTTTTTGTGAAAGGTGAAAAATAGTTTCCAATACACAAATGCTAAAGTGTACTTAACATAGCAAATTATATCTGTATGCATTATTCTTCCTCAAATGAGACGGGAGAACTTTCAATCAAGGCATTTTCAAATGAGCTTCCAATTTTGTAAGTGGTTTTCCATAGGTTTTTTTTTCTATTGAGTGAAGTGCTTTCCCTCAGAAAGGAGCAAATCATATGTGTTTCTGTTCTTATAATTATCTTTCTTTCACCAACTTAGGTTATTCCGAATTAATTACTTAGGTTATTCCGAATTAATTCATTTTTACCAGATGCATCATTTGGACACCTCTGGTAAAAACTCAGGTAGGTCCTGGGATATGGGTCTGTCTGAATGGCCTCTCAGTTTTGCCATCTTGGTTTCTAGGGATAATTTGGGCTTGGTTTGTTCTGGGGGCATTTATTTGTCTTTTTAGCAGTCCACATTATCCATAGAACCCTTCTCAGGCACTACATTTCAAATGAGTTGATACCTATTAGCTTTCCTTTCACTTTCCAGCTTTCACAACCATACATAGACTTGGAAATATAATGGCTTGGACAATCTTAACTTAACTTTATCTTGACACTTCAGGATCTTGTCTAGTACCTTTATAGCTGCCCTTTCAAGTCTTAGCCTTCTTCTGACTTCTTGACTGCAGTCTCTATTCTGATTAATGGATGAGCCAAGTTATATGGAAAAAAATAACTATTTCAATGCCTACATTATCTGCTTTAAAGCGAAGTATTCTGTGGTCATTAAAAATGTTTAGCTGTAAACCTGTCTTTGTCCCTTCTTCCTTGACTTTCTTGCTATTTTCCTGTTGGTACTGTAGTGTCATCTGTCATCCTAAATCTTTTTATATATTTGATAATTGTAGAACATTTTTTTCTAATTTACATTTTTAAACGTTGTTAACCTACAATGGTAAAGAATAGCTCTGCCACATACATTCTTTTTAAACTGGATTTTTTTCCAATAATACTTCCCTTTAATCTGATTTGCACTAGTGAGAACTGGTATGTTTTTAAACCAATTCTCAATTATAGTTCTTATCTATATAGTGAAGTAATAATGATTAAAATGATGAGACAATGTAATTCAAGCAGCTGACATTTTCATACCAATATAGTTTCTTAAAGGGTTTTTGCCAAACAGGACTAGATATAAGTAAAATTGTTTGGGAACCACAAGGAATTTAGTGTGTTAAAGCGCTGAGCTGCTGAACTTGCTGACCAAAAGGCTGCAGGTTCGAATCCAGGGAGTGACGTGAGCTCCTGCTGTTAGCCCCAGATTCTACCAACCTAGCAGTTCGAAAACATGCAAATGTGAGTAGATCAATAGATACCACTCCGGTTGGGAGGTAACAGCGCTCCATGAAGTTATGCTGGCCACATGATCTTGGAGGTGTCTACGGACAATGCTGGCTCTTCAGCTTAGAAATGGAGATAAGCACCAATCCCCAGAGTCGGACACGACTGGACTTAATGTCAGGGGAAAACCTTTACCTACCAATGTCTATTTATTCAATAAATAGAGTAACCATGGTCTAATGAATGAAGCGATTCGATTCCAAACATTCAAAAACAATTAGCAGTCACAAACATTTGTGTGTAATCAAGAGAGAAAATAATATCAAACAGCATACTTACTATGTGTCGTGCTGCAAACACACCATCAACAATTGCACAACAGAAGGCTGACACCACTCCAAAGCTGATGAACACAATGGATGCTATCAGCTAGGAAAAAAACAGGCATATGTTATACATTCCATGCAGTTATTCCAGTGCTGCTATTGATTCTTGCACATGTCTGGCCATTTAGTTTGTAGTCAAAAGCAAACCTTTTGGCAAATATCCCATGCTGTGGTCAAACATGTACTTTAGTGTATCAAAAGGTCGTTGGTGGTGTGTGCCTTCAAGACAACTCTTGAATCCTTATCCTAGGATTCTCTTGGCAAGATGTATTCAGAAGAGATTTGCCACTCCCTTCTTTGTTGGCAGTATAGTTCGCCCAAGGTCCCTCAGAAGGTTTCCATGGCTAAGCAAAGATTTGAATGCTGGTCTCTCAAAATCCTAGTCCAGCCACTTCGCCATGCTGGCCCTTGGCTAAATGAGACTTTCTTTTAAAATGTGCTAGGAGCTCCCGGTGGTGCAGTGGCTTAAACCGCTGAGCTGCTGAACTTGCTTAACGAAATGTTGGCTGTTCAAATCTGGGTAGCAAGGTAAACTCCTGCTGTTAGCTCCAAGTTTCTGCCAACCTAGCAGTTTGAAAACATGCAAATGTGAGATCAATAGGTACCACTTCAGCAAGAAGGTAACGGCGCTCCACATGACCGACCACATGACCTTTGAGGTATCTACAGACAACACTGGCTCTTTGGCTTAGAAATGGAGATGAGCACCACCCTCCACAGTCGGACACGACTAGACTTAATGTCAAGGGGAAACCTTTACTTTTACTTTAAAATGTGCCAGTTCCCTTACTTGCAATGAGCGTCTTATTTCAGAAGATGCCAAGTGCCGGTAATATATAGTTTGGATTAATACACCCTGTTTTGCCTACTCACTCTGTGGCCTATTGAAGAGATAAAATTATTTCCATGTATGATCCTGAATGCTTCAAAAGTTATGGAAATCACGGTAGTCCTACATTACTTGTAATGCATGAAAATTACTGTAGTACTACATTACTTCTTGGCGTAACCAAACTTACATCATTTGTTTCTAAATTTACTTCTCAGGATATGTCCTGTATTAAATTTTAAATAAAGTGCTACTGTTAAAAACACTCACCACCTCATAAACAGGAAAGGAGATGAGATAATGTAATAGGCTGGAAGAGGAAAGAAATGGAGGCTGTCAAACATAAGGCCTTGGCAATTTTATTATGCTTGTCAGTAATTCTGTTATGAAAGTGACCCATCCTAATCAGAGTCCAGTTAATTAGAATCCAATTCATACATGGCCATATTCCAGAATTGACCATTTGGAGAAGGTAAAGGTTTTCCCCTGACATTAAATCCAGTCGTGTCCGACTCTGGGGTGTGGTGCTCATCTCCATTTCTAAGCCGAAGAGCTGGCATTGTCCATAGACATCTCCAAGGTCATGTGGCTGGCATGAATGCATGGAGTGCTGTTACTTTCCCGCAGGAGTGGTACCTATTAATCTACTCACATTTGCATGTTTTCGAACTGCTAGGTTGGCAGAAGCTGGGGCTGACAGCGTAAGCTCACACTGCTCCCCGGAATCGAACCTGCAACCTTTCAGTCAACAAGCTCAGCAGCTCAACGCTTTAACCCACTGCGCCAGAAGGTGTGACTTAATTCCAGATTTTTCTAAACCTGAAGATCAGGGAAGACAAATGAAAGCTTGTTTTCTATATATTGCTACTGTATTGTTATAAGTGTTTTACTCAACTTCTTATATAGAGTGTAAGCAAGTTTTTTATGTTTGCTTTCGTATTGTGATATGGCCTAAGGGCTTATCAATATAATTTATTATATATACTATTACTATTACTATATAAGGAGCCCCCGGTGGCACAGTGGGTTATACATGCTGAGCTGCTCAGCTTGCTGATCGAAAGGTCACAGGTTTGAATCCGAGTAGCGACGTGAGCTCCCGCTGTTAGCTCCATCTTCTGCCAATCTAGCAGTTCGAAAACATGCAAATGTGAGTCGATCAATAGGTACTGCTTTGGCAGAAAGGTAATGGCGGTCCATGCAGTCATTTATTTATTTATTTATTTATTGTTCAATTTTGTATTCTGCTCCTCCCAGCAGCCACATGCCAGCCACATGACCTTGGAGGTGTCTATGGACAATGCCGGCTCTTTGGCTTAGAAATGGAGATGAGTATCAACCCCCAGAGTCAGACACGACTGTACTTAATCCAAAGTAAAGCTGGGTGTTCTCCCAAAAGCACAAATGAGAAGGCGGGGAAATGTATAAGTTGCAATAAATCTTCAATTATTTATTATTGTATCATCCATATCAATGTTTTAAGTGGCCTTTTCCCGTGTTGCGCCGTCCATGTGCTGGGATTTACAGTGGCTGCGTCCACTATATGAATATACTTATGATTGATTATTGATACACCGGACCAGTGGAACTTTACTTTATGTGGATATATATACATGTTGACCTGCACCCTTCCAATATACTCCAGATTATTTTGTTGAATTGTGAACTATTGATTCTTTAGAAGATTTTCATTTTGGAGTTCTATTGGAATGTTTATTATTTCATCTGAAGATCACCATATCCACGTCCAGTCCACATAAAACATTGATATGGATGATACAATAATAAATAATTGAAGATTTATTGCAATGTATACGTTTCCCCGCCTACTCATTTGTACGACTGTACTTAATGTCAGGGGAAAACCTTACCTTTTACCTTACTATATATTGCAAAATGGCAGAATTTCAAGACAGTGCTTCCTCTCTTTCCACAGTGTTCAAGCATTTTCAGTAAATGCCAGAATCATGACCAGAGAAAATATGTCTGCTACTATGACAACTAAAGAGCCATACGGATCTAATACTGTAGGAAGGGCATTCACAAAACTGAACCTAATCACATTCTGCCTAAAGTGCAGCTATCAGTGCTGAGGCACCTGCATTGTCAGCTAGTGCCAGAGTGAGATGGTAAGACCTGGATCAGTCATCAGCCATTCATTTACTTTGACACATTTTCCAGGGATGTTTCCAGGCACAAATGTTCTGAAATGTGAACTCCACCTTCCTCGTAAAATATTAAAATACACAAACCCCTGCATGGGTGCCCACTCCTTGGCTATTGAGGCAACTTGTCCCTGCAGTAGGCATGATGCCTCACAATTTATGCCCTGTCAGCCTATTCTTTCCAAAGGTCGGTGCCTCAATAATAGCACTGCTGTAATTGAGACTTCACTGGAGAGCTGTCACACCAGAGATATGATTATGTCATGGGTACTGGGTGTTCATTATTCATTTATGTCTATTCTAGCTGCAGCAAAGGGTACAATTACAATGGATTTCTAATGAGTAAAAGAATTTGTAATTACCTAACTGTAGAATGACTCCTGAGTGGGAGAGAGGATCGCTTTTTACAACTTTAAAACCCCTGAAGTATCCTTTTTGTCTGAATGAGCATGAAGTTGGGAAAATATTTTAAAATGTGTTTCAATACAAGTGCTGAAGATAGGTAAAGGTAATGGTTTTCCCCTGACATTAAGTCTAGTTGTGTCTGACTCTTTTTGAGGGGGGGGGGGGTGTGCCCATCTCCATTTCTAAGCCAAAGAGCGGTGTTGTCTATAGACGCCTCCTAGATCATGTGACTGGCATGACTGCATGAGCGCCTTTACCCGCTGGAGTGGTACCTATTGATCTACTCACATTGGCATGTTTTTGAACTGCTAGGTTGGCAGAAACTGGGGCTAACAGCAGGAGCTCACCCTGCTCCCTGAATTCGAACTGCCAACATTTTGGTCAGCAAGTTCAGAAGCTCAGCTTTTTAACCTGCTGCACCACTGGGGGCTCCTAAAACTTCAAAATAATTGATTTGCCCATACAATGACAAAATGAATATGGTATTGAGAGAACATTCCCAAGAACAAGCATCTTCTTGCTTGGATAAATAGAAACATTATATCAGGTAAGCCTTTACCCAAAGTCTGAAGTAGTACTTTGACTATTTGAAAATTACCTGGCATTTCCTAAGTGATAATACCTCTGGCCTGACCACCTGTAAAAGAATTAAGCCACTGTAATTAGAGTGTGATGGTTAATGCAATGGGAGGAGTATATAGGTTGTAGTCATACTGAGTAAGTTTGATGAGAGTTGCTGAGGGGTTGATGGTGACTTGGAAAATTGCTGCTGTGAATAGTGAGGAAGAAGAAGCTGTAAAGTTTGTATATTTTGTATATATTTTGTATACTGCTGCAACAAAGGAGAAAGAAAAGGGGAAGAGCAAAAGTCTCTAGATGTTTTGTTGTTCGCGTAGAAGACCTCTACAACTGTGTTTTTGAATACTTGGTTCCTTAACCAGAACTAATAGAGCATACCTGGGCAATTGCCAGCCCTCCAGGTGTTTTGGACTTCAAATCCTAGAAATCTTAACAGCTGGTAAACTGGCTAGGATTTCTGGGAGTTGAAGTTCAAAACACCTGGAGGGTCGGCAATTGCCCAGGTCTGTAATAGAGTCACTTCCACAAGAACAGGATTTTTATTGCTGTGTAGAACTCCTGACAGTACTTTCCAGACAAAGAATCTAATTTTGAAGCATTAGCAAACACTGTTGAGCTTAGCATACTTTTATGTGTTGACTTTTTACTTTTAATATATCTTGAGATGGATGACGGATAACTTGTTTTAAGCTGTAAAAGCCACATCAATATCTCCCCTATCTCTCAGTGAAGTTGACAGAAATATAACTAATAGAGTATTTTCATCATTTTTACTGGAGAGCTTCTTTAGTGATGGCTACATAGCTAAATCAGAATCTTTAATAGCATCCTTAACTAAACAGAAATCTGTATACCTTTATAAAACGGAATGTTTGTATGTGTGTATGTATGTGTGTATGTGTGTATGCGGAGGCGGAACTGGCGGATATGTGGCAGCTATTTGCATAAAGTCCTTTGATTGGACAGCCTCGCCACTCCAAAATTCTAAGGCACCAGACAGAGGGCATTGATAGCCACTGATTAGCCAGCAACCCAGAATCCAGGCCTCTACATTCAAACAACAGGATTTCTTCCCACTGAGGGGAAAAAAGCCAGCAACCCAGAATCCAGGCCTCTACATTCAAACAACAGGATTTCTTCCCACTGAGGGGAAAAAAGCCAGCAACCCAGAATCCAGGCCTCTACATTCAAACAACAGGATTTCTTCCCACTGAGGGGGGAAAAAAGCCAGCAACCCAGAATCCAGGCCTCTACATTCAAACAACAGGATTTCTTCCCACTGAGGGGAAAAAAGCCAGCAACCCAGAATCTAGGCCTCTACATTCAAACAACAGGATTTCTTCCCACTGAGGGGAAAAATGCACCATCAACATCCCTCCCCACTTGGCTCTGTGAAAACAAAATGGATTCCTGTATTCTCCTCCCCCTCAGCTTTTAGAAAACGGCTACCTGCCATGCACCCTTTTAAAGTTACCAATAGCAGGCCATAACATTACAGGCCCCAAAATAGAGTTTAGGGCAGGATGGCCGACGAATGATGGGATTTGCATCCCAATTCACTTCCCAGAAAACATTGTAGCCCCTACAAATCCCCTTCTCCCAGATAGGCCCAAAAGAGGCATCCATCTTCCCTCTTCAACACAGTGTCAGAGAAAGGCAGCTTCTGACAGGATCTTTAGAACAGGCACTGTCACTCTACAAGGTAAGGCCCTACTTCACTCAAAAGACACAAGAGAAAACAACAAATACCTTTCTCTAATGCCTTTTAATGCTTATATAAATAATTCTGGCCCAAAGCCCCTCACCCAGCCTCATTGGACCTTACTGCTAATTCCATGCAGGCCTTTTCCATTTTTTAAACTCCTTTCTGTTTTACACCGGTATACTTTCACAGGCCAGGGCGGATATGTGGCAGCCACTTTCACAGGCCAGGGCGGATATGTGGCAGCCACTTTCACAGGCCACAGCGACCAGCGCGGGTGATTGACCTGCACCAAACTTGGTACACATAACCCCCCTATGACATGACCCACGTATTATGGGATTTGTAGTACTTTCCAAAACTTTGGTTCCCACAGATCACTGAGGCCACCAAAAAGGACCAATACAGACCACACTCAGCACACACAGCCCCCATGACCCACTCTACGTCCTGGTGCAGTTCGGAGGAGGGTGGGCCATGGATGATGGGACTTGAAGTGCCTCTACTCACTTCCCAAGTCCGCTGCAACCCTCATCCAATCACTGATCGAGACCAAACTTGCCATACATAACCCCCATGACTGCCTTCACGTTTTGGTGAGGTTTGGGGGAGGACTGACAATAGATGATGGAATTTGTAGTACTTTTACACCCCTCTGTTCCCACAGACCACTGTGGCCCCCAACAAACACCGAGAAAGTCCACACTTGGGACACAGAGCCCCAGTGACCCACTCTCCGTCCTACTGAAGTTTGGAGGGGACAGAACATGGATGATGGGACTTGCAGTACCTTCCCTCACTTCCCAATCCTGCTACAAACCTAATCCAATGACTGATCAACACCAAATCTGGCACACAGAGCCCTCATGACCCACTCTACAGCCTGGTGCAGTTTACTGTGAGATGGACCACGGATGATGGGACTTGAAGTACCTTCACTCACTTCCGAAAAACAATGCATCCCTCATCCATTCACCAATACAGACCAAACTTAGCACACAGAGCCCCCATGACCCAATCTACATCCTACTACACTTTGGGGGGATGGGACACACAGAGATGATGGGACTTGCACTACCTTCAGTAATTTCATGATACCACTGCAACTCCCAATAATGATGGATCAAGACTAAACTTGGCACACAGAGCCCCCATGACCCACTACATCCTGCTGCACTTCTCAAATGACCCGGGCAGGGCCGGGTCCCCAAGCTAATCTTAAATAAAAACCATGTACTGTATGGAAAACACAAAGTGATGTGCAATAGTAACTAAAAGATAGAGCTAAGTGAAACTGGCATGGTTCCCTAGTTCATTTCTTTAGACAGAGGGATTACTGATCCTTTGCCATTTGTCAGATCTGTAGACTGTCTGGAGCTCCATTATAATCCAATTTCGGAGTATTTTGAAATCCAGACAGGTAAAGGTAACATCAGTACTTTCTTTAGTATTCTTAAGTACTGGATGCTCAGGATAGTTACATGGGGAAATGAGCAGATTCTCTGGTCATCTATATGTAGTCATAGATATACAAATAGGTATATGTAGCAATTAAGTGTACATCTACACTGTAGAATTAATGCAATTTAATATCATTTGCACTGCCATAGCCCAGTGCTTCCCCACCAGCCCAATCCTTAAAATTATGTGGCTACTAGTTTCATATCACAAACATCCAGTTCATGATTCTGCATTTCTTTGTAGTGTAGGACAGTACTTGAACTGAACACTCATGTTGTATCCATCAACAAAACCAAGACAAACTTTGCTTCCTAGACAGATTTACTGAAGGTGTGTGTATTCCAAACTTTGATGTCTGTGATCAGCTAGCCCTCCTTCAACCAAGGCCTGGACTAAAAAATATTTTGCTTCTGTAAAGACTGAAGATACCAATTTTGTTCTCATGTGTCTCTTCAAAAAAGAGGGTTTTCTCATACCCCATTGTTGCTTCATTAGTTGAGCCCACAGAACCAAACATATAATTGATGACCATATTTTGGCTTTCCAAATTGTTTGTTTTCAGCATTTTATGAAAAGGACATGACCTATCAGAATATTTTATGACGTGTCGCTTCAACTGTTTTATGAAAGTGTCGCTTCAACTATTAGGTTTTTGTAAGCAGCACAGATGGTGAATCTAACACCTGCAGGAATAAAGCTACACGTGTGGATCAAAACTGTGGAGGTGCCTTACCATATTCTAGCTCCACAATGGAGAAAGAAAAATAATAATAATCAAGTCCTCAATTTTGGGGGGAGGGGGATCACTCAAGTACTCTAGTAGCATTGCTGTCACATTCAATATTCCACATAATTGTGGGGTCCCCCAGGGGGCCATCCTCTCTCCCTTATTATTCAACGTTTACATGCGCCCCCTGGCCCAGCTGGTTCGCGACCTTGGTCTGGAGTGTTATCAGTACGCGGATGACACCCAGCTTCTGCTGAGAATGGACGGCAGGCCGGACACCATACCCGATTGTTTCCATCAATGCCTGGAAGCTGTGACTGGCTGGCTGCGCGCCAGCCGGCTGAAGGTGAATCTGTCGAAGACGGAGATCTTGTGGCCTGGTCGACCTGGGCTGGATGAGTGCCGGTTGCCTACCCTGGATGGTGAGCGACTAAGCCCATCACCCATTGTTAAGAGCCTAGGTGTTCAGCTCGACCCCCTGCTGACCATGGAGGCTCAGGTCTCCTCGGTCATCAGGGTGGCGTTCTTCCACCTACGACAGGCTAGGCGACTGGCCCCCTACCTGTCCAGGAACGACCTGGCCACGGTGAGCCAAGCGATGGTCATCTCGAGGCTGGACTACTATAACGCCCTCTACGTTGGCCTTCCCTTGGCGACGATCCAGAAACTCAAGCTAGTGCAGAATGCCGCTGCTCGCTTGCTGACGGGAACGCCAGTAAGGGAGCACATTACTCCCATCCTTCGGCAACTGCACTGGCTCCCCATTGAGTACCAGATCGCTTTCAAGGTGTTGGTGTTGACCTTTAAGGCCTTGCACGGCCTAGGGCCTGCGTATCTGAGGGACCGCCTTGTCCCGTATATTCCACCGAGACCACTCCGTTCAGAAGTGCTTCTGATACCATCAATCCGCTCCTGCCATCTGTCTTCAACTAGGCAAAGAGCCTTTTCGGTGGTAGCCCCAGTGCTCTGGAACTCTCTCCCAGAGGAAACTCGAACCATCTCAGCACTGATTCCCTTCCGGAGGGCTTGTAAAACTGCCCTATTTAGATCAGCCTTTGACTAGGCCCCTTGGCCAGCTGTTCCTGACATAATTACCTTGCCTACTGGGGTCCCGGACCTAAGGCACTTTCTGTATTTCCTCTATATGGTGTTGTGACATGTAGTTTTAAATGTTTTATTGTAGGGCCGCATGGCTGTTCCATGCTGCCCGTTTTATATGTTGTAATCCGCCCCGAGCCTGCAGGGAGGGGCGGAATATAAAACCAAATCATAAATAAATAAATAAATAAATAAATAATGCTCTTCCATGGTAACTTTCATTTGCATCAGGACTGAATGGCTAATCGATTTTTAGATTTACACCGAGTTAAAAAAATACCTGGGAATATGCAGACATAAGAATATAGGGTAAGTAAAATCAGAAATAACTTGAAGGCACACAACAACAAAGCAGCATTTAACTGCAATAAATGTGAAGATGTTGAACTGAAAATAAAAACTGGAAAGAGATGAAAAGTTACAAGGGGGGAAAGATTGGACATACCCACAGCAAACAACCCAGGCTAGATCACCAGCAGATGCCCACAAAGAAAGCAAGATGAGCCGTGTGTTGTTGAAGGCTTTCATGGCCGGAATCACTGGGTTGCTGTGAGTTTTCCGGGCTGTGTAGCCATGTTCCAGAAGCATTCTCTCCTGACATTTTGCCCACATCACAGAGGTTGTGTGACATATTGGAAACTAAGCAAGTGAGGTCCACAGATATATAAACCTCTCTTGCTTAGTTTCCAATATACATCACAACCTTGGAGGATGCCTACCATAAATGTGGGCAAAACATCAGGAGAGAATGCTTCTGGAACATGGCCATACAGCCTGGAAAAGTCACAGCAACCCAAGATGAACCACTTTGTGGAGCTCAATAATTGAACTGCATTAGCAGATTTTTTTGAAAGCCATTTCTCATTACTGTATTTAGCAGAACATTTAGCAGAGGCATGGGCATAATCAAAAGCCTATATGGATCAAAGTTTTGATTTCTTTTAAGGATTTTAAATGCAAGATTTGCTTACCATTTGCTTCCGGTTTTCTACCAGATGGATACCGATAATCCCTAGGAAAGATCCGAAGCCAAGCTATGTGAAGAAATAAGAATTTGAGTCAGCTCAGTATGGAGTGTACAGCAATTGTTTTAAATATTGGGGAAATGAATGCGAAAACATGCAAGGAACCACAGTTCAGTATTTGAGCATCTGCTTCATGTATATAATTTTAGGGATCTCGGTTTAAAAGAATTTCAGACAACTGATTGAAAATAAGAATGAAGAAAGTTGCTATCAGATGGAGAAGTTTGCCCAGGACTAGACAGACCAGTTATCTAACTCAGTATAAAGTATTTCCATATTAAACAGAAATAAATGAATAAAGAACAAAATGAACAAAAATAGAGTGCTCATATAACCACTCGTTTGGAAGAGCAGAATCATCTCAGGCCCTTAACTCTATAGATGGCCCCTACAAATGTCACTGAGCATTATGAACTGTAGTTGCTCACAGCTTGCCATTCACATCAACATGTAAAGAGCACATTGTTTGGAAATTAAAGCAGGCATCTTAGCTGAAGGGGCTATTTCCATATCAAGGGGAAATGATAGGATTCTTCTTCCTTATCACTAGCAGAGAAGGTCTATATGGAGGGTGCTCTGGATGGGAAGGGATAATTTAAAGTTTTTGCAAGTTGTAACAAAAATCAATTAAGCCTACTATTCTACAATCTGAGCTCAAACTAGCAGAGAAGGTGCCTGGAAAGTACAAAGAAGGGCAACAAAATTGGAGGGTGAGCTCTGGATGGGAAGGAGGAAATTAAGTAACTAAAATCATGCTCTTAAAGAAAAATATTTTTTTTAGGACAAGTTGTAAGGTAAAAATCAATATTTCTTAAGGGTCATTGGGTTTGGAACTCACATTGTGAGCCAGCAGCTATTCTACAATCTGAGCTCAAACTGAGTCACCAAATCTGAAGAATCTGCACCCTTGTCTTTTGCTTAAACCACAAGGCCTGTGGATCAGGCCTGGAATCAAGCATTATCTTATAATGCATTTATGAACTTGATCTTGGTTTTCTTCCCCCATTGATAAAGCATAATAAATCTATGTTAAACACAGCAGGAAATAATTTAACTATCTCTATGAAATATTGCTGACTGAAAGGTTGGCGGTTCAAATCCGCGGGACAGGGTGAGCTCCCATTGTTAGGACTAGCTTCTGCCAACCTAGCAGTTTGAAAACATCCAAATGTGAGTAGATCAACAGGTACCTCTCCAGCGGGAATGTAATGATGCTCCATACAGTCATCCCGGCCACATGACCTTGGAGGCGTCTATGAACAATGCCGGCTCTTTGGCTTAGAAATTAAGATGAGCACCACCACCCCAGAGTTGGACACAACTAGACTTAATGTCAAGGGGAAACCTTTACCTTAACCTATTAAATATTACTTAATTTCGGAGAACCAGAACTAACATAGAGTTATAATAATCTTCAAAATGCTCCCACTGAAGTACTGTATCATCTACCTCTTTCCCCAAGTTTATATCTGAGATTATTAAGTAACCCAATGTATTACAATGAGTCTCCCATTTACACACATAGGTTAAATATCGGTTGCATTAAATCTCACAGGACCACTGTCAACCATACAGTACCATAAAATCCACAACATATAAAAGAGCAATATCCTTATTAGCCAACCCCAAAGCAAAAAGCTTCTGAAATTTTACTGTCTTTTTCATCAAGAAAAAGGATGTTAAAAATCACACAGGAGAAGAAAAATGCTGATATTAGAGTCACAGGCCTACATTTTATCTCAGATGTAGCTTTTTGTCTGTATGATTTTTAGCATCTTTGCCTAATGAAGGAGCCAGTGAAGCCACTTTGAGTCTCCTTGTGGAGAGAAAAAGTGGGGCATAAACATTAATAATAATACGAGTAATATAAAGACTCAAAAACTTACATGATGTATTTTTTTTCATTTGAGTTGACCAATAAAGGTAAACCATTAGCTCTTTCTTGTACTTTGTGTTCTGTTGTATTTTGCTCTAACTCTTCTCCACCTAAACATATTTCCTTTACCATCCACTTAATTCTCTTGAAGAATGCCACAGGTCACAAAAATGATGTCACTCTGGCATATCATACACACACCAATACTGACAAATATTTAGGTTGACATAATTAGCAGTTTCCTCAGTTGGGTTTACTTCAATTGGCTGTGTCTAGATCAATATACAAGACAGCGCTATGAATATAGTACTGAGAAAATTAATTCCCACTTCACTTACAATTATTCCTGGATAGTAGCCTCCCACGGAGACATTTTCTGTTCTTGTGGTAGCTGCAAGGCCTATGGTCAATATGAAAACTGACACCACCAAAAGAGAAATTGTAAACCAAAGAGATGTTTTCTTTCTTTTTGCAAAGTGCGCTGTGAAGATAAAGAAAACAGACTGTAAATAACATATAAAAAGCTCCTATAATTTTCAAGGCACTTTCTAAATGTGCACCTTACTTTTCTTTTAAGGGGCTCAAAGTGCTATAACAGCCTTACATTAGTCCCGTCAGGTAACTGGCAATTGGAATAAAGCCACCCAGCAACCTTTGTGAGCATGTACAATTTAGAAGACTCATATTCTCATATCCAACCACAATGGTCATGGACAAAAGTTGGAAACCATACATTTATCTGTCAAGGGCAATACTGTCTTAGGAAGTTAAGGTGTTAAAAAGCTGGTAAAAACAAGAACTTGTAAATGTCATTGTTTTTTGTTTTTCATACTTTACAATTGTAGCCTTAAGATTCAACTTCCATCCTTTTGGAGTCTGGGATTAGCAGTATAGGAAGAAACTGAATTCTAAGATTGTGTTGCAGTGGTTCACAAAACTACAAAGGCTAAGAATCCCATAGGATGCAGACATTGGAGTTATTGTTGAATTGCAATGCTATTGTTACATAATGTTATAGCGATTTCAGCTAGGGCTGAGGGTAGAGAGGTCCATTCCTGGTGAGCCTTCAGTAAACCAGATCAGCCAGGACAGAATACAGGTACTCTGGGTTGAACTCCAAGCTACAGAGGTGTATTATGATTTGGCCAAAAAGGATGCAAGTATAAGCAATATGCTTCAAAAGGTACAAGTACAAATTCATAGGAAAATGCATGTCATTTTACACAGTTCTGATAGCTATTCAGACTTCCCACTCCCTTTCATGATTGGCTAAAAACAGAGGCAAATTAGGATTCATGCCAGGTTTGCCAGGGTGGCGGGGAGGTTAACCTGATGTCACAGTCTGCAGGAGAAGATTCCCATGGTGGGAAGAAATATAACTGGTAGTTGGTCGGTCTGAAGGACCAATCTGTTGCAGGGATGCCCTCTGGGAGAGTGCAAACCTGGAAGAAATAGTGATGTGGATATATTATTGAGTCCCTGATAACTCAAGTGTCCAGTTCCATGTGAAAGAAATGATGCAAGACCCAAAGACAAAGTTGGTAATTCTAGACAATCAAGAGCTAGCCTGCTCATTCAGAGAATTAATGAATTAACTGAGCTGCCTCTTCTGCAGGAGCAGCAGACTATCAGCCCCAAGTTTTATACTTTTAGAAACTGGCATCGTATGTAAAAGATACAAGTTACACAAAGATAATCAAGTTTATACATTTATTCATGGGTTTGATTCAATAGAGGTTTTAAAAGTCCATCCCGGAGCAGTGCAGGTGTGCTCACACTTTTCCAAAGCTACTTATAAGTCCCAAAGTTTATACAAAATATTAGGAAATTTATTTCAGTGAGAGCCATATAATATATTTTAAGACTGAATTCAACTAAATGAGTATAATAAGGCATTTCACAAATGGCATGGGAGCCATACACAGCTGTTGATCTACCAGGTCCATCCCAGGAGCTTGAAGATCTACCTAATGAGCACCCCTGCTCTAGTGGCTTTAGTATTTAACAGCTTTGGAGCTGTGGAAAAAATTTAAAAATAAAGAAAAAATAATATAACTTACTTGAAGTCTCCTCATTGTCTTTATTCTTTTTGGAGGAAGGTGTGGCTTGATAACAATGTGGAGGGGCTATAACTCCAAGAATTAGTGAGTATAATGTTAACAAAAATCATGTGGACAGAGCCCAATTTGGGAGAGCACTTTCTCTTTCTGTTACTCCTTACCTTTGATTCTGGTAATAAAAAAACTAAGAGCTTTTATTAAAAGTTTTTCACATTGGTAATCTTTTGAATTCTTCTCTCTCTTTGTCTCTCTATCCCTCTCTTACACACACACACACACACACACACACACACACAATGATCCTTGAATAAACAGCTTGGGATAGATAGATAGAAACTTTCTTAGTTTGTAGAAAAGGTTACAAAAGTCCATGGTAACTATTAAGAAGTAAAATACAAGTACAGTAATATGAATAAGGTAGGAGACATATAACTACAGACAGTCCCCAAGTTAGAAATAAGATAAGTTCTGTAGGTTTGTTCTCAAGTTTAATTAATTTGTAAGTTGGAACAAGTCCATGTCTGTAACTCAGGGACTGTCCGTACATGGCATTTTAACAGTTGCAGGACCTATTTGAAGAAACGTGTTGATATAGAGGATAATGTAAAGGCTTGTCTTCACTAGCTTAAAATCCTAGATTCAAATGGAGTGCTGACTGTATCCATCACACAGATCTTTTTCTGATGAATATCTGTATAAGTTGGGTTTGAACTGGCTTTGTTCCATTTTGGGCAAAATCAGGGGATACCTTGGAACTTGTTGGACCTCTCAAATATCCTACAGCATTGAGCCAATCTGGACCATTGATCAGACTCCATTAACATGATCTGCTATCCAGATGGAACATGGGCTTGTTACCACCACTCCTAGCCATCATACATGTTTCTGCTGACATTCGAATGGAGAGGCCACACAACCAGCAACTGGTCTGCAGGTGCCTTGTTCTGACATTGGCAGAGGCACCTGCATGAGCAGATGTCCTCCCCTCCCACTTCCTGGTTGCATGAGTGCTTATGCCAATGTCAGAAAGGGGCACACATGTAACCAGCAAAAAGTAGGGGAATCTTCTCCCTTCTGATACCGGTAACACAGAGGCCAGAAGCTTGCACTGAGTTTCATGGTCAGCTAGGAGCAGTGATGGTGGTGGTGATATGGTGGAGATAAGATGTGAATCACCCCAGTGAAGCAACTGCACTCCCCAGCAGACTAGCAAGCTCATTTGCATACGGATAAACTGCCCAGTGTGGATGAGCCCTTGGCTCTTGCATACATCAGCTTATTTCAAAACTGTCTCCAA
The DNA here is from genome assembly GCA_030556195.1 of Anolis apletophallus. Taxonomy (NCBI): domain Eukaryota; kingdom Metazoa; phylum Chordata; class Lepidosauria; order Squamata; family Anolidae; genus Anolis; species Anolis apletophallus. The sequence goes on from JARBWK010000004.1 coordinate 86,693,024, forward strand.
GTTAATGTATTGTCAAAGGCTTTCATGGCAGGAATCACTGGGTTGTAGTAGGTTTTTCGGGCTATATGGTCATATTCTAGAAGCATTCTCTCCTGACATTTTGCCTGCATCTATGATAGGCATCCTCAGAGGTTGTGAGATCAAACCTCACAATATCTGAGGATGCCTGCCATAAATGCAGGCAAAATGTCAGGAGAGAATGCTTCTAGAACAGTGCTGTCCAACTTCTTCCAGCCCAAGGGCCGGAAGAAGTGTCACTGATCACCTGGGGGCCGCAGTGAGCGGGGGCGTGGCCACTCCCGGGGCGTGGCCACCCGGGGCGTGGCCGCCTCCTGCGCGGCCCGCCCATTTTCAGGAGGGTTTCCCTGGGTGACGTTAGGCTGGGTGACGCCTGACGCCACCCAGCCTAACGTCACCCAGGGAAACCCCTCCCGCAAGCCTGGAAGGCCCCCGGGGAAGCGAGAAGCGGCGCTGCTTCGCGAGCCTTCCAGGCTTGCAGTGGGATTTTTGCTCCCGTGTCCCTCTGAGCAGAGGGACACGGGAGCTGGGCAAAAACTCGCCCGAAGCCTGGAAGGCTCCCGGGAGGCGAGAGCGGCGCCGCTTCCTGGGAGCCTTCCAGGCTTGCAGGGTTCTTAAGCCCAGCTCCCGTGTCCCTCTGAGCAGAGGGACACGGGAGCTGGGCAAAACTCGCCCAAAGCCTGGAAGGCTCCCGGGAGGCGAGCGCGGCGCTCGCCTCTGCGAGCCTTCCAGGCTTGCAGGGGCTTGGCCAGCTCCCGTGTCCCTCTGAGCAGAGGGACACGGGAGCTGGGCAAAACTCGCCCCAAGCCTGGAAGGCTCCCCGGGAGGCAAGAGCGGCGCCGCTTCCCTCGTGAGCCTTCCAGGCTTGCAGGGGGCCCAGCTCCCGTGTCCCTCTGAGCAGAGGGACACGGGAGCTGGGATATGAACTCCCGCCAGCCTGGATGGCTGGTGGGACGAGAAGCGCCGCTCGCTGCCAGCCTTCAGGGCGCCCCGGCACTCGCGCCTCGAGTGCCGGGTGAAAACCCTTCCCCAAACCTGGAAGGCTCGCGGGGGAAGCGAGCTTGAAGGGAGGGAGGCGCCGCGGGGACCCCCTCCCTCCAAGGCATCGGCTCAGGAGAGAGGGAAGAAGAGGGCGGTGCAGGAGGAGGAGCTAGCTCACTTCCTCCTCCCTGCCCCGCCTCCCCCCCCGGCCGCCATTTAATTTTTTTTAAAAATAAAAATAAAAATGGCGGCCGGGAGCATAGCTGGGGCGGAGCCAACAGGCTAGGGGGTGAAATGTCAGGGGGAATGGACAGCCCTGTTCTAGAACATGGCCATATAGCCCAAAATCTACAACAACCCACTGTCTCCAAGTTCCCTTTCCATGCAGAAGCTTCCCAATGTGTTCTGTACCACTAAAAACCAAATCTGGGGTTGAAAGCAGATAATTAAGGATATCTGAAGCAGAGAATTAGAGAAAGATTGAGTATCATAACAGGAAGGGTGAAGCATTATCTTCTCCAAGCTGTTTCTCTGCTTTGAATTATGCTCCCTCTCAAAATCAGTGCTTTTGTTTTTATTTTAAACTAGCTATGCCCACCACGCATTGCTGTAGCCAACCTTCCCTCCCCCTTCCTCTCCTTTTTTCTTTCTCTCTGTCCTTCCCTCCCTTTTAGTCTTTCCTTCTCTCCTTCCTTTCTTCCTTCTTATCCTCTTCCTTTCCTTCCCCACTTTTATTTCCCTCCCACTTTCTCTTCTTTCCTCCTTCTCTACCTTTTCTTGGACTACAACTCCCAGCAGTCCTCTTGATCAATTTATCTACCTTCCTATATATCTCTATTTAAACTATCTATCTTGGTGGGAGTTGCAGTCCAGGAATAGAAAATTGGAAATATGCAGAGATTGGGATGCTCTCAAAGAAATCCAAGGAGAAGAAAGTTTGCAGCTTGGAAACAGTGCATTTGGATCATCCTCCTCTCCTGAAGGAGATGCTGGGAGCTGTAGTCTGGAAGATAGTGTGGATATGCTATTGTGTGTTTTGTTTGTCAGGGGGAGTTGTTTTGCGCATGCACAGTAGCATCTTGTTGCTTTTTTGGTGTTTTAAGTCCTTTCTGCTCTGTTTCTCAGTGTTTTAATGAGTGACGGTCACTTATTGGCCTGATAGGGGTATTGTGTCCAAATTTGGTGTCTATTCGTCCAGTGGCTTTTGAGTTATGTTAATCCCACAAACAAACATTACATTTTTATTTATATAGATTTTATGACCTGAATCTACTTAGGACATTTAGTTAGATGCTATACAAAGGCAAACTTCTCTTAAGAACTGCTATGCTTTGGATTATAAAATAGTCATTACTCTGTAGAGGTCTCTTCAATGACTCTCTTTCCCTTTGCCAGGGGTTTTCAATAGATACTGCTGACATTTCTCTTCAAAGAATTGAGACAAGTGAAGCATAACTCCAAAGTGACAAGCATTACTGAGGGTCAAGTCATTTCTTTGAACCTGGGCTCTTGCACATACAAAACACTCTAAAGGCAGAAAAACTCAAAACTACAAAAAAAGACTCTTTGAATTCCTGCTGCAACTTCAGAGTCGATATTTCTCTGCAAACCACCAAGTTCATATTTATGTCATGTTCAAAATTACTTCTAAGCTTTAAAAAAATGTACAGCTTCAACTATAGATTGACCACTCATAGTTATAGAATCCTATCTCTGTAAACTCTCAGGGACAAGCCAAAAAAAGTGCCATGGATTTCTGTACAGATTCTTCTTAAAAAAGAGATCTATTAGGGCCCCTACACATGGCTCCTATATCCCAGGATCTGATCCCAGATTACCTGTTTATCCCAGGTTATGTGACAGTGGGGACTCATATATTCCAGCACATAATCTGGGATCGGATCCTGGGATAAAAAGCAGTATGGAAAGGCCCACTGATTTACTTCAGGGGGGAAATAAAACCCTAAGCTTCAACAGATTCTTTACTGAATATGAAGATACTTTGTTCCTGACCCTGACCAGACATTAAGATTTAGCCATGGCTTTCTTTCTTGAATTATGCTTGATGATGTATTCACACTACATAATCCTAGCCTTGCTTTCTCATATCCTCCAACATGAAAAAATGACATGTGTGGTCAAGCAACATCAGAACATTATCAAAATGACAAACATTATCAATGTGGAGGGATAAACAAGGTAAGAGGGAGTAGGGCAGTTTGCTCTACTTAGAAAGGCAAGATTCTATTTTCCTGCCACTGAGTTAATTGAGTGCAAATTACTTTTTCATTTTGAACACTGTTTGCATCAACTGAAATACTCTGAAGACAAAGGGGGGAAAGTAAAAGTAGGAGAAAGAAACTGGGACTTTCCCTCTAAGAATTGTGAAGTGTGGTGCAGAAGGATGAATATTAGGTAAGGAAGGTATTGTAGGAGTGAAGAATATACAAAAAGGAAAATTGGTTGACAAATTAATAGTGTGTGCACAAATTGTTTTAGTAAGGGGTTGAAAAGATAAAACACTGACATTGACAAATTGGTTTAAGTATATAGTTAATATGTTAAATGTGGAAATAACAAATTGGAAATTATTTATTTATTTAAAACTTTTGTACCCCGACCTTTTCACCTCTATCGAGGGACTCAGACCAGCATAACAGCAAAAATTCCATGCTATACAGCAACATATTTTAAAAAACATAAAACCACAACGCCATTAAAACAATTCCACTCAATCTGTAAACCTGGCCATACATTCAGACAATAGCCAATCTGGGAAGGCTTGGTTCCACATCCAGGTCTTCACCAGCCTCCTAAAGGGCAACAGAGAGAGGGCAGATCTAGCATCACTTGGTAGAGAGTTCCACAGCCGAGGGGCGACCACAGAGAAGGCCCTGTCTCTCATCCCCACCAGCTGAACTTGCGAAGCTGGCGGGACCGAGAGCAGGGCCTCTCGGTCCCAATTTTTCAATGTCAATTTTTTATCTTTTCAACTCCTTACTAAAACAATTTGTGCACACACTATTAATGGAATAATATAGATTAAAATTGAAAAGGTTACAATAACTAAGAGGATGTGGGAACCAATTAGGAAATATTTAGAGAATGTGCTAAGATGTGGAGTAGAAAAATTAAGTCTGAGATTGATATTTCAAATGTAACTTCTGTAGTTTGCTGTATACATTGCATGTACAAGGAGGGGAGGTGGCAATGGGATAAAACAATTTTTTAAAAACTAATATTGTAGGCCATTTGTCTCAGGTATTCCTCCTTTGATGAGATCAGATTAAAGTTTGGAAGGAGGGTGGTGTTATAACACTATAATGCTGCAGCACCTGAACTCTCTTATTGCCAGTATACAGTATACTTTTATATTATAGACTAATATTTTTACAGGCACTTATTCCAGCTCTGTGGAATGAGGATGATGTTGGTTGTCTGATTCACCAGTATTCTGTAAGACTTAACAATTAGTCATGAAACAGACTAAACTCCAGACATGATACATTTCATATTTGTAACACATTTTTAAACTGCTGTCAACTTCAATTTATGGTGACCCTATCAATGAGAGATCTCAAAGTCACCTTGTTATCAACAGCCATGCTCAAGTACTGCTACATAAGAGGTTACGGCTTTTGTGATTTGAGCCTATCCCCCTGTAATGAAGCCTTCCTCTTTTCCATTGCCTCATTGATTTTCTTAGAGTGATAACTTTTTGAGATGAGTTCAAAGCATGACCACCTCAGTTTATGTATATATCTTGGCTTCTTTTGGCAGTTTGAGGTATCCATAGGACTCTCATCCAGCACCAGAGTTCATTCTCTTTTTATCCGTGTTTTCACTGTCCAGCTTTCACAACTACACACAGAAATCAGAAATATGATGGCATGAATGCGTGTAACAGCTTCACACTTCATGATCTTGTCTTGTTCGTTCACAGCTGCCTCTCCAAGTCCTAGCCTTCTCCTGATTCCTTGATTACAGTTTCCATTCTGGTTAATGCCCAAGACAAGGTATAGATAACCTATGATTATTTAAATGTCTTCTTTGTCTACTTAAAGTTATGGGAGTCATCTAGGGCTATGTTTATTCTTATTTTATTAATTTTTCTTGACTTCCTTTACGAGTCATTCCAAATCTTTGTTGTTTTATTGCTAGCCGTATCGTGTCATTTGCATATCTTAAACTGTTTGTGTTCTCTCCACCAATTTGCATGCCTCCTTCCTCCAAGTTTAATCCATCTTTATGTATGAGATGTCCAATGTATAAACTAAACAGACCGGATGATAAAATGCAGCCTTGTTTGACACCCTTTCTCTGTTTTCTGCCTTGATTGTAGCCCCTTGTCCTGAGTACAGGCTACATATGAGAACAATTAGATATTGTAACACACCCAATTCTTTAAGAGTGATCCAAGGTTGTTCATGAGCTACACCCATGTTTCTCAAATTGCGCTCCTCCAAGAGTTTTGGACTTCAGCTCCCAGAAATCCCAGCTAGCTTACCAACTGTTAGGGATTGTGGGAGTTGAAGTCCAAAACATCTGAAGGAGCACCATTTAAGAAACTCTGATCTACACAATCAAAAACTTTGTCATAAACTGCAAATCACATGTTGCAAAATATGGATGTTCTGATAATTTTGCTGTTATTCTATTGTCTTTCTCAAAAATACCTTTAGTTGCAAAGATTTCTACAGATATATGCAATACAAAGACAGGCGTGAACATTTTGCCCAGCAGCGATTTGTTTCTTTAAGTCACAGATCCTTAAGCCTGTTTTCAGTGTTGCTCTGCCTTCACCCTCTACAAAAACAGAACCCGGCAAAGAACACTGCATTGGAATGCTGTATATTGATTTGGCTTCTAGCAGCGGGATCAATCTTTGCATATAGACTGTATCACAGATTTTACATGCATGGTCTTCAGATTTGAAGAGTTATATTCTCCAGCTCAGTGTTTCCCAACCCTTTTTGAGCCGCGACACATTTTTAACATTAAAAAATCCGGGGGCACACCACCAACCAAAATGACGCAAAATGACATTCTAACACAGTAAAGAACGGCTGGGGGATGGTGACCTGCTGGGAGCAGCTGCTGGGAGTGCCAAAGCTGGGGAGGGGGCGGAGCCAGGCTGCGCCATGCCCCTGCCCTTTACCCCCGGCTTCGGCACTCCCAGCAGCTGCTCCAGCCTTGAGGGGACAGTGCCAAGCCAGCGGTGCCAGAGCCAGCACAATGCTGGCTTGGCACTGTCCCCTCAAGGCTGGAGCAGCTGCTGGGAGTGCCAAAGCCGGGGGAGGGGGCAGAGCCAGGCAGCGCCATACCCCGCCCCTCCCCCCAACTTCAGCTCTCCTACAGAGGAGGAGCATGAGCGGTGGACGGGCTTCAGTGGGTGGGGCTCCTCCTCCACGTGGCTTCAGCGAGCGAGGGGCGAGAGTCATGGTGGGAGTCATGGCAGATTGGAGGCTGGCTGGGGAAATGGCCGAAGGAGGCAGCGCCCCGGCCCCTTCTTCTTTTTCTTCACCACTGCCCGGCCCTTCCTCCCCCCCCCCCAAGCAGCAGGAGTTCGGCAGGAGGGGGGAGGAAGGGGGGCAGAGAGCTTTTCTCGCAGCACAGCAGGAGGTCCGTCATGGCACACTAGTGTGCCACGGCACACTGGTTGAGAAAGACTGCTCCAGCTAACAGGATGCAAAGAAAACACTATCTGCTTGGTTGAATTGGTCAAATACATTGACGCCATCAATAGTGCTGCATAGTGCAAGCCAAGCTACATATACTTTAAAAAAAAGAGATTTTACTCACAACTGCTTAGGTGCAATCACCCAACATATGAAATGACTTGTGAAAAGATATAGTTTCCTTTTAGATATAGTTTTCTATGCAATTCAGTGTTATAAGCTTATGTTTTTATGCGCTATACTAATTTGCAAGCAAAAGAGCATCAACCCATTCTTCCCCTACTCCCAAAGGAATTATCAACTTGTTCTTTGCCTCAGGCAGGCATGTAGCCAGGGGGTTAAGGGGGCTTCAGCCCCCCAAATTCTCAGGGTGGGCCGCGAAAAGGCCTTACTGGTACATTATTTAAACTGTTATGTTTATTCATATCATGATCTGATCACCATGCTCATTATATCCCACATTCATGGGGTTATTGGGATAACAATACAAAAGGTTTGCTAGGGTAGACCCTCTTCCACCCAGTCTCAGCCCCCCGAACCAAACTCAGCCCCCGAATCAAAATCCTGGCTACGGCCCTGGCCTCAGGCAGCAACATTTCTTGAACCAGGCCTGATGAATATTTTAGAACACAAGTGGAAAGCACAAGGTCAATGGTCTGCATGCAGCCCTAATCTGAATCACCTTGCTACCAAATTCTGGCAAATTGCACTGCCAGAATTCAGCACCAATTTTAAAAAACTTTAAAACAAAATTTCCTCCTTGTTCTAAAGATCTTTGTTCTATATCAATCCCTTTACCACGAATAAAACAGATCTAGAATAGGGCTTCACCTGAAAAATTTCTAGATGATATCAAGTCTTTGGCTGAATTTCCTGAGCTGTAATTCCATATGCAAAAACATGGGAGAGTATGCGCCATTCACACAATTTTGACTTACTTCTGAATAAACATGAATAAAACTGTGCCATTTCTGTATAACTGGACATGCTAATCTCGATGGGGTGTTGCTCTGTGCAACTAAAGTAGATTTGTTGCTATAGCAAGGGTGCCATTATCTACAGAATTTTGTCCTTACTGAACTGTCTAGGATTATTTGGTGTCATAGCCAGACTTATAGCTGAATCTTTTTTTTCCTTGTTGGTATAAAGAAACTCAAATCAAACCTATGACCTGAGGACCTCGCTGCCACCATCCTAAGCTTGCTAGGCCCTGGCAGACGAACCTTTGGTTTAAAAGGTGAAGCCAGTTCTGTGCACGCTGTGCTCCACCAAAAAAATCCATTGCACAGGCTCGAAGGACACATCCAACCTCCGAAAACAAAATCATCAGCGTGCTTGTAGAAAGCGCGGGATGAGTCCTTCCTAAGAATCTTTGTTCGCGAAGTAATGCCAGAGATTACTGCATGTTAATATTCTCTTATGAATATTGTTATGGATATCACATTGGTGTTTATATTCTATTTGATGGTCCTTACTTTGTTAATTTCTAAGAAGGAACACAAACACACACACACGCGTGCACACACACACACTGATTTGGTGCCCTCAATAGTTCAGGAGTAACACAATATCACCATGACTCTGTAGCCTCAGTGTCAATTATTTATTCAATACATAATTTAAAGACTGGTTAAAATAACAGGACACTCATTGTCTTTATTTCACAGTTTTGATAGAAAGCCATTTCAATTACAAAAAGAATAATCTAAACAAAGATTTCCTTTGCCCATTTCCACCTCAAAGCTCTAGTCAACAAATTAAACATTACCTTCAGAATTTTTTTGATCTTGCCTTACAAGAACTGCTTACCTCATACTGGCACTATTTGTACAAGAAGCAATACATAGATATTTTACATTATGTTGGTTACAAGGAACATTAGAGAAGCAATACAATATTTGGCCTTTCTTTTATGTGCCATGTATTTTACTTTATGAGAAGACAGGTTGAGGTAGTCAAGGGCAGGAAAAAGACAGGTAATAATATTTTACCAAAGAAGTAATCTCGGATAACTGAAATGGAAACATAAATCCAGTTGTCATATGAATATGACAACAGCTATAATCAGATGTACAGAAAGAGTTTTTCTCTCTTTGAATGACCTTGACACATAGCATCAATAAACCCTCCGCAAATGGAAAATACCACAAACGATACAACTCTCTCTAACACAGAATTCAGCTCTTAGAATTGAAAAGGTTATGGCTGGAATGGGACAACTAAGACACAAGAGGGACAGATCAACATCCTTGGCAGAACCCCAAAGTTTGCATGCGTATAAAACTATTCTTGGGCGGGGAATCTAAGGGAATAAAAAGACTGAAATACAAGCCTAATGAAAGCTGAGACTTCTCAGTAGCCACAGAAAGCTATCTATCCAGATGGGAGTAGAAAGGGGAATGTAATAGAGGATCATGAAACATGGCTTGACTAGGTAGCGAGGATCCTGGAAAGGAACACCTCACGCAGCAATATTGTAATATTGCATGTTCCATTTGTTTGGGGGGGGTCTGACAGCAAACAAATCCACAAAGGCACACTAATTAATTTTAGCTGAAAAAGACAAACTATATTTATAAAAATACACTCTTACCAACTTTATTATTCTATGACACCACCACCATCATAATTGAGATGTATTTATTTATTTACTTACTTACTTACAGTATTTATATTCCACCTTTCTCGCCCCAAAGGAAGGAGCCCCCAGTGGCACAGTGGGTTAAACCCGTGCTGGCAGGACTGTAAACCGACAGGTCGGAGATTCGAATCCAGGGAGAGTGCAGATGAGCTCCCTCTATCAGCTCCAGCTCCTCAGGGGGGGGACATGAGAGAAGTCTCCCACAAGGCTGGTAAAACATCCAGGCATCCCCTGGGCAACTTCCTTGAAGATGGCAAATTCTCTCACACTAGAAGCAACTTGCAGTTTCTCAAGTTTCTCACTCCTGACACGGGGGGGAGGTGAAATTTGGCACACTTGTAGACAACATTTATGACTTCAAGCCTGCCAAGTTTCAGAATGTTTTGGTTATTCACTGATTTTTAGGAAAATTTAAAAAGGTTTTACAAATAACTTTAAAAAAAACGAAAAGAGGTGTCCCCTTGAATTTCTGCATGATGAGACAATGTAAGCAGGGTAATTGTAGACCCACATAATGAAGTTTGAACATCATTTTTTGGCAGTGTAGATCCAGCCTCATACTTCCCTTCAGCAGATTAGGTCTCTTCATATAAATTGGGTTTTTTTCTCTTGATGTTTTTCCTTTCTGATACCATGAATTTCCTTTCTGATGTCATGATTACTGCAGTTGTTTGATGTTTTAAGAGCCATAATAGATGTTAATTAGATATCTTGCAAAATGCACTTGGCAAAATTTTGTGCAAAGTGGCATAAGGTAAAGGTAAATTTTTCGCCTTGACATTAAGTCTAGTCATGTCTGACTCTTGGGGTAGTACTCATTCCATTTCTAAGCCAAAGAGCCAGCGTTGTCTGTAGATGCCTCTAAGGTCATGTGGCTGGCATGAGTGCATGGAACGCCATTATCTTCCCGCCAGAGCGGTACCTATTGATCTACTCACATTTCCAAACTACTATGTTGGCAGAAGCTGGGCCTAACAGCGGGAGTTCATCCTGCTCTCTGGATTTGAATTGTTGACCTTTTGGTCAGCAAGTTCAGCAGCTCAGCAGTTTAACCCTCTGTGACACTCAGGACAGTGAATAGAAAGTGGCATAGAAAGAGATTAAAGATGACATATAAACACATGACAATGTTACAGTTCTCATGCAGTACCCCCACAATTAATACCACACATGTATAAATCTGCATCAACTATTTAATCAAAGGACAGGCACTAAAATTCTTAATGTCAGCATGTGTTTGCAAGGACCTGTTAGCTATACAATCTCAAAGAAGCCTGTGAACAGTGAATTTCCGTCCTTTTAGTTGACTGCTTCCAGTCCCTTCTTTCCTCACAATTCCACGCAACTCAGGTACTCTCCTGAATGTCTCTGTCCTCTTAGCCCCCTTCCACACAGCTGAATAAAATTCCACATTTTCTGCTTTGAACTGGAATATATGGCAGTGTGAACTCAGATAACTCAGTTCATAACAGATATTGTGGAATTTTCTGCCATGATATTCTGGGTTATAGGGCTGTGTGGAAGGGCCCTGAGTCATATGGATCTTTCCAGACCAATTTAGGAGAAATGAAAGTGCCCTCTTCACAGTTACTTGACAATCTGTGGAAATAGCACGTGAAGAAGGGACAAGAAAGCAATGTGACCTTGACTTGAGAGTATGTTCCGTCCAAGCCACAACATTATTGAAATCGAAACGCAGGAGATCATGCCACTTCTTGGGTACACCACTCTTTGAGTATTATCTTTAATTAATATTTTTCTACATAGAAGTCCACACAAAATTAATAAAGAGCAAGAAACAACAGAAAAGAAAAAAATGGATGAAATGTACATATATAAAGGAATATATACCAGAGACATACATGAGTGACTTCCAATTTTCAATTCAATACCTATAGACATATACAACATATCACTGCCCCCTTCTCAATGAACTACATTGTACACTTCGGATAACTCTGGCTGGATGTACACTGCCATATAATTCAGATTATCAAAACAGATGATAATCCACCTGAACATTTGGAAGAACTTCCTAAATGTGAGAGCTGTACAGCAGTGGAACTCTTGACAGATCCTTCCCTCGATTTCCCTTGTTTTCTGCTGCCCTGGAGATTAGGACGTGGAACAATGGCTTCAAACTACAGGAAAGGAGATTCCAACTGAACATTAGGAATAACTGTTTATCAGTGGAACTCTCTGCCCCGGAGTGTGGTGAAGGCACCTTCTTTGGAGGCTTTGAAACAGAGGCTGGATGGCCATCTGTGGGGGTGCTTTGAATGAGATTTTCCTGCTTCTTGGCAGAGGGTTGGACTGGATGTCCCACAAGGTCTCTTCCAACTCTATGATCCACATTATCTGCTTTGAACTGGATTATATATGAATCTGCACTGCCATGTAATCTAGTTCAAAACTGATAATCTGGATTTGATATGGCAAGGGAGATCTGACACTAGTCTGCCTTCAAGTTGCATGGCAAGAGACCCCTTCCACAGAGCTGTATAAAATCCACATTGAACTGGATTAAATGGCAGTGTGGATGCAGATAACCCAGTTCAAAGCAGATCTTGTGGATTATCTGCCTTAATATTCTGGGTTATATGGCTGTGCGAAAAGGCCCTTTGGCAAGTAACCCTTAAAGGGGGTTGGCCAGTTCTCTGACTAAAGAAGCGGCCTCTTTATCTGAGGTGAAAACATCTCACAGAACATTCTACAGATATATAAACCCCACTTTCCTAGATTCCCCCAGGCAGGAAACAGCCAGACCTTGAAACTGCAAGGCCATTCAATGCTAATCAAGATGGCCAATTGCAACATTCACACCTGCCTCAGACAAGAGGGTTTTTTTCTCCCACCCTGGACATTCCACAGGTATATAAACCCCACTTTCCTAGTTTCCAACAGACCTCACAACCTCTGCCATAGATGCAGGCGAAACGTCAGGAGAGAATGCTTCTGGAACATGGCCAGACAGCCCGGAAAACTCACATCAACCCATCTCACAGAACAGTTGCTTCTTCTCAAACAGAGCCTACAGTACCTGGCTGGTTTCTATGAGTGTTGTCCCATCCAAGTACTATCCAACTGATCCTGCTTAGCTTCCAAGATCAGACAATCATTGAGTTGGAAGAGACCCCATGGGTCATCCAGTCCAACCCCATTCTGCCAAGAAACAGGAAAATTGCATTCAAAGCACCCCTGACAGATGGCCATCCAGCCTCTGTTTAAAAGCCTCCAAAGGAGCCTCTATCACACTCCGGGGCAGAGAGTTCCACTGCTGAACGGCTCTCACAGTCAGGAAGTTCTTCCTAATGTTCAGGGCCAGCTTTGAGGGTATTTAGGCATATGAGAACGACCTGATGCTACTTTTGTCATTGTAGGACTTGCCCTGGCTGCCAAGAGGCTTCTAGTGTGACACCAAAGTGCTGAAAACAGACTTTGAACCAGGGCGGATGGGGATGCTCTTCCCTGTCTCTGAGTCCATGGCAGATGCAAGACCCAGTTGGTCTCCTCCTCCTCCTCCTTGGCCATTCCCATAACAGCCCCCCAGCTCTCCCTCCTTGGTCCCTGGGCTGCTCACCTGCGGGGTCCAGCATGGCCAAAGGGTCGCTGAGGGAGGGAGCGGAGGCCGGGAGCGAGGGCTGCATCCTCGGGGCGCCCCTTTCTCCTGGCCGCCGTGGGACCCGGCATGCGAGGCTCAGCCCCGGACTGGTCCTGGCGGGAGCAGTGGAGGCGAAGACGAAGGCGCCCCAGGAGAGAGCAGAGGCGGTGCCTGCCCGGGGAGGAGCCAGCCAGACACAGAGAGAGGGAGACAGAGGCGCGCGCCCTCGGGGGTCTTCTCCCTCCGTCCTCGCGACGCTCCTGGGCTGAGCCCGCCTGTCTCTGACTGAGGCTTTTCTCCCCACCCTTGAAAGTCTGCTCCTCGCACTGGACACTCTCTTTTTCCTAAGTGAGGGGAAGAAGGTTGACAGTGTTCCCTCACTTATTGCTGGGGTTAGGTTCCTGGACCTCCCCGCAATAAGTGAAAAACCGCGATGTAGGGATGCTCTATTGATTTTAGTAGTTCTACACTATTTTAAGTCTTTATACACTTAAAATAAAGGGAAGGGAAGGAAGGAAAGGCCCTTCAAGGCAGGAGGGAGGGAGGGAGGACTGAGGAAGGAAAGCGCCTTGGAGAGCGAAGGTGGCAAAAACTTACAAAACAGCAAAAATACCATAATATATATTTTAAATTAATATTTGTTTAAATCAGTGTTTCCCAACCAGTGTGCCGGGCACACTAGTGTGCCGGGGCACACTAGTGTGCCATGAGCGATCATCAGGTGTGCCTTGAGAAATTGGAACCTCCAGGAAGGCCGGGGGAGTCTAGTGTGTTGAAGTATAAAAACCCTAAGAAACATACCTCGATAAAGTCACAAAATTACAACAACAAAAAAACCTCCTTACTCGTTGTCTATTTCTTCTCTCCCTCTCCATGCATTGGGAAGGCCCGCCCCCCTTTCCCCAAGTAGAGACCTCCTCTTTCCTCCTGGGGGTTCTGTGTGGGAAGTTTGGCCCAGTTCTATCATTGGTGGGGTTCAGAATGCTCTTTGATTATATGGGAACTATAAATCCCAGCAACTACAACTCCCAAATGTCAAGGTCTATTTCCCCTGAACTCCATCTGCATTCATATTTGGGCATATTGAGTATTCATGCCAAGTTTGGTCCTGATCCAACATTGTTTGAGTCCACAGTGCTCTCTGGATATAGGTGAACTACAACTCCAAAACTCAAGGTCAATGCCCACCAAACTCTTATAGCATTTTCTCTTGGTTATGGGAGTTCTGTGTGGGAAGTTTGTGTCTTTCTGCCATTTCTGCCAGGATACCTATGTTGTGTTCATTGAAACAGGCCCAGGTTTCACACTGAGTGTATAAATACATTTAAAAACATATTAACTATATGTATTACTGTGTTAGAGTGTCATTTTGTGTCATTTTGGTTGGTGGTGTGCCCCAGGATTTTGCAAATGTAAAAAGTGTGCCGCGGCTCAAAAAAGGTTGGGAAACACTGGTTTAAGTCTGTGAAACAGTGAGTCTGCAATAAGCGAACTGCAAAGTAGCGAGGGAACACTCTACTTCCCAAGTCCACACAACTAAACAAAGTTTATTTATTTATCGTATCAGGTGGCGCAGTGGGTTAAACCGCTGAGCTACTGAGCTTGTTGACCGAAAGGTCACAGGTTCAAAGCGGGGTGAGCTTCCGCTGTCAGCCCCAGCTTCTGCCAACCTAGCAGATCAAAAACATGCAAATGGTATGGTCTGGGGCCAGTGTATCTAAGGGACCGCCTAACCCCATACTGTCCCATGAGAACACTTAGATCTGAAGACTGGAATCTTCTAGCCGTGCCCAATGTCAAACAATACCACCTAAGTTCAACACGGAGAAGGGCGTTCTCCATTATCGCCCCAGTTCTCTGGAACACACTACCCCCGGAGGTTCGGGCCTTGCGTAATCTATTGGCATTTTGGAAGGTCTGCAAGTTGGCCCTATTCCGGCAGGCCTTTGAGTTGTAATGTGCTATCCCCTAGGACAGGGGTGCCCACACTTTTTCAGCATGTGAGCTACTTATAATAAAACCAAGTCAGAAAGATCTACCTACCTCCTCTAGGCTGGAGAGGGGCAGGGGCGGGGCTTGGCATGGCCTGGCTCCACCCCTCTCTGGCTTCAGCTGTACCAGCAGCTTCTCCAGGCTTGAGGATGGCAATGCCAAGCCAGTGGTGACATAGCTAGCACAAGGCTGGCTTGGCATTGCCATCCTCAAGCCTGGAGAAGCTGCTGGGAGTGCCAAAGCCGGGGGGGCGGGGCTTGGCACAGCCTGGCTCTGCCCCCTCTGAGAAGCGCCCCATCCGGCTGGGATCGACCTCCTTCAGTCCCGGGATCGACTAGTTGATCGCAATTGACTTCCTGGGCAGTCCTGCCCTAGGACTTGTGTTATCTCTTAGGAATTGTTTTATCCTTGTGGTTTTATTGCTGTTGTAAATTTGTTGTTTTATTGTGGTGCTTGATGTAAGCCACCCTGAGCCGGCTGGGAGTGGCGGCCAATAAATCTAACAAATAAATAAATGTGAGTCCATCAATAGGTACCGCTCCAGCGGGAAGGTCACGGCGCTCCATGCAGTCGTGCCGGCCACATGACCTTGAAGGTGTCTACGGACAACACAGGCTCTTCAGCTTGGAAATGGAGATCATCATGATCATCATCAATATTATTTCATTAGTCGCCCTCCATCCGAAGTGCTCTGGGTGACTTACATTAAACAGAGTAAAACAGAGTAGACTTACATAAACAAGTAAAACAATTTAAAAGTCCAGACACGACTGGACTTAATGCCAGGGGAAAACCTTTACCTTTACTACCAGGAGCAAACCAATGCATTTGAGAAAACACAAAGTTTAAAAACTTGGCGTTCTATTAAATGTTCTATTCACAGATATATAAACCTCATTTCCCTAGTTTCCAACAGACCTCACAACCTCTGAGGATGTCTGCCATAGATGCAGGTGAAATGTCAGGAGAGACTGCTTCTGGAACATGACCGTACAGCCTGAAAAACCTACAGCAACACAGTGATTCCAGCCATGAAAGCCTTCAACAACAATATCAATTGTGCTAACAGAATAACAGTTCTAAATATTCGCTTAACTAAGCACTTGCTCATATGTGTTACATTTCCTTCCTTGAAGACTTACGATAGAAATAAAAACACAACTGAAATCTTTCACTTAGCTAGCTTCATCTAAAGCAAGTGATGATCAAAAATATTGACTAGGTTTCATGTGAGACATTATGGGAAAATCAGATGGAAATAAAGTGTTTGGCATGCACACTCTTTTCCCGCACTAGTAATGCAAATGGGAGCCAGAATGGTGTAGAGCAGGCATGGGCAAACTTTGCCCCTCCCGGTGTTTTGGACTTCAACTCCCACAATTCCTAACAGCCTGTCGGCTGTTAGGAATTGTGGGAGTTGAAGTCCAAAACACCGGGAGGGGCAAAGTTTGCCCATGCCTGGTGTAGAGGTTAGTGTGCTGGACTATAGCTCTGGAGACCAGAGTTGAAATCCCCTCTGAGTCTTGGAAAACCACTCTTAAAAAAAATCATGATAAGTTCACCTTTGAGTTGTCATAAGCTGGCAATGATTTGAATGTGCGCAACAACAAATAACAAACAATACAAATCTAAAGTAGAAGGCACCTGTTTTTTTAATAACTCTTTTCATCTTCTAAAAAAAATGCAATCACAACCTGTTATATGTGGCTATGAAACATCGTGGATCCTGCTCTCTGTCCCGCCATTGACACAGGCGCGATTGGTTGGGATGAGAGACAGGGCCTTCTCGGTGATTGCCCCCTGGCTATGGAACTCCCTTCCTGGCGAGATTTGATCGGCCCCCTCCCTCCTGTCCTTCAGAAAGATGGTAAAAACTTGGCTGTGGGACCAAGCTTTCGGGACAGGGCAAGAAAGCAGCAATAGGAAGATTACCAGGCAAATTAGATTAGACTAGGGGTGCTCATTAGGTAGATCGTGATCTACTGGTAGATCGCATAGGGTGTCCTGGTAGATCGCAGGCAGGGCGGGTGGAAGGCTCAGATCGCAGGCCCCCCGACGCCGCCCAGGTGCAGAAGGAGGTTGGACTGGGTGGCCCTTGGAGGTCTCCTCCTATTCTAGGAACCCATTGTTGTTATTATTATTATCAGAGGCTGAATGGCCATCTGTGAGGAATGCTTTGATTGTGTTTTTTCCTTATGACAGAAGAAGGTTGGACTGGATGGCCCTTGGAGGTCTCCTTCTACTCTAGGAACCTGTTGTTGTTGTTACTATTAGTAGTAATAGTAGTAGTAGTAGCAGAGGCTGAATGAATATTATCATCATTATTATGAATAAATTCAGGGGCTTATTATACTCACATTTAGTTGAATTCAGTCTTGAAATATATTATAAGGCTCTCACTGAAATAAATTTCCAAATATTTTGCTTTTATGGCTCTCTGAGTAGTGGGTAGGTAGATCATTTTGACTTGGTTGTTTTATTTATTTATTTATTTATTTATTTATTTATTATTCGGGCTTCTATGCCGCCGACTCCCTGAGGCTCGCGGCGGCTTACAGGAGCCGAAGGGCACAGTAAAATACAGGCAATAAGCAGTTAAAAACAATTAAAAACAACAGCAGTACAGTAATTAATAACACAGTTAAAACAATGAACAGCACATCATCCTCAGAAGAGCGAATAGATGGCGGGGCATGGGCAGGACTTACTCACCAAAGGCCTGCTTAAACAGGTATGTTTTACAGGCCCGTCTAAACGGGAGCAAGTCCTTCATAGCCCGAGTTCCGGCCGGGAGGGCGTTCCACAGCGTAGGTGCTATGACAGAGAATGCCCTCCGGCGGGTAGCAGTCAGCCTTGCGAGTTTAGCTGAAGGTATCTCCAGGAGATTGGAGTCCTCAGACCGAAGTGATCTCGGAGGGCAATATGGGGTGAGACGGTCCCTCAAATACGCTGGCCCCAGGCCGTGTAAGGCCTTAAAGGTGAGGACCAACACTTTGAAGGTGATCCGGTGCTCAATTGGCAGCCAGTGCAGATCCTGCAAAACAGGTGTTATGTGGGCGCCAGCTGGCGTGCCAGACAGGAGCCGAGCGGCAGTGTTCTGCACTAGCCTGAGCTTCCGGGTCACCAACAGAGGAAGGCCAACGTAGAGCGCGTTGCAGTAATCCAGCCTTGAGATGACTGTGGCTTGGATCACCGTGGCCAGATCGTTCCGGGAGAGATAGGGGCCAGCCTCCTTGCCTGTCGCAGATGAAAAGCGATCTTGCTGACCGCAGAGACCTGGGCCTCCATGGTCAGCTGGGAGTCCAAATGGACCCCCAGGCTCTTTACGAAGGCGATGGGCATAACACCGCACCGTCCAGGCTCGGAAGCTGGACATTAACATCACCCGGGCGACCCAGCCACAAGATCTCCGTCTTCGCCGGATTCACCCTCAACCTACTGGCTCGCAGCCATCCAGTAACGGCTTCGAGGCAGTGTTGAAATTATCGGGGACAGAACCCGGCCTGCCCCCCCATCCTCAGAATGAGCTGGGTGTCGTCAGCGTACTGGACACTCCAGCCCATAACTCCGCACCAGCTGTGCAAGCGGCTGCATGTAGATGTTAAATAACAGAGGGGAGAGAATGGCCCCTGGGGACCCCACAGAGTAGTGGGGAGCCCTCGGAGACCACTCGCCCCTCCTCACACGCTGAGACCGCTGGTGGAGGAAGGAGGTCAGCCATTTAAGGGCTGTCCCCTCACTCCAGCCACGGCCAGGCGGTGGATCAATAGATTGTGGTCGACCGTGTCAAACGCTGCCATGAGGTCCAATAACACGAGCAGCGCAGACCCGCCTTGGTCGAGCTGGCAGCGGAGTTGGTCTGTGATGGAGACCAGAACCATCTCCGTCCGTGCCCCGAATGGAAGCCGGACTGGAAGGGGTCCAGCCATGTTGCATCATCTAAGAAGGACTGCAACTGCTCGTTACTGCCTCTCTCAACTACCTTGCCCAGGTAGGAAAGGTTCGACACTGGTCGGTAGTTGGAGGGAACCGCCGGGTCTAGTGACGGTTTCTTCAGTAATGGAGCTACCACCGCCTCTTTTAAGCACTCTGGAAAGACTCCTTGCTCAAGGGAGCTGTTTACGATGTTCAACAGAGGCCACGTAACCCTCCAGGCACGATCTAACAAGCCAGGAGGGGCACGGGTCGAGGGAGCAGGTGGTAGGCCGAGTTGCAGCCACTATCTTATCAACAGCATCTGCGCCCAGTGGCCGAAACCGGTCGAGGGTGGGCCTGGCGGAGGGCCACGGGGTCTCAAATTCTCTTACTGTGTCAACCGTGGCTGGAAGGTCCCGGCGGAGGCTTAGTATCTTGTCCGTGAAGAAGCTCTGGAAAGCACCGGCAGTGAGGGCCTGATCACTATTTTTGGGACAGTAGGGACCGCGTCAAAGACCGAATTACCTTGAACAATTGGGCCGGGCGTGAGCTAGCAGACGCTATCGAGGCGGAGAAGTACACATTTTTGGCCGCCTTGACAGCACGCTCATAAGCATCTTTGAATAGCTTATAAGCTGATACTGAGGCTCCGTCGCGGAGTTCCTCCACACGCGCTCTAGTCGTCTCTCTCCCGCTTCATCGACCTAAGATCTGCTGTGTACCAAGGAGATCGATGTTTGCGGGGTCGGAGGACGCCCTAGGGGCAATCTCTGCCGAGAACTCTAGCAAGAGAGGTGTTCCAGGAGTGAACCTGCTCATCGACTGAGACGCTGATAGACTCCAGATCCTCAGAGCATTCAGGAACCTTTCGGGTTCCATAAGTCTCTTCGGGCGGGCAAATCCGTTCGGCGCCCTTGCATGGGGGGGCGGTTGCTCAACCCGGATCCTTAGAGCACAGTGGTCCGACCATGGAACCTCTATTACGGAGGCTAGGTCCACTTGAACCCCCCGCTGAAAACCAAGTCGAGGGTGTGCCCGCCGAATGTGTGGGTCCCGAGCTACAGAGGGAGAGGCCTAATGTCGCCATGGTCGAGATTAGGTCCGTGGCTGCAGATGGAGCAGATTAAAAGGCCGGCGTGGACATTGAAGTCCCCCAGGACAATAAGCCTGGGAAACCTCAATGCCCACTCCGACACAGTCTCCAGCAGCCGCGCCAGGCTTTTTATAAGTAGCTCGCATGCTGAAAAAGTGTGAGCACTCCTGGATTAGACGCAGGTGACCAAGACAGTTTTAAATGGTGTATTTTAATTATTGAGATTAATGTTTTTAATATTTATGCATGCGTATATGAATTCTTGTCCCGGCATTGAATATTTGCCGTATATATGCCGTGCTCCGCCCTGAGTCCGCTTCGGGGTGAGAAGGGCGGAATATAAATGTTATAAATAAATAAATAAATAGCTGCTCCCCGAAAGAAATCATCCAGTGAGGCACCCAACACACCAAACAATGACTGTTGCAGGCCAACTCTTCTTTGGAAGCGTAGGATGTTCCTCAGAGTTAAAGGCAATACTCATTTCTAACTAAACGCGCCACAGAAGAAAGAAAAATAATAAAAACCCCAAATGTCAGCCATATATTTGAAACAACCTTTTTTAACAACAGAGAAATATGATTCTTGTTTGCCCTTCTCACTCTTCTTCCTTTCACCCTTCGAAAAAGATTCCATTAATTGGACATAAAATTAACAAGCTGGTCACAGAGATAAAGGCAAAGAGAAAGCAATGGATATAACCAGCACTGTTTTCTGCTCTCTTTCAACAACTATTTCGAATAACAAAACTGTGACTGCTGTAGTGTTAACATGTAGGTGAACCTGAGAACTGCTTTTTAAAAACTTACCTGTCTCATCAAGGAAGATGATTTGTGATTGAGCTGAAAATGTGGAAATGTCTGCTCTTTGGCGAGGCATCAGCACTCTTTGGCAGAGAAAGCTAAATATACACACACAATCCCATACACTGGTTCAAGGGGCAGGCTGGTCTGCTGCAACAATCACAATATGCTCAATGGCAGTCAATATCGAATTGTATTATTATCACATAACAAATGGCTCTATGTTGAACCAATCTCACATTCAGTGCAATGTGTTCACATATACAATCAAGCACATATTTGTTATAAAGCCCTTACAACACATAAATGGGCATGAAGGCGCAAGCATCCAGTCTGTGTACCCCTATGGGTAATCCGGAGGCAATTCACTCACGGATTGGAGACCGAGTCGTTGGGGGAGCCTTCAGAGTAGGGCGAGCTGGCAGCTGCTCGGTGGGCAGGCGCCTACGGCAAGAGGTAACGACGCCAGAAGGCTCCTTTACTCCTCCATCCATTTCCCATAACGTGAGAACATTTGAACAAATAGTTACTCAAGAGATATCGAAAATCAACCATCATAATGATAACCAGAATTCCAATTTAAGTAAAAATGAAAGACTCATTTTGGAACGACTAGGTAGCCATCCGGATATAATATTCCGGAAGGCAGATAAAGGAGGGGCCACGGTGGTACTTAGTAAAACAGACTATATTACAGAGGCATACTCCCAGTTAAATAATACACGGGTATATGAACCCCTGCCACAAGACCCCACCAATAGATACTCCCGAACTATCCGTGACATTATCCATGAGGCAGAAACATTAGGATACATTGATCAAAAGTTGGCCAAATTCCTACACAATGAGACACCTAGGCCTCCGTTATTCTACCACAATCCAAAAATTCATAAAACCCACAGACCCCCGAAAGGCAGACCAATTATTTCAGCCAACAACAGTTTATTGGAACCCATATGTAAATACCTGGACTCCTAGCTTCAGCCAGATGTAGTTAAAATCAAATCGTACATAAAGGATAGTACTCATTTCATCAACACGATAGAAAATAGGCAGATTTCTAGGGGAGACTGGCTGGTAACTATTGATGTCGAATCTTTGTATACAAACATTCCCACTGAGGAATCTAGATCAGTGTTGGAAGACATCTTCGACAGGAGGCCCCAACCTAGGCATCCCCCCACCCATTTTTTGTTAGAATTGTACGATTGTACCACAGATTATAATTATTTTTCGTTTGAAAATAACTTCTATTTACAACGATCCGGAGTGAGTATGGGCGCAGCTACAACGCCGAGTATCGCCAACTTATTCATGGATAATTTAGAAACACGACACCTTACCCCTAGTCCCACCAATCCGATGGCTAAGTATATTCTTAGTTATCATAGATTCATAGACGACATCTTTGTAATTCTGGATAAATCAGCACAAATAGACAATTTCAAAGATTGGATGAACACCTGGCATGAGAATATAAAGTTCTCGTTCACTATGAGTAAAACCGCAGTTAATTTCCTTGATCTCAAAGTGTTTATACATGAGGGGAGCCTCAAAGTGCAAAATTTAAAAAAACCTACCGATAGGAACTCCCTACTTCACTACGATAGCTTCCATGCACCATCATTAAAAAGGAGCCTTCCTTACTCGCAGATGCTCAGGCTAAAAGGAACTCGTCCTTTGACACTCACTATGAACGTGATGCCTCAGCCCTTGCCCTTAACCTTAGAGAGAGGGGGTACCCAGGTCAAGTCATACAGCAAGCCAAACAGAAAGCTGACACCATGCCTAGAAATAGACTGCTGCATAAAGAAAATAACAACACCACACCGAAACTAGTATGGCCACTCACTTTAACACCACATTCTAGGCAAATACAGAGCATAGTGAGCAAATTCTGGCCACTAGTATCATCCATACCAGGACTGGAGACCCCCCCCCCCTCGTATTGCATATAAACGGACCAAAAATCAGAGAGAATATCTCATACACAGCAACCATGTAGTCACACCCAGAACACAGGTGACCAACCCAGGTACCAAAAAATGTGGGGGCTGCCCGATTTGTCCCTTACTTGCACCAGGGAATACTATCCAGAATAGAAAAACAGGCAGAACACTTCATCTTAGAGATGAAATAATATGTACCTCTACAGGGGTCATTTATGCCATTTTATGCAGCTGTGGTTGCAACAGATATTATACAGGGATGACCTCCAGAAGTCTAAAAGTCCGGATTATGGAACACCTATCTAGAATAAGATGTGGATCTACAGACTCAGAGTTTTACCAACACTGTGCTCAAATGAAAATAGATCAACAGACCTTGAGAGTTATAGGGCTGGAGAAGGTACATTTCCCCCCTCATTGTGATAAACAAAAGATACTACTAACAGTAGAGAGAAAATGGATTTTATTATTATCCTGTGAGTCCCCATTCGGTTTGAACGAGATACTATCGGTCCAAACTTTACTCCTGTAGCACACCTGTGCTGCTTTGACTGAATGCTACTTAAACCGACTTCCCCTCAGCCCGGTGCTGATTCCAGCCCGGGAGGTGATTTGCACGAGTGAATTGTAAAAGAAAGCGCTAACGCGGTATGTACTGTTGAACATTGTAACTGTTTATTGTGCTATGCTGATGTAAATGGAAAGTCTATACCTCCTAGCCATGGAGCATTATGTTTACTCTGTACTATTCCATACCCAGCGACCTTCCGTATAGACCAAGAGTCTGAAGTTGATGACTATAATACCGGGGAGGAGCGGCTAAAAGACACCAGCGCCCTGAGGAAGCGTGGAATACGCGAAATGGCCTTCTGGCGTCGTTACCTCTTGCTGTAGGCACCTGCCCACCGAGCAGTTGCCAGCTCGCCCTACTCTGAAGGCTCCCCCAACGACTCGGTCTCCAATCCGTGAGTGAATTGCCTCCGGATTACCCATAGGGGTACACAGACTGGATGCTTGCGCCTTCATGCCCATTTATGTGTTGTAAGGGCTTTATAACAAATATGTGCTTGATTGTATATGTGAACACATTGCACTGAATGTGAGATTGGTTCAACATAGAGCCATTTGTTATGTGATAATAATACAATTCGATATTGATTGCCATTGAGCGTATTGTGATTGTTGCAGCAGACCGGCCTGCCCCTTGAACCAGTGTATGGGATTGTGTGTGTATTATTAGTTGTTTGAGAGACATATTGTTGTGTAGAGAAAGCTAAATACCCTGTAGAACTAAAATTCCCATAGCATCATAGAATAATAGAACTGGAAAAGACCATCTAGTCTAACCCCCTGCCATGCCGGAAAAACACAATCAAAGCATCCCAACCTCTGTTTAAAAGTCAACAATAATAATTATTATTATAATCTTTATTTGTACCCCGCCACCATCTCCCCAACGGGGACTCAGGGCGGCTTACATGAGGCCTAGCCCATCAAACATAACAACAGAATAAAATCAATAAAAAAACATAATCAATTACATAAATAATAATCAATTACATAAAATTACATAAAACATAAACTATAAGATACTACAATCAATATAAAATTATAATAAAATTAAAACCATTTATGACACAGGACAATGAGAACTCCAAAGAAGGTATTTCTACCAGACTGCAAGGCAGTGAGTTCCATTGTTGAACAGCTCTCATGATTCCGTAGCACCAAGCCATGGCAGTTCAACTTGTGTCAAGCTGCATTAATTCTAGGTGTAGATGCACTCTTTCAATTTCACATAGTGCATTGCAATAGTTTCTCATCATCAGTACATTAAACTAATATATTATTAAGGATTGTATGGGAAATGGTGAGAACCCTCTAAAGTAGCTACTACATGCTAAGTGTTACTGTCAACCCATTAGGTAATTCTCCATTTCAGAGTCCTGGTGAATTATGACCATTACCTAGCCAAGTCTTCTCCTTGCTGCTTTTCATGGTCTAATAGGATTTTATTCAATTATGGAAAAATGTTTCCCCCAGATGGCACTGTCTGAAACTGTAACTGATGTGACCAACAGAGAAATCACACCATTTTAGATAAACACTGTTTAGTTAATAGCTTTTGAGAGATTAGAAAAACCTGTTCAGGCCACATGTATAATTCTGCACATATTTGCTTACACATTTGCCTGCTGCTGAATCCCAAAACACTTATCTGTATTTTCTCATTTTTCTTTATGTTGAATAATCACTTTTCCTGCTTGCATCAACTTCCTTGTTGACATAGAATGCGCCTTCACTGCTACTTTAAATCAAATAGGAGCTAAATCAGGTCCATGAAACATGGAGCTGATTCGTCATAAGGCAGGCCAAAGCCACTTGGTGCAGCCTTGAACTACATCAACAGAAGTTGCTGAATACTCCAAAGCTTCCCCCAAATTCCACAGTAACACCTGGACTGGGAAATCAATACAGTGTGACCTTCTTATTTCTACTTCCTTTTTGGGGGGAAGCTTTCAATACAGGTGATGTGTTTCAAGGTGTTCAATTGATTAATCTCCACCTTGTATGACTGTGGAACAGAATAAACAACTCCACATTTGTATGCTTGCCCACAATGCCCTGCCTCATGCACAGAGGAAGAACTGTTTAAAGCCACAGACAATGCGGTTGCTGTTGCCCATTTTTGGTCTAAAATTATTTAGCCGCTTGTGCGTCCTCTATATTCTATCAGTTTAATATTTATTTATTTATTTATGTGATGTTTTTGGCACAAAATGAAATTGATTAATCAATTTGCAATGGATCATATGCTCTGGAAATCCCTGCCAAGGAAGACTACAGACAACCCTCTGCATTTGCAGATCTGATGCTTGCAGATTTGATCACTCATGGATTTGAGTAATATTTTCTCTCTAGGAAACTTTACAACCTCTAATGAAACTCTGTCATCAACTTTGTCAGAAATTGAGCATACTGTTGCGCTGGAGGACTGAGGCAGGATCTATATTGCCATATAATCAAAATTATCAAAGCAAATAATTCACATTATCTGCTTTGAACTGAATTATATGAATCTACACTGCCATATAATCCAGTTCAAAGCAGATAATCTGCTTTTTATATGGCATTGTAGAAATGCCCTTACAGATTTTAGGATTTTGTCAGTCCTGCAGCATGGTTTTATGATCACACTGAAGGATGTAGAAATCCCTAGATAGCCATTCTCTTAGGCTCATTCTACACTACCATATAATTCAGTTCAAAGCAGATAATCTGAATTTTATATGGTAATGTAGAAGGGGCCTCAGATTTTAAAAATAGTGTTTTATTATTTGCTTTTCCCACTTTTACAGGATTCTTTCTGGTGCCTCTAATCCCAGCAAAAGTGAAGGACTGCCTGCATTCTAGTTTCCTTCCTATTCTCCGTTTTCCAATTGGATTTGCTGAAATTATAATTCAGACATGCTTTTGGCAGTGTTGATGCATTGACCCCATCAACACTGCCAGTGTAAAGCAGATTGAACTACACATGAAAGTGTAGACTCATGTAATTCAGTTCAATTCAGTTCAATCTGCATTATATGAGGCCCCATCGACACTGCCATATAATCCAGTTTCTGCTTCCGGATTATCTGCTTTGAACTGGCAATGTAGACTCCTATAATCCAATTCAGAACAGATAATCTGAATTCAAAAATTAGATTACACAGCAGTGTATTCAATCTACATACTGCAATTCAAACTGCTTTATAGGGAAGTGTAGATGGGAATTGTGTTTTGATCAGGGTTTTAAAAGAACTAAATGGTTGTTATGATTTATTTTTATTAATATTTTTATAGTATTCTTAATACCTTTCTAGGTTTTCACTGTTCATTGTTCATTTATTGGATTTCTTTGTTTTCAATCAGATTTGGACTCTAAAGCTCTGGTAAGGTATAATTCACGCATCCTCCTCCATCCTGTTAGTGATTATTTATTGAACATTGATACCAATTTGAAGAATTGTTATTGCTGGACTGAACTGCTACATCTCCACAGAACGATATGAGGATCCAGGACGAGACGTTCTGTTCACAGAATCCCAGATCTTTTCTTCTTATTTTAAAAATACACTGTTCAGTTCTCTGCAGAAAGTGATTACAATATAATTTACCTGATGGATATGGTATTATTGTCATGACCATTACCATCTGAAAGCTGCTCATACATAACTCCCAAGGCTGAAAGCCCATCTCAGCTATTTCTAGGGCTAAAGAACACTGGCCAGCAACTGTTTTTTCCCCTTCCCTGTCTATGCAGTCACTCCTTTTTAAAAAGGAGAGACAAACAAGATTAAAATCTCAGCCTATTCTGGGAAGGCTTGGATCCACATCCAGGTCTTCACCAGCCTCCTAAAGGACAAAAGAGAAGGGGCAGATCTAGCATCCCTTCATAGAGTTCCACAGTCGAGGGGCAACCACAGAGAAGGTCCTGTCTCTCGTCCCTTGCAAAGCCGGCGGGATCAAGAGCAGGGCCTCTCCGGAGGATCTTAATGTTCTTGATGGGTCAGAACTGTATAGGGTTTTGTAGGTTAAAACCAGCACTTTGAATTGTGCCCGGAAGCTAATTGGCAGCCAGTGGAGCTGTGCCCCGGTCCTGTTAGTAACCTGGCTGCCGAACGTTGGACTAATTGCAGCTTCCGAGCAGTCTTCAGAGGCAACCCCATGTACAGAGCGTTGCAGTAGTCTATTCGGGATGTAACCAGAGCGTGGACCACCGCTCCTATTAGTGTTATTATCCAGCCTTTTGGCTTGATCCCAGGTGATATCATTGTTCCTGGAACCAAATAGCTCCCCAGTTGTGACCAAAGGGTGCATCTACACCAGCGGTTTTCAAACTCTGCTCCGTGGAGTCCTTTTTAAAGTGCAGGCCAGTTAGGCACTGCTCCCAGTGTGCCGATCACCACTGGGACCATCTTGACTGGCTTGTGCCGGAGTCATTGCAGTTCTATCTTTAAATCCTCATATCATGTAAGCTTTTCCAGTTGCTTCTTGTCAATCCTGCAATCACCTGGGATTGCAACATTGATGACCCATACTTTGTTTTCTTCTACGATCATGAGGTCAGGAGAACTGTGCTCCAAAGCTCTGTCAGTCTGAATTCAGAAGTCCAGGAATAATTTGGCATGTTCATTTTCTGTAACATTTTCAGGCTTGTGATCCCACCAGTTCTTTGTCACAGACATTAGTGGCACAAGTTCCAATGGATCATCTGCAATGGTGTGGATCATCTGCAATGGTATTATGCCTCTGCTTGTAGTCTGTCTGCACAATCTTCTTGCAGCAACCGAGGATGATGATGATGATCGCAAAGGCTGGATGGCCATATGTTGGGCGTGCTGTGACTGTGCTTTTCCTGCTAGGCAGAAGGGGTTGGATTGAATGGCGCCTGGGATTTCTCTTACTACTACTACTACTATTTCTTCTTCATCCTCTTTGTCTTCGTCTTCTTATTATTAAGCAAAGACTGCATGGCCATCTGTTGGGGGTGCTTTGACGGTGTTTTTCCTCCATGGCAGAAGGGGGTTCGACTGGATGGCCCCTGGGGTCTTACACTGAAATACTGTTACATTTATGTTGATTAAAATTGTTCTTCATTTTGAATATTATATTGTTATTTCTTTCTTTCTCTCTCTCTCCCTCTCTCTCTCTCTCTCTCTCTCTCTTTTTTTTTTGCACTACAAACAAGATATGTGCAGTGGGCATAGGAATTTGTTAATTTCCCCCCAATTAGTTCACACAAATATTCTCCATCCATCTGCCACTGGCTCGGCCCATCTGTCAAATTTTAAAATGCAATGTGGCCCCTGTGTCCAAAAGCTTTTTGGGGCTTGACGAGAAACTATTCCTTCAAAAAGGGCTCCACAGCTTTAAAAGTTTAAGAATCCCTGATTAACAGTATAGAATAAATGCTGTTTGACACCACTTGAACTGTCATGGCCCAATGTTTTAAAATCTTGGCAGTTGTAATTCGGTGAGACCCCAGCACTCTTTGGCAGAAAAGGCTAAAAACCTTGCAAAACTACAACTCCAGGATTCCTTAGCAGTTCAAGTGGTGTCAAACTGCATTGTTACTGCAGTATAAATAGATGCACTCAAAGGGGTGGGAACGTCCCACATACATCTTAGAAAAAGAGCCAAGTTTATATACCATGAAAATCTGCAAGAATAGCATCTAGAGGTGACCCTTGCAATCTCTCACGGCACCTCCAGCTTCAGATGAGCCCATATAACAGTCAACTGTATTTTTTTAAAAGCAGGGATGTTATAGTCATCACTCTTATAATGATTATTTATAAGCCTTTGTTCAATCTTTGTTTTAGATTACATAAAGAGGTTCTGTTATGGTTGTCTGGAGATGGTTTTTAAATTGAGTTACTCCTATCCTTTCATTTCTCCTTGATATCTCTCTTCCATATGTCTTAATTTTTCTGCTCATCACAATCTTGCCTTCTCCATTTTTCCCTTATCGGTACAATTGTTCAGTTACAGTTTCATCCAAGGAATTTTAGAGATATGTACTATTAAAAAATACTGCCTGAGCCTATATAAACCTAGAAAGGTGGATTTGTTTCAGTGCTGTATTTCAGGAACCTGGGAGACCAGGGTATTCATTCAGGCCCCATCTACACTGGCGTATAATCCAGTTTCCGAATCCAGATTATCTACTTTGAATTGGCAGTGTAGACTCAGGCCTCTTCTACACTACCATATAATCCAGATTATCAAAGCAGATAATTAACACGTCAGTCTTAGAATATAACCAGTAATGGTGTGTAGGTGGATTTTATAAATAGCAGTTTACTTCGTGTTTTGTTTTGTTTTCATATGTATGTTTAAGACATAACAAAATTATTGGGGGGGGGTCATGTGTATGTGTTCAATAAAAATAAAAAGGCATTTTAAAAAGAAAGCACCAAAATGAGCCATACAAAGTTTTAGCTGTGGAAAAGTACTTAATGCAACAAGCAGGCATCCCATGCTACTATTAGGTGCAGTAATGCAATTTTCTCCATATGCTGAAAAATACAGTGAAATGTGGAGAGGAAGAATTGTGTCTGTCATATGGCCAGCTCTGTGCCATTTGGAATATGGTTCCGTTGGCTTTAATCTGATTTAAAAAAACTTCAAACTAAACACAACCTTGTAGCTCTGCGGAGTTAAGGGGAAGGGTTAATAGTGGGTGGAACCAGTCTGGTGGGCCAGGAGGTAACCAGATTGTTCCCACCAGGAACTGGCGCTTTTCCAGAGTGAAATTATGATATTAAGCTAGCCAGCATTGTCAATTATTTATTTATTTATTTAAAGGAGATGTGCATATCAGCATCCCAGTAAAAAGTTAGACAGGATATTTTAAATCCCATAAAACTGCAATTAACTTTGTGAATCCACCTTAAAAATTTATATATTTTGTACTGTGTTGTACAGTTCAGGCCGGTAGCCAGCAGCAGAGCAAATGCATGGTTACTTTGAGAACTGGGAAGCCCTGGTCCTTGAGCGCTCTAACAGAAAGTCAGCTATGACCAGCAGTGCTGTGAATTTGAAGAGTCATGAATGGAGTATGAAAGGGAGAAACATGCGAAGAGAAAGGTGCATCAAATCAACCCTGACTGGGACTGCTTTCCACCTGGAAACCGATGTCCGCACAAAAAGAAAAAGAAAAAATAGGGCTCCACAGTTACCTATGCATCCACCGCCAAGACACTGCACTTGAAAGGCCATCATACTCGGACAATGAGTGATTGCCTAAAGCAGGGCTGTCCAACTTCTACCAGACCTGTGGCCGGAATTCCGGTCACTGATCACCTGGGGGGCCAAGCCCTGGCTCCGCCCCCACCCTGCTCCTCCCCCACAGCTCCACCCCCTCCCCCAGCTCCGCCCCTCTCCGCCCCCGGCTCCGCCCACAAATTACTAGTTGCATTATTAATTATAAAATAAATACATAAAACAATGGAACAGAATGATTATAAAAGAATTTTAATGGGAACACTGAGGCCTATCAGCCTGCTTTACAAGGGCAGTAATGTCAACATCAATGGGATATAGATGGATGGAATACATAAGGGGCAAAATATGCAATTAAATATATTACTAATAATAAAGGGAGATGGATGGATGGAATACATAAGGGGCAAAATATACAATTAAATATATTACGAATAACAAAATATACAATTAAATATATTACTAATAACAAAGGGAGATGGATGGATGGAATACATAAGGGGCAAAATATACAATTAAATATATTACTAATAATAAAGGTTCAGCCTGCTTCAGCCTACCTTCCCAAACGGATCCAGGAGTAGCTGGACCACGAGAGAGGCGGCGACCGACCGAGCCAGGAGCCGAAGAAGGATGGAGAGATCGCGTCCAAGTGGGCCGCAGGGCTTCAGTTGCCGAGATTCCGGCAACAGGAGGAGTCTCGCGAGACTCGCCAGCCACGCAGGATTTCGATATCAAGCGCAGGCATGATCTCGCGTTGAGATCGAAATCCGTGTGTAGTTGGTGTAGTCTCGCAAGATTCGCCAGCTACACACGGATTTCGATCTCAACGAGATCACGCCTGCGTTGATATCGAAATCCCACGTGGCTGGTGTAGTCTCACGAGACTACACCAGCTACACACGAGATTTCGATCTCAACGCAAGATCATGCCTGCGTTGATATTGAAATCCCGCGTGGCTGGCGTAGTCTCGTGAGACTTCCTCCGAAACCTGTAAGTGGATAATTTTTTTAATTTTTATTATTTAATTTATTTTTCTATATTTATTTTTTATTAAAAAGATTAGCGGGCCGTAGGAAAGGGGCTGGGGGGGGGGCTGTGTACGCTCCGCGGGCCGCCTGTTGGACAGGCCCAGCCTAAAGCAAGGGTAGCAAATGTGTGGTTACACAAAACTTTGAAAGAAAATCTTAATGTAGTTATAATGTTCAGAAGCACTTTCATGCATTATTGTTCTTAATGGCAAAATCCATTTAAGGGGAAACTCATAATCCTCTCAGATCAAACTCTTTCCTAAATACCCAGAGAAATGGTTAATGTTTATGTAATGACATCTATTAAATTAGTATTTGACATAACGCTGCCTAATATTACAACATTTTTATTCATTGTCCTCTTATTTTCTGTTGCGAAGAACAAAGAAAAAACTGCTTCTGGAAAAGTAGGTAAAACAGACCAGAAATTTTTTTACAGTTAAATCCATCTCAAACTCCTTTTCCTATTACTAGGATTGACCCAGGGACTACATGCAGGCCCAAATGTATATTTTGTGGCCTGCTAAAACACAAATCTCTCCATACAGTAGAGTCTCGCTTATCCAACATAAATGGGCTGGCAGACTGTCAGATAAGCGAAAATATTGAATAATAAGGAGGGATTAGGTAAAAGTCTATTAAACACTGGACCAAATTTGGCACAAATACCCGAGTAAGGCGCCACGTACTCAGGGGCGCCAACATGGGCCATTTTCGGCGTCCCCTCGCCCATTCTGCTGTCTTTCTCCTCTGGTGCTCAGGGAGAACTAGAAAAGCATGCAGCAGTCAGGGACGACAGCCTGCCAGCCAGCGCGCACGCAGCCCACTTCCTCCTCCAAACATGAGCATATGCGTGCACCCCTCCCCTCACACGTGGCCCCCGACAGGCAAGCAGGCGGAGGAGGGGGCTCCTCTTCGACGGGCCTCTCCGTGGGGCTTCCCCGCGGTCCCATGCAGCCCGTCTCGCCCACCTTCCTCGTCAGCGTCGCCAGGAGCCCCCCGGAAGAGAGGGCATGCTGGGAGGAAGGTCGATGGGATCAGGGTGGACAACTGCCGGGAGGGGTCACGCCGTGCCTGCTGGGGAGGTAGGAGCAGGCTAGGCTGGGTGGCCCTTAGGGCCCCTCCCAACTCTAGAAGTCTAGCAACAAAAGTAATAAGAATAATGTACAATAATATATTAATCCCAAATATTATAATAATTCCTTCTTGGCATTAGGGGGTTGGGCTGGATGGCCCTTACAGCTCCTTCCAACTCTAGTAGTCTAATAATAGCAATAATGATAGCAATAATAATAACAATAATGTATAATATATTAATTCCTACTTTGAAAGGGGGCTGGACTAGATGGCCCTTGGGCGTCCCTCCCAACTCTATAAGTCTAGCAACAAAAACAATAAGAATTATGTACAATAATATATTAATTCCAGTTTGGGGGGGGGGGGCACCAAAATACTGTTCTCTTACCATTTAAAAGTACCTTCATCCAGCCCTGGGTTGGGGGGATTGATTTTGTCATTTGGGAGTTGAAGTTGCTGGGATTTATAGTTCACTTACAATCAAAGAGTGTTCCGAACTCCACCAACAATGGAATTGAACCAAACTTGGCACACAGAACTTTCACGGGGCCAACAGAAAATACTGGAAGGCTCTGGTGGGCACTGACCTTGAGTTTTGGACTTGTAGTTCATCTCCATCCAGACAGCACTGTGGACTCAAACAATGATGGATCTGGACCAAACTTGGCACAAATACTCAATATGCCCAAATGTGAACACTGGTCGAGTTTGGGGACAATAGACCTTGACATTTGGAACTTGCAGTTGCTTGGATTTATAGTCCACCTACAATCAAATAGCATGGGGCCAAACTTCCCACACAGAACTCCCATGACCAACAGAAAATACTGAGTTTTCTGATGGTCTTTAGTGACCCCTCTGACACCCCCTCATGACCCTCCAGGGGTCCTGACCCCCAGGTTAAGAAACCCTGGTTTAAATTATTAACAGTTCATCGTGGACTAACATTTGCTTAGAGAGCCAGTGTGACATAGTGTACTGAATGTTGGATGGTGACTTTGGAGATTGGGGTTCAAATCTTTGTTCAACCATGGGAATCTACTGGGTCAACTTGGTCAAGTCACACTCAGCCTCAGGGGAAGGCAAAGGCACCCCCTCCTCAAACAATTATTGCCCCAATCAAAAACACACACAGGTTTGCCTTAGGTTGGAAATATCTTGAAAGTTGGAAATGTTTTGATAGCATATAACAACACCATTTACTTGAAACAAATGTGTGACTTGGACCACTGATTTTCTCTGAATTTAATTTTTCAGATTAAAGTTGGAGGGGAGACATGTATTTTGCACACATTGCAGGAAAACATATAATTGTGACATGTAAATGTATGTTTAAAATCTGCAAGAACATGCCTTACAGTTGGAAAAAGGGTGTTCCATGTAAGCATGAGCAGCCAGGTAGTTTCCACAAAACAGGAAGGCTTTCTTCGTATGAGTAAAACTAAAGTAGATTGTCCTAGCAATGCCCTCTCTTCTTTTGACAAGAAAACATAGTCCTAGTACATAGGAGCCACTGCACTGGAAGATGGGAATTAGTGAAGCTCATTGAAATCCTGACAGCCAATCTGTTATTTAGCATTGGTACAGAGCCTACTGGAACACAAATAAACGATGTCACATACTTGTGAAATGCTACCAGCTATAGATAATAAAGCCATAATTTCACTGGGAAGCTAGTACCTTTTGCTGGATGCATCAGGCAACCATGATTAGTTTAAAAATCAACTTTCCCTTTCATCACTTGAATTTGGCTTCTGTATTCCTCCACTCATCCCATAATTTTCTAGCAGCAACCATTTCAAGCCAATTAATCTTACTTAATGCAATGGTCTGAACAATACTTGATTTTCAGTTCAGCCTTCTGCAAATGTTTATAGTAGATGGAGATCTGACACTGTAGCCACTGATAAATAGGAGGTAGAAAGAAATGCCTCTTCCTTGTACAATATTCATATCATGCTACTGTGTAATCAATTTTATTGCAATTTTTAGTAATGGAAAACATCCAAATAAATGTATTGTTGAAGGCTTTCATGGCCGGAATCACTGGGTTGCTGTGAGTTTTCCAGGCTGTATGGCCCCGTTCCAGAAGCATTCTCTCCTGACCTTCCACCTGCATCTATGGTAGGCATCCCCAGAGGTTGTGAGATCTGTTGGAAACTAGACAAGTGAAGTTTATATATCTGTGGAAAGTCCAGGGTGGGAGAAAGCACTCTTGTCTGTTGGAGGTAGGTGTGAATGTTTCAATTGGCAGCCTTGATTAGTTTTTAATGGCCTAGCAGTTTTCAAGGTGTGGCTTCGTACTGCCTGGGGGCATCCTTTGTTGAGAGGTGATTAGCTGTCCCTGATTGTTTCTTATCTGGAGCTCCCCTGTCTTTATTTGCTAATACGATTTTAGCAGTTTTTTTTAAAAAAAATAATATTGGTAACAGATTTTGTTCATTTTCATGGTTTCTTCCTTTCTGTTGAAATTGCCCACATGTTTGTGGATTTCAATGGCTTCTCTGATAGTCTGACATGGTAGTTGTTGGGTTGCTGTGAGTTTTCTGAGGATGCCTGCCATAGATGTGGGCGAAACATCAGGAGAGAATGCTTCTGGAACATGGCCAGGCAGCCTGGAAAATTCACCGGAACACAGTGATTCCGGCCATGAAAGCATTCGACAACACATTTATTTGGATGTTTTCCATTCCTAAGAATTGCAATAAAAACCACCCATCCAAATAAATGTATGTGTGCTTACTATCCTTAAACAGAAGGCTTAATATACTTTATAGGTTGTTGGGGTTTTTTTAGCAAAATATATTTAAGTAAAAACTTTTTTAAAAATTTCAGAAGACAAATTCTTTATCTTTCAAAAGAGTTAGCCCTCCAATTTCACATGGATTGCAGGATTCCCGTGAAAATGAGAAAACGCAAACAAACAATACCACTATTTAAAATAAAAAACCCTGGGAGAACATTTCCTTAATAATTTTTGGATTCCCCTGGGTAACTCTGAATGACTTACATTTCGAGAGAAGTGTTCTCTCTCCCAATCATAGGTCCTCCAGTGAGGCTGTGTGGTCACCAACCAGTTGACCATAGAGTTGATCTGGGGGACCTAGTCTCTCATAACAGAACATATTAATCAAATCCATAAATAACACTACGTAGCACAGTTTTGTTCCTGGATTATAAATGTCATTTCCTAATTGGTCCTATCATAAAAACATGGAAAAAGTTAATTAAACTGCAAAAACTTTGTTTGGCAGGACATTCTGCAGCACATTTTGCAATACTTTTTCAATTAATATCTCATAGAGTCTCAATCAATTCAACATAGTTTGTGGCTGCCACAAAATTGAAGTTTCTGGAGTATAATAATTACTTTCAAAGTAAGTACAGCACAAGGGGTTTTTTTTCCGTATCAGGAGCAACTTGAAAAGCTGCAAGTCACTTCTGGTGTGTGAGAATTGGCCATCTGCAAGGATATTGCCCAGAGGACGCCTGGATGTTTTACCATCCTGTGGGAGGCTCCTCTTATGTCCCTGCATGAGAAGCTGGAGTTGATAGACAGGAGTTCACCCCACTCCTTGGATTCGAACTCCAACCTTTCGGTCTGTAGTCTTGCCAGCACAAGGGTTTAACCCATTGTGCCACCAGGGTTAACCCATTGTGCCACCACTACACAGTTAAACAGTGTGGATTCGAACCCTGACCTTTTGGTCAGCAGTTCTGCCAGCACAAGGATTTAACCCATTGTGCCACCAGGGGCTCCACCACACAGTTAAACAGGAATAACACTTTCAAACCAGGAACAGAATTGTTTTCAAATTTTGTTACATAGTGTAATAGAATCTACAAA
The DNA here is from genome assembly GCA_030556195.1 of Anolis apletophallus. Taxonomy (NCBI): domain Eukaryota; kingdom Metazoa; phylum Chordata; class Lepidosauria; order Squamata; family Anolidae; genus Anolis; species Anolis apletophallus. Next base: position 86,729,421 of record JARBWK010000004.1, read on the forward strand.
AGTTTGACCAACAAATGTGGGTGGTTGACTGCATAGCTAATCAAATCAGTACGTAAAGCAGGCCTGGGCAAACTTCGGTCCTCCAGGTGTTTTGGACCTGGAGGACCGAAATGGCTATTTGTCTGTACTTTCACTGCTATTTGATTGTGTGTGATAGCCAGAAGGCAGGCTCTGTCTACACTGAGTGCGATTCCAGTTCCGTTCAAAAACATACCGTTTTACACCTGCCATCCACAAGGTGGCACTGTATACTGCTACACTGCACAGAACAGTTTAGTTATAGCTTTTCTTGCTCTTCAATTTACCGGTACTTTGAAATCGAAGTGTGAAGCCAAATTAGAAGCCTTGATTGAATTCTTCATCTCATTAATTTAAAGGAAAAAAGGGGGGATTTGATTAAACCGTAGTACTGGCAAGCGCGGGATCAGCTATTTCCCCCTTGCATATTCCCACAGTATAAAACCATATTAAGAACGGACAAGCATCTTGAGGTCTGAGGATTACTTGGGAAGGAATCCCACTGAAGCATTGCAGCACACCCAAATACCTGGGAGTTATCCTGGACCATGCTCTGACCTACAAGCAGTGTCTGAACACCAAGCAAAAAGTGGGTGCTAGAAATAATATCACATGAAAGCTGACTGGCACAACCTGGAGAGCACAACCAGGTACAGTGAAGACATCTGGCCTTGCACTTTGCTGCTGAGTATGCATGTCTGTGTTCTGTGTGTATTTGATATGGCTTCTGGCTAATCAATAAAATTGTTGTTGGTTGGCATGCCCAGTGTGGAACACATCTCACCATGCTAAAACAATGGATGCAGTTCTTAAGGAGATATGCCACTTTATCACAGTATTTCTACACCCCACACCACTGGATAATTATCCTGTTTAGCTGGCATTGCACCATCTGACATCTGCTGGGAAGTAGCAGCCAATAATGAAAGGACCAAGGCAGTGACATCTTCAGCCAATCCTTTGTTTGGATATCAGCTAGAACGCCAATGCCTTAAATCAATAGTTTTCTAAGATCTACAGAGATACTCACAGGAACACCTCAGCAAGCTAGAATCCAAAAGTGGCAGGCAAAAACCTGGAACTGTAAGCCATGGCTAATACCGAATGAGAGACTCTCCCCAGGCATGCAGAAGACAGAGCGACTTGGAAAGCAATGAACAGGCTGCGCTCTGGCACCACAAGATGTAGAGCTAACCTTAAGAAATGGGGCCACAAAGGAGAGTTCACGACATGTGAGTGTGGAGAAGAGCAAGACCACCTGCTACATTGCAGTCTGAGCTCTGCCACATGTACAATGGAAGACCATCTTATAGCTTACTTAGGCAATCCCTTGTAGCCCGAGGATGATGGTCCTCCAAGTGATGTGTCTTGGCGGTGGGTCCGTAGGTGGCTCTGGAGCCCTATTCTTGATCCACATATTATCCAGCAGTGAGGTCAATAAAGGACAATAAAGTTGCCCACATGTCAGAAGCAGGGGACATTTTCCTTCATTTCTCAGTGGTGCAATCACAATGACAATAATGCATTCATAACAAACTCACTGGGATCCCCATATCAAAACTACATTCTTAATGGCTGGCCAAAATGCTAAGATAACACATCAAACAGCCCCTTTTCTTCATAAAGCAACGCAGCTGAGAACTGCATATCTGGAGGCGATTGGAGTAAACTTGTAGTGGTGACGCAGATATTTGAACTGCATTGGGATTGTGTGCTGGTCTATTTTAACCCTTGCTTTAACCTTCGTTTTTAACTTTTGTGGCAAGTAATTTTATGTACTTTGGCATTTTAATTATATCTTAAAATATCTTTTAACTTAATCAAGTTTTAATGTATGTTAGTTCACTATTACAGGAGTTTTAGGATAGTGATTAGTGTCTACTTGTTTTTTGTTTTTGTCTTTAATGTTGATACGGTCAGTGGACTAATCAATAAACTTTGCTTTGCTAACAAGTAAGTAAACCATTTTCTGGAGCCATTTTCTGGACCGCAGGGAGGGTGCCGATTGAGTCTCCCTTCAGCTTTCCATAGCCTAAGAAGATCCACCAAGAAGGCCCTCCCCTGGATCTTACCAGCCATTCCTCTGATGGAAGTGGAATCGAATGGAAGACTTTCCTTGAAGAACTTACAACTTCAGTAGGTTCATGTAGGGAGATAATGGTGTTTCAAATAGGGTGGAATTGCTCCAGTCACCTTCACCTGGAAGTTTGGCTGTCCTTTTTGTAATTAGTTAGCTCAAGGGCAAGAATGCAAAATGAAAAGTAAACAGTATGTTCAAATACTCTACAAAGTACAACAAAGAAATATTAGGTGCCAAATGCTTCCAAAGAGACATAGCAAAGTTCTTTATGTGTGCACAGACCAATGTTTTCCACTTAAAAGCAGAAAGATAAGCCTTGCATAAGAGCAACAAAAAGTTGAAATAAGGATTGGATCCATGGTGCTAACACTAAACTTGAAAAACTTTTTAGAGTAAGGGCTTTCATGGTCTAAAATATAAGGGAGAAAAGGAAACAGTTACGTTTTATGACATGTCTCCTTCTGTCAAGATATCAGATTAACTCTGATGACTCTAGTTTTACATAAAATTATGTAGTTTTTCCAGCAGGCATTTGATAACGTTTAGACAGTAACCAGAACTGATTGCCAATCACTTAACACTTTATTTATTTCCGATATTTCTACCCCGTCTCTTCTCTACTCCTGAAGGGGGACTCAAGACAGCTTATATCCGGCAATGATTCAATGCCACTACATATACATAATCACAATAATACAATAACAATTAAAATACATAAAGTATTAATTAAAAACAGTACATAAAGCATTAATTAAAACAATAAATCAGAATCCTCAGCTGTATCACCTTACCAGTCTATTCCCAACCAAAGTGCTAATTTATGTCTGCTGTCCGAAAGCCTGGTCCCAGAACCACAATTTCAATTTCTTCCTGAAAGTCAGGAGGGATGGAGCTGATCGTATCTCGTTTGGAAGCGTGTTCCAGTCGAGAAGGTCCTGTCTCTCGTCCCCGCCAGACACATTTGTGAAGTTGGCGGGAGTGAGAGCAGGGCCTCCCCAGATGATTTTAAATTACGAGGTGGGTCTTAGAGGCAGATGCGTTCAGACAAGTAAGCTGGACCAGAACTGTAGAGCTTTATAGGTCAAAATCAGCACTTTGAATTGGGCTCAGAAGTGAACCAGCAGCCAGTGGAGCTGACACAACAAGGGGGTGGTATGCTCCCTGTATGTAGCTCCAGTAAGTAATCTGGCTATCGCTTGTTGGACTAGCTGAAGTTTCCAACCCTTCTTCAAAGGCAGCCCCATATAGAGTGTGTTGTAGTAATCTACTGTGTCTGCATTTTGTGCATTCAGCTGGGTTGCTATATTGATTACATGGATCTGTTAACTGATTCTAATTTAATAGAGTAGTTTTATCCAATCTATATACGTGGTTTATGTAATATATTGTTGTTTTCATTTTGATGTATTTTAGTTTCTATGTTTTGTCATGGTTTTTATCCAGCTGTTTGAATGGTTCCATATTACATTTCTTTATTCTATTTTCATAACATACTTGTATTTTACAGCGCGATGATTTTAAAACTGTTTTTTAAATTATATTTTATAAATGCTGTTCCATGACAAAAGTAAAATCTGACATAATCTTACATAACCTTTTTATTTAAACAGGCATTTAAAGATGGAGGTGTTTAAGTAATCTAGTCAGGAGGTGCTATGCTTTTTTAAACTTTGAATATGTTTTGCCGGTTTTTAAATTAAATTTTCAATGCTGTTTGTGTTTAATACTGTTTTAATGTTTGTATATTTGTATATTTTAAATTGGATACCAATGCTTTTATTTCAAGATACTTTCAGTCCACTTTGGAGAGATAAAGCAGTATATTAAGAAGAAGAAATAACATAAATGTAACTAATTGCAAGCAGATCAATATTAGACCCACAGTAGTATATGTATGGGGTGGTGTAGTGGGTTAAACCGCTAAGCTGTGGAACTTGCTGACCAGAAGGTCAGCAGTTTGAATCTGCGGGACAGGGAGAGCGTTTAGTCCCAGCTTCTGCCAACCTAGTAGTTCGAAAACATGCAAATGTGAGTAGATAGGTAACGCTTCGGTGGAATGGTAACAGCGCTCCATGCAGTCATATCAGCCACATTTGCACTTTTGGGCATGGACTTGATTGGCGTAGTGGTAGATAATACTGTGCTTTATGGTTTTAACTATTGAAGTATATATTGGTTTTAATGACTGTGTAATGGTTTTAATGTTTTATATTGATGTTGATTATATTGTTATATTGTATTTAGCTTATTTCTGTATTGTGGTGTGGCGGCCTGTAGTGCTGTGAATGTAAGCCGTGCTAAGTCCCCCTTTGAGGGTAAGAAACAACGGGATACAAATACCATTAAAAAAAAAACCTTGGAGGCGCCTACGAACAACGGTGATGAGCACCCCCCCCCCAGAGTTGGACTAGACTAGACTTAATATCAAGGGGAAACATTTACTTTAGTATAAGTACAGGCATATATCAGTTAACAAGGAAGTTCATTTTACAAACCTTTTTACACCTGTCCAGAACTCTTTTTTCCTAAACATTTGACTAGCTAGGTCATTTTCAATAAGTCAGGGCACTGCGATGATGGTGTTGGAGGGCTGAAGAAAACCAAATTTTCAGTATCAAAATACTGCAGCATTGCTGCAATAAACAATACTATAAAAGATTGCACTAGAATTATTTTCTATGTCAGAAGTTCTCAATCTTTTTTGTTTCATGGACCTCTTTACCAGTCAGGTGAAAACCACAGACACTCAACATCGGCATGCCTTTAAATTATGTTTTAGGATTATTCAAAATTGCATTTCATCTTTCCAATAATTTGAATACCTGGTAACTGAGCACAGGGCAATGTGTGTTAAAATTGTCATTTTTAGCAAACATTTAGAAATTTGAGTTTTTCCACAGGATCATAAAACCATCTCTGCCATCCTTGCAGGCAGTTATTCACTGCACCCAGAATATGCTACATCAAATTAGAAATCATACAAAATCCACACTATACTGTGTAGATTTTTTTCAATTCAAGCTCATGGACCTACTGACATCTTTCCAGGGACCCCCAAGGGGTCTATGAACCCGTGGTTAACAACTCATTCTAGGTTATCTTACTATAGGTAAGAGAAGCAGTTCAGTGCCTTCCCCTTGCAGGGCAGCCCACAAACCCAAACGTCAGTAAGAGTGTAAGAGGGGAAATCATTGCAACAGAACAAAAGGGATGGCAGAATGTTGTTAAGCATGGCCAGTTGAAGTCAGAACATGGACCCCTTTAGAGGTATTCCAGATATTTAGAGATATTCTGAATATTCACCTCACACTTTAGAAGTAAAATTTATCCTTTTTAACTAATATGTAAGATCAAATATTCAGGTGATATCCTTTCCAGCAGCTAAGTAATATGATTAAATTTTTATTGAGTTAAGCAGCCCTTTGCACATCTTCCCAAGAGCTGAGATGAATAAGACTAGCATTACACTACCTTTAATTTGCATTAGCTTGTGATATTTCCTCGTGCTTTAGCCATTTCTGGCTGCATCAATAAGAACTTACCACTATTAGTGTTAATTGCCTTGATAATCTTACATAAGGATCAACTTAACAGAACAAAATGTTGTGAACCAATAATTATTGAAAGGCCTGTCGAGTATAGTACCTATGCAGGTTCATTGGCCAAAAATCTATAAAGCATTGTAGCTGAAGTGGCTGTTGGTTCTTTGAGAATTTGTTGATTTAATCTACTTTGATAACACCTATCACATTGAATATATTGCATGTTTCGTGCAAAATACGCAATGCAAACGAGGAAGGAGAAAGAAAGGTCATTTTATAGGAATTAGATTCTGTTACCAATTGAATATTTTGCTTATCAAAACATACACCGTCATGACTGAGCAGATACGGGCCATTATCAGTTCTTTCTGGTGATGGATATATTTGAATGACCTTCAGGGAAAAGGCTATAAAATCAAAACAGTTACCTGGTCAGCTCTTTGGACACCAGTTTAAGAGCTTGCTTTTTTGGAGCTCCTTGCTTTCGAGCGGAGAAAGAATGGCAACGCTTAATGAAAAGAAGACATGTAGCCAACGAATGGAAAATTTCGGGCGTTTTCTATGGAACCCAGACACGGGACAGTTGATGGGGAGAACGTTGATTAATTGGGGTATGTGTTCATAAGAGAAACTTAAAGATAATGCAATTCGAAGGTCTGGATATAGTGCTGGAATTTGAATTTGATCATTTTTTAGAATTATGATTCTGGGTCATCATCAGGTTACTTCCTCATTTCTTGTACTGTATAACTTTGTTAAAGATACAAATTACTCTATAGAACAGTGGTTCCTCAACCTTTTTTTGACCAGGGACCACTCTCCAACATTAGTACCAAAAGGGTTATGAATCAGTTTTTGGTCAACTTTAGATTCAGTTTGGTTATTTGGGGTACTGATTCAGAAAATTGCATTGGATAGACCACATCAGTTCTAGTTTCTGATACAGAACATATGCCATCCAGTAGTCGCTCTCTTTTCGCCCACTGAAAACCATATTTAATAATCTAGAGCAGATGTGGTAGTATGGGTACTCTGCCTCTACCCTCTCAACATCCCCATTGACCTGGCACTATAAGAGGGTTTTGTGAAACCAGTCATTCTTGGCAATGGTGTAGTAATAGAGACCACAGACCATATTTTCATTCTTGCGGACCACTGGTGGTCCACGGAGCACAGGTTGGAAAACACTGCTATAGAACCTACTCTGAAAATCCAAATTCTAGTCCTAATTACAGTAGATACCTTGTACCAACTACTGAATGGTAAGACAGCACATATAAACCACATTGGTTTGCTGGGTCTACTACTAGCATTGTATTCAGGCCACTGCCTTTATTGCCTTAGCATCTAAGTTGGCATAATTATTTAATAATAGCATACAATATTGACTATAAAATATGAATAGAACAAGAGTATTACTAAAAGGACCCAGAACTGCTAGTCTGTGGCAATCGTAGCATTAAGAAGATCTTTCAGGGTGGACACAATAATATGCCTGAGGTAGTTTATTTGACCTGTTCTTTGCCTTTGAAAAGATGTAATTGCATGCAAGTATGTTAATCCCTAAATGATCATTCACAAATAATATTTTGATAATCATTTTGTGAAGTTTCAATATGTCATCATTTTTATATTAGACTTAACATGCAGGGTTTTTTTCTCGCTTTATAAAAATAATTTTGAAATCAAAACATTTTAATGTCAGTTGAAATCACTCTTATTTCTCCTTTAGATTTCAACCATGATGGTACACTCACTTTTTATTTTTGAAATCACAAAACTTTTTCTGATGTGAAAAGCCTTGGGAGCCCCCATTTTTATCAGAAAATGACAATAGGAATTAACTTTCATATATTTAGTCATGCTTTTATGTCCCAATTTTTATGAGCAAAACTTTTATTGCTAGTTTTCCTGTGGTTTATTTCAGAGACAGGATATATTATTTCAGTTAATCCAATCTCTCCAAGGCAAATACTATTGCTATTACAATTTGTATTGACCTTTCAGTACCAGCCTGACAGCAGTTGGGAAATTTTCCACACCTCTAGTGACAAAGTGAATCACCTCCAAAAGTCAGGAATGATTTCTGCATTTCCTGTTCAAATTCTAGAATGTTCAACTGGGAGAATGAAATGTTCCTCTACTGATATGCTCTTAAAATGCTAATATAACCTAGGCTGTTTATTTGTTCTTCAGTTGTTCTTAACATATACTTCATTGTTGTACTATGTAAAGATAAAATTATAGAGCACTAGAAAGCAAACAATATCCCACTTTTTTGGATGTTTTTAATCACGTTTAATGTATTTCTAATGTTTTCTTAACAGTATGGATCAGTCTTTACTATGTTGCGTTCTATGTGGTGGTGACTGGGCTGTTCGCACTTAGTATATATTCTTTAATGAAGACACTCAATCCATATACACCGGACTACCAAGATCGATTAAAATCACCAGGTATTATTCTGTGCATTCGATTAAAGCTGTAGAATCCACAAAACACAAAATATTGCCTGGCACTTAGTATTGTGGTTGTGGATTTGTAACCTGGAGTTATAGATCCTTCTCAGTCAGTCAGTCAGTCAGACAGATATCTATCTATCTATATATATGTGTGTGTGTGTGTGTGTGTGTGCATACACACACATATTTCAGATACTTTCCTAGTTTAAGAATGAGAAATGAAAGCTATACACTAAAGTATGTGGGTTCATCTCAGTTTCCATACTATGGCTTGTCTCAAGGCAGTTTATCATAAAATACAATCTTACATTCTTTGTAAATACATCATTGTTGGAAATGCTCTAAAACACATGGGGCAAAATCAGGTTGATATATTAACTCTCAAATTGAGAGAATAGTTGTCAATATTCTACATTGGTTACTTAGTGACATATGCATGTTCCAACTCTTAAAGTGGTCTGGGGAGGGGCTATTACACAATCTTACAATAAGATTAGACTTGAGAATACACACACACACACACACACACACACACACACACAGACTGACTCATCTTATTATAAGACTGTGTAATACCCCCTTTAATTTTTCATTCTTGAACTAAGAAAGTATCTGAAATATGTTTTGCCAAGTAACAGAAGTACAAATACAGATATCTAATTTCCTATTCTAAAGACTGTTCTAAATATTCCAATACACAGGAATAAACTATCTTTACTAACATTATTGTTTTTCTCTTAACATTTTTAATTTTAACTGCTTTGAATGAAGGGGTGACGTTACGACCAGATGTGTATGGCGAGAAAGGAATTGAGATTTATTACAATATTTCAGAAGAACACTCCTGGGAAGGTTTTGTTAAGACTCTTCAAAAGTTTCTTTCAGGTAAGGATAGGAAAGATAGTATGGTTAATAAGAGGGAAAGCTGTTGTTTCAAATAGACTTCAATAGTATAATAAAATCATATTGAAGCTGATTCAGATTACAAATGGCTGCTAGCAATTACGTTGAAATGATACATATTTTGAGATGATTTATGATTCTTCAAGAAAATAACCCTTACCACAGTGTTTTGCTAAACAGCATCTAGATAAATCAGGATTCTGGAATCTTTAGAGACAATAGTATTATAACAACAGGGCGCCCTAATTCCATTAACAAAAATATGGCAATTAAAACATGAGTTTAAAGTGCCATTTGTAAATACATACTAGAACTGAATTATGGATAATACTGAATTCCAAAAGTGGATTTTTAAATTGCAATTTAGTATACAATATACTATTTTCAGACTAAGCTTTAGTATCAACTCAGGACCCTTCCACAGTCATATAACCCATAATATGAAGGCAGAAAATCCCACAATATCTGCTTTGAACTGGGTTATCCTATACATATATCCTATACATTGTCTGTCCTAACTTCAGATTTTGCCCTCAAGATGCACTCCCCTCCTCACCCCTAATGAATGCCTTTTGTTGAACTCCTTCCTTAGAAACACATTCTCCCTCAGACACACATTTTTCTTATCTCACCCAGGGTTTTACGAATTGTATCAATTTTATTCTTAGCACATTTGGCCCACCCCGTGTTTCATTTCTCTATCATGTTATTTTGAGACTGTTTATTTTGTCATTTTTGTGTGTTTATTTTGATGCTATTTTGTTTCTTTGAATTTTGTTTTGTTGTATTGTTATTTTGGGGCTTGGCCTCATGTTAGCCCCCCCCCCCCCAGTCCCCTTTGGGGAGATGGTGGCGGGTATAAAGATTATTATTACTATTATTAGAAACACAACAAGATGAGTCCACAGCAGACAAGATCACTCTGCTGGCTGTTGTATTGGATCACATGTCGGACACTTCCCACTGTGTGATGTATCAGCGAATAATGTGTGCAGATCCCAGTACATAAGAACATAAGAAGAGCCATGCTGAATCGGGCCTCAGCCCATCTAGTCCAGCATTCTGTGTCACACAGTGGCCCACTAGTTGTACACAGGGATCTCTAGCAGAAAGGAAGGCAAAACCCTCACCTGCTCCCGACCCCCCACAACCAGTACCAGTAAGGTGGCCTTTTGCAGCTGGCAGATGGTAATTTTGTCAGCGCCGATTGTGTTTAAGTGCAGGCCAAGGTCTTTAGGCACTGCATTATTATCTGAGTTTACGCTACCATATATCTTAGTTCAAAGCAGAAAATGTGGGATTTTATTCAATTGTGTGAAAGGGGCCTCTGTCCATTGCCATCACCAAAGGAAAATTAATGTGTTCCAGCAAAAGTTGTCTTGGGTTTAAGCACATTTTTCTGCAATTAGTAGTCTTTTAACTTTATTAATAATGTATTTTAATCTAGTGGCATATTGTGGCCTTACAGCTTACTGGTTCCATAGTTTGAGTCTTAAATTCTGCACTTGACTAATACATTTAGAATAATAGATTGAGAACCACTGAATCCTGTATCTGAAAATAATGTTTCAAAGGCAGCACAGAAGAAACCCTCTGTATCTTTAGAGCCTCAGAGCATTAAGGCTGGTTCTGAGAAACCTCAGAATAAGGTCTGATCAAATTTCAAATGTGCTCCTGCATCCCTTTCATATTACAACTAGCTGACCCGTGCACGCGTTGCTGTGCTATATATGTGTGTGGATGTTTATATATGTATATGTGTGTGTGTGTGTGTGTATATATGTATGTGTGTATGTATATATGTGTGGGCATGTGTATATATGTATATGTGTGTGTATGTGTGTATGTGTATATGTGTATGTGTATATATGTATATGTGTGTATGTATGTGTGTATGTATGTGTATATATATGTATATATGTGCATATGTATATATGTATATGTACTGTATGTGTATATATATGTGTGTATATATATGTGTGTATATATGTATATGTGTATGTATATGTGTGTGTATGTGTATATATGTATATGTGTGTATGTATATGTGTGTATGTGTGTATGTGTATATATGTGTATGTATATATGTATATGTGTGTATATGTGTGTGTGTATATATGTATGTGTGTGTGTGTGTATATGTATATATGTATATGTGTGTATGTGTATGTATGTATATGTGTGTATGTGTATATATGTATATGTACTGTATGTATATGTATATATATGTATATGTACTGTATGTATATGTATATATATGTATATGTGTGTGTATATATGTATATGTATATATGTATGTATGTATGTGTGTGCATGTGTATATATGTATATGTGTGTATATATGTATATATATGTATATATGTATGTATTTATTTATTTATTTATTTATTTCAGGATTTTACCCCGCTCTTCTCAACCCCCGAGGGGGGACTCAGAGCGGCTTACAGCAGGCACAATTCGATGCCACATCAACAGCGTAAAACCCCAAACCCCACAACCCATTAAAACATTAAGGCATTAAAATACAATCCCTCAACACATCTACAATCATTCCAATTAAAACAGTATTCAACCCTAGAAACATTGACCCTCTTCCTCCCTCCCATTAAAATTCCGTCTCACATGCTGCCTAGTGCTGGTGAGGGAATGCCTGATCCCAGAGCCAGGATTTCACCTTCTTCCACATGTATATGTGTCTGCATGTGTATATATATGTGTGAATGTATATATGTGTGTGTATGTGTGTGTATGTATATATGTGTGTGTATGTGCATATGTGGCGGAGGTGGGAGGGAAGCTGCCCTTTTCCCGGGCACCTCTTTCCCCTCCTCTCCCCGCCTTCCTTCCTTCAATCAAGGCAGGTGGGCGGGAGAGGAGGGAAAAGAGGTGCCGGGGAAAAGGGCAGCTTCCCTCCTGCCTCCTCAAGGATCGGGAGAGAACCGGGCAAAGCGAGGAAGGCTCCTTGCCGGCTTTGCCGCCAGGGCCTTCCTCGGTCCGGTCTCGATCCTGGCAGAGGTGGGAGAGAAGCTGCCCTTTTCCGGGCACCTCTTTCTGCTCCTCTCCCCCGCCTTCCTTCAATCAAGGGAGGTGGGCGGGGAGAGGAGGGAAAGAGGTGCCCGGAAAGGCAGCTTCCTCCTGCCTCCTCAGGGATCGGAGAGAACCGGGCAAAGCGAGGAAGGCTCCTTGCCGGCTTTGCCGCCAGGGCCTGCCTCGGTCCGGTCCCGATCCTGGCGGAGGTGGGAGGGAAGCTGCCGGGGGCGGCGGGGGTGCGGAAGGAGGTGGGAGGGCTGGGGGAGGGAGGCGGGTCCCCATCTCTGTCCGCCCCCGCCGCTCTTCCTGACCGGGACAGCGGCGGGGGTGCGGAAGGAGGTGCGAGGGGCTGGGGGGAGGGGAGTCCCCTCCTCTGTCCACGCCCCCCCGCCGCTCTTCCTGACCGGGACAGCGGCGGGGGTGCGGAAGGAGGTGGGACGGGCTGGGGGGAGGCGGGTCCCCCCCTCTTTCCACGCCCCCCCTGCTCTTCCTAACCGGGACAGCGGCGGGGGGTACGGAAGGAGGTGCTGGGGGGATGGGAGGCGGGTTCCCTCCTCCTTCCAGCCCCCCCGCTCTTCCTTACCGGGCGGTGGCAGGGGGCGCGGAAGGAGGTGGGAGGGGCTGGGGAGGAGGGGAGGGGTGTCCCCTCCTCCTTCCACATCCCCCCCCCGCCGCTCTTCCTGATCAAAGGAGGAGGCGGAGGAGGCGCTCTGGATTCCATGTGCGAACGTTCTAAATGTTTGCGCTGGCAGCAAAGTGGCCGGGGTGGGAGTTCCGTTGGCAATTTTTTGGGGATCGTTTTTTGGGGTGTTGGGAGGTATGTAGGTCCGGTTTTTTTGCTGTTGTCTGTAGCTAGTGTAATGGTCCAGTCGGTTGTCAAGTTTGGTGGTTGTGGGAGCCATAGTTTCTTTGTCTATATACGACATTAAACGGACTGAGCAATTTTATATATATAGATTACACCTGAACTGTCGTGTCTGCTTCCTATGGAGTCCTGAGCTTTGTAGTTTTGTGAGGCATTGGAGTTTTCTGACTGAGGTTTCTAAATGTACACCCCTAAACTGGAAATCTCAGGATTCATAGGATGGAACCATGGCCGCTAAGTGGAACAGCAGCACTGTAACTGTGTAGTGTGAAAAGAGCCCAAGAAAAGGGTGATGGGAGAACACCAGATATTCTATGATCTAGTAAGCTTCCCCCAAGCTGAATTCCTCAAGATGTTGCCCACAGTTCCCATCATCCCATTATGGTTATGTGCCTTTTCTTCTGTAAGCAAAGGGAAATTTAAGTTGGTCTCCTTCCTTTTCTATAAATACATGTAGGTTACAATGAAACTGCACAGCAAGTCAATAGCAATTGTACTACGGAAGGATACTACCACCAAAAGAAATTCGATGCTCCAAACCACACAAAACTTTCTTGCAAATTTACACAAGAGATGCTTGGAAACTGTTCTGGTCTTGAGGATCCCACTTTTGGTTTTCCAGAAGGAAGTCCATGTTTAATAATAAAAATGAACAGAGTAAGTACAAAAATTGATATTTGAGAACATTGTTAATTAGCTAACATAACTGAGGTGAAACTATTAGGGGATATTGTTGAGAGGCAATTTGGAACTTATTCTTTCTGCATTCAGTGCTTTGGAATTGATGAGTTACTGCAGAAGTAGGGAAGCCCTAGGGATTCTTATTTTACTAAGTCTCCCATTCAACACCAGCATGCCAGAAATGGCAAATATGAATGGGAATATATTTTTCCAAAGTTAAGCTAACTACTAGGCTAGTAAGGGCAGGTATAGCAGAATAAAATGGTTCAATACCTATATATCCATCTATATAAATAATGGCACCTACCAGTATATATCACCTAAATATAATTTGTCTCAGTCACTGCTTGCCTTATTTAATCTCTGTATCAGCCTGAAATTAATTAAAATTAAATTAAAAATAATTACATACATCTGTGGATGCTAAGTCACAAAAGTTTCCACCATTTTAATGATTAAATTGTTACATTACAGATTATCAATTTTCTTCCGGGTAACGGTACAGAACCAAGAGTAAACTGCACAACACTGGTAAAGTATTATGTTCTTGTACAGCACTTAGTCCTACTAGAGGTCAAAGGCTCCTTTGCAGAATACTGCAGTCAATTAGACAAACATTTCTATAATTAATACCCTTCTGTCCCTACCTCAAAAACTAAGGGCACACAGCTTTATAACCCAGAATATCAAGACAGATAATCCAAAATATCTGGCTTGAACCGGGTTATCTGAGTCCAAGTTGCCATATAATCCACTTCAATATGGATTTTATGCAGCTGTGTGGAAGGGGCCTATATTCTTTATACAACAAACAATATGGATCAGGAAAGGCCTTAACCCATTCTCTATTGAGAAATCATTACCTAAGCTTACCTTCCCTCCGCACTTTTTCAAATTTGATTTCAAAGGTAAGTCAGCAAAGCTATCTATCACCAAGTTTTTTCAAAGACAGCTGTTGGTGAGATGGCAAAACCCAGAATGAAATACCTGCATTTTTGTATTCTGCAGATATAGTTGAAAATATCCAAAATGCATAGTATTCATGTATCATTTTATTAGTTTATTAGATGAAATGCCAAACTAAGCTTTGTTCAAAATCAGTGATAATTTATTTCCAGTCGGTTCACTTAGGCTTAGATGCAAGCAGTAACAACAGTAGCAAGTTGTGTGGATTACAAGTTCAAATGCTGCAGGACTTGACTAGTATGCTATGAGTGTTAACCCATGTGCTACTTGTGACCTACAGGATGATGGAAACCCACTAGATGTAGAATATTATCCTAGAAATGGAACCTTTAAACTTTACTATTTCCCCTACTATGGATGTAAAGCACAGGTATGTCTTTGTCTCTACATTTTTCCTTTTAAAGTTATAAGTCAATGGAAGGGCAACATGAAGTCCGTGGTTGCAAACACCTGCCCGCAACCCTCTTAAAAATGCAATGGCATATAGCAGCAAAAAGGAGCATTTTCTACCCCAAAACATGTTTTAATAGCATGCACCTTGTTTTCAGGAAGCATGATAGATGGAAAACATGACAGGAGCCTTACACATTGTTTTAATGGGAAAATCTGGCTTTTTCCAAACCAAATGTTATCTCTGCAGATCAGGGTCCCTAGTGAGTTGTGGGAGGCAAGCACTCTGGAGTTTATTAATTGTTTTTAGTAACAGCACAACTAATTTCATCTTTATTTTCATCTCAGCCAAGCTACAGTAACCCATTGGTAGCAGTGAAGCTTCTCAACGTTCCCATAAACAAAGAAATACATGCCGTGTGCAGAGTGGTTGGTGCAGGAATTACTTCAGATAATCCTCATGACCCATATGAAGGAAAAGTGGAATTCAAAATTTGCATAAAAGCTTAAGCAGTAACAGCACTGATTAACTCCTCAAGAGTTAAGAACACCGGACAACACAATATTTATGTATCATGTAACTTTGTATTTATTTGTATCAATTTCTCTTTGAAGTATCCATAGTTTAATACAATATACCTGTGTGCTTTGTGGGCAAAGAAAACTACAAACTTTTCTTTGATAATACTGTTCAATTGTATAAAGTTTACTTTCAGTGTCTATTTTAGAAATGTGCTTTGTAACACAAGTTAACATAATTACATGCCTACTTCAAGACACTCAGCAGAACACTAGATGTGCTGAGCGTCACCCAATAATGACATGATTTCATCAGAGGTACTTAAATCACTTAATATAAAACCATATGGACTGCAAAAAACCAGGTTGAGCCTCCCTTATCCAAAATTGTTGGGACAATAAGCATTTCGGATTTTTGAATACCCCTACGGGCATATATGTACAAGAGGTATCTTGAAAATGGGATCCAAGCCTAAATATCAAATTTATTTGTTTCATAAACACTTTAAACACCCGGACTAAAGGTAATTTTACACACAATGTTTTAAATAATTGTGCATGAAACAGAGAACCACCAAAACAAGCAAAAATGTCACCATTTCAGTCCCCATGTGGATATTTTTGGCATTCTTGATAACAGATGTTCAACCTGTAGTAAGCTAGTTACATGTAATATACTTTATTTGTAACAGCTACCCTTGAACTTGGAATATGTGATTTTTGAATGTAAAATGTGAGGACATTCCACAAAACAGTTGCATAGTTACCTACTTAGTATACTTTTAAAGATGATATTGCAATAATGATGGGCAATAAAGTTTTAAAGCACCTAGTTTTTCTTAAGAAAACAGAAACATGCTGGAATCTTTCATACTTAAAACATGCTTCCACAAAATTTCATGAATAAAAATTCTAATAATGTAACACATTGACCGAATGTAGTACAGATTGTCCTCAGCGGAAGGCTTTTAGCTAGCTCACAAACTGCAAGTGACAGATGTATTTACATGTGCCACATTTGCCTGTTTTTCCTTTGATAAGCAATCACGCCCATCATACTACCTTAAAACAAGGTGAAACACTCAGGCATTTTTAGTACTTGGTTTACACTATTTAAAACATGCATTCTTTTGTAGTACCTGATTGTTTTGATTAATATCTCATTACACTGAAATAGTTGGGCTTTTAAATTGTGATTATTGTAAAATGCCTCAACCTACAGAGATGTTCTAAATAAAAAGCACTGATAAAACGATTCCCATATAAACATAGAGAGCCCATTCATCCCTGTAAGGGGAGACTTACATTATTTAGTCAATCCAATCCTTTACATGCTGTAAAACAACGCTTCAGAAAGTTAGCTAAGACAAATGTTGATGGCTGAAGATGTTGGGAGGGAGAGAAGATCAACAATCCACTTTTAAATTACTAAAGAAGGGAATTCAGATTTGTATAATACTACAGCTCCTTTATCAGTTTCATTACAATTATTTATTTCCTTACACATTTTTGTCATTCCATGTATTTGCCTAAGACAGTGGATCTCAGCCTGCTGGTAAACTGTCTGGGATTTCTGGGAGTTGTAGGGCAAAACACCTGGGGACTCAGGTTGAAAACCACTGGCCTAAAGATCTAGAACACAGTGTACTTACCATGAAGTGAATCCATCAAATTCAGCTCCTATGCTTAGGAAGGCAGGGCCAAATTTCAATACCTCTGTTCTCTCTGAATACGCTCTGCCCTTCCAAAATGCAGAATGTTGCTTCTTCAGCAAATACAATTGAAATATTTTGTTTAATAACATCTTACAGAAAGCAACTAACATTTCTGTTTGCTCTAAAATATCTTTTGAGGACTTAACATGCAAATTGTGGAGGAGGTTAATAGCAGCGCTGCACATTCAGGACAAGGCAATAGGGCCTATTCTCTTATGACCAGAGCACTTTCCATTTTTTCATTTTAAGTCAATAGAAGAACAGAGGTAAAAAAAAAAGTTACCTACCTTGATGCATACTTAGCAATTCTGTAGTCGGCCCTCTGCATCAAGATTCTGAATCCAGAGTCCAATCAACCTTGGCTTGAAAATATTCCCCACCTCCCAAATCCCAATTTTGCCATTTTATAGGAGAGATTCAATTTTACTATGCCACTGTATATAATAGGGACTTGAGCAGCAATCAATTTTGGTAACTCCGGGGGGGAGGATATCTTGGAATCAAACCACACTGGATACCAAGGGAACACTGTAATTTTACTTGTGGAATTGTTCAACCCCTGATTTTTCCGTATTTTGTTCTGTAACAATCTCATATTCAAATGGATTAAACTTCCATTGTTATCATGTGACCTACATAAGATACTATACACTGGGAAAGCAGAAAATATGTTCATTGTGGTCCAAATGTTAAGTAAATAAAAAACAAACAAGACTGCTTGGCTGCTAAGTATTCACTCCCTTTGCTGATGCTCCTAAATGAACTCTAGTGCAACTCACTGCTCAGAAGTTATATGAATTATGGAAAAGAGTCTGCTTATGGGAAATTCCAGTGTCACATTAAATACACTTATGAAGGCCCAAGTTCACAACATAGCATACCTAAACGAACAGTATAAACAAGATCAAGGAGCTATCAAAATGGATGCTGGAAACATTTGTGCAAGTACTAACCAGGGTTGTGCTGTTTAAAAAAATATTCCAGCAATGAACCTTCCCAAGAATATTAATTCATTATAAAACATAAAAATATGGCTCAGTCAGGAATCTGCCTGAGAAAAGAAACTAAAATGCCAATGGTAACTCTGAAATATATCTGGGACACTATCTCATATGGTAGTGAGTAGAAAATGGTTGTCAAAAGAAACAGACACAGTGAGCCCATGGTATTCACTGGGGGTTTCAAAAGCCCCCAGGGATAGTGAATTTGATGGATATTCAAGTCCCGTTATATACAGTGGTGTGGTAAAATGATATCCATTATATAAAGTGGCAAATTAAGGCTTTATTTTTTGGGGGGAAATAAAACTATTTTCAAGCCATAGATGGTAGAATCCATGGATGAGGAATCCATAGATATGGAGGGCTGATCATATTCAAGCCAGTTTGGAGTTTGCAAAAAGGCATGGGGGGCAGCTAACATGTCGGGAAATCTATATATATAAAGGAAGAGTCGTCATGGAACGACCGTCCCAAACAGAGAAACCTTACAACGCAGAGACACCAAACTTGCCAACAGAAATAGGCCTCAGACAAGGTACGTTTGTAGAAAAGATACTTTCCCCCTCCAAAACCTAAAAGGCCCCCAAAACAACGAGTAAAAAAACCTACATTTCCCAGCATCCTCCGGGGCTGCCAACGACTCTCCCAGCCTCTACATTCTGACAACATGATTAGCTGCCAATAAGGGCGGATTTGCATAACTCCTGTACTGGCCAGCCAACATGAACATTCCGACCCATAATAAACTGTCAGAGGAGGATAAGGCAAAGGGCTGAGGCACAAACACAAACACCCAATTCACTTCCCACAGAAAATTTACACCCCTACAAATCACAGACCATGCCCAAAATTGACATTAAGGCTTCATTAACTTAATTTCCCTGACTAGGCCTCACTTAATGGAATGCTGTTTACGCTCTGAATTGACAGTAAGGTTTCATTAACTTGATTCTCCCGACTAGGCCTCAGCTCATTGGACATTGTGTATGGCCTGAATTGACAGTAAGGCTTCATTAACTTGCTGTTCCTGACTAGGCCTCAGCTCATGGGACACTGTGTATGGCCTGAATTTACAGTAACCTACCTTGGCACACAGAGCCCCTATGACTCACGCTACATTATACTACAGTTTGGAGGAGGGTGGACCATGGATTATGGGACTTGAAGTACCTTCATGGATAATGGGATTTGTAATACTTTAAAACCCATCATTCCCCACAGACCACTGTGTCCCAGAACCAAGACCGATAAAGACCAAACTTGGCAAACAATGCCCCCCATGACCCACACTCCATCCGACTGCAGATTAAAGGAGGACACACCATGGATAATGGGATTTCAAGTATCTCCACTCACTTCCAAAGTACCCCACCCACACACGCATCAACCTCTATATTCAACACAGCAGCAGGAAAAACAAAAAACATTGTATATCCACAAGCTATGCAGAACACCAGCAACACCACACAACAACAACTCCACAGGACTCCAACATCCCACCCACCAAAACAACCCACGACAACACAGCCATGACGCCAACAACACCACAACTAACAACAACTCCAACCCTTACATACTCAGACTTCCTCGCATCTCCAAAATAGGGCACAGCAATGCGTGCCGGGTACAGCTAGTTTTCTCTAATCTGATGAGGCCAAAGCTGAATGCAATATGTGTTTTGGAGATACTTCTCAGCAGAGGCTGGAAAACTGGTCAGGATCAGATGCAGCTTGGATGGTGAAAGTTCAAGGAACCTAAACAGTCAAACTAATGTTTTAGAATGATCCCCATCACAGTCCCTCATCTCAATCTTACTGACAATCAGCATAAACAAAACGAAACAAAAACCACCCATGAGAATTGCTCTTTACCAATGGTTCTCACCTAATCTGACAGAGTTGGGCTAAAAGTACAAAAATGGAACAAAGCTGACAGAGACTTGCCCAAGAAGTCTTGCAACTGTAATTGACCCCAAACTTACTTCTGCCAAGTGTTGACTTGGTTGTGAATATTTCTGAATACCAGTTTGTTTTTGTTTGTTTAACGTTTGCATCACAACAAAAATATTTTGCATTTTCAGATATGGAGGATATTGTGCTCATCAACTTTACTTTTTAGCATTTTAACTTTTTATCTTGTGCACATGGCCTGCCTTATTTGTGATTGAAAATATTTATCTGTATATTGTTTTTAATTATACATCTGTACTTTTATTGTGTTGCTGCTGATGTTTTTGATTTTTATTTATTGTATTTGTTGTTTGGGCCTGGCCTCATGTGAGCTGCCCCGTCCCCATCAGGGAGATGGTGGCGGGCTATAAATAAAGTCTATTATTATTATTTGCAATTTAATTTATTACAAATCCAGATTGTAACATAACAAATCCCGGAACAGAAGATAAATATTTCTGCAAAGCACTGCAGAAAACACACCCTGATCTCTCTGCTTAGAAGTATTCTCTGTAAACAGAAGGAGTAACTTGTTTTCTCTTTGAACTACCCTCTAGTTGCTTTCAACTCCGTTTCAACTGGTTTGCACTGGATTTTTACTCCCAATATTAAGTACCCTATATACTCATGTATGTCTAGAAATTATACTAAAATTACCCCCCAAAACTGGGTTGACATATCTTTGGGGCAATGTGAGTACTGTACCTGTAACTCTTCATCAAAAAAGGAAGCATCCTTTTGTCCTGGCGGAATCGGGAAATGCAAGTTTAGTCCATCCTAGGAGAACCTAAAAGAAGCACTTAGCCCCTATACAGTGGGACTTCAGAACTTTCTGAATGCCAAGGTGGGGAAATGGCAACAATAGTCAGGGCTGGCTGAGGCAGCAGTATTTCTCCCTTGACTTATCCATAGCTCATATCAAAATCCGTAATTTGGTTCCCAAACCTTCCCTTGACTTATATATGAAGTCAACATATACATGAGTATACATGGTACATAAAATAACTAAATCCTTCCCTACACCCAACACTCTAATCCCTAACTTGTTTAATAGTGTAGAGTGAATGGAGAGGGAATAAGAGGAACAAGGACAAGGGCAAATTATAAGATAAAGTTAAAGTAAACAGACAAGCACAAAAGTACAATGGAACACTCTTGAGCAAGCAAAGTCGCTGTTCTGTTTGTAAAGGTAGAGTATCCAATGGAATGGAATTTCCTTCTCCCAGGACAGAAAGGGAAATTTGAGTTTTGACCTAGTTTTTTGGAGCCAAGGAGCTAATCCAATGATATTTGTTCCAGCTGACTCTCATAATTTAAATTTGAATATCCATGTTTATGTACTTACCACCAATTTAAAGAACTCTTCCAAAATGAAGAGTCTTGACAAGATCAAACTCAACAAAGCAGAAGTGAAAGTAATCTTGATTAGAGAAACAAAGAACTTGTCAAAAATGCCCACGCGCGTTTTTATTAATAAAACTAATAGTGCCACAATTAAACAAGTAAAACAAACTGCTTATATTCCATAAAATATTACAGAAAAGTTTATTTGTGTTTCAATAAAAAGACTACTGTCTTAGAACAGGCAGCTGACAGTATTTGTGCAGTTAATTCTTTGTGAATAAATTTAAAAAGACTACCACCTGCCCTGAAATTTCTTTATAAAAAAGGAAGTATTAAAAGTGATTGACAAATTCTGAGTTAAACATAAAACATTCTCTATATTTAATTTCAACTTTATAATAGATTACTGGAAGATGCTTAAGAAACAAATATAAACATTTGTTTCAGTACATGTCTTTTATATGATAGACTTATAAGTATGTAAACAACTATATAACAAATTGTTTTCAAAATCCACCTGTAACAAATCAGGCAAATTTTCATCATATGCAAACTCATTCCAAACCTTCAAGACATTTACACAGCTGCGCCAACTTGGCAGTAAACATTTGCCAAAAATTCATATGTCCTAACATTCAGCAAACACAATATATAAATTTGATGGGATTACAATGATCAGTATAATTTTAAAAAGGAGGGCAAATTCACACATTTTCTGCAAACTAGCATTTAAAAAGAGGCTATTTTGTTTGTTTCTTTGGATTTTGCATGATCAGCAAAATATAACGGTTTGCTATGCTTCAGTATGAAATATCACCTAAGTGCACTCTAAATAAAATTCCATTCCATGTATGCATTTTTGACAGGCGGACAGATTTTATTTTCCATTAGATGTGGCTACATATTCAAACTTAGCAACAACACTTAGGGGCAAAATGCATTTTCCTTCAAGTTAAAAATCCTAAGCAAGAGTAAATAAAAGTTCTGCATTAACACACTGGTATCAACACACACATCCTCACCACATGTAAAAAAATCTACATAGAAAACAAACAATTAGTTTTACTTTATTGGAGGTGCAACTTCTAAATTCAGGACTCTTACCAGTATCTCCTTGATGGCGCATTTTTTTTGACAATTCTCTTCCTAGAATATATTCCTGAAGCTTGCTGAACTTTAACATTTTAAAAAGTCTACAGGCAAAAATTATCAGTCATCATCATCGTTTTCATTAAAATCGTCATCGTCTTCGTCATCATCATCCCCAACATAAGACACTGGCGTCTCTACTCTGGAGCCGCTATACTGAGATCCATTGGAACTTGTGGCCAACATTCCATCTCCTCCATTTGAGTAGTCACTGAAACATGAATAAATATAGAATTAGTTAGCCTTTTCCTACCCTTGACAGTATCTTCAGCTTTACCTACTATTATCTTCTTTTTAATGATGTCATAAGTCATTAGAAAAATTGATTAACATGTGATAAAACGAAAGGTAGTATGAAAAAAGAAATAGCACATGGACGAACTAAACCAAGGAAGGCACAGCTGAGTCTGTAGGATCTTTGCAGGATACTGACAATACAGAATCTTGGAAGTTGCTGTAAGTTTTTCGGGTTGTGAGAAAGACCTCATAACCTCTGAGGATGCCTGCCATAGATACAGGCAAAACGCCAGGAGAAAATGCTTCTGGAACATGGCCATATAGCCCGGAAAACATACAGCAACCTGGCCATGAAAGCCTTCAACAGCACAACCTTGGAAGTCTCTCATTCATAGAATTGCCATGAACTGAAGTGGCTTGATGGAAATAAATAAAAATCCTTGGCACACTGAACTTTTGCAAGTCTACCAAGTACCTACAAACTGTGTTAACCTGACAAGTCCTGCAAAATTGCAAATGGAACATGGGAACAAATGATTTGGGCTCATCTCCCAAGCAAAACTGATAACAGGGAGTTATCTAATCACGGTTCCTTTTTGGGTTCAACAGAAGAAGAAGATCTATCAGAATGAGATGAACCCTGATAACACTCATTTTTTACCCCATTCACCTATTTTTTTTGAAATTGCAGCGTGGTTTTTCTACCATTGATGTAGCAAAGGTTAAATAAAAAACTAGTGAATTGGGAAAAGAATGCAGCTTAAAGGGTCACTTGAGCATGCCTGAATGTGTGTATATGTATGTATGTATATGTGTGTGTATACACACACACACAAGCTGTACCCGACACGCATTGCTGAAGTCAACCTTCCCTCCCTTTCTCTCCTCCTTTCTTTCTTCCCCTCCCTCCCTCTTTCTTTCCTTTTTTTCTTTCATTCTCTCCTTCCTTCCTTCTCTTCCCTCCCCCCACTTCTTCCTTCTCTACCTATTCTTGCACTACAACTCCCAGCAGTCCTCCTGATAGGTCTACCTACCTACCTCTATCTAATCTTATCTATCTGGAGGATTGCTGGGAGTTGCAATCCAGGAATAGGAAATTGGAAATCTGCAGGAAATGAGATTCTCTCATAGAAATCCAATGAGAAGCTAGCTTGCAACTTGGAAGCAGTGCATTTGGATCATCCTCCTCTCCTAAAGGCCTAGTCTAGGGGGTGCTGGGAGCTGTAGTTTGAAAAAGAATGGATATTCTATTGTGTGTTTTGTTGGTGGGGGGAGTTGTTTTTGTGTACGCGCTGTAGCATCTTTTTGCTTTTTTGGCTTTTAAAGTCTCTTCCACTGTGTTTTTTAGTGTTTTTCAGAGTGATGGTCACTCGTTGGCCTGATAGGTATATTGTGTCCAAATTTCCTCTCAACTTGTCCTATGGTTTTTGTTATGTTAATCCCACAAACGAACATTGCGTGCGCACACACACACACACACATATTAAAAGTTTCCCATATTTTGTTGTTTATTTGTTCAATCGCTTCCAACTCTTCGTGACCTCATGGACCAGCCCACGCCAGAGCTCCCTGTCGGCTGCTGCCACCCCCAGCTCCTTCAGAGACAAGCCAGTCACTTCAAGGATATCATCCATCCATCTTGCCCTTGGTCGGCCCCTCTTCCTTTTTCCTTCCATTTTTCCCAGCATCATTGTCTTCTCTAAGTTTTCCTGTCTTCTCATAATGTGGCCCAAGTACTTCATCTTTGCTTCTAACATCCTTCCCTCCAATGAGCAGCTGGGCTTTATTTCCTGGAGGATGGACTGGTTTGATCTTCTTGCGGTCCAAGGCACTCTCAGAATTTTCCTCCAACATCACAGTTCAAAAGTGTCTATCTTCCTTCTCTAAGCCTTCCTTATGGTCCAGTTCTCACATCCATAGGTTACTACAGGGAATACCATTGCTTTAACTATGCAGATGCTACTCTACGGTGAACTCGCCACGGGTCAGCGCAAGAGAGGCGCCCCCCAAAAGAGATATAAGGACTCCCTGAAACAACATCTCAGGCTTGGCCAGATTGATCACCAACAATGGTCCACCCTGGCCTCACATCGGGAGGCATGGAGAAGCACTATCCACAATGCTGCGGCCTCTTTCGAGAAGACACGCCGAATGGGTCTCGAAGAGAAACGACAACGCAGAAAGAACCGCAACTTGGAAAAAACATCACCCAAGGAGACTTTCTGCTGCGCTTTCTGCAACCGAACTTGCCTATCTCAGATTGGCCTTTTTAGTCATCAACGCGCTTGTAAAAAGCGTGGGATGAGTCCTTCCTGAATCTTCGTTCGCGAAGTAATGCCGAGAGAGATAACTATGCAGATCTTTGTTGCCATATAGTTAAATGTTTTAAGAGATATTGTAAGCATTCAAGAAATTAAAAGGTGAACAAGGGCATTGCTATCATGCCATAACTGGAAGGCTGCACACTCTCAAATGCTTGATTAAATTATGAACCTTTTGCGAGCTGTCAATTCCACACTGTATAAAATCTACATCATACTGGTAGCACTAGATTTTAAAAGGATACCTTATCAGCAGCAAACCTCAGAAGAAAAAATGATTCTAACTGCTATTTCCTAAGTAGGGGGGTATTCTACATAGTGCTGCTTGTTTTTTAAAATATATGTATGAACTTATAAAAGCAAATAAGATGGACGCACCGCTATTTATAAAAAATGTTCTATCTCATAGCATGTGTTTTCCAGTTCCTGGTGTTTGGATATTGTGGAAAACTCCTGATAAATTCATAAATAGACCTATGGGTGGTTTTAATTTTTTTTAAAAAATATCCCAGGGTATACTGTAATTCTTGTAAAATACTCAAAGCAAGGCACTCAGTTGAAGCTTGTCACATGCCTGGATGAGAAGTAAACATAAAACCCGAATCCCATCTAACCTGTTTGAAAATCTTGTCCCATTTGAAGCTGAACCTGATGAGGATGAGACATACACACTGCTGATTGATCCCTGAGCCATTTCTGGAAAAGAAAAAGCATTTTGAGAATTCATTATTTCTCAAATACAAATTTAATCTTAAAATACATTTAATAAAATATATTAGACAATAAACAGAACATCACTGAAAAATTTCAGAGATGTGAAACAATTAGCAAAACAGAAATATTAAAATTGCAGAAAAATATTAAACCATTCATCCCACTATATTTTAGTAAACCCTGCAGCAATATTGGGGTGATAATGAAAACCACATTTTCTTTTGTTCTATAAGAATAAAGAATCATATATTTATATAAAAAATATTCCACTGGAATCATAATTCCACTATTAAAATATAGTGGAAACATTTAAAAAATTATGGTTTATATAATTCACTGCGTAGTGCCATTATAAATACATAATCATATGCTGCGTTTATCTTGACAGTAGTTTGTCTTTCCTTCAATTCACCATTCAAATATAGAAGTACCATATATACTCATGTATAAGTTGACCTAATGTGTAAGTGAAGGGCATATCAAGGGGCCAAAAATATGGATAGTGGTAAGTCAAGGGTCATTTATGGAGAGGGGGACATGTCAAAGTAAGCCAGTCACCTTTAACTGCTGCCACCACCATTTCTCTATCCAGGCTTCTAATTGTGAAAATATTCAAAAAGATCAGAAGTGGTACTACAATGGAGGAAGCTTGTCAATGCTTCTTTTGGTTCCTTTTGGGGGTGGGTCAAGGTATAGTATTTGCACTGATCTGTGCTTAAGTCAATCCGGGGTTTCTGTCTAGATTTGTTGACTTTCTGGACTTATACATATTTTATGCAATCCTACCTGTCACATATGGTTCAAGAGCTTTGGGAACCAAGCTCCTTGCATTTTTTAGGTCCTCTGCAGAGCAACTGCCAGATTCCAATCCAAAAGCCATTCCCATTCGCTTTAACACTTCTATATCATCATGTATTTCAAATGCATTGTCAAAATTAAACAGATACTCAAACCTGCAGACAGTGAATGCAAGTAAGTCAATAAACTATGCACATATTTTTCATAAACATTTGCATCCAGCATATCATCTATTAAAATACGTTTTTAAAAATGCAATGAATATTGTTAGCAACCACACACTTCCAGTGTTTCGGATTAAGTTATACTAAATTCTGGATTATTTCAGGATATACAGTACTGCTATACACTGCAGTGTTTTAAGGAAGGCTGCAGTGTTTTGAGGAGCAGAAAGATCCACTTCTGATGTCCTCATTACAAGCCATTGGATCGGGACTCAATGCTGTGAAAAGTGTGTGCCATGGGGAGTGAGAGAAATGTTTCTACAGCAGTCTGAAATTTGCTACCTAAAACTAGTGGCAATTGGGGTCTAAAATCTTGTTTCAATGCAAAATGAATGGATGTGAACATTTGCTCATACAGTATTCCTAAACACTGGTGACATGCTAAAGTTACTTGCTTTTTATTCAAGAACACAAATTTGAATTGTGTGGGGAACAGAGATAATATCATGCAGTAAATGATCCAGATAAAATCTACGTTACTGTTTCATCCATTCTACAGGGGCTGTACTAGTCTAGATCTGAGGAAAGTGGCTCCCCAGGTGAGAGATCAGGAGTGGATAAGACTAAGACGGAGTCTCATGTGGCAACAAGACCTGTTACTCAAGAATTTTATCTGCAAACATTCAGGGTCTGAAGCAACTGGAACAAACCTTTCAAATGTTAAGACAAAGTATTTCTCACCTAGTCTTACCTTGGATTGTTACTACCAACAATTGCCAAATTTATATACCTAAATCTCTAGCACTGTACTGTATCTAGTATGTGGCATATCATGCTTATCTCAGCAGAGGATTCCACTGTTTTAACTCAGTTTGCACAAAGAATCCATTGGTAACACAGATCAAATTTTGGTAAAATCTACATTTCAAACTTGATCCGTATTAAGAAATTCAGACCCTCTTTCCAAACACATCCCTTATTGTGCATATGTACATTTCTTTTCTGATGAACGACTTATACTTTTCCATACACTTCTCCTACCAAAACCTACTTGTCATTAGAAATACTGCAGTCAATCACAGTCTTCTTGCTGGTGTTCACAATGATGAAGGGCAAGTGAATGACAGAATTTGAAGCTGGTGGTCTGTTTGCTTGCTGTTCTGCTTGACGATTTCGCTGAACAAGATTTTTAAAGGCAATTTGCTGTCAAGGGATGAAAATACGTTTTCATTTTATTTCTTTTTTCAACAATAAAGAAACAATTGCTTTTGTGTGTTAAATAATTATGGACACTTGAGTACCCTCAGAACTATACACACCCTGTATTGTGGAAGACTGTTTTTGGAAAGCGGCATATACAATTAGAATGAATTAAAGAGAAGGAATTTTAAAAACTAATTTTCCACTTTCAAGATTATAATCTGCAGACTAAGGGAGAAAGGAACCATAGATGATACTGCTCCTCTAATGATGAAAGGGTAGGATACTTTCCAAGGACAAGAAAATGACAACAATACAAGGTAAGGGAATTCTGAGAAGTGAGAAAACCTGTTTTCTGGACCAGTGCAGAACCGCAAATTTAGTCTCAACATCCTATTTCCCTGTCTTTTGCAAAATCCAGGAAATGAGTCTGAAAGTACTATCACTGAAACACTTGTAAAATGTGACTTGAAGGATGTGCCTTTGAGGTTGTTCCAGATGATTACGGTATTGTTTCTAGCACAGCATTTTAGAACAAACTTTCATAAAGAAGGTTAACAATAAAAATATTACCTGAACATATGATACAAATGATGTCAACTAATATAACTAATACTGGATGCCAATAACTAATCAATAATTAAAATCATACTATGACTCACAGTGAAAACTCACACACTGGAGAACTCACTGTGTAGGACCATTATGGTCAAGAAGAAGGAGCCAGGTATCCATACATTGATTCCTATCACTGCCTCGGGAAGGCAAGAGATAACATGCCTTTAAAAAAGTATTTCCTGTAGGATCTCTGGTTCCCATTCAGTTCATTCCCAAGCCAATACAAACGGAAAATGAGGAAAAGAAAATCTGCAGAGAAAGGAAAAAATGGTCTTGCCACCCTAGGGTGGGTCAGAGGATTCCTCCTCTGTGGCTAGAATGAATCTTCATGGTAAGTTCTTTAATGTGCCATTCTCAGCTAGCAGAGAAGCCATCCATGCACGGAATGAGATTCTAAGTAAGACCTTGTGTAGGGACTTTATATATAGGTCTTGGGCATCAAAAATATATTGAATCCAGAGCATGGCCGCTCTAGGAATAAGGGATGCTGTGGAAAATGCGTAAATTGTGAGAGTAGAGGTTTCATAGGTGCACTTAGAGGATGATTATGTTCTTTTCTTACCAAGGTGTTTCAGGGCAGATATACAAACTGAAAAGATCATTGGATGTACTTGGAATTTTGGTCAAACTTGCCAGCACATTGCAAGTGGGTGCATAGGAGCAATTTCTGATTGGGTTTCATACCTATTTAAGATGTCTATTTGCATTTCAAACCTGTACTGGTGACTGCCTAAAGCCCCTTGAAAAAAGTAATTATCTCTTATTTATCTCTATTCTGATTGTTCAACAGTACTAGCTAGGGCTGAAGTACATTCAGGAGCAATTAACCAAATTTTGAAGTAACCTCTTTGAAGTAGGGGGCACATGGGTGCATTAAAGGCTAAGATTGCCTTCTGTTAAATCAACCACCCAATGAACAGCAGCAGCAATTCCAGAGGAGGCAGCTATAACCATGAGATATGCATTTTCATAGCTCCAATGAGAAGTTAACATTTTGGTATTTGGATATGCTTGGGGGCTGTCTTTGGATTTGGCCTTAGGTTTTCCAACTCCACATTCATCCCAAAACAGAATGTGGCACAAAGGAGAAGGGATGCAAAGGTAGGAGAAGTAAAGAAGCAAGATCTAAAACTATTACTACCCAAGAGAGCTAGTGAAGGGCTGGTTTTTTAGGTGACAGGGTGGATGGAGTGGAAGAACATTAGCAAAAGAAAGGAGGGGTGTAGTGTGTGACCTTTCCTGGCCAAGAGAAGTTGAAAGAGCTGAAGAGGACCCAAGGGTCCAACATGAATTACATCCCCACAACACATAATCCCTTGCCTCCCTTTAGTGTCGACAGGAGTTAAACAATGTATGGATGGCTCCCTCTCTGCTGGCTGAGAATTGGGACTCTGAAGGAAACTGATATAACAATACAAACTAATTTACTAAAGCAGATAGTATTCTAAAATAATACCTGAAGAATTAGTTCTTGAAGTTGTGATTGTTTTTGCTTTATTCTTTCAAGTCTTCTCTGTCTCTCCACCTTAACAAACAATAAAACCTCATTAAAGACGAGCAAGACAATTGTGAGAGCCATTGTAAGGTTTTGATGCCTTTTAACAATATACTAGTAACAGTAAAAACTGAAAGCTCTATACAGAACTCAAGAACTTCCAAAACAATTATTGTGAGGCTGAAGTGGTTTTTCCCTTAGTTCCAGAAACCACTGCCAAGTAGCATCTATTTCTGAAGGAGAGGTAAGTTCAAAAGTGGTTTGTACTATGTACTAGAACTAGCTGTTCAGATTTTTAAAATGCCGAAATATTTAAATACCTCAGGTATGCTGAAGTAGATCCTATATACCAGGGGTGCTCACACTTTTTCAGCATGTGAGCTACTTTTAAAGCAACCAAGTCCAAAAGATCTACTTGCCCCCGCCGCTGTGCACTCCTGCCGCTGTGCGCTCTTGCCACCGCGCGCACTCCTGGTGCTGTTTTCCGCCTGCGCAGCACTTCTTCTACCTGCGGGGCATTGAGGAAGGAGAAAGCAAGAGGCGGGGCATCCAGAGGGAGCGCTCCACCCTACCTGTTACGCCAGCAACGGAGGCTGCACAGCTGCTTCTGGATGAGAGAGTGGCAGGGTGTTCCCTCCAGAGGCCCCGCCGCGTGTTTCCTTCTTCCTGCAATGCCCCGCAGGCGAAAGAAGCACCGCAAAAGTGGAAGCCAGCAGCAAGAACGCGCGTGCGCACAGGGTGTGCGCGCGCATGGCAGGAGCGCCCCATCCGGCTAGTGAGGCCCGAAGATCACCTGGAAGAGGGCCGAAGATCTACTAGTAGCTCCCGAGCTACCTAATGAGCACCCCTGCTATATACTATTTGCTATTGTAGTTATTGTGTGAGGAAAATGAAAAATTATCTACCATATTTTCCAGCATACTAGACAACTGGGCGCATAAGATGACCCCCCACCCAACTTCTCAATTAAAAAATTCAATTTTTGGATATACTCGCTGTATTAGATTACCCCTCTTGCCAGCTCCTTCAGGCCCTGAGGCCTCCTTTCCTGGGCCTTGAGGTGGCTTCTTGGCTCCATAGAGGCTTCCTCCCCTCCACCGGCAGCCAGTCCCCACCGCAACCAGCCAACAGCCATGCTCATCACTTCCTGTTTTGGATCCAAAACAAGATGGAGGCTCCTAACAGGCGAGGGAGGTGGGCAGCTGCCCTGCGCTGGAGCAGGGTACCTGAAGCAGCAGCAGCAGCTGCTGCTGCACTCCTCTGGCACCACTTGGCTCCCACTGCCAGGCTTCAGCCTCACCGAGGGGCTCTTCCACTCCATGCCCGCCTTGGATGTCAGTGCGGCAGCGGCGGAGGAGGCGATGCGGCTGTCCAGTGAGTATATCGCCTCCTTCTCCACCACCGCACTGACAGCCAAAGTGGGCAAGGAGTGGAAGAGCCCCTCAGGGAGGCTGAAGCCCGCCAGTGGGAGCCAAGCGGTGCCAGAGGAGCGTAGCTGCTGCTTCAGGCGCCCTGCTCCATCACTGGGCAGTTGCCCACCTCCCTTGCCTGTTAGGAGCCTCCATCTTGTTTTGGACCTAAAGCAGGAAGTGATTTTTTTTATATCCGGCATACTAGACGACCCCCAAGTTCAGAGAGGATTTTCCAGGGTTAAAAAGTTGTCGAATACACCAGAAAATATGGTACTCAGGTAGCCTGTCAAAAATGATCTCTGAATAAAAGAAAATATTTCCAAAAGTTGAAAAATGTGAACATTGAAGGATATATATTCTTATTTGGCCAGTATTTAAAATATATAAGGATTAAATTATTCAGCCAGAAAAAATAAATTTATTATAACAAAACCATGTATTACAAGGGATGCTTTATGGAATCTGTTTTCCTGCACTTCAAGGTTCTGTTTACTGTCAATAGTTACTGAAGTGGAACTCTACCATTCATTATCATTATACTATCATAAACTTGTGATTTTTAAAAATGATTTTGGCATATAAGAGTGGGAAGTATAGCCTGGCTCTCCTTTCCAATCAGTGCTGCCTTCACATTGTGTGAGGAAAATGGAAAAATTAGATATTCTTTCTAATCTACATTTTTACTTGGTCTTTATGAAACAATTCCACAATTATTTTTCGAAGACACTACAATTTTGAAAGTCGGGACATTTCTCCACTATACTGAACTTGGATCAGAATTCAGTGCCAAAGTAAAGGCAAGTGAAGAACCTGGAAGTGATGGAAAGTGCTAAATCTTAATACCTAACCAGAATACATAAGCAACCTGTATTTTAATGACAAATATGCACAGCATTTTACCTCTAAATTCTGACATTCCTGAGCTGAATTAGTAGGTAGGCCAATCCATTTTATTTCTTTCTTCTCCTTGGAAATAATATTCATGGCCATAAGAACATTTAAGGCATCATATACACGGCGTCTAATATTCTTCTGATCATACGCCTGCTGTAGATATAGTGAATTAAGAGCATTAGGTCATCCTTCACTCAATATTTGGAAACATAATAGTACAGCTGTAGTGGGATACAACCAACATAATGTCGCAACTGATTAACTACAATAGGGCTTTCCCCCCCTTACAAACCTGACTCAGAATTATTTATACAATAGAACAAATGAACAGATCAGCAAAAGGGAATGTTGCACAGGATTGGTGGCACCGGATATGTCAAAAATACTTTTCTCACTTTTTAACTGAGGGAGCTTGGTATCTTGGGGATTGATATTTGGGAAATTATAGTTGTGTGTTGTTTCAGTTCCTTTTCCTAAATGCTACCTGTATTGACTGTATGTTTTGTTGCTTGAAGCAAGTTATTGAATTTATTGGGGCACACAATTAAATCAACACAACAGGACCAGTGAATACCAAATTTAACCGGGAGTTAGTTGGAAAATTTAAGGGGAACATCAAGAAACATGTTCAAGAGGGACTCAAGCTCTACTCTTACAAAGCAAGATTCCAGATGACCAAGTTGGTATGTCAGCCATCAACAAGGAAGTATAAGGTTAATAAGAAGTTAGAGAAAAAAGCTTAACAACAGGGTAAATAGGTCATTTCTTTTTTTGGGGAAAAAAATCAATTCCCTGGGCCTATAATGGCACAGTGGGGCGCAGGGCTGGATGGCAAAACTATACTGCTTTTGGGGATAAATTTTCTTTCTTTCCTAGAAACCCCCAAAGAGGATGGAGATGCTTTCAAAGATTTAACCTGCTGAAGTCCTCAACTTCAATCAGTTGCCCACCCTAACCACAAACAAAGTGTGAATGAGGCAAAACATGCTGGGAAAAGTAAATGCACTTTTATTATCAAACAGGAAAACCGTGAACAACTCCAAAATATATGATTTCTGTAAAATGAATGGAAAAGGGATAAAAATAATGTCAAGAAGAAAAACCAACAGGGTCAAAACTCGAATATTTTGGGTTACTCAAATACATAACTTTAGTATAAAAACCTAGCTACAATGAAAATTAAGGTAGAAAAATATCAGTAAGCTGAGGGAAAGGGAAAAAAGTAGAGGTGGACAAAGGGACTAGTGTGGCACCAAACCCTTTTTTGTATATCACACAATACCCACATGAAAAAAAGATCAAAATTCAGTGGCAAATTACTAAATGCATTTTAATCTATTATCAAAAGAAACATTATACACCCCAACACTGACTGTCATCAAGAAGATAGTCAATATCATATTCAACATCTTAGTAATTATAGTTTTAATTTAAATACAATTAAAAGTTTATTTTCTTACAAATATAAATTAAATAAAATGAATATAAATGGGAGACAGCATTAGCTAATAATTAATTGTATTTTTCTATTTTTTAAGGCAGGGTGGTTGTTTTTGGCCCTGTCCTGTGGTCTGAGGGCTTCTGCAGAATTACTGGCTTGCATGGGGATGGAGCTATTATCAACTAGATATGTATGCCTGCTTCCTCAGTCTTTGAACCCCAGTCTTTGAAGAGAAAACAGAAGGAGAGCTATGTTTTGAAACCCCTTGTCTCTTTTTCCCCTTGTGTAGTTAGACACACTGTGTATAGTTTGGGTTACTGTATATCAGAGAGACTACTACTGAAATTGAAAAGACGTGGAAAGGCCAAGGGCATGTGGCTAATCCCCCCATGAGGAAAGGTACCAATGTTTGGGATTATTTATCTTTGAAAAAAGACAGTGAAATGGAGAAAAGCTAACAGTATAGAAAATTATCCTTTATTTGGACAACGTAGATACATGTAAGCAGACTATCCCAAAACTTGCAAAACTCAGAACAGAATGGGTTTTAAAAGATAGGAAGGATATTGGGTGCAAACTAGAGTACTTCAAAAATTAGAAAAATAATTTTTATGGTGCATGTATTGAAAAGATTCAAACAGAAATATATTTACCGATTCATTTGGTGAGATGTGAGCATCTGCGGTACTGAATTCTGCAACTAATTCATCTGCTACCTCATTATATGAGGTAGTTCCTTTCCTCTGAACCTTCTCACAAACCTTCATTGAAAAGTGTCTCAAGCCCTTACCATTCTTCTCTCCCTTTTTATTTCGCTTCCTATAAAAACAAATCCAATGAGTTATATGTAGACAATAAAAAGAGTTAAGTGATTTGTGGAACTAAGGTATGCTGATATCTGATTCACTTGTTGCATTGAATAATTACAACAAACATTGAATTAAAATAATATACGATCTTTCTTAATGTGGAAAAGGTGCATTCAGTTATAGTTGGCATTTCCTGCAAATAATTTTATTCTGTTTTGTACACTACATTGGAATCCTATGGGTTAACTGGATATAAAAATATGTATATATAATAAATGAAACTTGCTCTAACTGTAGCCAACGTAGCAGATACATTTAGAAAGGTTCAACATAGAACATGTCAAATTTAGGTTTTGTTCGTTAAAAAATAAACACAATGTAAGAATTTAACGCTTTTAAGGTGTATATAACACAATTTGCATATTTAAATATTGCCCCAATACTTGGAAAATCCACAGAATTAAACACATATACTTTCAAACGGTAAACATGTCTTATTTGTATATAATAATCTTATGTACAGGTTAATTTTGTAGTTTGCAATATATCAAAATATATATCTACTTTTTAAGGGCGATATTCACTTAAGGAAAAAATTAACTCTAGCTTAAGAATCCATATATGTTTCAGTAGTGACTAAGGCAGTGATTAAACACAATAATTAAATGTCAACTATTAGAAAGTCAAGACTTCAAGTCATGCATTCCCAAAGCATTCTGTCTAGCTGATGAAAATTAATGGATTATTATTACTTTTATTTATATCCTACTTTCTTCCCTTAAACTCAAAGTAACCCACAACGCTAAAAATAGTTCAAATTACCATTTTAAACCGGCAACATGTAAACATTAAAATAGTGAATTTTACTCACCCCACAGACCAAGGTGAAGAATCTGCAGTCTGGTTCTGTGATACAAAGTGTGTGTTGGGTGTATGTGGACTTCCTACCAAAATAGCATTGGGGGCTGAAGGTCTCTGAGGCGTTCCAATAACCTACAATTAAAATACATAATAATGATTCTCAAGTTTTGGTTAATCCTGTACACTTTCTTAACATGGTACACTGCAAAATTCATACCCCACAGCCATAACTGAAAATACTTATGGAACTTTCTTCCCATCACATCTATTGCAGGCCTCTGTAGTACCAAAAAGACTATTTTCGAAAGTTTCCTAGATCTGAGCATTAGGATACATAAATCTGCAGAAATAAGCTGATTTTGCTAATACTTGTGAAAGTAGAAATGTCCAGAGTAAATTAATAATTAGATACAAGCCCAAGAAATTTCACAAAAGAGTGCTCCTCTTGGATTATCTCCTCAGAATTCTTCAGGCAAGTAGGTAATAAATTATTTTCAAGTAATTCAAAAACTCAAAAAAGTAGTATAAGCTTAAATATGCTTATCCAAAAGCAAGGCCCACTGTAACAAAAAAGAGTTTGCCCAGTGAAGAATGCAGAAGACTACAACATTTAATTAACTCTGACTACATTATTTAATACGAAAGTATATGCAGGTGCTAATTCAAGGATTGTCTACATTTCCACGAAACTACACACTGTGCATATTAGGATTTTCTGAACTCAATCTGAATTCCAGTATTAGCATAGATACAATATTAGAAATATGAGGTTCCATAGGAAAAACAGAAAAAAATGTATCCAGGGGGAAAACCTTTTCCATTTCCAATAATGATAATAATAATAACAACCACCACCTAATAATAATAAATACCTTATGTCTGCTTGACACTAGAGAGAACTAACAGACAAAATAATTTGCTTTGTATATAGCTTCCCTATAGTTCAGGCATTCCTTACTGTTCAGAACCTTGTAACTCAGTTTGTAACAAAAATGAAGTTTAATTTTTAAAATAATTTTCTGAACTGTATTTTTAATATACCAAATATGGTGACTTTAAGCTAAATAAGAAATTGTACTTTCTCTATACTGAACAGAACACATAGATTCAGTTTGCTTCAAGACATGCAGATTTATATGATATGAAATAAGTAATGCAAGTAATCTTAAAGGAGTCGGGGAGCTTTTATTTTTTTCTTCCATAACAAGATAAGAACATAAGAAGAGCCATGCTGAATCGGGCCTCAGCCCATCTAGTCCAGCATTCTGTGTCACACAGTGGCCCACTAGTTGTACACAGGGATCTCTAGCAGAAAGGAGGGCAAAACCCTCACCTGCTCCCGACCCCCCACAACCAGTACCCGGGGAAATCCTGCCTGCCTCCATCAACACAGAGGTGGCACTTGGATGTCCATTTCAGTAGCTACTGATTCCCTTGGTATCCATGAATCTGTCTAATCCTGCCTTGAAGCTGTCCAGGCTGACCGCTGTCACAACCTCCTCTGGAAGTGAGTTCCATAACCCAATGACCCTCTGGGTGAAGAAATATTTCCCTTTATTAGTCCTAACTTTCCTACCTTGGAGCTTTAGGGAGTGCCCCCTAGTCCTAGTGTTGGGTGACAGAGAAAATATTTTTTCTTTATTCACCTTTTCTATCCCATGCATGATTTTATACACTTCGATCAAGTCACCTCTTAAACGCCGTTTTTCAAGGCTGAAAAGACCAAGGCGTTGCAACCTGATTTCATAAGGGAGCTGCTCCATCCCTTGGATCATTTTTGTTGCCCTTCTTTGTACCTTTTCCAGTTCCGTTATATCCTTCTTGAGGTGCGGTGACCAGAATTGTACACAGTACTCCAGATGTGGCCTCACCATAGATTTGTAGAGAGGCAATACAACATTTGCTGACCTATTTTCGATTCCCTTCCTGATCATGCCAAGCATAGAATTTGCTTTTTCACTGCTGCAGCGCACTGGGTTGACATCTTCATTGAGCTGTCCACCAAAACCCCAAGATCCCTTTCCTGGTTTGTCTCAGAAAGCTTTGATCCCATCAGTTGATAAGTGTATTTGGGGTTCTTTGCCCGATGTGCATGACTTTACACTTGTTTAGGTTAAAATGCATTTGCCACTTTGTTGCCCATTCACTCAATTTCGAGAGATCTTTCTGGAGCTCTTTACAGTCAGTTTCATTTTTAACTACCCTGAACAGTTTAGTGTCATCTGCAAACTTTGCTACCTCACAATTTACTTCTACATCCAGATCATTTATGAATAAATTAAAAAGTAACGGTCCTAAAACTGAACCTTGGGGTACGCCACTTCTCAAGATCTCTTAACTATCTTATGAAAACAATTATTTGTGTCTTCCCAACCTGCTTATACATTTCTGTTTTATTCTATACAGATAACCTGTGAGTCAAAAATGTTAGAATAACTTGCACCATCAGATTTTCTAACAAACTTACCACTTGTTGTGCTATGTTGACATTAGACTGTCCAAATGTTTTCGGTAGGAGCTGTTTTCCAAGCGTATTTACTGTGGAAGGGTGAACAGCTACTAATGAAACTACACCTGGAATATTTGAACAATCAAAAGTTAAATCATGGGGCATATTGAAGACATTCGCTTTTAAAGTTTGTCAGTTCCATTGTAGCATATACTTTTAAATTTAA
The DNA here is from genome assembly GCA_030556195.1 of Anolis apletophallus. NCBI lineage: Eukaryota > Metazoa > Chordata > Lepidosauria > Squamata > Anolidae > Anolis > Anolis apletophallus. The sequence continues at coordinate 86,767,674 of JARBWK010000004.1, forward strand.
AACAACTGGATACACAGAGTATCTCAAAAACATATACAGAGTATCTCAAAAACATTCAACAGTTACCATTAGGGATTATTTAAAAGCGAACACTCTCTTCACCATATTCGTAGGGGATGTGTTTCTGACAATACAGTATGTACCTAAAACCACTGATATAACTGAATGCCATAAAATTATTTGACTCTGGGTCCCAGGATACCACAGAGGTGGATTGGATGACTAAAGTGATTCCTAGAGAGAAACTTTCTAGCAGGATCTGTAGTAATTTCTAGGACAGGCATCCTTAAACTGCGGCCATCCAGCTGTTTGGGCCTCCAACTCCCAGAAGCCCTAACAAGCTTGTTCAATTGTCTGGGAGTTGAAGGCCCAAACAGCTGGAGAGCCACAGTTTGAGGATGCATACCATAAAAATGGCCTGGAGGTCGTAACAAATTCTTAGGCTGACCATATTATCTGGGCACAGGGAAGTGAAATTACAAATATGGGTCCCACAGCTATAACAATAATTTAATCAGTTATAAATTCAATCTTCAATTGATTATATATAATGTTCAAATTGTCAAATTGTAATGCACTGGTAGCACTTTCAATTCAGAGTGGTTATTTCACAACACCTCTCTATTATTGTAATCTTGAACCCTGTTAATGGTGTGTGTGCGTATTTTTAAAAAGTGCATATTCCCCTCCTCAAATTATAAGGTGTTGTGGAGGGGATGGAAATGCTGCCTTTATCTGGTCAGCAGGCAGGGTACAGGATCTGAAATTCATTTCACTTCCTGATATTATACACATGACTGCACATACATATATAGGGAGATGAATAATTAATTAATAGTTTTACAGAGTACATATCTGATGAAATGATTTAAAAATACCAATCCAAACACCTACGTTTGCTGAAATATTTATTCTTGTTGATTTTTTATAAGTCACTTTGAGAATATCCACACCCACCATTTAACCAGTTTTCTGTTTTGGTTCAGCTATAACAGGCATGGACAAACTTCGGCCCTCCAGGTGTTTTGTACGTCAACTCCCACAATTCCTAACAGCCTACCAGTAGGCTGTTAGGAATTGTGGGAGTTGACGTCCAAAACACCTGGAGGGCCAAAGTTTGCCTAAGCCTGAGTTATAAGATGCCTGTTTTCAAATTCTAGTGATAATTTACTGTGATACATTTAATGTTTCTTTAGAGCTTCAGTTTTACCCTCCAAATTATGTAGTAGAGAGAAGTTTTGAGTGCTATCTTTTGTATGAATACTGCCACCCTGTGGTACAAACCTTCACAAAAAATGTGAGCTCAGTGATATGATGTGAATAATATCACTTGTCAAGGTACAGAAATATTTTAAGATGTGAAAGAAGGCAGTTTACTAGGTCCAAATTTTTAAATATATGTTTACACAGCTATGTTAAGCTGGCTTGATACAGGACAAAAATACAAGGACTGCAGCAGTCACACACAGAAATGACAGTCAAATGAAAGAATATCCTCCACATAATGAACTTGTCATCTATATAAATAAAAATGTAATGTTAGTTGGTGGGATTAACATAACTCAAAAAACACTGGATGAATTGACACCAAATTTGGACACAATACACCTATCAGGCCAATGAGTGACCATCACTCATAAAACACTGAAAAACACAGCTGAGGGGACTTAAAAGCCAAAAGATGCTACAGCGCATGCGCAAAAACGACCCCCCCAGCGCGGCAAACAAAACACACAATAGCATATCCACTCTCTCTTCCGGACTATAGCTACCAGCATCCCCTAGACCAGGCCCTTTATGAGAGGATGGTGATCCAACTGCACTGCTTCCAAGATGCAAGCTATCTTCTCCTTGGATTTTTTTTGAGAGCATCCCAATCCCTGCATATTTCTAATTTGCTATTCCTGGATTGCAACTCCCAGCAACCCTCCAGACAGATTAGATAGCAATAGGTAGATAGGTAGATAGATCAAACAGGAGGACTGCTGGGAGTTGCAGTCCAAGAATAAGTAGAGAAGGAAGAAAGGAGAGAGAGCAAAAGGGAAAGAAAAGGTGGGGGGAGAGAAAGGAAGAAGAGAAAGAAAGGAGAAAGAAGGGGGGAAGATTGGCTATAGCAACGTGTGCCATTTTTTTAGCAGACAACACATTCAAAATATGTTCTTACCTTTTCCTGGGCTAAGGTTTTGGTCTATAAAAACTTTTAATTCTCCATTAGCTTCAATTAGGCCAGCCTAGGACAAAGAATTTTTAATAAAAATCAATGTGGATTTCTTTATATACAAAGTACACTCCTATACCAGAGATCCAAATGTATATTTATTTATTTATTTAATTTGTCGTGTTAGAAGCAAATTGAGAATACAGTTATAATGTATTTAAAAAGCCACAAAATTAAAAACTTGGCATTATGCTAAATTTCCTTTGACCAGAAGCTGGCCACTTCAAGTGCCTCTGGTGTCACTGTAAGAAGGTCCTCCACTGTGCATGTGGAACGCCTCAGGCTATATTGTAGTAAGTGATCTGTGGTTTGCTCTTCTCCACACTCGCATGTTGTGGACTCCTTTATAGACCATTTTTTGAAGACTAGTTCTGTATCTTGTGGTACCAGAGTGCAGTCTATTCAGCACCTTCCAGGTTTCCCAGACAATTTGTCACCTGATTTCATTGTTACTGTTTAGAAACTTTTTTCTTTTGATAGTTTATGGAAATGTGAGTGTTAGATGTTAGTACTTATTCACACTTGCTTGCTCATTCACACACCTGCACAATTAGAAAAAAGTAGGTTTTAAACACATCTAAAAGATATTATCTGAATTATTTAGGAAGACACTGAGAAAAGGAAAGACATTAATCTAGTGCCTTGACATATTTTTGCAATAAGGATACTTGAAGACACAACTAAATCCTATTGCTAGTTCTAACAATAAAATAGTTGCTGGGGCAAAAAAACTTACACAGCTGATAATTTAACAAGTCCCATTTTTTCAAGTGGTCTATACTAACTCACTGCCTCTATTCTGATGAGATCAATATTTCAGATTGAGCTAAGTACCAATAAGTAGTAATGTCTTTCCTTTCTCAAATGGCATCTTTTGATAATACTTAAGCTTTCTATACATTGACCACTTAGGTTGATTTAGAGGCAGATAAACCCCATGGTGGTCAAATACTGCACAGAGCTGATCCAGGGTAATGTGGGTTAAGGCTAACATTACACGAACAACATGGCCTGAATTTACAAAGTCAGGCAAAAGTTTTAATTCCCAGTCATCCCACGTCTCTCATATTGAAGCAACTTTCCCCCTGTCGTCTCTCGGGTTCAGGCAATCAAAGAACACAGTCTGATAATCTCCTCTCCACCATCCTTCACGTAACAGCAGCCTTTGACTGTGACATGGGTCCTACCTGTTTGCCATCACATAACATGACATCAGTGTGCTGGGAGAGGAGGGGGGTTCTCCCAACCAGTCTACATGTCACAGCATGTGACAGCAGACTGGTAGGATGGGGGATGGGAGCAGTGGCGCCAAACTACATTTGGCAGGTTTGGGCAGTGGGTACTCCCTCCTGCCTCTGCAGCAGACTATACCCATGCCAATCTGGCATTTGGTATGCCAGATCATCTGTAGCTTTTGAGTCAATATAGATCTGTCCTAAGTGCAAGAAAGCAAGTAATGGAAAACCAGTTAACACTTTTATTTTAAATTTTATATATTTTACTGCATTTGGGCCAACAATGAACGAATTCATACAGATTTTGTGAAAATTGTGCAACAGTAGATGAAAGCAAAGAATGTGGCACAGAATCCTATTTGTATCTATTAAAAAATAAGCAGTGGCAAGCTTGCCAGCTAAGTGTTTACTTTATTCTCACTCCCATCCCGTACGCACACTTCAACAACAGCTTATATAATTGCCAACTGGAAATTCTACATACATACATACATACATACACACAATATACACAGTCATCTCATCTAGCAACTAGTGGCTTGATTTCTATTAGGAACAAAATTTGCAATACCGCATCCTATTTTTTTCTGATGCCAGTGCTTTGTACAATGCTCACCTGCACTTATGGATACAACCCTACTGCAAGGTTGATATTTGTTCTTGTAACAAAAGTATCAGGCTTCTGTCTGCTACCTTAAAAACCTTTAAAAATACAGTACTTGTTTTGCTCCCAACTGCTTTTCCCTGGGCGTAAAGTAAGTGTGACAAAATAAAAAGAAATGGGTTCCCTGAGACCAACAAGACAAATAGGTCCACTGTTACCAAAGTAGAGCAATACCCAGCATATATTTCACAGCTTGTACAAGATACAATAAACAAAACTCTACAATAAACATAAGTTTGTTGTGTTCACAATACTGATTGTAGTCTTTTGAAGAAAAAATGATATCAATCGTGAAGAGTTTCTGTTTCCTTATTTAGATCTTCTACCCTTGAAGGGGAGAGTTTGCAATCACAGGTTCTTTGAGGCAGATTCATCATTTGAGGTAATAGTTTCAGAATCTCATCACAGCTGCTTTCCATGACTAGTACAGTTGTCACAAGACCTCACAAGCATTCAGACTGGAGGTCAGACCTGGCTTTTGCTGCCATGACCTGACCTTCATAACAGGTGCAATTGGACACTAGGTGACAGAAATTTATTAGATTTTACAAGCCCAGCTTGTATCCTAGTGTATCTCACTAACACCATATGCTAAATAACTTGAACAAAACAATTGGGGAATCTCTTAAGACGGGAGTGCTGTGAACCCAAAGGAGTGGGCCTAAAAAAAACAACATACAAGATAAAAAGAACAAACACATATATTTTATATATCTATACCACTATGAGTATGTTTAAATTAAAGAGTAAAAAATTGTGATATACTGTATGTCTGAAAATATTTCTAATTGTTTCTTGAAAATTCTAAGTATTTCTGATTAAAGTCTACAGGCAAAATCTTTTCCCTCAAGAATGCACCCCCCAGTTTTTCATAGAACTATTATGTGATTTAACAATTTTCAAAACCCCTTTTTGACATAAAAGTAAATACATTTCAACCAACCAATACAATACAAGTTAAGTTGGCAAGACATAGCAATGAATCATTTTTATTGTCATGCGCCCTTTCAAAAAAAACAACTTGATACATTAAAAAATTATAGAAAACTTTCATTTAGATAGAAAACAAAATTTTATTTACTCATACTCTTTTTCTACTTTTCACTTTATCCTCTGTTATGAAACTGGTAGCCAACACATTCCTTGCAAAGTAAGTGTGCTATGATTCTGTAAACTAGGCCCACAATTTCCAGTGTTCGACTCTGGACCAACTGCCATTTCCAAAGACTGATCAGAAAATCTCATTGTGCAAATAGCCATAATCCATCTAGATCAGTGATTCTCAACGTTCCTAGTGCCATGACCCCTTAATACAGTTCCTCATGTTGTGGTGACCCCCAACCATAAAATTATTTTTGTTGCTACTGCATAACTGTAATTTTGCTACTGTTATGAATCGTAACGTAAATACCTGATAGGATACATTTTCATTCACTGGACCAAATTTGGCACAAATACCCAATACGCCCAAATTTGAATACTGGTATGGGGGGGGGGGGTGCGTTGGGGTGTGTGTGGATTGATTTAGTTATTTGGGAATTGTAGTTGCTGGGATTTACCGTTAACCTACAATCAAAAAGCATTCAGAACTCCACCAGCAATGGAATTGACCCAAAACATGGCACACAGAACTCCCATGACCAACAGAAAATACTGGAAGGATTTGGTGGGCATTGACCTTGAGTTTTGAAGTTGTAGTTCACCTACATCCAGAGAGCACTGTGGATTCAAACAATGATGGATCTGGACCAAACTTGGCACGAAGACTCAATATGCCCAAATGTGAACACTGGTGGGAGTTTGGGGGAAATAGACTTGACACTTGGGAGTTGTAGTTGCTGAGATTTATAGTTCACCTACAACTAAAGAGCATTCTGAACCCCACCAACGATGGAATTGGGCCTAACTTCCCACACAGAACCCTCATAACCAACAGAAAATAATGAGTTTTCTGATGGTCTTTGGCGACCCCTCTGACACCCTCTCGTGACCCCCCCCCCCCAGGGGTCCCGACCCCCAGGTTGAGATACACTGATCTAGATGCTACCATACCCATGGCTGACTTCATCAGAAAGCAGCTGACACAATAACCTAAGCTGACCAAGATACTCCTGGTTATAGCCATCACTTGATATCCATGACAGAAAAACCAACAGGCTTCAAACTTGTTTTTTTCAAGTGACATACCCTATCCCAAATATGATGAGTATGTTTGTGTATCTCTAACTGGAAGCACCTCCATGTTAACTAGATCCATTATCACCACTATATTGTTTCTCTGACCATGAAAAAAACCCAGACATAAACACAACTTACATATCAATGATAACAAATTTCAACTCACTGAACATTTTCTGTCAATAGTCATACAGATACTAAATTCCATACAGCAATGACAAGGAGTCAAACAGATGCCCCACAACATCGCTTTCTGAAAAAGGTCCTCAGAAACAACCAGGTATTGTTAAGAAGTACCTTCTGAGGCCATACCTGACAAGACAGTTCAGAAGGTTCACATAATTAACACGGATATATCCATCCAGTTTTGGTAGTAAATAAATCTACTGTGATGATCAAGCTGTGTCAACTATCATGGCAGATGTTCTTTACTTACTAAAACATAAAAATGGAGACTGCTTATAAATTACCCAATTTGGTGGGTCCAAAGTAGCTTTAACAATGGTCTCATAAATATTAACACTTTAAGGATTTTGTCCAAAACAACCAACAAAAATGTAACTTGTAAAATGATGAGCAAGCAAATGCATTACAAGCAGCATTGTTTTACCTTTCTTAACATACATTACTTTTTAGCCACATTTGCTTTGAATGGATTTTTTGATTTATTTGCCTCTATCAATCCCTTACTGACATCAGGTACCAGTACAGAACTTGGACTGCTTATTTTCATTTCGACAAATAATGGTTCCAGACCCTCTACCTTCCCACACTAGTTGGCATCATAGCATTTACTTTTAATATTTTTGTACATATAATTTATATAATAATATAACGTGATAATTCTACCTCTTCATAAATTTATAAGCAGCATTTTCTGATCTTGCCCAAGTTCTACTAAAGTTAGAATCCTTTTATTTCCCCTAAGTTTCCAAGAAACAAATCCTTGACCATATTTGTATATGTATATCTATAAACCAATTAAGGGCCATGTAAATGTTTTGCGTGCATTTAAAGCATAGATTGGAAAATATAGCTAGTGGGAGGAGGGGCTATTTTGGGAACTGTGCAAGCCCTTGAGGCCTTCTCTTGTTTTGTTTATCTGATATTATTATTACTACTATCATTATTAAACTTAAATGTAAGCTCCATATAATTGTTTGCCTGTCAACCTGCTGTTTGAGCAACAGAAATGAGAAGATAGGATGGGGTCAGAAGAGCTTCCCACTTCCCAGCAAATGTGCTAAGGCAGCTCCCTACTTCTAGTGGACTTTAATATGAAAAAATGGCAAAAGCAAGAAGAAAACCCCGTAGTTATTTGTAAGCTATTGTACAAGAATCCAAAGGATTAGTAACAAGGAGACCTTTCTCCCTAACTCACCTAATAACATATGTTATTTTGTATGTTTATGCCATTTACTGTAGAAAGCAGCAGAAAACCTCAGCAATATACTGAGATATTGGCACTTTCTTTGAGGACTGATGGCACTGTACACCCAACAAGAATGGACAAAATGTATGCTATGGTGGAATTCATGACAAAATATGGTGAAGAGATGCAGGCCATTCTTGGTGCCAGGGAACCTTAACAGTTCTGATGCAAAAGGGAGCGCTGGGTGCAGCTGACAATGCCTATCAAAGTAGCTAGATGGACCCTTTCTGCATGCATCCTCCATGGTCACAGAGGGAGCGATCAGATTATTGGTCCCAATGATATACTAGCCATATAAAGTGTTGAAAAGGTAAAGGCAACAGAAAAGATTTTCTGGATTTTCTTTGTCTGCATCTCTGTGGAGATGATCTTCTTCTACAACTCTGTGCCTGTGTGAGAAGAGATATAGACTGCTTCTGAAAACCACTAGACAAGGTTACTGTGCCCCAAAAAACTGGTAGTGATTTTGATTGTTCCCTGGAGTTGCTGGGGAAGCAAGCAAAGATAAGAGGACTAGACAAAAAGAGTTGCATTGAACCCAAAAATATATACTACATACAATAAATTTACTTCTTGCAAATATATTGTTTATTTTCACCCACCCTTAAAGCATTCTTGAAGCATTGAAACCTGTATCAAACCATTTCCTATGTGCATGACTGTTGCGTTTGCATGCTTCTCTCTCTTTTACAGTTTTCCATCATAGTTAGAAGTTACCGATTTTGTCCAATCTTAGCTAATGGTGGCATGTCAAACCAGAGGACTATTGGTACATGTTAGAAAACAAAACTAGGTGGGTTCCTTATTAGGGATGAACTCTTTTAAGCACACAAAACGAACTAAGAATATGTCAAACTAAGAGTTTGTTGTTAAACCCTTAATAGTTTTTTGTCTGAATCTTGTTTCCACTATAACTTTTAAACATGATTGTCCATGAAGTACATTCGCAGTTTTCTGTAGCACAGAATAATCATACCAGAGCATGGATTCACTTTAAATCCAATTTCTGCCTCTTGCAGAATTCTGGGGTTTCTAGTTTAAATAAAAAATAAATAAACTTTATTTGTATTGTGCCCTATCTCCCCAAGGGGACTCAGGGTGGATTCCAACAAAAAATGCCACAGTTAAATTCTGCAGAAAGCAGAAACTTGATTTAAAATGGATTCCTGCTCTGGGGTGATGAGGCTATATATCTCAAAGAGCTTTATTATTACAAATAGTCTTTGGTTGAATAAGTCCTATACAGTATACAAGAGAGATGCAATCTGTCAAAAATGACCAACAACAGCTACACGGTTATGAAGTATGTAACTGATTAAATCACATCGCAATGAAATTCAAAGTCACCATTAGTTCAGTTGTTGAAACTTTTAATGCAAAGAATTTCCCAATTTATGAAACGCAAAATGTAAACTATTTCAGTCCTGGGGCTTGCTAAAGTTTTGTCTCAGGCTAAAACTATCCTTGGTTTTTACTTTACTCACATCATCCATTATTTCCACAATTTTCTTCTCAATCCACTGCCTACTTTGACCCACTTTCTTTAACAATACTGTATTTTGGCCAACCACACTAATACTGCTATCTTCTTATCTAGCTCCAAAGGATATTATTAAAAGGTAGAAACTCTCTTCAATGTGCCCCCTCATTAATTGTTGTAGTTCACGAGATTAACTATAGTAGCAAGAATCCAAGGACTGCTTTAAGTATGCCCTAGGACTTTGATATTTACAATGGGACTTTTAAATTGTATTTCTTTGAGCAGTAAATGCCCCCGCTCCATGCCATGCACAGCCTGATTTTTAAAGTGCCCTTAATTTCAAAGAGCTCTGCCATGTTGCATGGGATATGCATATGTGTGCTGTTCAAGAAATACAAGCCCAAAGGCTCCTTTTGTGCACTGAATGATTTGAACAGTTCTTTGGAATTGTGCCACATAAGATGTAGATTTACAGAACCAAATAACTGCATGCTATCCAAGTCAACACTTTCTGAGAAGACATGACACCCTTCTTACAAGGTTAGTATGTTACAAATTCATGTACATTAAGGCAAGGTTAAATTTAAATAGGATGTCAAACATTTAAAATACCCTTAGACACTTTCCCAATTGTACAGTAATTTTTCTGAAGACACTTTCCCTTCCTTGTTTAGGAAGGAGAAAATAGTTAAAATGGCACTGCTAATCCCAGATTACAAAAACAGGGTTTATATCAACTATCTACTCTATTTTCAAGACCGACATACATATCACAAAACAATAGGAGCTCTAAAAACAAAACAAAAGATGTCTGTTTTTAATTACCAAGTAACCGATTAATGCCAATAACTGGTATCCTGTATTTCAAGTTAAGTTTAAATAATATAATTATATTTTATTTGGGTTCTATGTTTAGGAAGTAGTGTGTGTGTGTCTATCAAACAGACTGCGCCAAAGACAACTTGTATTAATGGGAACTGTGGAGGAAAATGTATCAGATGCTCAACACTATAAATGACATAAATACATATGTATTTATTATTGGAGAGAAGACTATTCAGAAGCCCAGTTTTGCTTCCCCAAAATGGCAACAAGGGCTGAAAATGACCTTCTAATACACATGTGCCCAGTCTGACTTACTGGCAATCCTGTTCATAAATGTAGGTTAATGGGATATTTTTAAATAAAATTGCAGCTTAAATCTTTAAGTTACCTTGCTTAATCTGCATAATTTTTTACAGTATACAGATTTCTTACTTTTCTCCAAACTCGAGTAATTTTGAAGGCAACATGGGCTGCAGAACCCCATCAGCTTTGACCTATTCATCTATGATTTACAAACCCTCTACTTAATTGTGAACTAATATGTGTTATGAACTAGTTAGCATAAATGATTTTTGTGCTTTCAGGAATAAGTAGATTTCAAAAAGGAAAAAAATGATTTAAACTACCTAATTTAAATCAATACATTATGGACACTAAATACATATTGAATAATTGGAAACTCACCAAACTAAACTGAGTTTATCTGTTTCAGCTCCCTAAATTAGACTCTGAAACAGAGGAATTGTCAAGCACAACATGGTTTGGTGAGTCGTTGTGCAGGCTTGCTCTAAATCAATGGAATTAGCCTTACTGATCAAACATGTGATTTCATGGAAATTTATACATTTGATTAAATTATACCGATTTATCCTTTCTAATCAGAATTATAAATAGTGATGTGTATTAGAGATGGGAACAACTGAAATGAACAAGTTCATTTTTAGATTGCCGTTTGAGCTTGTAATGAAGGAAGTTAGTAGAAAATCAATTAATTCTAACATTTTAAGCACATCAAAAGAATGAACCACACTGTTGTACCTTCACTGAGGAAGGTGCAGTTGTGCTAGAAAGGAGGACAAAAACATACCTATTTTTTCTAGACAAGTAGTTCAATTAAAAGTAACGTGGTAGCTAAAATAGTAACCTATCCTCCACTTAAAGTGAAGAAAGTATCTTGGATCACTTCTGAAATCAATAGAAACAAAGTCAATGTCAAATTATATGCAATTGACATAACAAGTTTTCAAACCTTCATTTCCATTGTGTGAAAATTCTCCTTGAAATACTAGTGTGAAAATAAATCAAAGCAAGTTTACTGTCCAAGAGAATAGTCAACTACCATTCTAAAGGGTAGACTCAGTCTTTCTTCAACTGCGAAATAAAAGCATTTATGCCATTAATCCACTTTTGCTGAAATAGACAGAGCTGGTGGCAGATTTTTAAAAACTGATTTAGGTAGACGAATGGCACCAGTCCTGGCTTTAGAATAAACTTTAACTAAAAGGAAGATAATGCAAGCTGTGCCATTCTACTGCTGCTTCATTTTAACCTAGTACACCACAAATTGATGCTGCTATGTAAAATAATGCCACCACTGCCAAATAATGTCAATTAATATCACTAATAATGCACAGCAATATTTCCTAGAGTGGTTGAGCTAGTAGAGATGACAACCTGTTACACATGATATAATAAAGTAATTTTAGTAAAGGTAAGAGTAGTACTACCATATGTTCTAGGAATCTCTTTGACACCTATGACTAGTTGTGCAGCACAGAACAGACTCATTTTATTAAACCCTGGAGATGTCACTGCAAGATACAAGGCTACAACTACTTCGTTGAATACTTACTGTTGATTCAATGCACATCTATAGGATTAAAGTGAATTCCTATTATTTGTTAGTCCTTATGTTAACATGTGGGTTTGTAGGATCATTATAAGCAGACATACTTACATCTTTTGCCATGTTATCAAGCCCAAGAAATCAATTCTTCACTTGCGTTGTCGCCACAGGATAAACAGAAGCAGCAGCTCTATATTCTGAAAGAAGAAAAGAAAAATATTAAGTTAGCATACTGAAAATCAATTTACAGTTCAAATAATTAAAATTAGGCATTTCTGCCAAGGAGTTTAAACTGCAAGTTTTCAGTGCAAGCTTGAAACCTTCAAAGATTTTTTGGCAGCTCGGTTTTTTTTTAAAGAATGTTGCACCTTTCTTTTGAGAACATAACGCAACTCAAACTGACAGCAGAGGATTTCCCCCTTTTTGGGGGTGGTGGTGGTGGGGGGAGATTAAACCTGTACAGCTCTGCACTATGGCTCACGCATGTCCCACTCTGAAGTGGGCAAGAAGAAGTTAGGCTGCATAACTGCAGCATAGGCTCCATCTACACTAACCATTTAATGAAGTTCAAACTGCAGTGGCCAGACAACAAACTCCCACAAAAGCACACAAAAGCAAGCCCTTAATGCATATCAGTACTCTGTGGTTTGTGTCCTCACCATCCAGGCCTCAAGCTGGTTCCTGGATTTCCTCTGTAATCATGTGCACAGAGAAACCACTTTCTTCAACACCAATTTGAAATTGGATTAAATGTGCAGTGTAGATGGGGGGGGCTAAGTCATGTTCAGCTCTGCATTAGAGCCCCAAGAAGCACAATTCTGCTTCATGCACAAACAGGCCTGCCCTGCCCTGAAGTGGGCAAGGAGGGGAACGCTAAGCTATGTGCCTGACCCATTAACAACCAAGTTGCTAGGCCTTCAGGGGCCCAACCCCCTTTAGCAGCACACTCTTTGCCAGCTCGAAACAAAACCCAACCTCCAACATGCAAGCAAGGCCCAGTCCTTTCGGTATGGCGTAGTAGGGGGAAAAGGGAGGGAAGCTGGTGCTCCCAGTTCCCTGTGCAAAAAAGCAGGCAGGCTGCAGCATCTGTGTTTTAGAGAACAAGCCCTGCCAGCGCCCCCCCCCCCCCATCAACCTCTCTCCCACCTCCTCCAGGGCCTCAGAAAGAGAGAAAGACGGGGAGAGCCCTAGAAGTCTAGCCCAGCAGCACAACTGAAAGAGAGGGGGGCAGGGAGAAGGAGGGCCACCCATGCACCAAGCTCACCCCCATTGAAGGGAAGGAAGGGGGAAGGGAAGGCAAGGCGGTGGGGGGGAAGAAGAGCGAAAAAGGGGAAGGAGGAAGCTGTTTTCTTCCTGCCTCAAAGGCTTTTTCCCCCAACCCACCTGGCTGCCCCCTTCTGCCTCTTTCCCAAAAGAGTACCTGAAGAACCAGAAGAGGAGAATCCGAGAGCAAACTCCATCCCCCAACGCAGGGGGAGAGAGAGAGAGAGCCAGAGAGAGAGATGCCAACTGCACATGTGCAATGCACAGGCCCTCCTCAAAAACCCCTCGAGGGGCGGGCTGTGGGGAGGAAGAAGAGCAGGGAAGCAGCAGCAGCAGCAAAAAGCACCACCATTTGCACACAAGGCAAAAGTGGCAAAGAGAGGGGGAAAGGAGGAGGAAGAAGAGGAGGGAAAGGAGGCCTCTGGCCCTGATAAGAAAAAGGCGGGCCAACCATTAAGGAGAGAAACAAAAATATATATCTCAAAAACACAGGGGGGGAAAAGTAACACATCCTTTTGAACCCATATATTTTTCCCAGAAGGAACTCCAAAAGTGGTCAGGACATTTAGGAAGGGGGGAGGGTGAAAGTGTGGACTTGGATCAAAAAAAAGCCTTGGCTCCCTGGCATATGCTTCCTGCCATGGTTTGGAAGTCTTCATTCAAGGGGAGAAAAACTGGTGCCAACTACAAAAAAAAAGGGGGAGAGGAAGGTTGGGGTTACAAGGGAGTCAACTCAAAATTGGCATGTCCTTCATGCTGTCCAGGGATCCCTGAGAAACAAGCACTGAGTTGCTGTAAGTTTTTTCCAGGCTGTATGGCCATGTTCCAGAAGCATTCTCTCCTGACGTTTCGCCTGCATCTAAAGATGCAGGCGAAACGTCAGGAGAGAATGCTTCTGGAACATGGCCATACAGCCTGGAAAAAACTTACAGCAATCCAGTGATTTCGGCCACGAAAGCCTTTGACAACAAAGCAGAGTGTTGCCTCATAAGTCCCTGAAGTTTGAGGGGGGAGAGCAGGGATGGGACCCCCCCCCCCCACAAACACAAGAGACAGGCCCTCCCTCTACCCATAAGCGCCATCACCCCCAACCATCAAGCCTCACTACCGTCTCACCACCACCACCACTGTGGCTCGCCGTCCTCCTCCTCTTCGCCCTGCCCCCCTCCCTCCTCCTCTTCCTCCTCCCCCCCCCTTCGTTTTCACACCTGTTTCCCGCTCCCTCCTCCTCCATGAAGGGAGGGCTTCTTGGGCAGCGCGCGCGCCCTCCCCTCTCTCCTGCGCGCGACCCTTGCTGCCGTTACTTGGCTTTCCCTTTTCTTTTTTTTTTTGGCGGTTGGCAGGAAGAAACAGGGAAAAGGGGGGGGGGGGTGAGGAGGAGGAGGGAGAATTGAAACTTACACTTTCGTGCGTCCCTCTCCGGCGTGACGCTGCGCGCTGACGTCACGGAGTGGAACGTGCCCCACATCGCCACACGCGGGGAGATTAAAGTTCCCTCCCTCTCTTCTCCTCTCCTCCTCTGCTTCCCATCCTTTTTCAAGCGCCGTACGTTAGAGGAGGGAAGGGAAGGAGGCGCATGCGCAAAGTTTTCGCGCCTTCGGGATTCCACCACGCCTCCCTCAACTCGGCCACCTAGCCTCTGTTTCAAAGCCTCCCAAAGAAGGAAGCCTGCACGACACCCCGGGGCAGAGAGTTCCACTGCTGAACAGCTTTCTCATAGTCAGGTGGAATCTCCTTTCCTGTAGTTTGAAGCCATTGTTCTTAGTCTAAGACGGCCACCTAGCCTCTGTTTCAAAGCCTCCAAAGGAGGAAGCCTGCACGACACCCCGGGGCAGAGAGTTCCACTGCTGAACAGCTCTCTCATAGTCAGGTGGAATCTCCTTTCCTGTAGTTTGAAGCCATTGTTCTTAGTCTAAGACGGCCACCTAGCCTCTGTTTCAAAGCCTCCAAAGGAGGAGCCTGCACGACACCCCGGGGCAGAGAGTTCCACTGCTGAACAGCTCTCTCATAGTCAGGTGGAATCTCCTTTCCTGTAGTTTGAAGCCATTGTTCTTAGTCTAAGACGGCCACCTAGCCTCTGTTTCAAAGCCTCCAAAGGAGGAGCCTGCACGACACCCGGGGCAGAGAGTTCCACTGCTGAACAGCTCTCTCATAGTCAGGTGGAATCTCCTTTCCTGTAGTTTGAAGCCATTGTTCTTAGTCTAAGACGGCCACCTAGCCTCTGTTTCAAAGCCTCCAAAGGAGGAGCCTACACGACACCCGGGGCAGAGAGTTCCACTGCTGAACAGCTCTCTCATAGTCAGGTGGAATCTCCTTTCCTGTAGTTTGAAGCCATTGTTCTTAGTCTAAGACGGCCACCTAGCCTCTGTTTCAAAGCCTCCAAAGGAGGAGCCTGCACGACACCCGGGGCAGAGAGTTCCACTGCTGAACAGCTCTCTCATAGTCAGGTGGAATCTCCTTTCCTGTAGTTTGAAGCCATTGTTCTTAGTCTAAGACGGCCACCTAGCCTCTGTTTCAAAGCCTCCAAAGGAGGAGCCTGCACGACACCCCGGGGCAGAGAGTTCCACTGCTGAACAGCTCTCTCATAGTCAGGTGGAATCTCCTTTCCTGTAGTTTGGAGCCATTGTTCCTAGTCTCAGACGGCCACCTAGCCTCTGTTTCAAAGCCTCCAAAGAAGGAGCCTGCACGACACCCCGGGGCAGAGAGTTCCACTGCTGAACAGCTCTCTCATAGTCAGGTGGAATCTCCTTTCCTGTAGTTTGAAGCCATTGTTCTTAGTCTAAGACGGCCACCTAGCCTCTGTTTCAAAGCCTCCAAAGGAGGAGCCTGCGCGACACCCGGGGCAGAGAGTTCCACTGCTGAACAGCTCTCTCATAGTCAGGTGGAATCTCCTTTCCTGTAGTTTGAAGCCATTGTTCTTAGTCTAAGACGGCCACCTAGCCTCTGTTTCAAAGCCTCCAAAGGAGGAGCCTGCACGACACCCGGGGCAGAGAGTTCCACTGCTGAACAGCTCTCTCATAGTCAGGTGGAATCTCCTTTCCTGTAGTTTGAAGCCATTGTTCTTAGTCTAAGACGGCCACCTAGCCTCTGTTTCAAAGCCTCCAAAGGAGGAGCCTGCACGACACCCGGGGCAGAGAGTTCCACTGCTGAACAGCTCTCTCATAGTCAGGTGGAATCTCCTTTCCTGTAGTTTGAGAGCCATTGTTCTTAGTCTAAGAACACAGAGAGGCCACCTAGCCTCTGTTTCAAAGCCTCCAAAGGAGGAGCCTGCACGACACCCGGGCAGAGAGTTCCACTGCTGAACAGCTCTCTCATAGTCAGGTGGAATCTCCTTTCCTGTAGTTTGAAGCCATTGTTCTTAGTCTAAGACGGCCACCTAGCCTCTGTTTCAAAGCCTCCCAAAGAAGGAAGCCTGCACGACACCCCGGTGCAGAGAGTTCCACTGCTGAACAGCTCTCTCATAGTCAGGTGGAATCTCCTTTCCTGTAGTTTGAAGCCATTGTTCTTAGTCTAAGACGGCCACCTAGCCTCTGTTTCAAAGCCTCCAAAGAGGAGCCTGCACGACACCTCCAAAGGAGGAGGGCCGAGAGTTCCACTGCTGAACAGCTCTCTCATAGTCAGGTGGAATCTCCTTTCCTGTAGTTTGAAGCCATTGTTCTTAGTCTAAGACGGCCACCTAGCCTCTGTTTCAAAGCCTCCAAAGGAGGAGCCTGCACGACACCCGGGGCAGAGAGTTCCACTGCTGAACAGCTCTCTCATAGTCAGGTGGAATCTCCTTTCCTGTAGTTTGAAGCCATTGTTCTTAGTCTAAGACGGCCACCTAGCCTCTGTTTCAAAGCCTCCAAAGGAGGAGCCTGCACGACACCCGGGGCAGAGAGTTCCACTGCTGAACAGCTCTCTCATAGTCAGGTGGAATCTCCTTTCCTGTAGTTTGAAGCCATTGTTCTTAGTCTAAGACGGCCACCTAGCCTCTGTTTCAAAGCCTCCAAAGGAGGAGCCTGCACGACACCCGGGGCAGAGAGTTCCACTGCTGAACAGCTCTCTCATAGTCAGGTGGAATCTCCTTTCCTGTAGTTTGAAGCCATTGTTCTTAGTCTAAGACGGCCACCTAGCCTCTGTTTCAAAGCCTCCAAAGGAGGAGCCTGCACGACACCCGGGGCAGAGAGTTCCACTGCTGAACAGCTCTCTCATAGTCAGGTGGAATCTCCTTTCCTGTAGTTTGAAGCCATTGTTCTTAGTCTAAGACGGCCACCTAGCCTCTGTTTCAAAGCCTCCAAAGGAGGAGCCTGCACGACACCCCGGGGCAGAGAGTTCCACTGTTGAACAGCTCTCTCATAGTCAGGTGGAATCTCCTTTCCTGTAGTTTGAAGCCATTGTTCTTAGTCTAAGACGGCCACCTAGCCTCTGTTTCAAAGCCTCCAAAGGAGGAGCCTGCACGACACCCGGGGCAGAGTTCCACTGCTGAACAGCTCTCTCATAGTCAGGTGGAATCTCCTTTCCTGTAGTTTGAAGCCATTGTTCTTAGTCTAAGACGGCCACCTAGCCTCTGTTTCAAAGCCTCCAAAGGAGGAGCCTGCACGACACCCCGGGGCAGAGAGTTCCACTGCTGAACAGCTCTCTCATAGTCAGGTGGAATCTCCTTTCCTGTAGTTTGAAGCACCCACGGCAATTCAGCATGGCTCTATGGCAGATATCTTGCAAATGATGATCATAAACACAAACTGGAGGACCTAGGTCAGGCACCCGGGTTCAACAAGCACTAGAGCCAGGCTACTTCAATAAAAATAATATGTCCTGCTTTTCTCCCTTTCAGAGGAAACTCAAAGCAGCAAACACTAAAAAAATGCAAACAATGTGCAAACTAATGCCAAAAGCACATAAACATTAAATAAATAACTATTTAAAATACATATTTAAATCTAATAACGAGGCTATTGCAAGCATAACTGGTAGGCTATGACGTCATGCAGGGGATCAATGCTTTTCAATTCCTTGGTACCTAAAATAACATTCTTACCCTTCTACTTGAATAACAAACCTCTACAGCAGGCCTGGGCAAACTTTGGCCCTCCAGGTGTTTTGGACTTCAACTCCCACAATTCCTAACAGCCTATACCGGCTGTTAGGAATTATGGGAGTTGAAGTCCAAAACACCTGGAGGGCCGAAGTTTGCCCAGGCCTGCTCTACAGATTGGTTGAATGTTGGAAAGGTTTGCATGCTGGGCTTAAAAAATATTTTTATCAGGTTTTTTTAAGCAGGCTTAAAACTTTACTTAGTATATTAGAGGTTGAAAATAATGCAAACCCTTAAACCATTTCTAGTTAACTGCCATCAAGTCGAGTTTGAGTTATGGCAGCTCCATAAATGGGACACATCCCTATCCCCAACCCTGCTCAAATCTTACAGAAACATCTCCATTGAATCTGCCCACCTGTAACAGTCTTCCTTTTTTCCTACTACCTTTTACCTTACCAAGCATTATCTTTTCTACTGAGTCATGTCTTCATCCAGTGTAGGAATCCCAACTTGGTTACCTTGGCTTATTGGAAGAGTTCAGGCTTGATTTGCTATAGGACCCATTTGTCTTTCTAGCAGTTCATAGAACCATCTCATATTAGTTGATTTTCTTCCTATTGGCTTTCTTCACAAGCAGACATTGAAATGGGAAATACAATGGCTTTGGCAGTCAGAATTTTGGTTTTCAGTGCTATCTCTTGAGACTTCAAGATCTTGTGTAGTTCCTTCATAGCTCCCTCTCCCAACTCCTAGTCTTCTGATTTAGTAACTCCATTCTGATAAATGACTGAACCAAGATATGGAAAACCTTGATTCCAACATCTTCATTATCTACTTTAAATCATCTGTGGCCATTATTTTTGTTTTCTTCATATTCAGCTGTAAGCTCACATTTATGCCTCCTTCCTTGACTCTACATTAATCACTCCAAGCTTCTGCTATCTTAATGCTAGTAGTATGGTGTCATCTGCATAGATTAAAATGGTTGATACTCCTTCTGGTTTTCACCCCTAATTCCTTCAACTCTAATCCTGCTTCCCATATGACATTTAAATTCTGAGTTATAAAGATTTTCCAAAAATAAAAAGCCCTCAAGTTGTTCCTTCTTAGATATCCAGTGAAATGACACAAAGCTAAATCAATTATCCAAAAATATTTTTAATTCTAAGGTATTTTGGTTTTGAACAATTAGCATGATTCAAACAAGTAATTTATATTTGTACTGAAAAATCATTTTGATCACAATAAACTTATTTGTCAAAACAAATATGACAAGAGACATTTAAGTTACAAATAATGACATTTAAGTTACAAATAATGTATCAAGTAGAGCAAATATTACTTAGAAAAAAACATTTTCAGGACATAGCCGAAACAGTTCCCAACTTTATATTCGAATGGAAAAACTCAAGTTTACACAGCACTAAAAACATTTCTACTCTGATGTTAAACTTGGATGTACAAACTTATTATATGATTCTTTAAACAGTACCATGGGCACCATATATGTTAATAAAATCTGCAACAGCCAAAAATAATAATTAAAAAGGCACATTAGTCCATTACTGAATTTTTAGACATTTTCTAAAAATCAGGTTTTACAAAAATCAGTTTATCCTTCCATCCTGTAAAATTTATAATGTGCATTTGCTTGTGAAAAGGAGTGAACTGAAATAAACTTTAAGACATCTAAGCCGAAGAACATAACCATATTTTTCATTTGCTGCCGAAGAAATGGAATGAATATAAAGCTGTTTGTTTCATGGACACAGTTGTACTAAATATCTTCAAGAAATTAATCTTTTTTCAGATCTTGGTACACATTTCATAAGCGCAGCTCTCCAGAGGGCAGGTGCAAGTAACAGGCTTAGAGTTGTCACACTCAGGATAAGGAGATACACCTATGAATTGGGAAGTAAGATGTTAATTTCAATTTGTTCCCTGAAGAACAATATGAAAATGATCAATGGGATTAACTGAGACAACACACACATACACACAGAAGCAGATAGCCTGTTCATACCACATGAAGGCGAAATCCTTTGTGCTGACAAATGCTTCCACCAATAGCCTTCAAGTTGTATACCGCAATTCAATTCTAATAGGCATAATTCAACCACTATAGTCAGCCCTCAACATTTTCTAGGGTTAAGGGCGCAGGATGTGTGTGCAAAGGTCAAAAAGTACGGAGGGGAAAAAAAACACTAATCATTTAGTTCTCTAGAATCTCTGGGCTTTTCAGTGCAGCTCCATGGCCAATTTCTCCCACATGTGGTAGGATTGTAGAAAAATTCAGAACTATTATAGTAAAATAAGAAATGTAATGGAACAAATAATAGGAAAACAATTAAAGTGGGATAAAGCCAGAGTCCTGTTTCTCACTATAGAGGCAAAAGAAGCTAACAATAATTGGACAGAAATCCTAAAATATATGACAGCCACAATACAGGCTACGATAGCCCGAGAATGGAGAGACAATACAAGATGGGATTTAGAAATTTGGTGTGCTTATCTATCAGAATATACAATCAATGAATTCATTAATCAAAGGAAAATAATAAATAGACGGAGATGATCGATATAGCATTTTGAACTAGACTTTCCACATGGAAAGTCTAGTCATTTAGAGTTGCTGTTCTAGGAGGGAGGAGGTAAATGGGGAGGATGGCATGGGTAATGGCAGATAAACATCTAAGGAATGAATAAACTGTCATATAATGTAAATTTACTTTTGAAATAATGTATATCAAGATAATACTTGCATGGCAAAAGTGTGTTAACTGACGGGATGTAACAACTAAAATAAAAATGTAAAAAAGAAATTCTGCCAGAAAGTGACCACAGAATCACTACGGAGACTTTCCAAAGTCTAGTGTTATCTAGATGAATCTCTAGATTCTCCAATGCAACCTAATGGCAGAAGTTGAACATAGAGTCACACTGAAAGACCCAGAGATAGCTAGAGATTACATATCAATCAAGTTTGTGAATAAAATCCATAAAATTGAAAACTGCAAATGTGGAGGGCTGACTGTTCTGCACTTCCTGGTATTATTATTTTTAATTTAAAACACAGAAAACTATATATGTATACAAAGGTCAAAGCATTTATTTTATCCATTGTTTTCCGTTTTAATTGCGAGGTAATTCCAGTATCTTAGAGCAGACACAAACATAGCCTTTTATATTTCGAATGCAAAACACTTATGATGATCATAAGCCAGTTCTGAAAACATGAAGACAGTTCGTGGCTTTGGCCACTAAATTATTATGAGTGTTTTTTTGAGCTGGAATAATGGAGCAATGCATAAAAAAGCATGAATGCAAAATGAGACATGCACAGAGACTACATACTTTTCCTATCCTTGCCCATTGCATTGCTTCTTTTCAGAATTAAAAGTAATGCTTAGTTTTGGAAATAAATCAGTACAAGTAAGAGCCATAGTGCTATAATGATAGGCCGAAAACAAGTAATTCCATTATAAATTTTCTAGCTCTTCCTTGGCTTCCCAATCTAATGTTTCTCATATTAAGTCATGGCATGACAAGTACAGTCTCTTTCGCATCACACAATTTTAGCACTTTGATATCACTTTAACAGTCCTGCCTAAGAATTTCCCTCAATGGGAAAGAAAGACAGCCAATTGTCACTGACCAACATTTCTGAATAGCCAAAAACCTGCAATAGTGGGACTTGGAAGATATTCAGTGAAACTAGAGTAGGAATATTCAGAAGGCTCTACTCCATGTGTGAACTTGCCTATGGTACTTGTGCTGACAGGTGGTCACCCGAATGAGGCATTCAGTGTTGAACCCAGGAGTGGGGGAGTACTAGGGATAGTCAAAGGCAGTAGCCCATAATTAACCATTATACAACAGTGTTTTATTACAGGCTTCAGTATATAAAACACCAATATGAGGGTACAGCTCACCTCTCGAGAAATTATACCCGCTCTGCGTGCTCTGCTTCCCAGAACAAAAGAAAACTCACTGACTTGAGCCAATCCTGCTGATACAATCCATTTGATATACTGGCTGCTCTTTGGAAGAATCATGGAAAGGACAAGTACTGCCAGGAAAAACTTTGAAAAAGATGTTTAAAAAAACAACACATCAGAACAAAATGAACTCTTTTAAAAATACAGTAGAAAGCAGTGAAATAGGCATGGAAAATGTGGCCACATCCCTCACAATTGTACTAGATTTTTAAGGAAAGTTTGGAGCAAATGTTACAATTGGGTAGACGGAGCAGTTTCCTTCTCCTGAACAAGGAGGACTCCATTTGCCTAAAATCTGGTTACAACCCTCTGTCATTATCTTAAGAAATACAAAACGTTATTTCAAATGCTTACAAGTCTAAAAAATGATGGTCTGGCAAAAAGGTACAATTTGTGAAAAGCAATTCATCAACTTTTAAAAGAATTTTCAGTGGAATAAGATAACCTTTCTTTGTCTATTAAAACCAATCTAAAGTTTCATACCACCACTAGAGATCAAAATAATACATTTAATAACAATTCCTAAATTCATATTTGGTGTTGCTGTATATACAGCAAACTGCATTATCAGAGAAGAAATAAAAGTCTCCTCTGAAAATAAAACCTTCCCCTTTGGTCCCCACAGGCATCTTTAAGCTACACAGCACTAAATTTAAAAACTAGCTGTACCAACACAAGCTATAGAACTGTATTGAAAAAGATCCCTATTTATTTTGTGTTTCTGAAAGGAACACAAAAATCAAGAAAGGTTATTCTTTCCTTAGAAAACCACAATACTACTGATATTTGGCCAGCTGTGGTCTGTAGAGCTTGATTCGTCAGTATACTTGCAGTTCAGGCAATCTAAAATCTAATACAAATATAAAGTTTTTAGTAACTTCATTCCAATGGGGCAATCCAGGGATATATGTACACTCTGTATAATAAGTGCAGTTTGGCCCCACTTTAACTGCCATGGCTCAATGCTATGGAATCTTGAGATTCATAGCAACACTCTACCAGAAAAGGCTGAATATCTTGTAAAGCTACAGCTCCCAGGATTCTGTAGCATTGAGCCACGACAGTTAAAGTGATGTCAAACTGCATTGATTCGTCAGTATACTTGCAGTTCAGGCAATCTAAAATCTAATATAAATATAAAATAATAAAATTAAGGTACCTTCATTATTACCACTGAAAGTGTAAGGAACAGCAAGACTGTGATTTCATATATAACAAATGTAGGGAAAACATGAAGGCCTACAAGGAAAAAAAATGTTTTACCTTTATTAGAACTTTTTTCTAAATGTGATAACACATCAGAACAGAATAATGAAACAATAGCAGGCATATTTCATATCACTGGTTAAATAAAAGCAGGCAATGTTTTGTCAGATTACTAGAACTGTATGAGCTTAAAATAACAACACAAACAATTTTCAATATGAGCAGTGTTCTCCATCTCCCTTCCTTTGCAGCAGAGGCATTCAAAATATGAGCTAGCCTTGCTATCAACATAACACCTTATCTTTCATCACTACTGCCCCATTTGCCCTGTTCCTCCTCGTATTAAATGCTAGCATGACAGGAAAGCAGGGCTGTGGTGGCTCTCATGAGCCCCACTCCTCCCCTGGTTTAGGCCCCAATAACAGGAAATCTGAAAAAAAGATATTCAGGAATCTAAACCTTGATCTACAAGGTTTCTTGGAATATGATGACTTTAAAAAGTTATATGTAAAGCTACTAAAAGGTACTCTTTCCCACCCCATTCCAAGGAAGCTCCCCAAGATCCTGGATCAGTGCCTGGCTGCTGTAATGAACTGGATGAGGGCTAACAAACTAAAGCTTAAGCCAGACAAGACAGAGGTCCTCCTGGTCAAGCGCTACTCATTTTTACACAAATTGTGTTCAGTTTCTTTTCCTGTTAAACTGACACAATTAAACTTCGTGTACATGTGCTTTTGTAACAAGTTACCTATAGATGCGAAGAATATGATGGCAAGAAAATCACGTATTGGTTCAATACTGGACATTATTTCTTCAGTAATCACAGGGCCTTGAGAAGAAATGAGTGCTCCTGCTAAGAAACACCCCAATTCCATTGAAACGTCCAATAATTCAGTGATCTGTGAAATGGAAAAAAATAAGTATTACTACAGTAATTTATGATAATTAGCTTTCTTTACCACCTTACCTCAAAATTACATAAGTATAATATACTAATATGTATTCTTAGTATAGAATAATAGTATATCATTCATGAAAACTTTTATCATTAAAGTTTAAAAATAACAATATATACATATCAAATAAATATTTATGAATTTAAAAACACTTAAAAATATTTGCAGGGTTTTTTTTTTACTTCCTTGGCTTCTACTCCTACTGTGAAAGACATATCATTCAATTTGGAAGCCATTTACATGTATTCTTAAATACACTGAAATAGAAATTCAGGACTCTGGCTATGAAATCACATGATCATAAGCAATAATCTCTAATATGAAGATGCAATAGTATTGTTTCACGTATCCATGCACATGCAAAGTCTAGGGGGGGGGGAGTTAAATTTGGTTTTGGCACTATCACATGCCACATCAATCACTACTGTGTCTAGTAAGGCTAGATATACACTAACGTAACCTATATCCAAGGGTCTAATCGAGGGTGATCTGCTTTGAACTGGATTATATGAGTCGACACTGCCAGATAATCTGAAATAAACAGATATTCTGGGATCAGATCCTAGGATATAGGGCAGTGTAGATCCAGCCTAAATTCCTTAATATCACTGCTTTTACTTTTAGACAGTTATTTCAAAAGGCACAAAGGTGGCTTTTTCAAACTGTTGCAGCAAAAGAGGCTGGCAGCATCAATGTGACTAGAATACTGTAAATATTATGGGTTACATTGTGATGAGACAGAACTAAATAGACTGAATACATATAATTGTATGCAAGTAACAAAGCCTTTGACAAATAAACTCCTTTTTAGAAAGCTCTTCAAGCTCCCCTTTCCTCTGTCTATCTGGAAGGTGTTTTTTTTAGTAGCATCAGCATTAGGAGAAATGTAAAGAAAGATTGGACTACAGTACACAATGCAATAAAGGTTGAGTTGGAAAAGAATGGGATTACACTCCAGTCAATTCTACCCTAGCTGTGTGTAGAACAACGTAAGGCAAATAGCATATGCCTCCAAAACTCCTTTTTTGTGTGTGGAACAGCAAAACATATGGGGAAAAAGGGAAGAGCTTGCCTCGCCTAGCATGTTTTTTTAAGTTTTATAAAGGTTATAAAGTTAGCTCTATACAGTGGGTCACCAAAATGTTGGAAACCGCCCTGAGTCCTCTTGGGAGGTATGGTGACATATAAAATTATTATTATTATTAAATTATAGCCAAAACAAAGGCTGATGAAAAATAAAAAAATTATCCCTGGATGCATATTGGAAGAAACCCCAAGTAGTTTTATGCACTTATGGAAGGCTTACCTTACCTTGTTTTTCATTCCATGTATTCATATTGTTAAAAATAACAAAATATACATATTATTTAAAAGCTTTTCTCTCTTTTAGGACCTTTCTCCATCCCTCCTGTATTTATTTCTGCCACTGTTATCAAATTTTCTATGAAAGAAGTACTACGTTGGAACCGAGATATACCCGCATTCTCACTATAGTAAGGAAAAAAAAATATCTCTGACGAAGAGAGTCCAACATTTAAAAAGAAAGCTGAAGCTGTAATATTAGTTACACAGCTATACAGAGTACAAATGGATATACAGTCAATTCACCACATTGTGGGTCGATTTTTGCAGAATGGAGTATTCATGGATTTTGCTAATATTTTATCTCTAGGAATCTCTAGGTCCTCCAGTGTGGAAAAAATCTGAGGTCAAATACTTCTCTGGGCATCTCTAGGTCCTGCACTATTCTATGGTTAGTTTCTGGTAGCAGTATAGAGTTATGCTGAAGGACCTAAGGATTTCTAGAGAGGTGTTCTCTCAGGTTAAAAAAGGGTTTTGTTCTTAATTTGTGGGTTTTATACTTTCAAGGGGCTCCTCCACCTACTGTATTTCAGAATAACACTTTACGATTGTTTAAATTGGTTACCTTGCCATATATTCTTATACCATTCCTACTGTTTACAGTTTGGCCATGTTTACAGCAGCTTACCACCACTGGGATGACCTCGGATTTATTGAGTTGATGTTTTAATATGCTTGTGTTTTATTTTATTGTATTTTATATTGTGCTTCATTTTTATGTTTGTTTTTAGGCACTTGTGCTGCCTATAAGTTGCCCCGAATCCCTTTGGGAAGATGGTGGCGGGATATAAGAATAAAGTTGTTGTTATTATTAAGTCTTCATTACAGCAGACGGTGACTAAATAGGAAGAGACATAGCACAGCCTCCTTCTTGATTTGCCTAGATTCAACTACCATTTGTATCCTCTCTTTACAATCCATCAGATATCGAATGATGCTCATCAGTAGAATGGCTGTAGAATGGCTGACATGGCTTGATATGTATTGGGGCTAGGTAACCAATTACTGCATGCTGATAACTGAAGACATAAAAATGGATACAAAGCTTTAAACACTTTAGAAGTCAAAGGGCAGGATAAACCCAATCTAATCTATCATCATCCTCATCATACAGTTATACATGGAATTGGACTGAACCCACACAATACAGCATGCATTTTTTTTTGTTCTTTCCACAGTTAGGTAACAAATTTACTGTTCTGTTCTGCATTGCTTGGATTTTTGTATGAACACGTATAGATATACCTCAGTTAATAAAATAGGTGTGGTCCCAGACATTACTTTCACAGAAATGTTGATCCCAAAAAAGAAATAATATGGAAAGAATAGGCAAGCAACCTGTTTTACCAAAGTTCTTATCCAACAATGTGCACATGTGAAATGAAACAACCAGGTTAGGTAAGCTTTGCATAAATAACTAAACCCCTTTTTTAATTGCTTGAAGGCTTTTTCCAAAATGCATCCAAGATTTTTTTTTTTATTTCGCAAGCTTCATGTTGGTAGATCTTTTCTAACATGCTGGGAATTGCTGTTAATGCAAACTAATGTTGTTCCCCGTTTGTCTGTTTTGCTTTTCATGCATGCTTACTAAGGGAGTCCAGAGACAGCTATTACAGTCATACCTCTACTTTCATAGGGTTCACACTCATGTTTTTGATTATTCACAAGCTTGTAATGCTACCCTTTTCCCCAAAGTTGAGGCTGCCAAATGATCATTCATATGGCAGCCATGTCCTCAAGAAGTGGGGGGAGGAGAGGGATCATTGTGTGTGCCATGTCCAGCTCCTAAATATGGGGCTGCCATGTGAACCTTTAAACGACTGCCATGTCTTCAGGACGTGAACTAAAGCGGGGAGGGAGTGTTCAGTTGGCAAGTGTGCCACATGTTTCTGTTCTGCCTGATGCTAGTCTTCTTTTGCTTGGGCGAAACATGCATTTACAACACATAGGAAGAGGAGGAGCTGGCCCATCATACCACTTTGCTTACCTTGTGCATCTGGCTCCTTTTCTTCTTTCTGTTTGCCGTGAATATCTATTTAGCCTGGGAAAAGGAAGGAAATTCCGGAGAAACAGAAACACTCAGCACACAAGAAGAGGAAAAGGATCCAGATCCCTTGAATAAGTAATGTTATGGGCACACACAAGCCTATTTCCTCCTCCCCCTGTCTGCCACATGTTTGTTTCACTCGGTACCTCTCTTCCTTTGTCCAGGCAAACACACACAACTTGTAGGAAGAGGAAAAGGACCCAGGATTCGCAGGGCAAGTGAAGTGGCCCATTGGGTTTGCTTCTCTACCCCTGGGGCCATGGCAGCCTCTAACCCATGCATGGGCAAATTTTGGCCCTCCAAGTTGTTTTGACTTAACAGCCTGTTAGGCATTGTGGGAGTTGAAGTCCAAAACACCAGAGGGGTCAAAATTTGCCCACACCTGCTTTAACCTCTGAAAAAGTGTTAAAATGACAGTATTTACTTTGCCTTTCTATGCAAGCACACACAGCTAAGATCAGCAGAGGAGAGTGTTATTCTTTCCCTGCTCAAATACTATTGCACTGTTTCCTGCAGATATGCTATGCATCCCAGCAGATGAAAGTCTGTGTTTCTGCAATACTCCTTTTCCACCCTCCAAATCCGGTTTAAAAAACTTTCAGCTACAAAGAGGAAAAGGAACAAATAACTGGGGGTTAGTTAGTTAGAGATTTTATTAACTGGCTACATTCTTATAATAGGTATATATTCACTACTACCTACTGACTGAACTATATAATGGCAATATCCCTTTAAGTTCTGGAAAATGCTCAGCCAAACAAATATCAGAAATATCTGGACATCCACAAAGGAAATAAAAATGATGATCTGAAAACTTCAGGTTCTTTGGTTATATCATAAGATACCAGGTCGGATGTCAAATTTTCTAATAGTTTTAAATGGTGAATATTTATTATAGACATATTTATATATACAGACAATCAATATTAAATTAGATGTGTTAATATATCTGATAATAAGAGCCTGGTTTACCTTTCACCTATAAATACAACCTCTTTCTGTATCTGAAATCTATCTTCTGCTATTATAATGAGTCTTCAAAAATAATATATTTTTATATGTGATACATGCCAATAAATATAAGTATTTGAGAGAATTACCATTAGCATAAAAAACATAAAAGCAGATATTCCTAGAACTAGGATTTCTTTATTTCCTTTGCTTTCCATATGTAACTTGCGGTAGTATGGTCCTATTAGGTAAGTCTTTAAAACAAGACATATGAGCAGAACAGCAGCCAAAGAAAACAGAATTTGTCCAATCAGCAACAATATTCTCAGTATTTCCTTGATAATGCTAGAAATGGGTAGAAAAAGAGACAGTTTTAAAAACATAATTCTAAATTATTTCTCTATAATTTAAAAATATTTTCTTCTTTAAAAATAATGCATTTGTATTTTATTTATAATTTCTTACAGGTGAACAAAGGAGGATAATGCACAAAAGGGAATACATATCGATCACTGTATTTCATACTTTAAAAAAGGACACGGCACTACTGAAGAAGTTGTAGAGACCTAAATATCTAAAATATTTTCTGATCAGAGCAAAACTTATAATGTAAATTTCATTTTGAGGTACAGTATTTTAATTTTAAGTCATAAAGATAAACAGGTATGATCCAGTACAACATCCTGTGTGTGTACCAGTTTACCAGTCAACCTCCCTTCAGCAAACCCATATCAAAGTCAGAACAGTTTAAAGATCAATTTGGAGATGGAAGAAAAAAAACTGCCAAAAACTAAATTGGCCAAGCAACTCCAGTGCACTCTCAGGACTAATTCAACCATTCTTCTGAAATCCTGCCAACATAAACTGTATGGATTTACCATAAAGAGATATGAGATTAAACACTTCATGTTAAATACAAACACTTTTTCAAACTGCAAAGCAAGAAGCAAAATAAAGCGCATTATTTTTCCCTGAGATCCTTGGGGGAAGGGAAGGAGACAAACGTGTTAAGCAGAAGCACACAGGTGAACTTTGTTACCTGGCATGTGTACCAACTCCAGCTTGAATAAGAGTTGGCATGACTGCTATAAACAAGCCAAGCTGAACATCCTGCATCACCAACATTGCTAGCAGAACACTGCTGTAATCTATGTCTCCTGTTTGGCAAAAAAGCACATACAAATATGCACAAAAACTATAGCAGTATTACAACTAATTTACAAAGCAGAATTTGCCACTTGCCAAATTCAGATAATCATCTGTTATATACCCATTTTGTCTATATATAAGCAGTTAGAAGTGCAAAATCATAAATATAATTTTCATCCAAGGAAATGTGTCTAAAGTTCTGAATCATACTGATAAACCACTTGATTGTACCAAAACTTCAATTTCAGATGTAATGTCATTTTAAAGGGTGGCCATTTTGGCCTCCAATTCCATCACAGTCTATAGAGTCTGGTTTCCATTTTATTTGCTCAAGATTCATATGTGCACACCCGAGTTTTAAGATGCATGAGTCATATGAATGTAATATTCAAACCTACTTCTTAGGCCTTCATCTGTGTTCCCTTTCCAGGATACTAAGATGTTTGTTTTACAAAAGGACATAGCAGACTCCCAGGACAGTTTCAGCTTTATACATTTCTTTCTGTTGTTGTTTTTATCTTCATGTCAACTCTGACTTTGGCGGACTCTATCTTATGACCTTGTTGACAAGATTTTTTTTCCCAGAAGAGTTTAACCTTTACCTTCTTCTTAAGCTGAGAGAGAGAAACTTGCCTAAGATCACCCAGTGAGTTCCATACCATACCATACCATTTTTTCATGCCAGGAGCGACTTGAGAAACTGCAAGTCACTTCTGGTGTGAGAGAATTGGCTGTCTGCAAGGATGTCCAGGGGAAGCCCGGATGTCTGATGTTTTACCATCCTCATAGGAGGCTTTTTTTATGTCCTCGCATAGAGAGCTGGAGCTGACAGACGGAGCTCATCCGCACTCTCCCCAGATTCGAACCTCTGACCTGTTGGTCTTCAGTCCTGCTGGCACAAGGATTTAACCCATTGTGCCACTTGAGGCTCTATACCATGCCCTAATCTAATAGTTAAATGACACCTACCTTCTTTATCTCCCCGAGAGCTCCCTGCAAGGAATCTGGATACCAATGGTGTGCTTGACAATGATAAACAAGTAGCAATGAACACACTCTGTGTGGCTCTAATTTGTAGAAAGTGCCCCCATAGTAAGCCAAAGGCAATCATCAGAAGTGTCATGTAACAGGGGCCTTGCAGTGATATCTTCCACACCTGCAAAAATAATATTCACTTACATTGGATTAATAGTTTAAACATTCTTAAAATACTGCTTCCAATTTCACATTAGTGTTTAATGCAATTAACTCTCAAAATGTTTAAGGCACGAAAAATTCTCTAACATCGTTTTGCAATGTCAATACCTAGTCTTTAGAAATATTGGATAGCAGAAATACTTAAATCGGAGCTTTCCGATGGGTTTGCCACCATACAGTTGTGTGTAAACTGCAGCGTGTAGGTGTGTCAAATAAACTTAACAAGACATGTCACAAATTGTGGAAATGTCTGTTAATATCTTACAAATTGTATAATTTTTAAAAAGAAAGGTTTTCATGAGATATGTTGTGTTCCCATACATTCCATTATAAAACTTATGTATGTGTCTGTATCTCTTATAAGGGATTGGTTTAACCTCCACTGTACTAGTAAAACTGAATTATTGTGATGCAAAATGATGAATGTATAAAACGTGTATCAGCAACATGAAATGTCTGGAAAGCTCTGAGTTAGTTTCACAATATACAACTTGAAAACCCACAAGTGCTGAACAAACATTCTCAGGATTACTTAAACACTGAATATACTGATATTCGTGTATATGTTAAAAAACAAACAAAATGGATCTGGAAACAGATGATGCTGATGATGCCAGCTCACTGACCATTTTGAGGTGGCAGCCATTTTAATAGGTGTTTACTTTATATGCTTTTTGAGGCATGATGGGCATTTTAATAGGGGCATATTGTAGAAACCTATAAAGGCTCCCACGCATGGTAGCTGCCTTACAACACTTGAGTTGAAAGAGGTAAAGAAGGAAAGTAGCCTTTTTCATGTACACTATTTGCATCGGATGCCCACAGGAACTTTAGCAGCAACGGCTGCAGTCACCATATAATAATTCCCCCCCCCCCCCATACCCACTCTTAATTGCATAAGTTTTAAATGTGCCCTAAGTTTTGCCCGATTGTACCACAGGTCATAGTAAAATCTATCACTTTGGCCTCAATACCTACCCTTAACTTATAGATGAGGTTGACTTACATATGAGTACATATGGTAAGTTGAACAGCAAATAATTATGCACAGAATAAGCACTTAATTTGTCTTTCCAGTCTGCCTAACCATATAAGCATTCCGTTTTTGCACTAACTTAGAATCAAGTAGTATAAAGATACTAATTTCTTTGAAGCTGTTTATAGAACAATAGACCCTTTTATCTGGATTGAAAAAACGTATTTGGATACAAAGCTAGGATCCTTAAACATCAACGTTATAGCAATGCTGTAACACTTCCCTCTTGTAAATTCCTCAGAGATATCAATGACACGCTAAGTATTGACACAGTTAATACTTCTAAATTAAAAGCTCTGTCCACCAACAATTATTACTATTCTTTCTATAGGTGGAATTCTGCTCACAGGAAGTTCCTCTGAATAAGGAAGACTTCATAGAATCACAGAATCATAGACATCTCCCAGTTCTCCCTCTACCTGGGGGAAGGAGAAGGCAGGACTGGCAAATATTGCCCTCCTTACAGCAGGAGTCTCTCCTTGATCACAATCCCTTCCACAAATAAAAGGCTCCCTTATAATAGAAAGCAACATTGGAACCCAAATAGTCTATTTTCATATTTTCTGTTAAAGGTTCCAATATTATATTCACCCTGACTAGCTGCCTTCAGAAGTTGCAAAACGCATTCAAATGACGTTTGTGAAACAATACCTTTCTTAGCCGTTCAGGAGAAAATTCCAAACCCACCAAGAACAATGTGAAGAATACGCCAAATTCTCCCAATGTCTCTACCTGGACAATTGACTGAAAAAAAACAAGTTTATTCAATGTGATGCAGTCTTGTTTTAACCTTTTTTTTCAAATACCCCAAATAATCTTGTGTATATTTGTTTACATCTTGTTTTCAAAGATTCCAAGATGGTAACATATGGATAATTTCTAACGACTCATATAACCATATGTGGAGCAAGCCAACATATTACAGAGGTAAGAATAACCAAAAAACTATTTGCAGGATAATCTTGGGCTTGGACAATAAACAAGAAAGATGCAAAACTATGCAGGGAAAAAGATTATAGTTATTTTTTTACAGGGCCTAAAAACCTATGAACATGATGTGCTCTAGTGTATTGTATGTGCTGATCTGACTATCTTGTTAATGCAGAGCTCTGCACATATACTGGGTTCTGATGGCTTTTAGACTGCAGCAAATATTAATAAATGAATTGCAATTTGCAAACAGTTTTTCTTTTTCTATACAAACACCAAAAACATGTCCCTGGTATTACTTTTCTATGATATTCCAATGTCTTTATTTCACAGTTGAGTAAAACAAATCACTCATGAACACACATTTGGTTTCTCAAATATTAGAACTGTTTCTGGGCATATTTGATCTGCGATTCCAAAATGCCACTCCACTTTTTGAGATACAGGACATATGCCATATATCAGTTTTCATCTGCTCGCAAACAGAAAATCATGATAACCCTATCTAAGAAACCAGAGATGATGCAGACTATCCAATGCAATATGCTGAATCAGCCCCCAAATAATCCCAGGAACAGGCCTAAAAACCAATTCCCCAAAAATGTTTTTTGTTATTGTTGAACTGTGATCTAATCCCTGTTTCCCAGAATAATTTGACTGTCTAGAAATATGATAAATATTTTACATAAATTAGGAAATGGTGCAGAACTCCAACGTTCTCTTCTTTGCTTGCCAGTAGTTTACATGTATCTTAAAGATCCTCAGTAGCGATCAAACTCCTCAAACAGACGTACAAACACCTTGCATGTGCATTATTCTAAAATACATTCCTACCTTGATGCTGTTTAATCCTGATGGTCCCAAAAGCACTCCACAAATAATGTATCCAAACATAGTTGGTAGTCCTATTGTTGTGCACAGCCAGCCGCAAGGCAAGGATAGCATTCCTATGGTCACAATATCCTAATAAATACAATTTTAAATTTTTATTTATTTATTCATTTATTTACAGTATTTCTATCCCACCTTTCTCAGCCTGAAGGCGACAACAACAACAGCAGCAGCAGCAACTTTATTCCACCTTATTTCCCCAGAGGGACTCCGGGTGGATTCCAAAACATAGAAGGCAAACATTCAATGCCCGAACAAAACAACCATACACCCATAATAACTAAAATTGACAACCCAAAATATAAAAACGATTTTTAAATTTTAAAAATGCAACCTGTTATATCAGACATAAAACAAAACATCAAATACAGTACTTCCAAATATAATGATAATATTTATAGACAAGGGTCATTCATCCATTATAGAGAATGCAACATCATTTAGGAAAAAAATAGATTTCATTGGTTGGATCGTGACTGTTCATCATCAGTTTTAGGTCTTCTTTAGGGCAAATAAATCTGTTTATTTGTTTATTTGCAAATCTCTTGGGAAGACAGGGGAACAAATGTCAGTGTTTGGTAAGAAGCAAAGACCACCACTATTGCAGCAATGATTCTCTACCATCAACTTCGCTGGACTGGACATATTGTCTGAATGCCCGATCACAGTCTTCCAAAGCAGTTACTTTGCTCTCAGCTCAAGCACAGAAAATGGAATATTAATAGAGAAGCAAAAGAGACTTGAAGATGGGCTTAATTCTAACCTTAAAAATGTGGAATAAACACAGAGAACTGGAAAGCCCTAGCCCTCAAGCATTTTGTCTGGAGGTCAGCTGTTGTCAACAGTGCTGTGGATTTTGAAGAGGCATGAATACATGGTGAAAAGAAAAAAATGTGCCAAGAAGAAGGCATATCAAGCAAACTCTTGTCTTGACTGCCTTCCATCTGGAAATCTATGTTCTCACTGTGAAATACCATGTGGATCCAAAATAGGTCTCCACAGTCATTTACAGATCCACTGCCAAGACTCTACCTCTGGAAAACAATCATACTCAGCTATGAGTGATTGTCTATGATATGAGGGCCAAAGTATTTAGGTGATACTTTGTTTCTTGGACTCTAAACTGGGCATACAATAAAGTGAAGAGTAACTCTTCCAGTCATTCTCTTTCCTTTCCCTTTTAGTTTAATTAAATCTAATTTATTGAATTTAACTAATTTACGGCACCATAAAACTTTCCAGCATGAGGAAGTACTCCATCAAGGACTTGGTATAACAAGTGAAGTGACAGCTCCCCCTATGGCCAGAATCGAACTTAACACCATATAGACAGTAGGGAAGCTACTGAACTACAATACCGAAACACAAAAGGGTTTGAGGAGCAAGGACAGGGAGGTTAATATATTTCCTTTATATAGAATGTATTACCCTCCCTGTCTTTTGCTCCTCAAACCCTTTTGTGTTTGGGTCAGAATCTAACTTAGCCACATGAAGCTGGAAAGCTCAACTGTTAACTTGCCTTTGTGTCTGTCTATATATGTTGTATGTCTATGGCAGGGCTGTCCAACAGGCGGCCCTGGGGCCGTGCACGGCCCCCCAGCCCCTTGGCTGCGGCCCCTTACCCTCCTGCAATAAATAATATATTTTTAAAAATATTTTTTTCAATTAAAAATATTATTATTTTTTATTATTATTTTTGGTCCCGCCTCCTTGGCTTTCTATTGGTCGCCTCCTCTTCTCCTGAGGGAGGGGGCCAATGGGAGGGAGTGATGTCTCTCGGGCCCCGCCCCCTTGGCAGCAAACAGGAAGAGCGACCCGGCCGCATGGCTCGGCAGAGCTCCTTCCTCCTTCTCATCCTCCCTCCCTCCCTTCCCAGGGAGGAGTTATTGCAAGGAAGCATGCAGCGCTAAGGTGAGCACATTTCTTCTCCCTCCCTCCTTCCATTCCACCCTTTCATCCTTCTTCCTTCCCTGCCCCTTCCCTCTCTCTCTTTCTCCTCTCTCGCTTCCTCCTCCTGCTGCTCCGTGCGCTCGGAGGCACTCGCCTCCATCACCCGGCCTTCACCCCCCACCACTTCCCTCTCCCTCTTTTCTCCCCCTCCCTTTCCTTCCACTCTTTCCTTCTTTCCTCCGTCCCTCTCTTTCACCTTCTTTCCTTCCACCCACCCGTTCAACTGTTCTCCCTCCCTCCGTGCCCCTCGCTCTGTTACCTTCCTTTCTTCCTTTCCTGCCACCCTTTTATCTTTTCTTCCTTCTCACTTTCCCTCCTCCCTTTCCTCCCTCCATTCCCTTCCATCCTTCCCTTCCACTCCTTCCTTCCTTCCTTCTCCTGGGGTTTGGAAGCAGGCAGGCCCCGAGAGGCATCTCCTCCCTTTTCCCGGGTCTCTCTCTGCTTCTGAAGGGGACTTGGAGAAAGGGAGGACATCTCAGGGGCTGGCTGCTTCCAAACCCCGGGTTTGGAAGCAGCCAGGCCCCGAGAGGCATCCCCTCCGTTTGCTTGCAGGGAGCCTCCCGGTTCGCGGCTCCACCAAGCCCGGGGGAGCCGCAAACCATGCTCTCGGCTTCCCTCCGGCTCCTGTTTATTTTCCCCAAACTCCATCTGTGTTCACTTTTGGGCATATTGAGTATTCATGCCAAGTTTGGTCCTGATCCAACATTGAGTCCAGAGTGCTCTCTGGATGGAGGTGAACTACAACTCCACAACTCAAGGTCAATGCCCACCAAAGCCTTCCAGTATTTCCTGTTGGTCATGGGAGTTCTGTGTG
This sequence comes from Anolis apletophallus, assembly GCA_030556195.1. Lineage (NCBI taxonomy): Eukaryota > Metazoa > Chordata > Lepidosauria > Squamata > Anolidae > Anolis > Anolis apletophallus. The sequence goes on from JARBWK010000004.1 coordinate 86,804,319, forward strand.
CCAAGATTGGTTAATTCCATCATTGGTGGGGTTTAGAATGCTCTTTGATTGTAGGCGAACTGTATGATATGATAGCTCTGTACACACTGGTTTTGGTGCTTTGCCTCAGGTGCTTGTTGCTCCAGACTCTTTTGTGAAGCCTTCCAAAGGCACTGTATGCCTTTCCTAATCTGTGATCTATCTATATATGGCAAGAATGGAATAATAATAATAACAAATGTATTTTATTAGAAATAAAGGGGAATGTGAGTTTGTGAATATATACATGTGGCAGGAATGGAATAATAATAATAACAAATGTATTTTATTAGAAATAAAGGGGAATGTGAGTTTGTGAATATATACATGTGGCAGGAATGGAATAATAGTAATAACAAATGTATTTTATTAGAAATAAAGGGGAATATGAGTTTGTGAATATATACATGTGGCAGGAATGGAATAATAGTAATAACAAATGTATTTTATTAGAAATAAAGGGGAATATGAGTTTGTGAATATATACAGCGGGCGGAGCCGGGGAGGGTGCGGAGCCGGGGAGGGTGCGGAGCCGGGGACCGGGGAGGGGGCGGAGCCGGGGAGGGGGCGGAGCCGGGAGGGGCGGACCCTTAGGCCCCCCAGTTGATCAGTGTCCGGTAATCAGGCCCCAGGGTTGGTAGAAGTTGGACAGCCCTGGTCTATGGCATTAAATGTTTGTCATCTATATGTGCATTATAAAATGCCCTGAGTCCCCTGTGGGGTGAGAGGGTCGGAATATAAATATTGTAAATCAGTGGTTCCCAAACTTTTTTGGCCTACCATCCCCTTTCCAGAAAAAAATGTACTCACTGCCCCCCTAGAAATTATTATTATTTAAATGTAATTGCAATTAAACAGAAAGATATATGTATTAATGCAGTGGTTCTCAACCTTTCTAATGCCATGACCCCTAAATAAGGTTCCTCATGTTGTGGTGACCCTCAACCATATTTTCGTTTCTACTTCATAAATAATTTTGCTACTCTTACGAATTCTAATCCAAATATCTAATATGCAGGTCAAAGCGAAGGGGCGGGGCCAAAGAAGAGGGCCGTGCGACCTCTCCTAAATGGCCAATAGTTCACCGCCCCCTTAAAGGGGTTCACCACCCCCCAAATTCCCCTGAGCCTCCCACCGCCCCCTTTGGATCGCCTCACCACCCACCAGGGGGCAGTACCACCCACTTTGAGAATCAGTGCTGTAAATAAATAAATAAATACTTCAAGAGAAATACAGTCTGAGTAGAATGGGATTTATACTCAAATGAGACCAGATCAAGTTTCAGCCTCAGCATCACACATGAATTCTGCTCTTAACTGAAGACATTCCTGCTTCCTATTTCTATGTCACTGAACAACATTGGGTGATTTTGCTGTGTGCCTTCAAGTCATTTATGGCTCATAATGGGTTTTTCTTGTCAATATTTGTTAGGAGAGGGTTTGCCTTTGCCTTCCTGTGAAGTTGAAAGAGTGTAACTTGCCCAAGGTCACCCAGTGGGCTTCCATAGCTGACCAGGATTGAAATCTTACTTTCCAGAGGAGCAAGGACACCCAAACTATTATACCATACTGTCTCTCAAATAACATTGGAACTAGAGGGAAATCATTGGCACACAGTAACCTGACTTACGACATTTTTTTCTCTTTTAAAAGTTATTCACTTTGCCTTTATGCTAAAAAATACTGCTCAAAAGGGCTAACAAGCATCATTAAAATATTAAGAAATAAAACTATACAGTTCATCACAATAATTATACTAGTTGGATAATACTCCAAATGTAAAGTCTATGTTTCCATACTTAACATAAACATCATCAGCACTTTTAAGTGAATTCATTCACTAGCTTCCCATATACTACATTCACAGTAATGTCTTGACATTAAGATTTTTTAAAAAAAGAATATAAAGATTTAGAAGCTTTTAAAAGATTTTTAAGAATCTTAGCAGTAAATGAATCTTATCACAATTTTGGTATGTTGCTGTTCTACCTCAGGCAGCATTTCATAAAATCTTAAATTTGGAAGAGGCCCCGCGTCCCTCTCACGCCATTGGCAAGTGTGTGGGGAAGAGGCCCTAGCCTAGGGCATGCGCTCCCAGCCCTCTTTCCCCCATGTGCTTGCCAATGCCAGAAGAGGAATGTGCCCTGGCATTGGCAAACGTGCAGGGGAAGAGGCCTCGTGTAGGGAGCATGCACCCAGAGGCCGGTGGAAGGAGGACAGCCCCTGGGTGCATGCTCCCAGAGCCTCTTTCCCCACGCGCTTGCCAATGCCAGGAGAAGGAGGCCTTCATAAGGGCCTCTCCTGGCAGCTGTGACTGCACTCTCTTCCAGCAGCTTCTCCGAAGGCCTCAGTCTCTCGGGACCTTTTTGGTGCACTGTGGAGGGCGCATGGGGCCTGCAGAAGGAGGCGGGGCTTAAGGAGGAAGTGCCGTGGCCCCTCCAGAATTGCCAAATGACCCCTCCAGGGGTCGCGATCCCCAGGTTGAGAACTGCTGATCTAGACACTATACTTCTATTTATGCAAGCCCAAATCCCACAGGCTTTTTTAGCCAATGCATGACATTATTGGCTCATGTTTAACTTCTTGTCCACAAGGACTCAAAGATATTTTTTTACACATACTGCTGTCGAGCTAGGTGTGTAACTATAAAACTGTTACTGTAAACACAGTACAGAACCACAATGATAAGTGTTAACTGATTAACAGTGAACTTCCTTAATCTATCTTTTTGGTTCTTATCACAGGGAGTCTACCATTCTGAATAAACATCCTGGATTTCTGACAGCTAGTTCTGACAATTTAAAAATATGCCTGCACAGGCAGTACCATTTTAAAAATAACTTACCTTTATAAAATGGTGGTCAGCGCGTGGAATGGTTGAGTCTCTAGGCTTAGTAAGTATGTACTGATTATTTTGCGAATCAATAAGCATGCTTAAGCCCAAATCATCCTCCACTTTCCTTTTTGAAATATTTCTTTTTGTATCTGCTTCATCCTCTTCCACTCTCAAAACTGCTTCAAAATTGACTCCTCTCACCTGTTAAGGAGACAAAGATTTCTCATTATTTTTATTTACCCCCAGCAAATTCCAGTACCATATAGACAGCCTTTCACTTGTACCACAGGACTGATCGTTCCCATCTCTCTTTTGCAGCCCCAACTGCTTTTTACAGTCTCCCCCAAACTGAAAGAACCAATTTTGAGGAGGCAGAGTGGCTAAACTCAGAAAGCAAAATAGCCCCTTGGGTGGTAAAAGCCATTCTACTGGTGAGAGCATTAATTATAAACAATCATCAGTATTCTTGTGTTTTCTTTTTAGATTTTAAAAAGAAGATTTCATCTCCCTACTAGAGGATAACTTTTCTTTTTTGGGTTCCACCATAATCAACTATTTTAAGTTATTTTCCAGGAAGCAATTGAAGTATTAATATTCCCCTCTTTTTCCTTCAGCGAAAACAACCATAGTTACTTTACGTTCCCCAATAATAATAATTATTATGTGTATTTATACCCTGGTTTTTCTCTCCACAAGTAGATTCAAAGTGGCTAAGTAATTAAATTAAATGTGTAACACTGATGAACTATTATTTTATAACAGATATTTATTATAGCAATATTGGGATTAACTTACAGATTTGTTGTCATCAAAGGCATGCTCCCCGATTTCTTCTTCTAGTCGATCAGCTGCTTTCCGTACATCTTCAAGAATCTCATCAAGGATAGATAGACTCTTATTTTGATGCTGCATGTTTTTCAGGGCTTCCGCTTGGTGCTTCTCTGCTGCTAGAAGTTCAACATATTCCGTTTCTTCCTATTAGGATTTGTTAAAATTCTAAGATACTTTTCAGAGCAAAAAAAGCATAAGATCACTTGTTTTAATTTGTTAAGAATCTTTGTTAAAACTGAAAAATGGAAAAAAAACTGCAGAGCAAGAACTCTGAGCTTTTTAAAAACCTTCTTCCAATGGTTTGTATGACCCTTGAACCACCTTTCAGCTACAAGATCCTCAATGAAACTAGAGCAACGATGTAAAGTTTTAAAGAGAGGATCTACACATACTCGATTTGAGAAAATAGATCCAGTCTTACTCCTACAAGCAGACACTATTTATTAATTACATTTTAAAATTTTTTACTCAAGTTTGTTTACTTGCTTTATCCAGTGGATTCATAACAACAATCTCACTCCTACATCAAACATGTTCAAAGTCCACTATGGATGAATCTGCGCTGTAGAATTAATGCAGGTTGATCACACTTTAACTGCCATGGCTCAATGCTATAAAACCATGGAAACTGTAGTTTGGAAGTATTTGGCAGAGAAGGCTAAAGATTATAGCTCCTATGATTTCATATCACTGAGCCATGGCAACTTAAACTATGTCAAACTTCATCCATTCTAATGTAGATGTACCTTGTCTTGTGTTAGGTTACAACTGTTCTTTCCATTTGATGTGAGACTGAAATTTCAGATGGAGTAAACTCACCTTTATTGCTGCTTCTCTCAAGGCTTCCAGCCGCTGTCGACTGCTCTCCTTCATGTTCACAACATCTTTGTAATCCCCTTGTAGGGCCCGCTGGAGTCCGTGGATAGCTTGAAATACAGAGTTTTCACTTTCATTGAGCTCTTTTTGGAAAATTACAAACGTGTGCACCTGAAATGTCCTTTCTTCGACTGATAGCCCCGGGTCCTTTTCCACTGCCCTTATTGCACTTTTTAATTTGTTGAGAACCACGTTCTTTTGACGCAAGAGTCCAGACAGCTTCCTACAGTTTTCCACAAGCCACTGTTTCCTTTGCGTTATAGCAGCTCCTTTCCCACGATGCAGCTTTATTGCATGTTTTACTATATCCTCATGTTCCGCTGGGGCAGTCATCTGGCAGCAAAGCAGTGACATGAACATCCAAAAGCCAATAAATCCCGTTGCTTTCATTGTCCAATTTCTAGTACTGACTGCGTGAAAGCACCCAGAAATCATCCCTCACTTTGTGTCCTATGCGTTTGGCATGCCAGATACAATGGTGGCACTAATTAATGAAAAGTAGCTCTCATCCATAGTATACTACGGGACCATACAACCCAATGTGAATTCAAATTCCAGAAAGCATGAGAACAAAATATGTTAAACATTGCAAACACTTCTTTATTTGGCTTTACATTCTTGGTTACTAGAAATGTTGCTTTCTTTTGTAGCCTGCTTTTCATCCAATACATAGCACTGCTCAGCATCTATCAAATTGAGAAGATCAAATCCACTCAGGAATATTCAAAGTCTCTCTCTTTTGGATAATATGAAATCCTTTTTATGTGAGTCTAAACAGCTGAAAGGTTTGTCTGATCTTCTTATGTGGAGTGAATGGATGTGAATCCCTGTATTTCAAAACAAGCAAAATAGCTGGTTATTTACGGATAGTACAGTGCAGATACTTTAACTTTAAAAAGTCTACACATATTTTCCAAAACATTTGCAGTCTGAGGAAGCTATGGGGAAGCTATGAGGAAGATCATACAAATATGAAGCCTTCCAAACTGAACATCCTCCTCATATGGTCCTTTCTCTCTTCTTTACCAACAATATAGGATATTGTTCCCCAATCCCTGTTTTTAAGAACATAAGAACATAAGAAGAGCCATGCTGAATCGGACCTCAGCCCATCTAGTCCAGCATTCTGTATCACACAGTGGCCCACCAGTTGTACACGGGGATCTCGAGCAGAAGGGAGGGCAAAACCCTGACCTGCTCCCGACCCCCACAACCAGTAACCAGGGAAATCCTGCCTACCTCAACCAACTCCGAGGTGGCACTTGAATGTCCTTTTCAGTAACTACCAATACACTTGGTATCCATGAATCTGTCTAATCCTGCCTTGAAGTTGTTCAGGCTGACAGCTGTCACAACCTCTTCTGGAAGTGAGTTCCATAACCCAATGACCCTCTGGGTGAAGAAATATTTCCCTTTGTTAGTCCTAATTTTCCTACCTTGGAGCTTCAGGGAGTGCCCTCTAGTCCTAGTGTTTTGTGACAAAGAAAACAGTTTTTCTTTATTCACCTTTTCTATCCCATGCATGATTTTATACACTTCGATCAAGTCACCTCTTAAACGCCGTCTTTCAAGGCTGAAAAGACCAAGGCGTTGCAACCTGGTTTCATAAGGGAGCCGCTCCATCCCTTGGATCAGGGCTGTCCAACTGGTGGCCCCGGGGCCGGATCCGGCCCCGTAGCCTGTTGGACACGGCCCCACCTATGCCCTCAGCCGCCATTTTTAATTTTTTTAATCGTTTTTTTAAAGGCGGCCGGGGGAGGGGGAGGCGGGGCAGGGAGGAGGAAGAGAGCTAGCTCCTCCTTTTCGGCACCCCCTCCCTACCTAGGGCGGGGAGCCGCCAAAAGGGCAGAAGGCGGCGCCAAGAGCAGCGCGTCACAGGCCTGGCGTGACGCGCTGCTCTTGGCACCGCCTACTCCTCCTTTCGGCTCCCCGGCCTAGGAAGGAGGGGGGGAAAGGAGGAGTAGGCGTGCCAAGGGGCAGCGTGTCACGCCAGGCCTGTGACGCGCCGTTGGCGCTGCCGCCTTCTGCCCGGCGCGCCCCCTCCCTTCCTAGGGCAGGGGAGCCGCCGGGAAGAGGGCAGAGGCGCCAAGAGCAGCGTCACAGGCCTGGCGTGGCGCTGCTCTTGGCACCGCCTACTCCTCCTTTCGGCTCCCCGGCCTAGGAAGGGGGGGGCCGAAAAGGAGGAGCAGGCGGTGCCAGGGCAGCAGCGTCACGCCAGGCCTGTGACGCGCTGCCGTTGGCGCCGCCTTCTGCCCTTTTTCGCGCCCCCTCCCTTCCTAGGGCAGGGAGCCACCGGGGCAGAGGCGGCAAGAAGAGCAGCGCGTCACAGGCCTGGCGTGACGCGCTGCTCTTGGCACCACCTACTCCTCCTTTTCGGCGGCTCTTGTTGCCACTTTGTTGCCCATTCACTCAATTTCGAGAGATCTTTCTGGAGCTCTTTACAATCAGTTTCATTTTTAACTACCCTGAACCATTTAGTGTCGTCTGCAAACTTTGCTACCTCAGAATTCACTCCTACATCCAGATCATTAATGAATAAATTAAAAAGTAACGGACCCAAAACTGAACCTTGGGGTACGCCACTTCTCACCTCTTTCCACCCAGAGAAATGTCCGTTTATTACCACCCTTTGTTTCCTACAGTTTAGCCAGGTTCCAATCCAGGACAAGACCTGTCCTCTGATTCCATGGCTGAAGAGCTTGTTTAGGAGCCTTTGGTGAGGGACTTTGTCAAAAGCCTTTTGAAAGTCAAGGTAAACAATATCAATTGGGTCCCCTTTATCTATGTGTTTATTTACACCCTCAAAGAATTCTAACAAGTTAGTAAGACATGATTTGCCTTTGCAGAAACCATGTTGATTTTCCTTCAGCAATGCCTGTTCTTCTATGTGCTTAAAAAACTGACTCAGCTGCAGGCATATGTTGTCTGTCCTCCTGTGTGAAAACGGAGGCAAAGAAGTCATTTAGCCGCTCAGCAATCTCTTTGTCTTCGCTGATTTTCCCTTTCTGACCATTGTCGTCGAGTGGCCCAACTGCTTTTCTAGTTGGGTTCCTGCTTCTGATGTACTTAAAGAAGTTTTTGTTGTTTTTTTAATATTCTTTGCTATGTGTGCCTCAAAATCTCTCTTGGCTTTCCTGACTGTTGCTTTGCATTTAGTTTGCCAGAGCTTGTGTTCCTTTCTGTTCTCCTCGGTAGGAAGAGCCTTCCATTTCTTAAATGAGTTTTTCTTCTTTCCAATCACATCTTTTACTTCATTTGTAAGCCATACTGGTGTCCTTTTGGACTTTCCATGCCTCTTTCTTTTTATTGAATGCATTTTAGTTCAGCCTGTTTTAAGGTATTTTTAAACAGTTTCCAAGCATTTTGGAGGGATTTGATTTTTTTACTGCTCCTTTTAGTTTGTTCTTTACAATTTTTCTCATTTTGGTGAAATTCCCTTTGTGAAAGTTTAATGTCTCCGTGTTAGTTTTCACTGACAGTTTGCTATCCAAACTTAAGTTGAATGTTATTGTGTTATGGTCACTGGTACCTATGGGCTCAGCTACAAGGACATCTTGAACGAGATCTTGTTCATTTGTTAGCACCAACTCCAGGATCCCCTTTCCCTGGTTGGTTCCATGACCATCTGCTCAAGGGAATAATCAGCTAGCATGTCGAGGAACCTTGTCTCTCTTTCATGCGTAGAACAAGAATTTGGCCAATCTATTCGGGATAGTTGAAGTCCCCCATTATGACTAATGTATTTCTTTTTGAGGCCTGTTTAACTTCATTTTCCAGATAGCAGTCTGCCTCTGGAGTTTGGTTGGGAGGGCGATAGCAGATCCCTAATGCTAGATTAGTTTTTTGTCCTGGGACTTTTACCCACAATGTTTCTGTAGGTGAGTTTGAAATTTCTTGAAGTTCTAATTCATGAGATTCTAGCTCTTCATTTATGTACAGGGCCACACCGCCACCATTTTTCCCTCTCCTGTCTTTCCTGTACAGTTTATAACCTGGAATCTTTGTGTCCCATTTGTTTTCCTCCGTCCACCAGGTTTCTGTTATGCCAATAATATCAATATTTTTTTCTTTTGCCAAATATTCCAACTCCCCTATTTTTGTTCGAAGGCTTCTAGCGTTTGCGTACAGACATTTATATTTATTTCTCTGGTGCACTTTCAACTTTGGCTGTTTGTGAGAATTTGTAGAAGGCCTACCATGTCCTACCTCTCGACTACTACTATCTATCTTTTCTGTTGACTCAGCCATTTGTGTATGGATTTAGGTCCTCCATATTTGGCATTTCACCCTCTCGAACCGGAAGCTGCCCAGCTCCTGTCGACTTTCCCCTAGGAATCAGTTTAAAAGCTGCTCTGAAATCTTTTTAATATTAGGAATAAATTTTTCCTCCTATACTTGTCTCTTTATGGCCTCTGCTCTTTTCATATTCTGCTTTGCCTTCTGTTCTTAAAGTGTATTTTCAATTTTTCCTTCTCCCACTTAATGCCTCTGGTATTCCTGAATTTATACTGTGTCCTTCTCATCCCTTGCCATCTAACATTGTATGGCTATGTGTGTCCATCATGAATTTGATATCTTATTTCCCTGTTTACCTTTTTATATCCACAAATGTAGCTTTACAGCAATGTTTCTCAACCTGTGTGTCCCCAGATGTTTTGGTCTTCAACTCCCAGAAATCCTAACAGCTGGAAAACTGACTGGGATTTCTGGGAACTCTTGATCAAAACACCTGGGAGTCAACCGGTTGAGAACCACAGCTTTATAGCTAATCTCCCAGCACTGAAAGAGGGAAGAAAGGGAGTAAAAGTGTGTGGCAAAGCCCTATCAATTTTTTGGCCATACCTGGTCTCAGACCCCAAGGGTCCCTTGTCATAAGACATTTGTCCACCCCAAGATTTTGAATACAGGTTGTCCCTTCACTATTGCATGATTTCTCTTTTCAGAAACAAACAATTATGAGTTTAAAGTGAAATACTTTTAGTCTTCCCATTAGCTCCATGTCTGTTCTTCTTACTTTCCCATTCCTTGTGCACAAACTGATCTGTTGCATTTCTCCTAACATTTTATGCTCCCACTCCATAAATCCACCTGCTATGAATCACCATGGTCATCTTCCACTTTCGCCCCCTTTTTGGCTCAAACTTCTCATCCTCCCTTCATCCTCTTTATTTATCAAGCCATTTGAAACACTTTTCACACCAATTCGTTTTGGAGTGGAACACATATTTAAGCCTCCCAGGGATCATCTTACTTGTTCTGGTACTGTCTATGGCTGAATAGGATCATTAGCTCCTAACCTATATTCTTTTCTTCCAAGTGTTATCTAGGAAGATAGAATATGTTCTTTAGCCAAGCAATACTAATTTTCTTTTGTTCTTATAATAATTATCAGGAATACTGTGTTGTGTCTTCAAGTTGCCTTCAACCCATAGTGACCCCAGGAATTCCACTGAGTTTTTAGTCAAAGAATACTCAAAGCTGATTTTGCCAGGTCCCTCCTCTGGAAAAATAGCCTACAGTACCTAGTATTCATTGGCAGTCTTCCATTAAAGGACTAACCAGGGTTGACCCTGCTCAGCTTCCAAAATCAGATAGGATTTGGGTCTTTGGGCTATTTATACACCCATTTCATTTGAGTATATGGCAATTTTCAAACAACAGGGTGGGTTATAACGATTTCCCACATTTTGAAAGGGTATAGAAAATGAACAAAGCTACCGTATCAGGACAAAACGTATATATTTCCGAAAAGTATATAAAACAGTTTTGTTTTAATGTGTGTGTGTTTTTTTAAAAAAAAAATCAGAAAAATGGTGGCTGTTGTTGGCGATAATTTGCTGAAGACGTTTCTGGAATTTCTCTGAAACATGGGCGATCTTTATGTCCTATCCTGTTTCATTTTCACTGAAAAAGTCAAGGATACCATCAGGGTTTGTTTTTCTTTTCTTGCTACCACTTTGTTAAATTTCATAATATTTACTCATGTTGTTATTGTGTACTTTTAAGTAATGTCTGGTGTATGGTAATGCGAAAGCAAACCTATCACAGGGGGTTCTTGGCAAAATTTGTTCAGATGAGGTTTATCTTTGATGCCCTCTGAGACTGAGACTGTGTGACTTGCCCAACGTTACCGAGTGGGTTTCCATGGCCAAGCAGGGAAGCAAACTCTGGTCTCCAGGGATCTGATTCCCTTATAGTCTCAATGTACCTGTATGCTGAATACATGAACTTTGTAAGTAAACCAACTTTTTTAACGAAGACTACTTCTTTTTGTCTCTTGAGAGTATTATTTAAAACCAAATATATTTTATGGGAGAGTAGATTATTTTGGGAAACTGAAATAAGACTTCTGAAGATCTGCTATATATGTTGTGCATTGGCATAATCTTTGTTCCTAATAGTTCAAAGAGATAAACCAGGTATATCAGTCCGACAACTGAGAAACCTAATTTGCCTTGGATTAATACTAGTACATATATACCACTAAAGAGAAGATGGACTCAAATGAGTTTTTAGCTCTTTTCAGGAAGATCATACTTTACAAAAAGGCTATGGTTTTCCAAATGGTAGAGAATGCAAATTAATCTCCAAAAGGTCACGCTTTCAAAAGATTTTGGCAATTCTGGTTTTCCAAAAGCTTATGATCTCAAAGGTAATCATTTCCCAAAAGCCTTGGATAAGAGGCCACAAACAAATACTAGGTGCTCTGGGATGTACCGTATATACTCGAGTATAAGCCAACCCAAATATAAGCCGAGGCACCTAATTTTACCACAAAAAAACTGGGAAAACATATTGACTTGAGTATAAGCCGAGGATGAGAAATGCAGCAGCTACTGGTAAATTTGAAAATAAAAATAGATACCAATAAAATTACATTAACTGAGGCATTGGTACATTAAATATTTTTTGAATATTTACATAAAACTGCAATTTAAGATAAGACTGTCTAACTCTGATTAAATCATTATTCTAACTTTCTTCAATGTAAATGTGCTTACGTATCCTTCCAATAATATTAGAGTGAAATAATTGATGTAATAAAAAATAAGAGAGTAAAATAATGAATGTAATAATAATAGAGTAAAATAATGAATGTACTAATAATGCTAAATAACGAATGTAATAAAAATAATAAAGTAAAATAATTCAATGTAATAATGATAATACAGTAAAATAATAAATGCAATAATAATAAAGAGAGCAAAAATAATAAATGTAATAATAATACATAATTTTGACTTGAGTATAAGCTGAGGAGGAATTTTTCAGCCTAAAAAGAGCTGAAAAACTTGGCTTATACTTGAGTATATAAGGTACTTCAGAAGAAGAAACTGGCATTTCCTTGCTTAAATCTATCCTATAAAATTCATGACAGAACCACCATAAGTCAATAGACAGCTTGGAGGCACACAAACACATAAATGCATGAGAAACCTCCAAGTCACCCTCTTATCAACAGCCCTGCTCAGGTATTACCAACTTAAGGCCATGGCCGTCTTGATTTATTACAGTGGTTCTCAACCTGTGAGTCCCCAGATGTTTTGGCCTTCAACTCCCATAAATCCTAACAGCTGGAAAGCTGGCTGGAATTTCAGGGAGTTGTAGGCCAAAACACCCGGAGACCCAAAGGTTGAGAACTACAGTACTGATTTAATATTTCAGGTAGACTCAAAAGCCCCCCATCAAAGAAGAAAAAGAAATAACACTTCTTCACCACAGATTTAGCAAATATGGGAGCACACAACATTGCTGTAAAAGGCTGTTAAAAGGATGTGACTTGGATTAGGAAGCTTTCATATATCTAAAGGTGTAGTGCCCCCCCCTATATATAAATGCTCTGTTTGTTTTGAGTGACATCATATCTCAAAATCTGCTCGTCAAATTGCCGCCAAAGTTGGCCATAAAACAGCTACTAACCCACGGAGTGATTATCACTAAAAAATGATTTTGTCATTTGGGAGTTGCATTTGCTGGGATTTATAGTTCACCTACAATCAAATAGTATTTTGAACTCCACCAACAATGGAATTGAACCAAACCTCCCTTGACAAACAGAAAACACAAGAGTTTGGTGGGCATTGACTTTGAGTTCTAGAGTTGTAGTTCACCTACATCCAGAGAACACTGTGTACTCAAACAATGATGGATCTAGACCAAACTTGGCATGAAATACTCCATATTCCCAAATATGAACACAGATGGAGTTTGGGGGGAACAGACCTTGACATTTTGGGAGTTGTAGTTACTGGGATTTATAGTTCAGCTACAATCAAAGCGCATTCTGAACCCCAACAACAATAGAATTGGGGCAAACTTCCTCCGCAGAACCCACATGACCATCAGAAAATACTGTGTTTTCTGATGGTCTTTGGCGACCCTTCTGACACCCCCTCGCAACCTCCTCAAGGGGTCCCGACCCCCCAGGTTGAGAAATGCTGCCTTAAGACCACCCAGTCCAAATTCCTTCAACAGGGCAAGAAAATGTAATCAAACCCCTCCTGACAAAGAGCCATCCAGCCATAGATATAGGTAGATATATATGATTCTCATATTGTTTCAATTTATATACCGCCCTTTCCAAATTGGCTCAGGGTGGTTTACAAAATGCACAAGGTAACAGCACTTAAAGGATAAGAACATTAAAAAGTGTAAAAACAATGTTTCTGTCGGCATACAGATTGGCATGGCTTAAAGATTAAATGCCTGCCGGAAGAGAGCTGTCTTACACGCCTTCCGGAACGCCAGTAGCTCGCTTATCGCCCGAACTTCCACCGGCAAGGCATTCCACAGGCTCAGTGCAAAGATGGAAAAGGCTCTCTGCCTGGTTGATGACAAGTGAAAGGACCTAATGGAAGGGACGTGTAACAGGTTTTGGTCCTCTGACCGAAGGGATCTCTGGGAAGCATATGGGAGTAGACGGTCCCTCAAGTACACCGGCCCCAGACCATATAGGGCCTTAAAGGTCAAGACCAACACTTTGAAGGTGATCCGGTACTCGATTGGCAACCAGTGCAGTTGCTGCAGAGTTGGAGTGATATGGCACCTGGCCGGTACTCCTGCCAGGAGTCTAGCTGCTGCATTCTGCACCAGTTTGAGTTTCCGGATAACTGCCAAAGGCAGACCCATGTAGAGGGTGTTACAGTACTCTAGCCTTGAGATGACCGTTGCCTGGATCACCGTAGCTAGATCACTCCTGGTAAGGTATGGCGCCAGCCGCCTAGCTTGTCGCAGGTGGAAAAAAGCAGATCTGCTGACGGTGGAGACCTGGGCCTTCATCATCAGCAACGGGTCCAATTGGACCCCCAGACTCTTTACTAAGGGCAATGGGCGTAATGCCTCGCCGTCCAGAGTAGGCAGCTGGAGCTCCCCCCCCCCCCCCGGGCGACCCAGCCATAGGATCTCCGTTTTCGATGGGTTCACTCCCAACCGGCTGGCACGTAGCCAACCAGTCATGGCCTCAAGGCACAGCTTGAATATACCCACACTTGCCACTTTTTGATAAAAGAATAAGGGACAGGTACTTAAAAATAGGGAAATTTTTCACAAAAATAAGGGACACTTCATAAAAACTTGAAAATCAATTGATGATTTGCCTCTGTTCGTCTATATATGTCTAAATATGTCTATATATGTTGTCTATATATGGTGAATTGCAGGGATTGTCTGCAAGTATGTGTACTGTAATCCGCTCTGAGTGAGAAGAGCGGAATATAAATAAAGTAAATAAATAATAAATATAAATAAATTTTTGGCAAAAGAATATGGGACAGGTACCTAAAAATAGGGAATTTTTCACAAAAATAAGGGACACTTCATAAAAACTTGAAAAGCAATCAATGATTTTCAAGTTTTTAATGAAGTGTCTCTTATTTTGTGAAAAATTCCCTATTTTAGGTACCTGTCCCTTATTCACGTGGCAACCCTAACACACACACACATACATGTCTATGACAGATATAGTATCACAAATTTGAAAGGGACCCCCCAAAGAAGGACAATGATATGTTGCATGTTCCAGAGTGGGCAAACCAGACCATCTCCACATCAACACTGGCAACGAAACAACAAGAAATACTGTCTACCCACAGGCACAAAGACATCACATATATTAGAAAGCAACACTTTGTCATTACTTTATTTCCCAGATCTCCAGGCTGGGCCACAGATGGCTAGTTCCCCATGAAAAGGGCCCTGGTGGTCACCTATGACTTGGTGTAACTGTGTTAAAGGGCCAACGGCACCAGGGCCTGCCTGATCCTGGGAGCTGACTGGGACCCTGGCTGCTGCTGGGCTGGGCTTTGGCTGCCCGTCTCCTGCTGCAGCATCCCTCCATCCGTATTATTGTTGGCCCAGTCCTTAGAACAAGGGCAGGCGCAGGCCTTGGGAGAGAGAGAGAGAGAGACCCCTCCCCCCTCGCGCATCCCCCTCACCTGCCCAGGGAGGTCCCGCGGGAGCCGAAGGGAATCGCCGCCCGCCCGCCCTTCCTTCCGGAAAACCCCGAGCCACGTCCTCAGCCTCGGCACACCTCCCTTCTGCCAGGTAGCCAATAGGAAGACTGTACTCCTGCCGGCTGGCTAGCCGCCCAACCAGAGGCCAAGGCCCGCCCCTTTTGAAGAAAGACCCATCCGAGGTATGACCTCACCGGCCAGGATCAGAAAGTCCCAGGGCTTCGGCGGTCCTTGCCACACAGGGAGCAGGGGGCGGGGAATGGCCCAATCGCGTCCCACTTCCCTTTCGCTGCTCAATGCCTTCTGGGAAGTGTAGTCTTCTCTCTCGCTGGCTTGTTTGGGATGCCTGCGGTGCTGTGCATTGTGGGATGCCTCGAATTCCCCTCCCGTCCTCCAGCAGCGGACGTAGATGTAGGAAAGTCTAGAATGACACATTGCCTGCCTACGGAACTCTTGTTTGTTTATTTATTTACTAGCTGAGGACCCGGCGATGCCCGGGTTATTTGAGGAAGGCCTTGTGTGGCAAGGTTGGTTCCTATTAGATGTTTATGTGGCATTGCAGTGGTCTCAATAACTTAGTGAAGGTACTGCGAGTCCTATTGGCCGTGGTCCACCCCCCTCCAAACAGCACCAGGATGTAGAGTGGGTCATGGGGGCTCTGTGTGTCACGTTTGGTCTTGATCATTCTCTGGATGAGGGTTGCAGCGGTCTCTGGAAGTGAGGGAAGGTACTGGAAGTCCCATCATCCATGGTCCCCCGTTCTCCAAACTCCACCAGGATGTAGAGTGTGTCACGGGGGCTCTGTGTGCCAAGTGTGGTCTTGATCAGTCATTGGATGAGTGTCACAGCGGTCTAAGAGAGTGAAGGTACTTCAACTCCCATCATCCGTGGTCCGTCCCACTCTAAACTGCACCAGGATGTAGAGTGGGTCATGGGTACTCTGTGTGCCAAGTTTGGGCCTGGTCTCTGATTTATAGGGGCTGCAATGTTCAGTGGGAAATGAATTGGATGAAGGTACTGCAAATCCCATCATTTGGGAGCCACCGTGCCATAAACCGCAGCAGGCTTGTAATGTGGGCCATTGGGCCTCTGTGTGCCAAGTTTGGTGTGGGCCACAGTGCTCTAAGGAAGTGAATTGAAGTACTGCAAGTCCCATCATCCATGGTCCATCCTCCCTCAAACTGCACCAGGATGTAGGGTGCATCTTGGGGGGGTCTGCGTGCCAAGTTTGGTCTTGTTCTGTCATTGTTGGGGGCCTAGTCAGGAAAATAAAGTTGAGGAAGCCTAACAATATCCCATGAGCTGAGGCCTAGTCAGGAAAATCAAGTTAAGGAAGCCTTGCTGTCAATTTTGGCCCTGGTCTGTGTTGTTTGGGAAGTGAATGATGTGAAGGTACTGCAAATCCCATCATTAGTGGCCCCTCCTGCCCTAAACCACACCAGGTTGTGAAGTGGGCCATTGGCCCCCTGTTTGCCAAGTTTGGTCCTGATGCGTCATTGCTGTGGGCCGCAGTGGCTGACTGCCTGAGGCCTTTCCTTTTCCCTCTGAGTCACTTTAGAATGTTGGAATGTGGTTGGCCAATCGGAGTCCTTTATGCAAATACCATTTCACTGGCAACCAATCCCCTCTGTCTGGGGTTGTAGAATGTTGGAGTTCTGAGGCTGGCCAATCAGAGCCCTTTATGCAAATAATCCCACAGTTGCAGCCAATCGAAACGCTGACACACATTCCTCCCGTTGCAAACCACCACCCGCAAACACTGACTTTTATTATATACAAAGATAGATAGATAGATATTCCTCTTTATCTCTCCATACAGAGAATCAAAGCAGCTCACAATCAAAAACTTATAACTTAAGATATAGATATAGATATATATCTTAAGATATAGATATATATAATAAAAACAGGATATTATATATTATTAGTATTACATTCAAAATATTAGTATGACTATATTACATTATTATGTATTATTGTATTATTAGTATATTGTATTACATTACGTTATTAACATATGTATATAACAAAATTAGCATTATACATTATACACATAACACAAAATACAATTGCAATGGTAATGCTCTGTATAACAAAATAATTTCGAACTTAAACAATGCATAGAGCATTACCATTGAATTTGTATATTCTGTATTATGTGCATTTCACTCAATATAAGTTTACACTGTATATAATGGTTTATTTACTATTGATATTGTATATCTTTGCACTTGTGGGCAAATACTGTTTTGGTTATAGTCAGGAACCTATTTTCTTAATATGACTACATGGAGCACCATTACCTTCCCGCCAAAGTAGTACCTATTGATCTACCTGGGAATGTAGCGCAGCAGCATAAGATCTGTACTGAGCAGAAGGTCATGAGTTTGAGGCCTGCCCGGGTCGGGGTGAGATCTCGACCAATTTGTGTAGCCTGTTGTTGACCTTTGCAACCCGAAAGACAGTTGCATCTGTCAAGTAGGAAATTGAGGTACCACTTAGTGGGGAGGCTAATTTAACTGATTTACGAGGCCATAAAAAAGATCTGGTGGCCAGATGTTAAATTGCCTCTGTCTGTCTTGTGTGTTTGTGTGTCTAAATGTAAATGTGTACATTGTAATCCGCCCTGAGTCCCCTGCGGGGTGAGAAGGGCGGAATAGAAATGAAGTAAATAAATAAATAAATAAACAGTTTTTTGTATTTCCAATTTGCTGTAAGCTGCTCTGAGTCCCCTTCAGGGTTAGGAAGGGCATATAAATATCGTGAAATAAAATATTATATATTATATATATAAAGGAACAGTCGTCATGTGAAGACTACCTCAAACAGAGAAACCTTACAACGCAGAAACACAAAACTTGCCAACAGAAATAGGCCTCAAGCAAGGTATGTTTGTAGCAAAGAAACTCCCCCCCCCAAAACCTAAAAGGCCCCCAAAACAACGGGTAAAAATAAAACTACATTTCCCAGCATCCTCCGGGGCTGCCAAAGACTCCCCCAGCCTCTACATTCTGACAACATGATTGGCTGCCAATAAGGGCGGATTTGCATAACTGCTGTACTGGCCAGCCAACATGAACATTCCGACCCATAACAAACTGTCAGAGGAGTGCCAGAGCCTCCTCCAACACTTTCAAATCAGAAGACCATGATGGAGATCAACACCATTCAAGGGAGCTCTTCTTCCTTTCCCTAAAAGATCTCCAGTGGCTTGGAATTCCACATTAATTAGAGGACCATCCAGCAACAATGGGGTTTGCCAAGGAGGGTGCTCCAGCCCCTCTATATGCTGGCTCCAAGGGATGGAGGTCATCACCAAGTACCTTCTGATGCCCAGCGCTGGAAGAGCTCCCTCAGATGGCCTGTCCATGAGGAAAGCCTCATCGGACATCGACCAATGGGTGCAAAAGACACAGAGCAGGACATCTTGAACAAGAGAGGAGCAGAAAGTAAGCCAGACATGAAGATCTTGAGAAAGGTGGCTCAAAAGGATACGGAAAGGATTTTTAACAGTCCCCCAACAGACACTGGACGCACCTGTGAAGATAGAGATCCCCTGACACAGGCATGTAGCCAGGGGGCTAACAGATTCTCAGGGTGGGCGAGAAGGCCTTACTGGTACATTATTTAAACTGTTATATTTATTCATATCATGATCTGATCACCATGCTCATTATATCCCACATTCATGGGGTTATTGGGATAACAATACAAAAGATTTGCTAGGGTAGACCCTCTTCCACCCAGTCTCAGCCCCCCCCCCCCCAACCAAACTCAGCCCCCTCCGAAACAAAATCCTGCCCTGACAGGACAAGCCCTCCCCAAGCTGATCCGTCCTGGCCATGGTACCGGTCAAACCCGAAGGACTGCAGGCAAAGAGCTGAGGCACAAACATAAAACACCCAATTCACTAACAACAATTCCAACCCTTACATACTCAGACTTTCTCGCATCTCCTAAATAGGGCACAGCAACGCGTGCCGGGTACAGAGAGAGAGAGAGAGAGAGAGAGAGAGAGTGTATGTGTGTTTATATAAATAAAAGCTAATAATGATAAAATGACTTCAGAACCCGGAAGTGACTTCTCGAGCGTGGCTCTTCTTCAAAGCCAAGCAGCAGCAGTCTGTGGTTCCCCAGTCCGTTAGTGACGAAGTGCATTGTGGGTAGCGTAGTTCCCCCTCCTCCCCCGCTGCCGCGCTTGTCAATGTCAGGCCTTGTGGTGGCTGCCTGCCTTCCTCAGAGCGAGAGGGGCAGGGGCAGGGGCAGGAGCCTAGAGAGGAGCTTCTCCGCTGCTCTCGAAGGAGGACTAGAAGAACGGGGCGGCGGGGAATTCCCTGGGAAGCCATGGCCGGCGGTTGAGAGGGCCGTGAGGGAAACAGGAGGAGAAGGAAAGGGGGGAGGGGAGGGGAGTCAGCGAAGTGAAGGCGGCCCGGTCCGCGCCTGCGCAGAAAGGAGCCGTAGCGGCGGCGGCGGTGGCGAGAGAAGTCAGTGAAGGCGGCCCGGTCCGCGCCTGCGCAGAAGGACGCCGTAGCGGCGGCGGCGGCGCTGGCGAGAGAAGTTGGGTGAAAGCGCCGCTGGAAATAAAATGGTAGGTTGGGACGCGGGACGCCAAGGAAGGAAGGAAGCAAGGAGAAGGGGCCTGGCTCGGGCTGTGGGCATTCTTGAGGAGGAGGGGAGGCGCCTCCTGAGAGTCCCCTTCTCCTGGGGGCAGGGGGCAGAGCAAGAGGCGACCTCCCCTCCCTCCCTCCCTCAGGCACACAAGGCTGAAAGGGCTCCCCCCTCTTTCTGGTCGGGGGGCAGGGGAGGGAGAGCGCAGGGCGAGGAGCCACCGCGAACCTTGCCCTTTTTTGGGAAAAGAGAGGGAGAAGCCGGGCAGGTGGCTCCAAGCCCGGCCCCGCTGCTCCCTTTCCCTTCTCGGTCTGCATGGGCACATACACACACAATAACTAAGTCGCACAGGTTGAGCGCCTCCCGCTTCCTTCCCTCTTCCCCCCAACTACTAGCGTTGCCACTTTTTGGTATAAGAAATAAGGGACTTTTCACACAAAAATAAGGGACACTTCCTTTAAAAAAGAAACCCTTGAAACTCAAACGTTAGGTATAAATAGTTTTATTAGTATGAAAAACAACAAATCTATAATAATAAATCTCTATTCATTAAGCATGTATCAGATCACACAAATAGTTACACTATAATGTATTTGGTGAAAACCCAGCACATACAATAGAGCACATTTAAATTTTGATGAATGGACGGAAAAAGTCCCAGAATATTACAGTCAACCCAATCAGAAAGTCATTGGAGTAATAATAATAATAATAATAATAATAATAAAACTTTATTTCTAACCCACATCCATCTCCCCAAAGGGGACTCGGAGCGGCTTACGTGGGGCCGTGCCCAAACAACACATCACAAAATATCGACAACGAAGAACAATAAACATAATAAAAGCAATAAACACAATAAAATACATTTGTGAAAGCACAACAGTACAGGTGAATCTAAAAACAGAACCGACAGGGCAGGGCCGTAGCCAGGATTTTGATTCCGGGGGGGCGGGGGGGCTGAGACTGGGTGGAAGAGGGTCTACCCTAGCAAACCTTTTGTATTGTTATCCCAATAACCCCATGAAGGTGGGATATAATGAGCATGGTGATCAGATCATGATATGAATAAACATAACAGTTTAAATAATGTACCAGTAAGGCCTTCTCGCGGACCACCCTGAGAATTTGGGGGGGGCTGAAGCCCCCAAGCCCCCTGGCTACATGCCTGCGACAGGGTGGGCCAGTACCTTCCAAATCATGCCGGGTAGGTCAAAGGAAGATGAAGATCCGTAGGTGGATAATCCGAGTCAATGGTAAATCCCATAAATGCTTCGGTACATGCTATATGGTAGAAGTTAAGCATATAAACCAGGCCTGGGCAAACTTTGGCCCTCCAGGTGTTTTGGACTTCAACTCCCACAATTCCTAACAGCCTACCAGCTGTTAGGAATTGTGGGAGTTGAAGTCCAAAACACCTGGAGGGCCAAGGTTTGCCCAGGCCTGGTATAAGCACTAGATATATCCTTGACCATAGGTTGAAATAAAGCAGGGGTGCTCATTAGGTAGATTGCGATCTACTGGTAGATTGCGTAGGGCGTCCTGGTAGATCGCAGGCAGGGCAGGAGGAAGGCTCAGTCCCGCCCCGCAGGCTCCCGACGCCGCCCAAGTGCTGCCGGCCCAGGGTTATCTGAGGTCCTTTCCACACAGTTGAATAAAATCCCATGTTATCTGCTTTGAATCAGATTATATGGCAGTGTGGACTCAGAAAACGCAGTTCAAAGCAGATATTGTGTTATATGTTTCACATTTTTGTAGTGGGTAGGTAGATCATTTTGACTTGGTTGTTTTGTAAGTAGCTCGCATGCTGAAAAAGTGTGAGCACCCCTGAAATAAAGTATCTCCCAGAGGGAAAAGGTAATCCAAACAACGAATAATTGTAGTGTTGAGTGGAGGATTGATTCAAGCAATAACAGATCCAAAAAAAGGACGGTGGGGCCGGCTGCTCACGGTGGAACTGCAAGGTACGACTCCTCGTCAAGAGGCTTTTTCAAAGCGTAACTGTACATAACCAGCTAGGTAGCAGGCGTCCTAATTATCATAGATAGAAGAAACACATAACATCGCTAACATGCATCAAATCATTGACCCGATTGAAACTCGCAAAAGAAACTGACTTACACCTTCTTAACAGTACATGGTATGTTTCTGCATGTTTTGTCATGCAGAAAAAAACATTATTAGAACTACCTAATTTTCTCCATCTGTATTTAGTACTTGACTTTGCTGATTTTAAAAGTGCACTGTCTAAACATTAAAATAAAATAAAATTTATAAGACAGTACATCATTATTATTATTATGTCAATAGTTAATGGTATAGTATAGTATTGGGATACACAGCTAGGCCTATTTTAAGAGTAGCTCTCAAGTAACCAGAAACTATCTTTATCCAACATGATCTAACATTCCCCTTGGGTAATGGTTAATTGAGTCTACTGTACTTTGTAAAAGTCCTGTATCTCCCCTTCCTTCCAACGGGGACGCAGGCAGGCACACACTTGCAAGCGTGCGACTGTCAGCCTGCCCTGCAAGTTGGAATCCCCGGGCAGGCATTACCGTGGAAACCACAGCGTGCACCTTCCTCTGGTCAACCCCGCCCAGTCCTGTCCTGTTAGTCAATAATAAGGGACAGGGCCTGAAAAAACGGGACACAAATTTTAGGGCCAAAATAAAGGATGTCCCTTAAAATAAGGGACATATGGCAACCCTATCCCTAACCCAGAAGAGTTTTAGATGTTTCCCCTCCAGATTGGGGATCCTTTGCAGAGATACAATGGATCTCTTCTAGGTGGGACCTGAAGCACCACATATCTATGCTTTCTAGACGCCTAGCCTGAAGGAGATTTTGTGCACAGTATTTTTTTAACTTGTTTTACTTTAATTATTCATAATGAGGAGTCTTGGATGTGTTTCCAGTAGACCTAGCCTGAAAGTAGTTTTGTATACAGTATTTTTTAAAAAATAATTATGGTACTTTATTTCTTCACATTGTTTATATGTAATGAGATGACTAGATGTAAATGAACCACTAGATTCATTTATATAGGGGTTTCGTAACATTTACTAAATCCACAAGCATGTGGACAATTTCAACCTAAAGGAGATCATAAATCTCGCTACCAGTATTTTAAAAACCCTCTAAAATCAGGACAGTAAATAAAGAACAACACTCAAAAAACAGGGGAATTCCAGACAGGAAACAAACAGGGCCAGCTAACACCTCCCAACAAAGGATCCATGGGCAGCAATCAGCCAGGCTTTGAAGCTGCAGGGCCATTGAATGCTAATCAAGATGATCAGTTGCAGTATCCACACCTGCCTCAAGCAGACAAAAGTTCTTTCTCCCACCCTGGACATTCCACTTACCTAGTTTCCAACAGACCTCACAACCTCTGAGGAAGCCTGCCATAGATGTAGGCGAAACGTCAGGAGGGAACATGACCATACAGCCCAGAAAACTCACAGCAACCCAGCATATTATCTATTTACTTTATTCATACATAATGAGGTCTTTTGAAGATGGGACCCAAGGCAAAGCCATTAGATTCATTTATATACTGATTTGTAATAGTCATTTATTCCTTTTTTAATATACATAATGAAATCTCTTGGAGGTGGGACGCAATCCTAACTGCCCCATTCGTTTGTGTTTCCTATACACCTAGCCTGAATATGATTTATATACAGTATTTTAACATTATTTTTATCCCACCTTTCTCCTGATATAGGGACTCAGTCTTCTGCATAGATAGAGCAAAGTTTGTGGTCACCGAACCACCAGAAAGCCAAGGTGTCACTCTCTCAGCTCCTCATGTGGGCGGTTTTGGAGCATTTTGTATTTATGGATAAGGGTGCAGAACTTTGCGTCACTTGCCCCTTTGCTATTGTTCCCTCCCTGGCTTTTTGCACACTAGCCCAAGGCAGTTTGAATATATATTTTTCCTCCCTTCAACGGATGTATATACACAAAACTGTTGTTTGCTGAAAAGCCTCAACCTGTTCTGTGGTTGGTTTTATAGGGTGGTTCATAGGCCACCAGAGCAAAGGTGCCCGGCAGGCAGACATGAGCAGCATATGGTGTATTTCTGTCATTAAACTGCGTCTCCTTCCCTGCTTTTATACCGGAGAAGAGTTCCGTTTGGCTATTGACCAAGTCACTGCCATACGCTGCCCTAATCCCTAACCCGGCTGTTGGTACCACCTCTTTTCTCTCGCTGCCCTCCCTTGAAATGGTTGGATCCTTTTAGAGGAAACAAAGTTGACACCAAGTGCCTGAATTAGAAGGAGCAAACTGTAGATGTTATTTTAAAAACACTTTCTTTAGAGTTGGCGTCTCAGTGATAAACTGTTTTCTCAAACTGTTATTGTTGCCTGTAGGAGCTCTAATAACTTTCAGGCCTTTTCCACACGCCCCGACTATCCATAAAAAGAGGAATATGAATCAAAACTCATTAGCGGAGAAACAAAGACAACCTCACTGTGCTTTAAGGGGAAAGTTTTAATACTTCAGTATCGTAGTTGGTTGTTAGATACAAAAAAGAGTAATTACAATTCAATTTTTTCAGTGTAATTGCTTCCTGATTTGTTACATGAAACACATTTAAATATACTAGAGAAGTGTTATATATACATATAGTTTACTGACAGTATGTGGAAGTTATGCAGTTTCTCAGTCAAAAATGATTTTTATATGGAAGTTTCAGTCTTGAAGGAAGGTGTCATGTGTTTTGAGGCCATATTAACAGTATTGAAATTCAGCTAAAACATTACAATAGACACATGCTGTTGAAGCACTTTAATCTTGTCTATGTTCTGGAAGACATGTTTTTAAATATATGTCTTATAACAAACTGTTTCAGAAACTGTTTCATTGATATTTTAAGTGCTTAAAAGTAAATCTGGGGTTCTCAGTGCTAGGCTGGAAAGCTGATTATCGCATATGTGTTTAAAATGTACATATAGGTGCTGTTATTTCAGTTTTTAGAAGAAGGTGGTGCCTTTAACTACAGAAGAAAAAGGATTTCCTTGGGTTATCCTGGAGTGAAATGGTTTACCTAACAGGAGAACTAAACCCCTTTTAAAGATAGGCAGTTATAGTAGAATTCTGAAACAAACCTCTGGCTTCATTGGCTTTCATACTTCTTTTGCATCCCAAAGCATAAACTTAAATCGTCTCAGAAGGACAAAGTCCGCCAGTTTATGGCAGTTACCCAGGCTGGTGAAAGGACTGCTATATATTGCTTAATGCAAAATGAATGGAAACTAGAAGTGGCTACAGACAACTACTTCCAGAATCCAGATTTGTACTACAAAGAATCCATGAAAATTTCAATAGACCGGAAGAAATTGGAACAGTTATATAGCAGGTACAAAGGTAAGTTTTCTGTTTCATTTTTTCAATTGAAATTGTGTGCTATTTTAGTTTAAGTCCTGTGAGCGATAGGGAGAGGTTGTAATCTAAAACACACATAATAAAAAGTAAACCTTATTGAACTCAGTGAATTTTATTCTGGACCAATTCATAGTAAACACTAATGTAGCATTCTGTTGTAATTTTTTTACCATATGCATACTGATGAGGTGGGCAAACTTCTTAAATATGAAAGTTATTTTAACAACATTTTGTATGAAATAATGTGAGCCTTGGCAAGTACAGCATTGGTGGTAAGGAAAAATAAATTATCCGCGTTGTATGTTGGAAAGACCTTGGCAGTTTATAGGTGGTATAACGGATGTTATGGTATTTGATTAATTAACACAAGGAAATTTGTGTTGAGTTGCATAACTAAACTTTCTGAACCTGATCCAATTCCCCACACAGATCACTTACTGGAATTACATGTGTAAGTTGAAAGCTCATTCTAATAGTGCTACTGTTTTTACTTGGCTGTATGGCTTACAGAGGATGTGTTCTCAAGGGCACATCAAATGTGTATTCATTTCTACACTGGGATGCAAATATATGCATCAGAAAGCAAATTTATTTAAAGTAGTAAAAAAAGAAGAAAATACAGCATTCACATTTGCATGCATCTTTTAAACTATAGTTTCTGGTCTAAGAAGAATACACGTGGGCCTATTTCTTGTTACACATCTCCTTAATTTGGCCAGTATTTATATCTTTGTTCATCTCATAAGTATTTTCTTTATTTTCAGTTGTAAGAAGTTTAGTTGTGGCATTTTTCTTAACATCTTAGTTCTGTCTTAAACTGTTCATATTGCTGTAAACAACCTGCATGATATTTTTGCCATCTTAGAGATTTTTGGTAAATTGTTAGTAAAGTAATAAATACTGAAAAAATAATTAATTTTTTGAGGTGGGAAAATAGCTTTTGAAGATATTGTTTGTTTCCTACCAATGATATACTTAAATATTGTATACATTAAAATACACATTGCAATAAAACACATTTTGCAACAATAAAATGTATAATTACTGAAAAACACAAAACATTAGAAGTTCAGCATTTCCATTTACAGTAGTAGTTATTGAAAACCTGCCTAAATAGAAAGGCTTTTGTTTACTGGCAGAGCTATCTTAATGGAATAGGCATCCCACAATTTTGGAGTGGTTATTGTAAAAGTTTAACCTTTTGTTCTTACTAAATGTACCTCTACAGGTGATGGGGCTGAGAGAAGGGTCTCTCCTCCAAATCTTACAATTTGGACAGGCTTTATACGGCTCAAATACATCCATATCTTACATTC
This sequence comes from Anolis apletophallus, assembly GCA_030556195.1. NCBI lineage: Eukaryota > Metazoa > Chordata > Lepidosauria > Squamata > Anolidae > Anolis > Anolis apletophallus. The sequence goes on from JARBWK010000004.1 coordinate 86,830,648, forward strand.
ATATTCTCGGCTCTTTCAGAAGATGTTCACTCAAATGCAGTGACACTTGGTGATCAGAGTGTTTTCTATGCTGCTTTTCACAAGAGTCTTCAGTATTATCCAATAGAAAAGAACATTTGCTGTTATCTGAGATGCTTGACTTGAGGCTTTGATTCTCTTTCCGAGTAAACAAACCTGTCGATCCTGAAAAAGTAATTTTTTTCCAGAAATGTATTTTGGCAGTTCCTTGTTCTGAGTCCTGTTGTTCATAAGGCGATTGTTGTTGCTAGGTCAGGGTACTTATTTTATTACACATGTCTAATAAATTTACTTTTTAGTGGTTAATTGCTAACATATAGCTTGCTAAAAATTTTATATTTGGCATCCACATAGACAATTAGAATAGGAAACTTACTTTAATTGTATATAAAGGTATCACACTAATGAGTGTAGCACAGCAGTTCTCGTTTGTGCCTGGAGGGCAGGGGACAGGACCTGGGGTCCCATTAGCATTAGAACCAGCTGAGCTAGAACAGGATTCAGAGGATGAGCTAGATGACTGGGGTGAAGGGCAGCTTTCCCCGCAAGGGCCTCTTTCGCCCACAGAGAGCTTGGCCTGGGAAGAAATGTGTTTTGGTCCTAGGGAGGATTCAGATAACCAGGTGCAGCTAGATAGCGATTCGTGGAGTTATGAACATCCGGGAGGAAGATCTTCCCAGGAGCCTCCTGAGGAAGATATGGAAGAAGGCGAATGGGAAACGGCTAGGGAGGAGAGCTCTCAGAGAGATAGCAACACAGCTGGGGAAAGACAAGGCCGAACCTTTGATAGGAGACGGAACATAGAGTCTAGCAGAAGGGAATGGTCAAAGAGCATAGACCGGCCGAGGTCCGTGAGCAGCGATTGGAGGCGCAGAAGCCTAGAGCGTCGGGGACCTCGGCCGAAGGATTAAGTATAGGATCCGTGGGAACGGATCCTCAGTGCTCCGGCCACGTCTCATCTGAATAGGTGTGAAGCGGAGTGGGACTTCAGCTAGTTAGCTGTGGTCATCAAGCCTTGCCTTGCCTTGCCCTGTTTCCTGATCCGCATCGGTTGCGGAGCCTTGCCCTGGTTTCCTGATCCTCATTGGTTTGCGGAGTGTTACCCTGTTTCCTGATCCGCATTGGCTGCGGAGCCTTGCCTAGCTTTTTGCCTATTTGCTACGTTATCTTGGACATTGATACTTCAAGCCTTTTGGATTATACCATATTCTACTGGACTATATTCTTTGGAACTGTTTTGCTATTCAATAAAGTAGTTAGCCTTTACTTTGTCTCTGTGTGTGTGATTAAGGGGCCGGCCAAGCCCGTGCATCGTGACAATGAACTACTTATAATTTGTAGTTTACTTGGATTTTTATTTCCTACCTTGTTCTTTAACACTTCAGCACATCTATCACATCTGTTATTCGTTTCTACTAATCATTTTCCTCTGGAACCACAGATCTGTAAGATTTTTGCTCATAACTGAATGTTTTTCACTCTAATGCTCTTGTTTCCTAGACCTCTATTGTTAATATGGGTCATAACATAATTGTAAAGTAGACCCTTAGGATCAAGGTTTGCTTCTAGAATGGTATTTTAATATTTTCAAGCCCTGGATGGTTGAATCAGTGGTTACGGAGGGCTAACAATACACACTTCATATATTTTCTTCTAGTTTGTTGTTTATATGTAATGGTGTGTATCTTTGGTCTGTTCCCAGATTACAAAAGAAGCATAGCTTTTCCTGTTACTGACAAGCCTATACAGTGTTCCCTCACTTATTGCTGGGGTTAGGTTCCAGGACCTCCCGCAATAAGTAAAAAACCACGATGTAGGGATGCTCTATTTATTTTAATGTTTATACATTATTTTAGTAGCTATACACTATTTTAAGTCTTTATACACTTAAAATAAAGTGAAGAAGAGGAAGGAAAGACCCTTCAAGGCTGGAGGAAGGGAGGGAGGACTGAGGAGGGAAAGCGCCTTGGAGAGCGGCGGCAGCAGCAAAACCCCACAAAACAGCTAAAATACCAGGATATATATTTTAAATTAATATTTTTTGAAATCCACAAAACAGTGAGTCCGCAATAAGCGAACCGCGTAGTAGCGAGGAAACATTGTAATGTGGTAAAATTCTGAACCCCCATCATTAGTTATATGGCAGTTCCATTAACTAAAACGAAAATGTATTTCTTTTTATTTAAAATGAAATTTCTTTCTGCAGTCAAGAGAAATAAGCATTAGAGTCACAAAATTTTATAATTGTGTTAATCAGCTACAGTTTTAGTTTATTAACAAGCAAAGGATTGCAACACATTTTGACTGGTAAAAGCAGTAGGGTTCAGACCTTGTTTTCACAGGAGAAAAAGGCATCCTTTTGTGAACTCAATGTCTGGTGAAGGTAGTTTACAGAGGCGTGGCAGTCAGACACTGAATATATACTTGTTGCAATCAGTAGCCTCCAACCATTGTTATTGATGCTGGGATAAAATTAAACCTAATATTCTGCTTCCCTGGGCTGTCAGTGAGGTTTTGTAACACCTACAGTGGATTATATTCAAAGTTGTTTGCCAGAACATTTTTTAGTTTTACTCAAACTTTTTTCACAGCCAGAAGAACTGTACATTACATATGCAATGACTATTTGGGAAATTGGCTTTTTTCATTACTATTGTGATGATCTGCAAACCAAATACTCCACAAATTACTCCGAGATGTTAGAAAGTAGACTTTAAACATTATGGTATTTGATAATGCTTCTGCAATTCAGTGATTCAGTAGAAGGATCAGAACAGAGTGACTCTTGTAATTAGAATATGGTCTGCACGTAACTCTTTACTAATACCCGCTTACAGAAATTGTGTGGATTTTTTTCTACCTTTGTAAAAAAAAAGTGTTGCTATGTTACATTTTAATATATGTTTTGCCACATGCTCCTAAGCAGAAGGACCAAAATGAATCCAATTGACTCAAATTATTTGAACATCTTGGGACAGAGTGGTTAATAAGAAAAAGTTCTTTAATTTCAAATTTGATTTAAGCAGACTTGAAATTAAGTTCAGATACACAATCCATTCCCTGTTAACTTTTCTTTCATACCTCTGCAAAACTCGCTCTTTTTAAAACCCTAGTTCTATAGCTCATCACAAAGCTCTGATTCTGTTAGCAGCCTTATTTTACTCTCTGCATTCCATGGCACTCCCCTTTTCTCTTTACCCCGGCACAGATTTCAGCACCCTTTTTTGTTTCCCTGTTCCAGAAAACTCTCTCCTGATAACCACACTTTTCTTTATGCAACCAGAAATGTTTGCCTCTTCTCATGGGGGCCCAGGATCCCTATCTTGCCCAGTTGATCTCTTTGAATCTCTGCCCTTTGCTGTTAACAATAAGTTCCTGAGAAGTTTCATGCAGATGAGCCATACAATAATTGACTGGCTAACACTAGTTCCAGGTCTTTTCTCTCACATACTGAATACAGAGAGAGGACAACTAGTATAAATGGTTGTGTACACATTCTCTTGATTACAGTTTCAGAACAAGGTAAATAATGCTTTCCCACTTTTTGCAGTCCCGCATTTTGAACAATGAGAAAATTAATCAGTTTGGGCGAAATGCAAAGTTCTCAGCAAAACTGTGGATGTTCTTGTGAACCATTACCTCCTCTTTTTTTTAGATAAACTAAATTTGCTCATTATTTCAAGTGCAGAGATATTATAAACAGTAGTAAGGCAGATGATCACTGCATTTCGCCTCCGTTTTCTATTGGAATGATACTATGTCAAGATGTAGTGTTACTCCAGAGGCATTGAGGGATGAACATAATTCCAAATAAGGCACTGTCATAAGACAGGACAGTTTGCTTTGCCACAAGTTGCAGTTTCATGCTGCTTAGAATGGTTGGAAAACTTTATTTAAAGTGGCAGAGAATGGAGCAAGAACTACAATAGCTTTTTGGGTAACATATTTTCCCAATATTGGATATTCTCCTGTCTTTCAAATGCCCCTTAATTTCCTCTTACATTTCCCATTCCAACACAGAAGAATTCACCAGAAAAATATGCAGCAAAGACTTTGTATGAGTGGAACTTTTGATTGGTTTGGAATACTTAGACTTATGCAAGAAATGGCAATAAAATGGTATCTGGGATTGCCCAGGGAAGCAGAAATTGTGAGTGGGGTCCCATTTAGTCTCCATGTTTTCTGTTGTGCTATTTTATTTAAAACCTGTAGTTCTGTACTGAAGTTACTTTACAAAGAAATCGTGCTTTGTGTACATTCAGATTCACCATTATATGTGCATATTTTTTAAAGAAAAGATTACATTTTTGAAAAGTTAAGTTTGCAATAGAAAAAGAAACCAGCAAGGTCTGTGATTAAATGTGACTGACAAGTTATTAACGTAAACCATGATTTTTTTAAAAATTCAGATCCACAAGATGAGAACAAAATTGGCATTGACGGAATTCAACAGTTTTGTGATGATTTAAGTCTAGATCCTGCAAGCATCAGTGTTTTGGTCATAGCATGGAAATTTAGAGCAGCTACTCAATGTGAATTCAGTAAAAAAGAATTTATAGACGGCATGACAGAACTGGGGTGAGTATGGTTGCTTTTAACAACACTTCAAATTTCTCTTAATAGACCCAAAGTAAGTTTCTGGAAAAAAAAACTATACATGTGCATTATCATTAATTGCTTTATTTAATTCATATTGTCCTCCTTATACTCAGATGACCTGAGCTGCCGTCCAAGAAGCCATTTGTTGACAAAGGAACTGTGCATGTATCCGGAGCTTTCTTTGTAGCATTTACATCCACAGCTCCTATAGCAAAGAAAGTAAGCGACTTTTTAAATTGAACAGTGACTTGTCTAATTCTCTGTGGGAACTGTCTCAGTAAGAACTACAAAAAAATGCTCTGAGCCATGCACATGATTCCATTATTGTGTGTTTTGTAAACATGTTAGACATAGGGCTTTCCCCTAGATAGAATAAAACAGTTCCCTGGTCTCTAGATCTGACTTGTCCTCTTTGCCTAAGTCTATATTTAGAAATTTCTTTTTAAACTCAGAGTATATTTTTAAGCAGTGGGTCACGACCCAAGTTTTATCAATGGGAACTAAGCAGAATTAGCTTTCTTTAAATCCTGTCCAAGTGCTTAGATATACTAAGAATGTTGCATTGAGCAAATTTCAAAAATAAAAAATAAAGCTCGCAAGGAAAAATGAGTGTTGTCATACGTGTGCTTTGATTTCTAACTGGCACAGTATGCTTCATCACAACACGACAACTCCAGAGAGTAAACAGAATAGTGAAATTACACACTCGATGCCTTTTCTCTCTCTCCAGAATGCTTTATTGATAATTATTTACTTCCATATAAATCCAACAAATCAGTCACAGTTTGAACAGATCAATGACACCTGCAAGAAATTCTTTCTGTGCACAGGCTAGATATTTTGGAATTGTGTTCAATCAAGCCAGATTGTTTCTGAATCCAGAAGCAAGAGATTTGAGAGCAATTATTAAATTAAATCAACATGAAAAAGGTGGGACCTGACCCCATGTCTTCCCCCCTCGCCTAATAGAGAGCCATGTTATTGTTGAGTCATGCCAGTCTTAGGAATTTCACAGAGTTGCTGTTTTTTGTGGATTCAATGCACTGCCTCATCTAGTGGAGCCACTGAAGTCAGCCCAATGAGAGGTTCTGAGGCTAACTATACTGTCACTTATGACTGTAAATAAGTAAGACAGCAGTTGTGCTGACATGTTCCTTCCCCAACAAGGCATTCAAGGTAACAGAATGGTTGCCCTTTTGATAGACGTTTGCCACCATTGACTTACCAGTATATTGCGAAAATGCATGGAAGGTGGGATACCTGTAAAGAAGTGCCTTATGTCATAAAGTAACTCATTAGGTGCAGGTACAACTAAAAGATTAATTCTGTGAAAATTATAGATCCTCCTCAAAGAATGCCAGCACTTGTATTTGTAAGGCTGCTTGGCTATGTCCATACATACAGGTAAAATTCAAAGATGCTATACTGTTAGTCTGGAATATCAGTTTGCAACGGGATCTTGTAGTGCCTTTGAGACCAACTGAGAAAAATATGGTGTAGCATAAGCTTTTGTAGTCATCTGAGGAAGCAGGCTATGTCTATGAAGCTTATACTACAACTTATTCCTCTCAACTGGTCTCAAAGTGGCTACAGGATCCCTTTCCATTCATATAGTATGTAGTGTACATAGCAAAGGAAAAATGTGATGCCTGTAACCTTTTCATTTCACTTTCACATACCACTGAGTTCTAGTTCTATCACCAGCATTAAATACAGTATATTGGGAGGTTAGAGTCTCACATATATTTCTTATATTTACTGACTCCACTGCAAACCCCCATGTCCCCTTGAATGGAATGAATTTAGTAGCAGCTACAGCACTTCCTTTCTGGTTCTCTGCACCATGACATTTTAAGAGAAAAATGGCATGAGTAAGTTTTTGTCCCCAATATGCTATGTTGGTTGGCAAAAAAAACCCTATAGATTTGTTGGGGTAATTTTTGTCCTGGCTGTCTTGTTTGTTTGAAAGAAAACTGTATATAAAACTTGAGAGCATTGTTTATAACTGTTTAGGTGCTAGTGTCAGGATCCGTATTCCTTAGGTTTGTATCTCTCTGTATTCAGCAGTAAAAAACAAAGGAACAGAGGGACGAAAAGATTTTCTATAATCAAGTCAACTGGCTTTTGAATGAATGATCATGCCACCTGATTATTGGAAAGCTTAATAATTTATGCTATGCTCATTAGAAGGCACTGTTGTAACCAAAGATTCATTTTCATCCATCCCGGAATGTATAGTATCTAGAGGAAAACCTATAGTGTTTATTTATAGCCCTTTAAATCCTACTTTCTCTTCACTCTTTTATACAAATGGATTGATGAGTTTTTAATTTGAATTAGTTAACTATGTTTTGACGTTGTCAACAAAAAAGTTTGCAGCTGACAGACTTTTATGGTGACAGTAACAACTAAATGATTTAGTGTTGGCCATGAAGAAAAGGGTAGAGTGAAAATAATAAAGCAGTTACTAGTTAAATTAAACTGCATTTAATTTATCCTAGGAATGTCAGCTGAATCTTAGCACCTTTCCAAGATAAATTATTGAGCTGAACAGGACACTTAAAACTTTTTTTACCTTCCATTTTTCTGCTTGGGAAACCATCATCTCCATATTTACCTTGTAAATGAGTTTGCAGACATGCATTTACCTAGATATAGTTCTGCTGTGTTTTACCTGGTTTTCAGTTTTACTGAATGTACTGAATATAATGTAATTTTTAAATATCGTAATACAAATAATGTCTTTTTACCAGGTGTGATACCACAGACAAACTAAAAGCTCTTTTGCCAAGACTGGAACAAGAAGTAAAGGATCCAATGAAGTTTAAAGATTTTTATCAGTTTACCTTTAACTTTGCTAAAAATCCTGGACAAAAAGGTTTAGGTGAGTTCTTTATAAGCTGAACAGAGAAGTCAATATTATTTTACTAATCAGCTTTTTCTTACTGCAGTTATTAAGATACTGTTGAAAGTTTGCAGAGTTCTTCTTTTTAGTTATTCTGTCCAGTTTAAAAGAAGCATCTAACCATATAATTAAGTGGCAAAGGAGTGCGGTCAAAGTGAATACTTTGTAAATTCGTCTAGAAAGATGGATACATCTACTTAAATAAATGCTTTGTGATATTTATTTTTGAAAAATTAAAATGTAATAATTAAGAGATGTCCAGTTTCATCTTTCCTGGCAATACAAATGGTTGTTCAGTACAGTCAAAACTTATCATTAGTTGAACTGTATTTGTATTTATTTCCTACACATTTTATTTATTTATAGTAAATCTCTATCATGATTTTTGTAGAAAGGATGTCCAATGAAGACTGTTTATAATATCATAAAGTAAATCAATCATAGCACAAATAGAGCTGTAAACAAATTACCTCCTCCGATACAAATACAATATTCAATGCCCATTCGAAAGTGGATAATGAAATTCGCTAGCTGAATTTCTTGGTAAAGAAATTTCCATCATAATTTGATTACCATGATTGGAAGGGCCTTTTCCTAATCCCCCATAACCAAATTTCTATCTGAGGGATACAAGAAGAAGGAATCTGAGGGATACAAGAAGAAGGAAAGAAATAATTTCAGATTTTTTAGCAATAAGTCAGAGATGTACATAGAATGACGTGAGAACAGAATAATGACTGCAGAAATTTTGTTTCATGAAAGCTTTGTTAAATATCATCACCCTTTTGTAATAGAAATGAGGAATATGTGGACCGTGTGCAACCTCTGGAGCCTCTTTTTGTGGCTGCCAAACCCCAGAATACCCAAATATTTCCTTGAATGATATTCTGATGAAAATTGCCCGAATCTTCCACTTAAAACTCCTCAAGTGTGTACTCGTGGGGCGAGCAAACTTCCCCATCTTTTTGGTCACAATTTAAAAGGGGAACTAGAGGAAAATAACAGTATTTTGACATGCTCCTGTGGATGTGGCCTGTAGGGGTGCCAAAGGGGAAATATTTTACTCCCAATCCTGCCACATTTGCCATCCCTAACTTTAAAGACAGGATAAACATTCCTTGCCCAAAGTCTTTAGGGTTCAGTGGGTCTGCTTTTGCATTACTCATACAGCTTTCTACATAGAAGCTATCCACCCACCAGATACTCTGCCTCAACATGTTTCCTTCTTTACACATAACTCTCCCTTCTGGGCTATGTGAATATGGTCTTATTTTCATGTCACAGTCAATTAATAAATTGGCTTTGTATTTCTGATTATAAGCCAGTGGGACAGATATAGAACATGTCTTAATTCAAAAGGGTTCAAACTAAGTGTATCGCTTTGCATCTATATAAAGTCAAAAAGAAAGATATAAACAGAAAATCAACTTACTATGTCTAGACATTTTTGGAAGTTGTATTTACATTGTTATTCAAAACAAAATCCTTAGTGTAATTCTTTGCTTATTAGTAGGCTTTGATCATTTGAAAGCCTAAATCTAATCTTAGTCCCTACTAAAGTAGTCATTAAATCAGTGGAACATTCATAAGTGTTTATGCTGAAGTTCTTGTTATTTTGAATATTGTGTTTATTTGGAAATTCTAGTTTAAGTTCCCACTCGCTCAACAGTGCTATATGAAAATATTTGTTCTGGGACCTTGTTCAATTCAAGAGTTTTAATTTCATGTCTGACTAAATCATGAAAATGCATATCTTGGACAATATGCTTGTCATATGTGATTAAAATATAGTAAGGCAGTGTACCTATAAAACAAGATTTTTATATATTCAGCTGGTTGGGTTTCAGAGTGGTTTGGGTTAAGTTGCAAGAAAAAATGCCTGTCAGACTTAGGATGTAGAAAGAAAACTACATCCTAACCTACATCCTATTCGTTCAGATTAGTTCAGATTGGAAATATCTGCACTAATATATAGCACCATGATCATATTGGATTTTAATTCAATGTTATTATGGGATGAGACTTGCAACATTGATAAGAGTACATTTTCCAAAGGTTCGAGGAGATTTAGAGTAGCCTTTTTGCACAGTCACTCGAACCATGATTCAGTTGAAAGTCATTCCTAAAACTTTTCCAAGAAGTACTGTATTGTTGCCTACTTATTAATAACAGGCGAGCAGTGCTTCTGTTGTTAATCTTGCATTTCAGGTTCTCCAAGGTGTGCATCTCTTGTGTAGGTCAATTGATGGGGAAAGAACACATTGATTAATCAATTTCAAATGAAATAGCATTAAAATCTTGAGGGAGATTTCCTGTTTTTTGGAACACAGGAATATATAACTTCCAAAGAGTGAATCCATTTTTAATGTTCAAAAACCATTAGTAGTGTACATCAAAATTAAAAACATGAATGTGAGTTATATGGCCTAGAGAATCAGTGCAGAACAAATGTGTTGGAATATGACTCTGGCCAACTATGGTCTGACTCCCTGCCAGGCCATGGAAGCCCCCTGAGAGACCTTGGGCAAGTCACATTTTCTCAGTCTAAGAGTCAGACATTGGAAAATCTTGCCAATAAAGTTGAATGTTCTTTATAATGTTTTTTAGTTTACATGAAATATTCTATTAGATTTAAAATCATGACAAGTAGGAACTGCAATAATACTTAATTAGTCACTTGTCTGCAATCTTATAAATGCTCACCTGGGAACAAGTCCTATTGAACTAAGTAGAATTGATTTGTAAACAGACATGAACAAACCACTGCTATTCATTACAGATAGAAATTAAAAATATAAATTCTGCATTTCTATCTGTAAGTCCAGAAATTTGCCAAATGGCATTTCATATTTTAAAGAGGAAAGCCTTTAAATATTTTGCAAATAATCCTAGTGTATGGACAGGTTTTGGGTAGCTATTCTAAACTGAAGTTGGAAAATTTACTAGTAAATTGAAGTGCAGATTTTTATAGTTTTTATACCGTTTTTCCAGGTTCCTGACACTGCTGCCAAATTGCAACGTTGTCCCAGTTGGAGTTAAATGAGGCAAAAGTTTTTGACTCATAAGTTAGACTTGAATATTTTCAGTGCTGTACTTGATGATGGCTTCACTGTCAATGTGGATAAAGTTCTTATGTCTCAGTAGAAAAAAATCATTTGCTCAAGTAATGCAATTCTAGTTGACAGATTAGCATAATTGAATTTTTATTCGGACATACCATTATTTTCCAGATCAAAATTTTGAATTTAAATTACTGCAGAACTACAACATATAAAATATATACTACTCTCCAAATAGAACCCCCTAAAATTATGTATTTAGCTGAGCCTTGCAATTTATTCTGATCGTTCATGAATAAACATAGTCTGCTTTTAAATTTGTCTCAAATTGGCATGTCAGAATGCACTTGGTTTAAGAAGGAGTGGCAATGGCAAGTTTTCAGCCAATTTTCAAAACCGAGATCTTCTTAAGTTAATCTATCACGCCAAAGGAATGCCAGCCTTATCTTTGAGGCTCAGACAGGATAGCTGTGAATGACATTGGTGAGGGCTTACAAGATAAAGGTACTATCTTGAGAAGGAAATATTTGTGTTCATGCACTAAGAATAATTTAAGAATACACCCACAGCTAATATTGGGTTTTTTTTCCAGTTTAACATTGTCTCACAAACAGCTGGGCATGGAGGAAGGCTAAAATCCAGGGTGTTTCCTAGAGAAAGCAATAATAACAATAATAATAACAGCAGCAACAAGAAAAAGCCAGCATAGTGATCTTGTTTATTGTATACTAATCTTGTTGTGTATCTAATAATGATCATAATAATGTTTAATTATCTATTTATTTCCTGCTTCTCCTGACAGCTTGAGGAGGGGATCAACAAAGTTAAAAACATATGAAAGTTAAATATATACAATAAACTACATAGATTAAAAACACAAAAACATATTTTAAAAACTTGCATCAAACACAGATACAGGATTGACACATAGTAGCAATAGATTGTAAAGCAAAACTCATGACTTGAAGTTGACTGGTAGACCTGCTGGAAGAGATGGGTCTTCAGTTGCATTTTAAAATCCGACAGCTCATTTATCATTCGGACCTCTTCCTGCATGTCATTCTGATACCATTTCTTTACTATGTTGTATTTGTGGATCCCCCCCCCCAAATAAATGGTTTTATAAGTTGGGTGGAATCTATCTGATAATAATGAGGTATCAACTATTCCCTTTAATTGTTTGACCACTCCACTGCTGGGTATTTCAATGTACCAGTATGCTAATGCTTTTCACTTTCCCAAGGATCCCCTGTCCAAATTTTCAAGCTGCACATGTTGAAATATATCCAATTACACAGTGCAAGCAGAAGCCAAGATTATGTTTCCTGGATCTGCCTCAGTTACAGTGTCAAAGTCAGACTGAATCTGAATGATTGTGCTTACAAAGTGTTGGGAAATTCTTCACAGAACTTGTTATCTGAGTTCTGATTTGTTCTCCCGTCCTCACTTCCTTAGCTGTCCTCACACAGCAACTATTTCCAGTATTTAATTTTATTTATATCTGGCCTTACTCCCACATGGGATCAAAGTTAGTACATACTAGTATAGGTTAGAAGGTCTTCTCGTATATCCTCAAGAAATGTGCCCTTGAAAGTGGTATAACAAAGATAAAGTGGCCCTAAGGAGCTCTTGGTGGCACGAGGTTAAACTGCTGAGCTGCTGAACTTGCTTAAAGAAAGGTCACAGGTTAGAATCTGGGGAGTGGCGTGAGCTCCTGCTGTTAGCCCTAGCTTCTGCCAACCTACCAGTTCGAAAACATGCAAATGTGAGTAGATCCATAGGTACTGATCCAGCAGAAAGGTAACAGCACTCCATGCATTCATGGCAGCCACATGACCTTGGAGGTGTCTATGGACAATGCCGGCTCTTCGGCTTAGAATTGGAGATGAGCACCAACCCGCAGAGTCGGACACGACTGGACTTAATGTCAGGGGAAAACCTTTACCTTTACTTTTATGAGTCTTAAAACTTGGGTGCAGTTACATAGGAAGACATAAATTTTAATATGATCTGCAGAAGGTTGGATAAGTCATACCCAGCATTTCATACCATTCAGATCACACACTCACTTGTGACTAACTGATCATATGATACCTCTAGGCCAAAATCTTTTATACAAACACTACAGTTTTGGACATGTATTCTCCTGCCAGTTTTAAACTTTTTCTCATTCAGATATAATGTTGCTGGTTCAATAAGCCATATTGTATTAAACCAGCATTTAAATTTGGGCTCATTCACAAATCTTAAGCCTTTTTCACTGCCTTTGGCACTTTGATAATGGTTTCCTAGATCTAAACTTCCCTTTATTGTTTCTTATGATGAGTTGATTTAATGTTGGTAAATGACATAATACCATTGCAAGTTAATATTGATTACTCATAATGTTGGGTTGAATTACATTTGTAAGTAATATTTATAAGTTTTTTCCTCTTCAACAAGTCAAGTTTTTATTGCAAGAAGCAGTGTTTACTTTTAAAATTTAAAGGGGGGGGGTTATTATATGGAGGCATAAATTGAAAGCAATAAGGTAAAATGTGCATATTATGAAAAGTACATTGACTATTTTTTCCCCAAAAGCATTTCAACAAAGCACAATTTCTAAGCAATTATAATGGAGGTACATTACATTGAAGGCACATTTTATGTGGATATATGTTTGTCCTTGTATTCCCTGGTTCACTATTTTAATAGCAAGAGGTCTAAAATATGATTTATATGATTATGTTATGCTTATATCTTTCAGATCTGGAAATGGCAATCGCATATTGGAATTTAGTCTTATCAGGAAGATTTAAATTTTTAGACCTTTGGAATAAATTTTTATTGGTAAGTGCATTTTGCCTTTTTATTGTATTTTTCTAACTATGACAATGATTTCACAGAAGCAGTTGCCACCTTGACCTTTTCATTTTAAATCAAACGTAATAAATTTATTCAGAGTTTTATTATACAAAATTTCAAAATGGCTTATGTCATATTGTTGTTGTTTTTTCTTCTTGCATAGGAGCATCATAAAAGATCGATTCCTAAAGATACTTGGAATCTTCTTTTAGATTTTGGAAATATGATTGCAGATGACATGTCAAACTATGATGAAGAAGGTAACTCATGAGGATCTTCAAAATGAAATATAATGCTCTAGAAGTAATATTGCCCATGAACATGTAGCTATGGTTTGGAGCCGACTTTCTCATACTTAGAGTAAACTCAACTAAGTCTCTGTAGTTTAGGCAAAAACAGTTTATTTCCACAGGTTATTAAAAGCATCAGTCTGAATCCAACCCAGTCGATTTTATGTGAATTGAATGTGAATCCATGTACAGGCAGTCTCCAGGTTACAGACAAGATAGGTTCTGTAATTTTGTTCTTATTTATTTACTTACTTACTTTATTTTTATCTCACTCTTCACACCCCGAAGGAACATAAGAACATAAGAAGAGCCATGCTGAATCGGGCCTCAGCCCATCTAGTCCAGCATTCTGTGTCACACAGTGGCCCACTAGTTGTACACAGGGATCTCTAGCAGAAAGGAGGGCAAAACCCTCACCTGCTCCCGACCCCCCACAACCAGTACCCGGGGAAATCCTGCCTGCCGCCATCAACACAGAGGTGGCACTTGGATGTCCATTTCAGTAGCTACTGATTCCCTTGGTATCCATGAATCTGTCTAATCCTGCCTTAAAGCTGTCCAGGCTGACAGCTGTCACAACCTCCTCTGGAAGTGAGTTCCATAACCCAATGACCCTCTGGGTGAAGAAATATTTCCCTTTATTAGTCCTAACTTTCCTGCCTTGGAGCTTTAGGAGTGCCCCCTAGTCCTTGTGTTGTGTGACAGAGAAAATATTTTTTCTTTATTCACCTTTTCTATCCCATGCATGATTTTATACACTTCGATCAAGTCACCTCTTAAACACCGTCTTTCAAGGCTGAAAAGACCAAGGCGTTGCAACCTGATTTCATAAGGGAGCTGCTCCATCCCTTGGATCATTTTTGTCGCCCTTCTTTGTACCTTTTCCAGTTCCGTTATATCCTTCTTAAGGTGCGGAGACCAGAATTGTACACAGTACTCCAAATGTGGCCTCACCATAGATTTGTAGAGAGGCAACGCAACATTTGCCGACCTATTTTCGATTCCCTTCCTGATCATGCCAAGCATAGAATTTGCTTTTTTCACTGCTGCAGCGCACTGGGTTGACATCTTCATTGAGCTGTCCACCAAAACCCCAAGATCCCTTTCCTGGTTTGTCTCGGAAAGCTTTGACCCCATCAATTGGTAGGTGTAGTTGGGGTTCTTTGCCCCGATGTGCATGACTTTACACTTGTTTAGGTTAAAATGCATTTGCCACTTTGTTGCCCATTCACTCAATTTCGAGAGATCTTTCTGGAGCTCTTTACAATCAGTTTCATTTTTAACTACCCTGAACAATTTAGTGTCATCTGCAAACTTTGCTACCTCAGAATTTACTCCTACATCCAGGTCATTAATGAATAAATTAAAAAGTAAGGGACCCAAAACTGAACCTTGGGGTACGCCACTTCTCACCTCTTTCCACCCAGAGAAATGTCCGTTTATTACCACCCTTTGTTTCCTACAGTTTAGCCAGGTTCCAATCCAGGACAAGACCTGTCCTCTGATTCCATGGCTGAAGAGCTTATTTAGGAGCCTTTGGTGAGGGACTTTGTCAAAAGGAGACTCAGAATAGCTTACGCTTTGGCACAAGTTGATGCCGCAGATTCAAGCATATACAAACAATGTTCTATAAACAATACTATAAACAATTAAAACAGATAGAAACACACAAATACTATAAACCTCGTAAAACATGATACCTAGTCCTGCAGTCATTATTTGTATTGCTACATTATTCTGAATCTGTGTTGTCTGATTGCATAGCCAGGTTTTCACTTTTTTTTCTAAAAACCAGGAGTGAGGGGGGCAGTGTGATCTCACTTGAGAGGGAGTTCCATAACCGAGGGGCCACCACTGAGAAGGCCCTGTCTCTCGTTGCCATCAATCATGCCTGCGAAGGGGGTGGGACCAAGAACATGGCCATCCCAGAATGTAACACTCTAGCAGGTTTATAGGGAGAGATACATTCTGACAGGTAATTTGAGCCGGAACCAAGTTGAATTTGTATGTAAGTCAGAACATATACTTTTAAAAAGTGTAGCCATTTTTAAAAAAATTAGATAGCATAGATCTAATTAGATTAACACCCCCGTAACAATTGGTTCGCTCCTGTTCAGAAAATTTCACCTCACTCTCTGTCCCTGTGATAATTGGATTTTGAAAAATGTGGCTTGTTGTGGAAACAAGGATTGGTGAGAAAGCTTCAGTGGAGACATCCTTTCCTCATGATAACTCTTCCAGGAGTGATTTTCCCTCCAAGGGGTAGATTTCTTCTCACTTCCTCTTGTCTCACCCCATTTGTAATTAGGAGTTGGATGCCTGTAACTCAGGGACTGCCTGTATACATGGATTATTTTGGCTACAAAATGTAGATGAGATGCATCTTACTTCGCTATTAAACACTTGGCTGTGAAATTTACTTTTCTTGAAGGATTTCATCTGTTTTCACATGACTGGAATATGTTGGGTTTTGAGGAAATAGTATTTAAAGATAAAATGGTTTCAGTGCAATGGATCTTTTTAAACATGCAAAGTTTTGATTTGAAACTGTTTGGCTTTTCTTTAGGAGCGTGGCCTGTTCTAATAGATGATTTTGTGGAATATGCGCGACCGGTAGTCACAGGAGGAAAATTTAAAGCATCCTAACCATAGACTCTTCTTAGTGGACTTAAATCTGCAGTCTGAACTGCATCAGGTAATGAAGACATTTTGGCCAATAACTGTGCACACTGACACTGGTTTCGAATGTCATGGCAGGATGCCACTGACAAAATGGAAATCACTACTTCTGCTTCAAGAAAATGATGGCTGACTCATGGACACTGCAAAATGAAATTCAGAAGATAACCCCCCCGGCTGTTTGTAGGATATTGGCTTCAATTATTGTACTGGTTGTATCATATAGGATGTAGATCTTGCATGATTTTATACTTTGGAGAAGTTTTAACTAGAGGCCATTTTAGTAAAGTTTTGACAGCACAGCATGCCATTCAGTTCATGACCCAGGGTGAACACCAGCAGTTACATAATTACAACTGTATTATATTGTACTTATATTAAAAGCAGTATTTGTGGTATATAAATTAAATCCCTAAATAAAATGTGTGGTATGTGGTATTTTTATAAAAATATAAAACATTGTTAAAATAATGCTGTAAAAGATTTATGGACTGATCTCTTCAGCTTGGTGCCAAGATTCTAGATTTATAGGGAGGCTGATGAGATTCACTATTTAAAAGCTTGATTTTCTCATTTTAAAAGTGACCTGAACAAGTTACATCTGTACTTGATCGGTATGTAGCAGCACAATGTGTCTATTGTGTAAATGTAAATACCTTACATTCAGAAATAACCAGAAAGAGTTTTGGTATTTCAATATCATAATATAATGGAATCAAATATTGTAGGTATATTATGATCTAGTCCATGTTAAGACCATTTGAACTTCCACAGATTTCAGTGAAATTGCAGTGTGTGTGTGTATGTTTAATTCTCCCATATGAAGTGTTCTCAAAAATGCTTAATAATGTAATCTTACTTAGGTCTCCTCTGGGGTAAAAGCCATTGTATTCACTGGGCCTTACACTTAGGTCAATGTGTATTGAACCATAGCGGAATTGTACTTTGCAAAGCGGCTAGTTGAGAACTGATGGTGCACTGTTAGATTAGGACTCACACAGGGAGTTGCGGGTTGATCTAAAATGGGATCCAGCAATTGCATCACAAAAAAGAAAACTAGTTGATTCAAAGCAGAAGTGTTCATCCTGAGCAGGATAGGTGACCATAGCCAAAGGTACCTTTTTCACACTTGCATGCCTTCTAAAACTTCCTGTTCTGCATAGTTGTCAACATTACAGGAGTCCTACTATCCCTGATCATCCTAAAGGAAAACAAATAGAGAATGTGAGCAAAAGAATAAACTTGTATTGGTCTCCATTGTGTGTATTGGTTTAATATAACACTTGTGGTAAAATATGCAAAACTCCATGGGTTCCAAAGTAGGGCAACAGCATGTAATTTCAGGCAATCAGACATCAAAGTGCCCGATTTCATGGTGAAATTAAACCTCCAGAATATCAACTGCATGGGTAAACCTCTTGTTTAGTGGGAAATGTGGAAACTGCATGTAGTCGATCTGTAGTTCCACCACTAGATGCCAGTATGTCATGTAATAGATCTCTTTCATCTGACGGCCAGGCAGTTAGCCGATAATCTATGAAGTGTCTAAGTACAACATGATCAGTTCCCTTGGAGTGTTTTGCCAGAAATAGGATAGTATGTGCCACCACTTTTATGTGCCACTAAAGCAGGTAAGTCCGAAAAGAGCTACAAGGGTGTTCCTTTCAAATTCAGTAACGTAACTTTTGTTCTTAAATGTTCCAACTAATGATTTCTGTTAACCAGCCACCTTTTTTGATCGTTTTTTTGAATCCATTATGTTATCATATATAATAACACCATGTGTTATTATGTTATAATAACATTGAAACAAAGCATCTTAGTGGTGTATGATTAGAGTTGACCAGCTCAGTGTACCTTGTTCCTGGGATGTTTTTGGTTCTATAAGGCAGTATTTAAAAAACAGATGCTTAGCTGAAACGCCACAAACATTTTTACATTGCTTTGATATATCACCATGGGGATCCCGAAGTTGACAAAAATAGGACAAAATGGCAACTGGATACCTAAGTACTGTACATTCAACGTATGTGAATTAAGCTGTTTGTTCTGATATGTCTACTTAGATACTACACAGTGTGCTGTGTGTGACATGGACTAAAAGTTTCAATTAAATTAATATAGTTTGTTAATCATCACAATTCAGTGCAATGTATTGTAAAATGCAACAACAAAATTCCCTGAGGGTCAGGGAATTTTTAATGGTATAATGTTTTAATTTATTAATTTGTTATAAATGATTTATGTAGTTGTAATCTGTTTATTTGGTTATATGAATTTTTTTGTTGAATTATTTCTTATGCAATTTTTGCTGCTTTTATCCATTGTACGCCACTTGGAATCCCACCCATGGGAGAAAAGCGAGATAAATAAATCAATAAATAATAAAACAAAGGGTTAAAAAGAGCAAATAATGCATAAAGATCATAAATGGAGAAAATGTAGTAGCAATCACAATTGCAGTTCTCATCCCATTCTTGCAGTGTACATAAAACAATTGAGACTTGTCATAGACCACCATGAGTCCATGGGAGTGCCAAACAGATCTTCAGGAGATATCCATACTTCTCAGCAATAGGTTTTGCCTTTCTAACTGCTACAGAAAATGAAAGTGGGATGTGCTGTATGAATTGTTAACAAGCATATAGTTTTAAAATGATTATTCTAAAATATTGATAGTTCATGCACTTCTCTGGCTTGTAAAACCATGTTTGTGTTGTTATAGTAAGAAATAACTCCCATCAATGCCAAATACTATGAAGAAAATATTAAAGATTTTCTTTTAGCAGCTCTTGTTAATATGTGAGTTAATATACAAAAATGCCTCTTTGTAGTTCTATGAAGTTGTATCACATACTAAATTAAATCTCAGACCTGCTATTTCTGCATTGAGGGGAAATGAAGAAGAAGTAGTCCTCATTATTTTAATCACTCAAATGAGGACACGGGCAAAAAGGACTTGCACTCATGAAAGGAACCAGAAACCTCAGCTAAGCATCCTTTGGGAATCCCGGGTTCCTCAAAATACCCCTGCTCTGTGCAGAAAAAATCTGATTCTGATGCAAGAGCCCAAAGAAAGAAATGCTGTTCAAACATGTCTTTATAGGTTCATTGCTACAATTTGAGTTTTCCAGGGCCTCCAGTACCAAGGCTAGGTTAATTAATTTAAGAACTGGAGAAGCAGTGGCTTTCTATTTTTTCTTATTGTTGACCACAATGTTTTATTTTTCTGAATTGTGTCCATAAAGGAAATTACCGCTTAATATGTGTTTCTCAGTGCTCTTTGAATTGTAACTGGATTTGCAATGGTCCAAAAATCAAAGAAAATTCATCCATTTGCATAGCCATAAAAAAAATAAGTCTCCCAATAACACCATGTGTTTTTCTAGGTGTAGAATTACTCAAACTGCATAAGCGAAATACTTCTTGGCTTCTTTTCTACTGGATCGTAGAGTGCTTCTGATTTTTGCTATCTGGATCTACCAGTGTGCTAGACACTGGATGTGCTTGCCATTTAAAAGCAAGTTGGAAAATTCCTGGATGGACTAACAACTTTTATTCCTTCAATGGATGTCAGACAAGTGGTGGCATCTGCAAAGCCCGAAAAGGAAAGCCTGGCCTTATAGGGAGAGCTCTGTGCAATGACACAATGGCTCTAATATAACGTGTCGCTTGACCTGAGCTTGAAGGCAAAGGAACAAAGGAACTCCCAAGTGACTCTTTTGAAGACCAAATAGAACTAAGAAACCATCAAAGCCATCTCACCATGGACAAATTCAAGGCTGCTATGCTGCTTGCCGGGGTCGGGGATGCTCTGGGCTATAGAAATTTCACACAGGAAAACAATGCTTTGGGTGCAAAGATCCAAGGAGAACTGAAGGAAATTGGAGGACTCGAGAACCTGGTCATGTCCCCTGACAAATGGCCAGTAAGTGACAATACTCTTATGCATATGGCTACAGCAGAAGCTCTCATCACAGGTAGGAAAGCCTCAACAAGCTGGGGAGGGAGAAGGGATTCTGGAGAATTTCAGCAATTTGTTATACCTGAGCAATGAGCTTGTGCAAGGTTCTGCACTTTCTACAATGAGCAATTAATTGATATCCAATAAACATGGGGCAGCTGAGAATAAACTTGTAAATTGTTGCTACCTTGACCACAAACCCACTAGAGTGACCTTAAGCAGGTCAGTATTAGTTAATATTTCATATGCAGTATAAGAAACACTATTAAAGGTATTGCTGAAAATAATGTATTTGAAGTACTAAAGACTCAAAGTATGCTAATTGTAATTTAAAAGTGCAATTTACAGTTGAGTGAAATTTGGCTTCAAACTTACTAGTTCTCTACATGGTTTGTATAAAATGTTCACACTTATTACAATGATCAGTTGTGCATACGCTTAAGACTGGATGTCTCAATACGCACGTGCTTTTTATAAGATGGGGATGTGCCATGCAAAAACCAAATCTATTTTCATCTATCACAACGTGACGTTCATATATCATAATTTGCATTTTAGTACACAAGTAACGATGCTCCATGCAGTCATGCTAGTGTCTATGGTCAACGCCGGCTCTTCAGCTTAGAAATGGAGATAAGCACCAACCCCCTGAGTCGGACACGACTTAATGCCAGGGGAAAATATTTACCTACCCAAGTAGCTGCCCATCCTAATAGGAATAACCTCTGTTCTGCACCAAAAATATACTCAAAATTGGCATTTTCCTCTTAATGCAGCTGTACTTTGCTACACAATTTATCAGAATTTATGATTCATGTAAGATAAAACTGTTCCACAAAGCATTTGTTTCCGTGATTAAAATTGTTGCACCTGCTCCTTGTTTTCTGTTTGTCGCTTAGAATCAGAAATGTCAAAGTCAATGAAATTTCACTTACATTCCCCTCTTATCTGGCTTGGCTGAGATGCTCTAAATTTAGCTGCCAGAGGCTTGTTGAAGAGAATCTCGGATATTTTGTGTGTAGCTACCAGCTAGCCAATGAGCTGAGCAAGAACTAATACCCTAAAGATAATGGCAAGATGTCAACCTATCCAGGGAAAGGATGACTAACATACTTCTGAATATAGTCCGCGATTAAGTACACATCACATGTTTCTTGCCTCTGACTTTCTGCATAAGTTTTAAATGTTATCTGAGACTCATCAAGCTTCTGTGCAACAATATTTAATTCTATTTTACGAGCTGCGTTCTCTGTAGTATACCTAGTTATTTATCCATCTATATGGTATAGAGGAGAACACAACTGTTGTCAAAATTGCAGACATTTGCTATTTATTATCTATGTGATTTTTCTATTCTAGATTAATCATGGTAAAAAGAGGGTGAGTTTGAGCATTGAGTTTTAACCCTGGAGGCCAAGGTTCAAATTCCCTACTCAGCCATGAAAACCCATTGGGGGACCTTGGGCAACTCACACTCTCTCAGCCTCAGAGGGAGGCAAGAAGAGTTTCCCTCTGAACAAATCTTGGCAAGAAAACCAGTGATAGGGTCGCCTTAGGTTGCTTAAGTCATAAGCAACCTAATAAATAAGTCTTTTCTGTCTTCGAGACCATACATAACTTTTAAAAGTTAGAGGAACAGATGCACTTCAATCAGGAATAAAAGAAAAAGGAGATGATTTGTAGCTATTTCCTACTGGGACAAAATTTGATCACTGTGAATGCATACAAAAGATATATTCCAGCGCTTGCGCTTTAACTTCGGAACCTTCTATAAAAAAATTATAATACTGTAGCCCGCCCACCTCCCAGAGTATATAGCCAGTGGGAGGGGCTACAGCCCTCAGTCCTCTTTTTCCGCGCTCCGGCTAAGACTAAGAACCTTTGCTCCTGTCTACTGACCAACTGTTGACTACCTGTGTTTGATCCGGACCGTCTTCGACTATTCTACACTCTCCATCCCTTGATATTGGACTGTTATTCGACCGTGAGTTTTTCTCCTGCCCCAGAATTTGGATCCCGCTGGCCATGTCCACTTCATCCTTCAAACGTTGCACTGCCTGTCCTAATTTGTTCCCGGACAGAGATGGCCATTCCTTGTGCCTAACCTGCTTAGGAGAAGGCCACCTAACCAAGAGCTGTGCTATTTGTCAGACTTTTACTACGCAAACCAAAAAGCTGAGAGTTGCTAGGCTGAAGGCAGCCCTGTATGATAATTCCCTGTTTCCTTCAGGGCCCCCTCAGCAATTTCCAGAAGACACAGCTCCTGAGATAAAAAATGGGGATAAAAGACTTTGCCTGTGGTGACAAAGAAGAAATTCAAGGCAAAATCGACAAATGGCCGTCAAAATGGCGCCCAGTCGAAGGCACCCACTGAAAGCTCTGCTGAGCTAGTGGGAATTCCCATTCCCCTCTTCTCCCATCTGCTATATTGGAGGCAACGGGGCTTCCTGAGGAGATTTTAGAGGGACAGCAGATGCAAGCCTCTCAAAATGGTGGCCAGAAGGCAGCCCACACTGCCTTGTTCCGGGCTTGGGAGACACGTGCTTTGTGACTCCTCCTATGCCCTCCTTACCCAGGCAGAAGGCTCCAGACGCGAGCATGGATCCATCGCTGTCGACCTCGGCCCCTCCTTTTCTTCACCAGCTCCCTCGTTCTCTGCAGTAGCTGGGCGCCCTCGAGCCACAGCTGCTGAGAGGGAGAAAGAGCAGGCACACGCTCCCACGGCGTCGACAGCCTCCTTTTCCCCCCCCTCCTCTCCAGAGCTTGGAGGAGGAGGAGAAGCCCTCTGCAGGCCTGCTGCCTCAAACTTTCCTTCGACGTCGAGCCTGTCGACGTGGGACACTGCTTCAGCGGCTCCGCCCCTGTGGGAAGCTTGGCCCCGCCTCCGCAGCCTTCCTTGGCTCCACAGCCCCCTCCTGCCTTCCAGGCTCCTCCTTCTGCCTTTCCAGCTCAGCCTGCCTTCTCAGCTCAGCCTGCCTTCCCAGCCCAGCCTGCTTTCCCAGCTCAGCCAGCCTTTCCAGCCCAGCCTGCCTTTCCATCTCATCCTTTCCAAGCAGCACCAGGCTTTTGGCTTCACAGCCCTTCCAAGCCTCAGCTGGATTTCAAGCTGTTCCTGCCTGTCAACCTCCACAGCAGCCATACTGGCAAAACCCTTATCAGAGCCAATTCCTGGCTACTTTCCGCCCATGCCATGGATGGCACCCTTTTACCCCTATGGGTGCCCTCCTCTTCATCAGGCCACGCCACCTCAAGCCCCTGTCAGGGCTCAGGCGGTCCCGTGCCCCCTACCTGTGGCTGCCCCTTCTACGCCACAACCTCTGTTGGCTCCTTTTCAGGAGGGAGCCACCGGAGAGGAGGCCCTGCTTGAGACCAATGCCTCTGAGTTGGAAGAGGGGTTGCTGGATGTGGACCTTGCCTTTAAGGACCCAGAACCTACACCCTCTGACTTTGCGAAGTTTATGGCTGTCCTGACCCGCATGATGAGGGCTTTGGACCTCCCAGCTGCAAAGGTGGTGGATACGGTTGTGGACCCTATGTTCAAGTCGCATGAACAGGGCCCTTCTTCTTCTACTGCGGTGCCTCCACTCCCTTACCTGCTGAAGTTGGGAGAGCTCCCCAATGTACCACCATATTCACCTCAGGCTATCCCCAAGAGGGTGGATGCCCTCTACAAGGTGGATCTTTCGGATCACGAATGGTCTCTTCGCCCAACGAAGCCTAACACTGTGGTGGTTGATGTGGCGAAGACGAAGCGTGCCAAGGGCCCTGCCTTGACGCCAATCGACAAAGATGGGAAGCGTATTGACGCCATGGGGAAAAGGGTCCATTTCTCGGCCAGCATTGTGATGCGCATGGCCCACTCCAGACCTACTTCAGTGGCTACCAAACCTTTTTATGGGAGAAGGTGGTACCCTTTTTTGACCTCCTCCCCGTGGAGGAGGGTAGATGGGCCCGAGCTTATTGCAATGAAGCTTTGTCTGTCGCACAGATGCAAAAGGACTTGGCCAAACATGGCGCTGAGTCGTCTGGTAGACTATTCGGAACTGCAACTGCAATCCGGCGGTTTGCCTGGCTCCGATGCTCGACTCTGTCTGATGAGGGAAAGCCCTGGCTGAAGACCTCCCCATGCATAGGGAGGGCCTCTTCCACCCAGAGACAGATACTACTCTAAAAGATAAACAGGAAACGCGGCAGGCTGCCCATAAGTTTGGGTTCACCACCCAAACCTATCAACCCAAACCTTGGTGGCAGGCGTCATCCGCCCCCTTCCGTAGGGGTTACAGTTCGTTTTCAAGGGGCAATAGATACCGTCCTTACAATAGGTATCAATCTACAGGTAGGCAAGCCTTTGCTGCCAAAAATCGCCAGCAACCCTACCAACCCTACCAGTACAAGGCCAGGGGCCAGCCGGGACCCAAGCGGCGCCTTTGATGCCCAAGACATGATTTTGAGCCCGCCTTCCCATATGGGAAGCTCTGTTAATTTTAGGGATAGGCTCGCTTCCTTTTTCCACGAGTGGTCTCGTATTACCACTGATACGTGGGTGTTGAAAATTGTTAGGGAGGGTTATTACATTGAGTTTTGGGGAATCCCTCGGGTTGGCCTTGTTCGAACCACCCCTCCCTCTGCTGTTCTGAGTTCTGAGATTTCGGCGCTCCTTCAGAAGGGTGCTATTTCTAAAGTTCCACTGGCCATGTACGGGGCATGTTTCTTTTCCAGATATTTTGTAGTGTCCAAACGGGATGGGGGGTTTCGTCCCATTTTGGATCTAAGGGGCGTAAATGAGTTTGTTATTCCCAAAAAGTTTAGAATGGTTACCCTTTCCTCCATTCTTCCCCTTCTCAATAAAGATTGTTGGTTTGTGACCATTGATTTGAAAGATGCTTATTTTCACCTCTCTATCGCCCCGGGGCACCGCAGGTTCCTCGCCTTTCGGGTGGGAACCCAAGCTTACTGGTTCAACTCTTTGCCTTTCGGCCTCGCCTCAGCACCTCGTGTCTTCACCAAGTGCATGGCCGTCGTGGTGGCCTATTTAAGGACCAAAAGGGTCACCATTTTTCCATACATTGATGATTGGCTACTCACAGGGCATTCCCGTGACCACGTTACGTATTGCTTGTCTACCACTTTGTCTCTTCTCCAGTCCCTAGGTCTGGTCCTCAACCTGGAGAAGTCACAGTTGACCCCCACTCGTCAAATCCAATTCATCGGAGCCCATTTGGACTCAGTGGGGGAGAAGGCCTCACTGCCACACGCCCGCTTTGTGGCACTACAGGCCCTTGTCAACGAGGCAATTCTAAGGACGTCCATGCCTGCAAGGCAGGTTCAGGTCCTCTTAGGCCACATGGCCTCTACAACGGCGGTAACGCCTTACGCCAGGTTACACCTTAGCAGGGCCTCAACTAATGCTTTTTGGGCTGCGTTTTTATATTTAGGCAGTCATGTATAGCACACATGAAAGCTGAAAATGGTCTGATGTCATGACATTGGAAATAACATGACCTCTGGATCCTTTCTGCTACATAATTATAGAGCTGAGGTCCTCCTTTAACTGCCATGCACTATGCACTCCTGGGTTTGGAATCAAGTGATGCATTAGAGCTCTAGTATAATTCTAAATCCCCCTCCCTAAACTGCAAATTCCAGATTCTGTGGGTTGGATCATTGGATGTTAAAGTGGAAGCATTGGATTATAATTGTGCCATGTGAAATGTCTATGAAACTGTTGTCTATGAACCTGTTCTTTCCATTTCAATTGTGCTTCATAAACTGAATATTTTATCCGAGTATCATAACGTCAAGAATACAACTCATGAGTAAATCAGCGTGTTTAAATAAGGTTGAGTGAAGCCATTAGACAACGTTAAGGTTTATTTGAGAAAACTTTAATTGAAACCTCTGGATATAAAGGTGCAATTGCATTTTGCACAACAACAACACTTTATTTATATTCTGCTCTATCTCCCTGAGGGGACTCAGAGTGGATTACCGCATTTACATACATAGGCAAATGTTCAATGCCTTTAGTACAGTGGAATAAAATTAACATACAAATAAACATAACAAAGGTAAAGGCTTCCCCTTTCATCTCTAGCTTTCTGTAGGCCACGCTCAACTCTGTCCATGGAGAGGTGGTCTTGCGCCATTTCCAAGCCAATGAGCCCGTTGTCCATAGACACCTCCTGGTTGTGTTGCTGGCATGGCTGCAAGGGCACCTTTATTACCTTCCTGCCTAATGATCTTCTCACATTTGTATGTTTTCAAACTGCTAGGTTGGCAGGAGCTAGGGCTAACAACTGAAACTCCGACCTGCAGCTTCAAACTGCCAATCTTTAGGTCAGCAGATTCAAGAGTTTAACAGATTAACCCAGGCCTGCCCAACAGGCAGCCCGTGGGCCGTACACGGCCCCCCAGCCTGTTGGACACGGCCCCCGCTACCCTCCTGAAAGAATTAATTTTTTAAAAAATATATATTTTTTAAAAAATATTTTTTAAAAAAATGGTGGCCGGGGGGGGGGGAGGGGAGGAGGAGGCGGGGCAGGGAGAAGGAAGGGAGCCAGCTCCTCCTCCAGCCTTGCCTTGCCCCCCTCCGTCCCTCTCTCCGACCCGCCGCTGCGATCCGGTTCGCGGCAGGGGGGAGGGAGGGGAGGAGGAGGAATCCTCCCTTCCTCCACCTCCTCCTCCTTCCCCGGCACCGCGGCGATCGGGACACCGGCTGCGCCGGGAAGGGCGGGAGGGAGCGAGGGGGGCCTGCTCCTCCTTCCTGGCGCCGCTGGTGTCCCGATCGCCGCGGCAGGGGGGAGGAGGAGGGGGAGGAATCTTTAGCAGGAAGGGCGAAGCCATGGAGGGCTCCCCTTGGCTTCGTCCTTCCTGCTAAAGTGTCATGCCAGCTTCAGAAACGGGCGAAATCGCCCGCTTCTGCCGCCCGGCATGACACTTTAGGAGGCAGGGGCGGGGCGGCCCCCCAGGTCATCAGTGACCTGAATTCCGGCCCTTGGCCGGTTAGAAGTTGGACAGCCCTGGTTTAACCCGTTGTGCCACCGCGCCCTAAGAAATCATTGCACAACAGAACCAGAAAAGGAGGTCATTACTGCATAGTTATTTGTGTGTGTCAATTAAAAGAAATACTTTCCAAATGGTCTCCCATAAGAAAACAAAAGGGGTATGGCATCATCTGATAAGACCCAACCAAAAGTGCAATTATCCAGATGTAATTATGATTTACCTGCATCATATGATAAAGCCGTATCTATACCCCATGATTTGGAAAAGGAGTTGCTAGTCTCTGACAGAAGATTATAATGCAACCTTTCTTAACCGTGGGTATGCAGATATGGTTGGACTGACTCCCATCATTTCCAGCCCGCATAACTAATGAGCAGCGGTTATGGGCACTGTAGTCCAACGTATGGGAAAGGGGAGCTAGCATTGGGAAATGTTGCAAATATATGAATTATCTGATGAGTGGAGAACTGTGGCCTCCAGATTTTTGAGAGGGAATTTCATAGCCAGACTCCACTTCAGGGAAAACTGTCTTAAGCTACCAACTTAGCCTCACAAGATGCTTGGACACATCACAGGAACTCCACTGTTGACAGCGCAGGCTCATACGGGAACAGGCAATCTTTCAGATATACTGACTCTTTTTGAGAGTTGCAGTCAAAAAACATACAGAGGACCACAGTCAATTTCAAATCCAGCATTTAAAGTTCACATGTCCTTGAATCCCTGTTTGTTGGTCCAGTCAATTATGAGATCCCGGGATTAGCTATTAGGCCTGTTACCAATAATCGGATACATCCGATTATCGGAAGTGTTTGGGGGACTCCCAATATTTGAAACTATATTGAGAACAGTGCCCCAAACAGGAAGTGGAATCGCCAATCCGAAAAACTCAGTCGACATTCTCGGATGTTATTTCCGATGTTATTTCCGGTTTGGGCAAGGCTTCCCTCCCCTCCAAGGCAGGAAGGAAAGCCATGCCCAAAGCAGGTGTTTTGCCTGCTTTCAGCATGGCTTTCCTTCCTGCCTTAGAGGGGAGGGAAGCCTTGTCCGAAGTGGGTGAAACTCCCAGTTTGGGCGAGGCTTACCTCCCCTCTAAGGCAGGAAGGAAAGCCATGCCGAAAGCGGATGAAACTACAACAACTGAGCAGGTAACAATATCCCAGTAATAGCACATGAAATAGTATATCAAAATTCAAAATAATAAATTATGTTGAAAGACATGCATATTGTTCCTAATTAAACTAGTGAAATAGTAGCAAAAATACATGCGCAAATACATTAACCAAGTATCACACAATATCATACAGTTCCAAAGATTAATACCATCCAATATTCCAAATGTACATTCAGTGGCTTCTGTTGTGCTATCCAAAGGCATCGCGATGATGTACAAAAGGCAATGCGTTGAACTTCCAAACTTTGAAGCAACAAACCCATCCACTGTTTTAGATTCCTCAATGAAATCAAAAGACAGCAAAATCGGGAAGCGCAGCTCTGCAGGACTACAGTTCCCAGAACACACGACAAATCTCACGGTGACGCAAGTCACAGAAGCAACTCTCGCGAGATTTCTCGTGTGTTTACTTGCGGTTGTATTTTCAGCCGCTTTGGGCAAGGCTTCCCTCCCCTCCAAGGACGCTATTTCCGAGAGCTTCCGAATATCGGAATACATCCAAATCCATATCGATAAAATTGCTTTAAATATCGGAAGTGATTCACAACCGAAGCCAGAGCAAAACCAACTTCTGAATCGACTTCCGAGAAGCATTTTTACATTAGGAAACAGGCCTATTAGGTATACTATAGAATTGATATTGCTTGGCACCACTTTGATTTGAGGTGTCTCAACAGCAGGTAACTTTATAAGGTCTTTAGTCTTCTATGCCAAATAGTGCTGGCGTCTCACCAAATCACAGCTCCCATGATTCCCATAGCATTGAGCTATGTTAGTTAAGATTGTCTCAAACTGCATTAATTGTTCAGTGTAGATTCACGTGTAATTTCACGTATTCTTAATGATTCTATAGATTAGGACTTTAAGCAAAATAAAGAAAAACATAAACACAAATTTTGTGATAAAGATTTAATTGAACCTGTAAATTTTGACAGCATCTGGAATGACTTGGCATTGTGGGAATTGTGAGGAAGGCCTGCCCAGAATTAGGCATATGGAACTGGCCTAGCTGACTTTGTGGAAAACGGTTTGGGTCACTATTTGTAGTCACATGGCATATAAGGCCCTTCTATGCTACAATATAAAATCCAGATTATTTGTTTTGAACTGGATTATATAGCAGTGTAGACTCATATAATCCAGTTCAAAGCAAACAATGTGGATTTTTTGCTTTGATAATCTGGATTATATGCAGTGTAGAAGGCACCTAAGGCAGTTTCAAACTTCATTGAACTGCATTATATTAATCTACACTGATCATATAATGCAGATTCAAATTGCATTATATGGCAGCATAGATGGAACCAAAGTCTCTACTATATAAGGGGCATTAACATAGTAGTAATTATTTCTGAGTAATCATGTACTCTCAATCTGAAATGGGTTCGGGCCTGTTAAGAGGTTCTGAGATTCACTCTAAGCAATCTATGCTTAGGGAATAATAGGCTTCATTTCCTTCATTTTATTATTTGCCATTGCTTCTTGGCTGACCATATGGCACTGTGCTTCTCCTGAACAGATTACTGGTGCTTAGAAGACCTGTATCGGGAACTTGTAAAACGCTATGTTGATATAATTGAGAAACTTCCTGGGAGACGATCTGACCCTTCTACAATTGAAGGCTGCTCACAACTGAAGCCAGATAACTATCTCCTAGCTTGGCACACACCCTTTAATGAGAAAGGTAGGTTGTCATTATAATGCTGCTCTTTCTCAATGGAAATCACTATGCTCCTTTTAAAGAGGGGATGCAAGTCCAGCGGCTCAGGAGCTCTTCCAATAACCCCTGGTTCCTCCAACGACTACATTGATTTTTTTAAATAGAAAATTCAGCTGGAAAACCCAACACTATGCTTCCATTTTGTAGAAGGCAAGGTTTGGGATTCAGTTGCTGTTTCAGAGGTTTTCACCTTGAAACAACAGTACGTTATTACAATAACGACTAACATAACCAGAGTTAAAATCTTTGTTTGTTCCACAGTCATGCACTCATCCCTGGTGAAGTACGAAAAGTTCTTGATACAACTCATCATCTGTTTCTCTCAACTGATTGCAATGCCTAATTCTAGCACATATTACTATGCACATATGTTATTATTCCATTTTTTAATGTATGAGTTTATAAAGACGATGGGTTTACCGCTGCTTTGTTGGAAACAGCAACCTTCTCAAGCCTCCACTAGTTGTTTGATATGCATCTAATTGCTTACTGTATTGTATGTGTGTATTGGTTTGCAATGTTACCTAAGCTCTTTGTTGTGAGAGGGGCTGCAGACCATGTGATCGGGTCTGGACATGTTCAGGACTAAGACTCCATTTTAGATTTGTGTTTGTTTTAGGCTTCAGTGGAGATAGAAGTCATTAGACTCTTAGAGAGAATAGAAGCTATTTGTTTGCATCAGAAGCAGTGAGTACAGTTATACAGTTTAGACTTCAGTAAGATGCCCCTGTAGCACAATGGGTTAAACCCTTGTGCCAGCAGGACTGAAGACTGACAGGTCATAGGTTTGAATCCAGGGAGAGCATGGATGAGCTCCCTCTATCAGCTCCAGCTCCTCATGCAGGGACATAAGTCTCCCACAAGGATGGTAAAACATCAAAACATCCAGCGACCCCTGAGCAACGTCCTTGCAGACAGCCAATTCTCTCACACCAGAAGCAACTTGCAGTTTCTCAAGTCACTCCTGACACCTACAAAAAGTAAGATGTATGCTTGAAGACTCCATTGGACTATGGACTATTGTTGCTAAGGTAGTTGCCCTGTGTTACCTACACAAAGAAACTACTTGAAATCCTATTGTAACTGGATTCATAAGCAAAGTGCCTGTATGCTGTATACATGAAGTTTTGTGAGTAAACCAACTGTATTACTTTTAAAGAAGACTGTTTATTTTGTCTCTTGATAGGATGATTTGAAGGTAAATATATTTTAAGGGAGAGTAGATGTTTTTGGGCAACCGAAGGAACACTTCTGAAACTCTGTTGAGTATATGTTTTTGTGCATTGACATGTCTTTGTACCTGGCAGTTCAAAGACATGCCTAGGTACATCAGTTAACAGCTGAGAGACCTAGTTGGCTTGCATGAATGCTGGTGAACATCACTTTTCAAAAGGTTGCGACTTCTAACAAGGTCATGCCTTTCCTTGACTAGTGGTTTTCCAAAAAGGCTATGAATCGCATTTCCCAAATGGTTATGGAGATTCACATTTTCCAAAAGGTTATGGCATCATAACCTTCCACAAAGGAAAAAAGGTGTTTCTTGTCATTGTGGCCATTGTGAATATATGGGAAAGGCTGCGCCTACTGTATAGTTTTGCACCAATTCCATATTTGCCTGGAGATGTGAAGTGAGCTGCCTGGGATTCTTTTTCTAGGGCACTGCGTCCTTTTCAAAGTAATCTCTGCCAGGTTATCTATTTAAAGAGCCTTTGTTCTTGGCATGTTGCCTCCTGATCCAGATTTTTTTTGTCCTGGAATCCTGTATTTACTTTCAGGAGTATAATCTGTCATGTTTCATTTAGGGAGTCAGACCTGGATGGACATTTTGTCAGAGTGGTGTGATCTATGGAAACCAGGTTGCTGAGATGGCAAAAGTAGAGTTATGTGAAGCTTCTCAGTGCAAGAGCCAAGCAGAACATCCCTGTAGGGACTTGATGTATCATACTGCCTTATATTATTTCAGCTCCTTGGTACGCTGCTCAAAGCTCTTAAATGCAATATAAGCAATCTGCAAAGATAATTTACTGCAATCTGCCAAGATAATTTAGTGGTATTTAAAACTGACAATACAGAAGAGCCCACGTCTTCATTCATATGGCATGACTTCGCATGGGCGGTGCAGACTCCAGGTCCAGTACACTGTTGATATGACACCATGTCACTGGGATATAGAACCACTCAACACTTGCATCATATATTGATCCAGAGCCATGTTATAAACACTGCAACATAATACGGTGATTATTTTTGTCCTAGTGTAAATCCACTGTGTTAGACTGCAAGCACTACAAAAAGGGACTAAGAAATATGGAGAGACGTGAAAGCTCATTTTATTTATTTATTTGTTCGATTTTATATTCCGCTCCTCCCTGCAGGCTTAGGGCGGTTCACACAGCATACATAAAAACAACAGAGTGCGTAAAATGTTAAAATTACATAAAACTCACATAGAATTGTATAATTCATTATACAACCTGTTGCAATTAATGCTTTTTAAAAACATGTTACCTTTAGCATTGCGACTTGCACAAGTTTTTAATTCATTGTATTTCTCTTCATTTTAATTCTTTTTAACACTTAATAGCATGAGTAAAAAGGGCATCGAAAATGTTTAGCTCAATATATCTCTAAGCATATTCCTAGATGCCCTTAAAATATATCTTTAAAATAACTTGACTTCAAAAGTAATTGTATAAAACTGCAAATTACTGTAAAATGAAATAATCAAGAGTGATCCATTGACAAAACTCCAATAGTGACCAATAAAAACATATTCTGTATTTCTGGGAACAGAGCAGAGATTGTCAAGTACAGGATGCCCTAATAAAAGCAAATTGAAATTGAGAGTGTGATGCATAACAATATATGATGTGTGGTTTGAATGGCATGGTATGGAAGATGTATGATTGTGGCCTAATTGGGATGAAGACACAATTCTAAGAAGGAAGTCATCACAAGGCTCTTTATCAAATTACCAACATCAAATTAATAAGAATCAACATCTGCCAGGAACTGAGATGAAGCCAGGATGTTTCAGGCTGGAAAAAATCTATCATTAATTTAAAACTTTTGAATAGCTTCAGCAAGAAATATTGCTATTTATTACAATCCAAAATTGTGGCAGACCGGAGGAGTCTGGCCCACCCGCCACTCTGCTCCTTGGGAAAAAGAGAGTGTGTGTACCTTTGGGAGTGGCAAATCTGCAATGGAACGCAGTCTGGTCACATGCTCCTTTTCTCATGAGAAGAGAAAGGAGTGATTTCGGAGTCATGATACATTTGCAGGGCAATAGATCTGCTATGAAATGCAGAGTCTGGTCAC
Organism: Anolis apletophallus; assembly: GCA_030556195.1. Classification (NCBI taxonomy): domain Eukaryota; kingdom Metazoa; phylum Chordata; class Lepidosauria; order Squamata; family Anolidae; genus Anolis; species Anolis apletophallus. The sequence continues at coordinate 86,864,226 of JARBWK010000004.1, forward strand.
TGCCTCCGACTCAAGTTGAAAAGCGTGTGTTTCAGAAACGTTTTGGCACTTTGACATTTTGGAAGTTTTGGAACTGTGTGTTGACAGATTTGCAGAGAAAGCATGGTCTGGCCTAAGCATGTGCTTCTCCAAGGAGGAAGAAAGGATATGGTAATATTTGGATGCATGAGGATGAGTGAATGTGTATGGGCAGTGTGAATGCTGATGTTGGAGTTCAGCCTGTGATTGTGTCTAATGATCAGGGCACTCTGGATGTTGGGAATGACAATGCTGTTTCTAATGATGTTGGGAATGACAATGACGATGTTGTATCTAATGATGATGGTGCTATAGATGCAGAAAATGACAATGGGATTCCTGTTCAAAGTGTCTTTGCTGATGAGAATGTTCCTGAAGAGTTTGGGGATGATGGGATAGTCTCTGGAAGAGGGCCTGAATTGCTACCAGAGAATTCCCAGGACTTTGAGCCTGAGAAATTAATAAGCCAGAAAATAGAAGGCATGTTTTCAGACAGAACAGACAACCACCAATATCTCAGGTGCTCTGCAAGGTTGAGAGAGAAATTGATAACAGAGTCAAGGCTGAAAAGAAACCCGTTTCTGGTGGGGATATAGAGTAGATTAGGGGATAAAAGTGCCAAATACAGAATCTGTGGTCAGACAAAGCAACGTTGGAACTAAATCAAGATGTCATGGCGTACCTTGCAGTATTGCCTTGGATAGATTCAAGGCAAGACCTTGTTTGTTTCCATGGTTAAAGTTTGGAGTTTTATCTTGGAAGTTTCTGTGTAAGTTTTTCATGTACTCTGATAGATTTATTTCCAGGATTATTTGTTCCTGCTTATCTTTTTACCTACTTGGATTTACCTATTGCTTTGGAGTGTTTTTACTGCTAATGCTTTTTAAATTACCTTCAATAAACTGCTTGCATTTTTACTCAGCTGTGTGGTGTTTTTAAGTCAGAGGGCTTCTTTCTGGCCTAGAGTGCAGCAGCTGAGTAAAACTGGAATTCCCCTTTTGATTGTTTGTTAGCTAATGTAACTATAGGTTGTTTGTGGATTTAGTGTAGTTACATAGAGTCTGTATGTCTAAATGTTGGTCTGTAAAAGTTCTTACATCCTTTCTCTTACTGAAAAATTGTAACAAAAAGAACATATGCTTTAAAGTTAATAAAAAATTATTCAGAACAACAGAAGTCTGTTCTCTCTCTTTTTTTTAAAGTAGTACTTTTTACCCATGGAACAATGCAGAAACTCCCAACTCAATGTTTAAAATTGGTGCTCTGGGGGCCTCCGGGAGAGACTTTTTAAAAAAAGGAACGTCTCAATCTGTTGGTGATAAGATGATAATATAAAGAGCAGCTAGGCCTCATTTGAGAGGATATTCCAAAGTCTGAATCCCAAAACTTCTGTTACAGGAGTGCCTCTGATTTTATATCTCAGCCCTTAGCCAAGGTCATGACAGGAAAGACCTTTTGTCAAGTGTCAAGGCTCTGAGCAGTTTAAGCCTTCATAGTTTAAAGCCAACACTTTGAAGTGACCCAGAAACACATTGGCAGCCAGGACGCTGGGCCAGAAAAAGTACTCTATGGTCAGACCTTCTGATCTCATCATCAATCTGGGTGCTGCATTGTGTACTGAGCAGCTCCCCACACACAAACTGTTGCAATAAACTAAACTAGAGTCTCTTTTTTTTAAAAAAATAAATTTTTTATTGAACAGTTTTCAGTTTTCAAAACATACATGATCACAATGGGAAAAAAATAGGTAAGGGTAGGGGGAAACAAAACCAAGTAGGGAGGGGGATATGTTGACTTCCATTCTCGTTCCACACTATTTACATGAATTATTCAAATTTTCAATATATGACTTGAGGCATCCCCGATGCTCTTGCTCATCCTAGTCTGCTATTGACAGTGTTCCTTTCTTAGTGTGTATTCTTCAGATATTCATCAATTAGGGTCCAATCTGTCTTTATAATGCCTTTACCATTATTCTTTCTCAGCCAATACGTTAGTTCATCCATATCTTTAATGTCAATTATCTTGCCTATCCACTGCTCTTTTGTGGGTAGGAGGTTTTGTTTCCATACCTTTGCAAATTCTATCCTTGCTGCTGTTGTAAGGAACACAAAAAGCTTTTCTGCATTGTCATTTAAGAAAATTCCATCTTCTATCAGCCCTAACAGATACAATTCTGGCCTCATCCCAAATTCAATTTTCAATATTTTTTTACATTCATCATGTATCATTTGCCAATACTCCTTTGTTTTAGGGCATGTCCACCATGTGTGGAGAAAGGTGCCTTCCTGACTCTTACATTTCCAACACTTGTTCCCTACATTCTTGTACATTAAACTCAGTTTTTTAGGGGTGATGTACCAGCGGTGTATCATCTTCAGCCAGTTCTCCTTTAGATCCGTCACATAAGTAATTTTCAGGTGTTTACACCAAATTCTTTCCCATTCCTTAAATTGAATCGGTCTCCCAATATTTTGTGCCCACTTTACCACTGATTGTTTGATTACATCTGCCTCTGTTGCCCAGTTCAACAGCATGGAGTAGGTTTTTGATATTGTTTTCTTTTCCATTCTCATTATTATATCCCAGGGTCCATCAGTATCACTAAATCCTTTAGTCTTATCAATATTAAACCATTCTCTAAGCTGGAAGTAATGGAGTCATCTCACATTACAGAACTTCCTTGCAATTTCTTCTTGTGTTTTCAGTACAAATGTACCTTCTTTTTTCATTATTATGTCTTTATACTTTGGCCACTCCGTCCATCCCAGCAGCCGTCTCTGGTTTGCTTCCAAAGGTGACAACCATGTTGGTGTCTTGGCATACATATGATCTTTATATTTATTCCAAATTTTTGTCAGAGAGGAACGAATGAAATGGTTCCCGAAATTCTTCTCCTTTTGGATTCCTCCATACCATCTGTAGAAATGCCATCCTTTACATAGATCGAATCCTTCTAGGGTTAGAATCTTACTTCTAGTTAACAATGTCCAGTCCTTGATCCATGATAATGCACAGGCCTCGTAGTAAAGCTTAAGATCCGGGAGAGCGAAGCCTCCTTTCTCTTTTTGCATAATCATTATATTATAATTGATTCTTGGTTTTTTGCCTTTCCAAACAAAGCTCATTATATCTTTCTTCCACTTTTTAAATAAGTCCATATTCCTTATTATTGGTAGATTCTGGAAAAGGTACAGCATTTTCGGCAATAAATTCATCTTAATAGCCGCAATTCTTCCTAATAGAGAGAGATTCAGATTCTTCTATTTTTCTATCTCTTCTTGCACCTTTATCCATTGATTTGTATAATTATTTTTTAGTAAATGCAGATTTCTTGACGAAAGCCAGATCCCTAAATATTTAATTTTTGATGTGACTTCTATTCCTGTCATGCCTTGCAACTTTACTTGATCTTGTTTATTTATATTCTTTGTTAAGATTTTTGTCTTGTTTTTATTCAATTTGAACCCAGCCACTTCTCCATATTCTTCAAATATCTCCAACCATTTGGAGATATTCTTCTTAGGATTCTCCACTATACAAATCACATCATCTGCAAAGGCTCTTACTTTAAATGTTTAATAAACTAAACTACAGTCTCCAAACCTTCCAAAACTAGCTTATCCCTTGCCTTGATGGGCCACAGCTGAGCCTACCAGCCAAAGGAAATAGAGGGCAATTGAGGTTAATTGTAGTTCAAGTGACAAAAATGAACCTGCTCCTTCCAAAGATACGCAACTAAACCAGAACTGGCCGAATGTCACTCACGACATCAGAAGAAGAAAAAGAAAAAACCCAATCAGGATCATAGCTTTGAAACATTACTCCTTCATTTTGGATGGCATCTCAGTAGCAACTGGTGGATCATGTCAGCAAGATCATGAATCTGTTCTTGGTTTTAGTACAAACTTTAAAGAATTTTTTTCTAGAATAATATATTTTAGGGCTAGTCTTCAGCACTTTGGACAGCTCTTTTCCAGTTTAGATAAAAATCCAAGCTAGATTCACCAGCTCACTGATGTGGGAGACAACAGTTACCACTTCTACAACTACCAAAACTTTAGTCCAGAATAAAAAGTTCAAAATGTAGCTAAAGTCCAATGCCTGTTTAGAGTTTCATCCAGCTTATTGTTGTTATATGCCTGCAAGTCATTTTTAACACACGGTGACCCTAAACTAGTTCAGAAATAACCTTAGTTTTTCTCTGAAGCTGAGTGTGTTTCCCAAGGTCACCCAATGGATTTCCATGGCCAAGTTGGGATTGGCCACCAGAGACATAGTCCAGTGCTCAAACCAAACTGTCTCTCCATTCAACTAGTGTACCTTTACCAAAAAATACTCTATTCCTTTCCTTCTCTCCTCTTGCATTGGGGTGGGGGTAGAGGATGGAAGGGTTCTCGCTGATTCTCAAGATAAAACATTTGAATTAATGTTGTGAATCAGGAATATGGGAAGTATTTTGATGAGGTATACTGTCACACAAAAACCCCTTTGAACATGCTCTGTTTGGCAGGGTTGCTGTGATTAAGTGCTGCTAAATCAACTTCAACATACTGCTGCCCATGAAAGAAAGACTTCAAAGGCACCCTATCACCAACAACCCTGCAATGGTCTTGTAAACACAGAGTTGTAGTTTTGGGCTTATCTGCACTGACCACTTAGGCTGGTTTGGAACCAGTTTGAGGGGGGAAACAGTTAATGTGTATCAAAGATTAGATTGACATGTCTGTAACAGGTGAGCCCAAACCTGTTCTAGAATCCACAATATCCACAGCTTCCATTTCCATGTGAGCTATGCATGAGCAGCATAAGAAATTTAAAAAATGGAAAGTGGCATTTAACAGTGGAAGTAACCAAAGCACTTCAGCACAGGCAGGTATCTATAAAGTGCTTTGCATTCTGTGAGGCCAATTTCACCTTGTGATGTGGTTTAGATTTGTGGCTCTCTGAAGTGCATTAAGGGACTTAACTTAGATTTTCCCCTGATTTTGCTTAAAGTGCTTTATGGTCCTTAATTTGTGCTGCAGCACACCTGGGCAGACGTTTTAAACTGGATTGTAAATTCAGTGTAGATGTACCCTCCTTGGTTGAGTCTATCCCTCTGGAATGTTTTTTTTTCTTTTCCTACTGAACTTCACTTTACCAAATATTATAGTATTTTCTGGGGAATCATGTCTTTTATAAAATGGCAAAGTACAACAATCTTGTGTGTTGACATCTTGGCTTCTAGGAAGATTTGATTCTCAAACTGCATTAGGATCCATTTATTTGTCTTTTCAGCAGTCCAGGGCACTTACAAAGCTCTCTTTCAGCTTCCCTGTAACTCACACCCTATTTCTAGGAAGAGGCCCTGTTATCTATGTTTGGAGTAAGATACACGAAATATGTGCTCTGAAAAGTGCATGCTCAAAATGAGATAAAGCCAAGTGGTTAAAAAAAACCCAAAAGCTTGTTGGGCTTAATATTGACTGGTATTTTGAGCCAAAGGTGATAAACACCATACAGTATATTAAGTTCTTCTTAGAGACCCACAGAAAGGGATATATGCAGGGATTATCTAGACAGAGGATGTAGTTCACAGTGCAATTGGATTGCTACCTAGAATGGCACAAGAGGTACTTCGCCAGAAAGCAAATCTCTTTCTAAAATAATCGCTGTTGTTTTTACATATATAACAATGTATTTCCTCGATTCTAAGATATACTTTCCCCCCATGTCTCCAAAAATGAGATATGTTTTAGTAACGTGGGTGCTTTTTATAAATATATTTATTTATTTATTATTTAAAACTTTTATACCCCGGCCTTCTCACCTCCGAAGAGGGACTCAGACCAGCAAACAGCAAGTATTCAATGCTAACATTTAAAATCTAAAAACATCATAAATTTACAATAAAATTTACAATAAAATACAATACAATAAGTACATTTTAAAGCCTTTTGCCAAAGTAAAATCAAGGCCAACTTAATCCATATATTCGGTCCGTATGAAGTGGTTGGCAACTTTAGTCGCTTCGCGATCTCCTTCATTCTGTGAAGGCCTCATTGCACAGCCACGTTTTCACCTGCTTCCTAAAAGTCAGGAGGGAGGGGGTGGATCTGATTTCATTTGGGAGGGAGTTCCACAGCCGGGGGGCCACCACAGAAAAGGCCCTGTCCCTCGTCCCCACCAGACGCGCCTGCAAAGGTGGTGGGATTGAGAGCAGGGCCTCTCCAGGTGATCTTAGCACTCTTGATGGTTCATAGGGGAGAATACGTTCGGGCAGGTAAACTGGGCCGGAGCCGTATAGGGTTTTGTAGGTCAACACCAGCACTTTGAATTGTGCTCGGAAGCTAATTGGCAGTGGAGCTGGTGCAACAGGGGAGTTGTGCGCTCCCTGTACCCCGTTCCCGTTAGTAGTTTGGCTGCTGCGCGCTGGACTAATTTCAGCTTCTGGGCAGTCTTCATAGGCAACCCCACGTAGAGAGTGTTGCAGTAGTCTATATGGGATGTAACCAGAGCGTGGACCACAGTGGCTTTTTTCTGTTGGTGGTACTGAAATTAGTATGCATCTTAATATCTATAGCATCTCAGAATCAATGAAATATGGTGTATTCTGCCCAAACCTGTTCTATCGCTTTCTCCAGTCTCATGGGAACTGCCAGGAGATTCCAAAACAACTCTCTCCAGGCCACTTCTATCCTCCTTTGGGCCCTCTGAATCTATCCCAGTATCCCCTTCTTCATCTTCTGAGCCCTCAGAGTCTGCCCAGGCTACAACACCAGGGTAGAATAAAAGGATGAGTAACTTGATACTGGAAATGAAAGAGTTGCTAGTTGAATGAAACAAAGTAAATTGGATGGACAGCCTTATCACTAGGCAGCCAGTTCAGGTGGCAGATAGTGAGGTTTGAGGACGAGGAACAAGACTTAAAAAGAGAGAAGCTATGAGGGCCGCTTGGCTTGTGATGCATCCTAACTTTCAGTGAAGAAGTCTGATTTCCCCATTCCCAATTTTGCATCAGGTTGCAAAATGTCTGACCACTTAACAGTGATGCTTCTCATAGACCGGTGGTTCTCAACCTGTGGGTCTCCAGATGTTTTGGCCTTCAATTCCCAGAAATTGTAATAGCGGGTAAACTGGCTGGGATTTCTGGGAGTTGTAGGCCAAAACACCTGGGGACCCACAGGTTGAGAACCACTGTCATAGACAAATAGGCTAAAGAGTATGCAAGAAAGGATACCACTGGTTGTTCTGTTAGTGCTTGAACTTAAGGTCTATCTTGAGGCAAGGATGTTTCATGACTGAAATGTCCTCAGTATTAATTTCAAGGCTATAAAATAGCCAATGGGATTATGAATTAGGTCTAGGATGATTCATTTAGCTGTGACTGGATTTTCCAAGCCTAATATTCTGTGACAGGGAAATTCTTCTTTAATTCCATTAAGTTAGAAAAATAGCCAGGTGGTGAATTTTCATTACAGCAAAGCCATGGTACTTGACATAACACATATCCTGTTATTCTTAGCTGCCGTGAGTCCCCTGCTTATGCGAACCATTCTCAGAACACAAATATATATTAGGCAAAGTGAAGATGATGCCAACCAAATATAAGAAAGATTACATGTGGATTAAGTGATCACAACTGAACGTCTGAGTCACAAAATAAAGTGGGTGCCTTCTATCATATCTTTATTTAAATATGGTGCTTAAATGCCCATAAGCCATATGTCATGCCTCTTGAGCATTATATCAGAACTAGTCCAAAAGTTGACTTCGAAGGAGTTGGGGGAGGTGACGGCCGACAGGGAGCTCTGGCGTGGGATGGTCCATGAGGTCACAAAGAGCCGGAAACGACTGAACGAATAAACAACAAGAAGTCCAAAAGGAAACTGGATGGGGCCTTTTAAAGAAGAACAATATTATTAACATATATGGGCACAGAACAGGGAATCACTAGGGTCTATGGTTATACTATGCTTGATCTTGGAAGCTAAGCAAGGTCAGTCCTGGTTAGTATTTGGATGGAAGAACAATGGCATCACTTGGAGGGGGGGGGGTGCAAGGGCATGCAGACTGCAACTGATGAAGCCCAAATGACTGTCTACAACTTTTTGTGCAGTTTTAAGTAAAATGTACTTTTTAAAAAATAAATTGAAATTTTCTTAGCTACCAGGTGACACCCAGGTTAGGTCTTTTGTAATACTATTGATAAGAAATTTTATTTGCTTTTATCTTTTTGAATGCTTCCATTAGAAAATGCATAAAGATGCGAGTGAACTACAATTCCCAACATTGTGGATCAATTTCCCCCAAACCCTGCCAGTATTCAAAGTTAGTTATGTTGGGCATGTGTACTAAGTTTGGGCGAGATCCATCATCAATGGGGTTCACAGTGCTTTTCATTATGCTTGAATAACAACTCCCAACATTGTGGATCGATTTGCTCCAAACCCTGTCGGTATTTGAAATTGGTCATGTTGGGTATATGTGCAAAGTGTAGTCCAGATCCATCATTGGTTGGGTTCACAGTGCTCTTTGATCGTGGGTGAACTACAACGCCCAACATTGTGGGTCAATTTGCCCCAAGCTATGCCAGTATTCCAAGTTAGTCATGTTGGATATGTGTGTCAAGTTTGAGGATATAATACTCAATTGTTATGGATAACATAAGTCACTATGAGCCACCTTGTTCATTGAACTGGAAGCTGGGACATTATAATTCAAATATGAGCAATACTGCTGTCTGTCACATAACCCAGGCTGCCATGCCCTCTTTTCCCTGCTTCCCAGCGGATATATTGCTGTGAGTGAGCATTAAAAAATAAACAGCTCTCTGTCTCAAGATTTTACAGATTTCAGCCTCTTCTCTTTCTCACTGCTCTGGAATAGATACACTTGGAGAAGTAACATGCTAACCTCATCCTTTCCTTTACTACTGGTAGAAGAGGATGACCAAACTTTAAGTACTCCTGCCCAACATTTCATCTCTAGATCTCAGTGGACATAGATGCAACTATCTAATCTCTGTGCACTAAGATTAAAGTTGGCACATTGTTGGATGCAATTCATGTGCATGTTAGTGTCCACTTGTGTCCAGCTTTCTGTTCCAATTCCTGGGGCTGCAAACAGCTCTAAGGCCCCCAAAGTTTTCCCACTCACATTATAAAACAATCATCCAAGCTAAATGAGCTGTCAGAATTTAAAATCCCTCTAAAGACCTATTCTTCCGGCACACCTACCCAGCCAGTTTTAATAATGAATTTTAAACTTGTGTCCTGTGTATTTTAATAAGTATTTTACAGAAGTACATTTTAATACGTATCTTTTATAGAAACACATTTTAATTTGTCTATTTATAGAATCTTTACAATGATTGTGTATTTTAACTATGTTGTGACCCACCTTGAGCCACGAAGAGAGGCTGTTAAGAAATACAATTAGAATCATAGCATCATAGAAATGGAAGAGACCTCGTGGGCCATCCAGTCCAACCCCCTGCCAACAACCAGGAAAATCGCATTCAAACCACCACTGACAGATGGCCATTCAGCCTCTGTTTAAAAGCCTCCAAAGAAGGAACCTCCCCCACACTCCGGGGCAGAGAGTTCTACTACTCTTACTATTAGAAAGTTCTTCCTAATGTTCAGGCAGAATCTCGTTTCCTGTAGTTTAAAGGCATTGTTCTATGTCCTAGTCTCCAGGGCAGCAGAAAACAAGCTTGCTCCCTCTTCCCTATGACTTCCCCTCACATATTGATACATGGCCATCATGCTTTATATACTGGTTTTAATGACTTTGTAATTGTTTTAATGTTTATGTAGGTGATTGTGATTTATTATTGTATTTGTGATGTAACAGCCTTGTACCGTTACTAATGTAAGCCGTCCTGAATCCCCCTTCGGGGGTTGAGAAGTGACGGGGTACAAATGCCAGAAATAAATACATAAATAAATAAAGTCCCCTCTCAGTCTTCTCTTCTGTAGGCTAAACATGCCCAACTCTTTAAGCCGCTCCTCATAGTACTTGGCTCCAGAACCTTGGTCATTTTAGTTGCTCTATTTAGTTGCCAGGAACCATCACCACCACCATCATCATAGAGTTTTAGTCACAGAACAGACACCCATTCCCACATCACGATAGTGGACTATAGTAACCTGGCCTCCCTAAAGATAGTTTGTATTGGGGGGGGGGGGGAACCTCTTAGGTTTTGCATGAAACTTTTTATCAAGTTGTCAAGGTAACTGGGAAACAGTTGTCTTTGACCTATAACCCATATCTCTTAATCTCAGACACGGGAATAATCCATATTACTTATGTTACATAAATATGAGGGACCAGAGACGTTGTGTCAGTAAATCCTCTCTTCTCTATTGTCTTTGAAAATTCACTCTGATAGTTTACCTGTTAGACCATACACAGTCCATTTTATTGCTGTACACCTTGTCTTTACCTTTTCTCGTCATATTGTAGGTTCAGGATTTGGAGCTGCCACAAAAGCCATGTGCTTGGGGATGAAATACTGGAAGCCTGATAGACTGGAATCTCTAATTGAAGTGAGCATTGAAGTTGGACGCATGACTCACAATCATCCTACAGGTAACACCTAGGGAAATTAAGCCAATTTGTTTATGATGTTAAAGAGCTTTGTATTTAGCTAATGAATAGGCTTGCGCATTTCAGCTGGATTTTAAAAAACATCAGAGTTCAGATACCTGTCTTTCTGGATCCTTTCCCTTTTTTTGTAGAGGAGACAGGCTTTAACGCTTCTAAAAGCTGTTTCTACTTTAGCAGAGAGGCGCAGCAGACACCAGCGCTTTCTCTTACAGCACCAGCAGCATGCCACAGCAGCTTTCCAAGACATTTTAAGGAGGCCCAAGGAAGTAAGAGCGATGACCTGGAGTTCAGTGGAGCTATCCTTCCTAGACCAGTGTTTCCCAACCTTTTTTGAGCCGCGGCACACTTTTTACATTTCCAAAATCCTGGGGCACACCACCAACCAAAACGACACAAAATGACACTCTAACACAGTAATGCATATAGTGAATATGTTTTTAAATGTATTTATACACTCAGTGTGAAACCTGGGCCTGTTTTGATGAACACAACCTAGATATCCTGGCAGGAATGGCAGAAAGACACAACTTCCCACACAGAACTCCCATAACCAAGAGAAAGAGTTTGGTGGGCATTGACCTTGAATTTTGGAGTTATAGTTCACCTATATCCAGAGAGCACTGTGGACTCAAACAACGTTGGATCAGGACCAAACTTGGCATGAATACTCAATATGCCCAAATGTGAACGCAGATGGAGTTCAGGGGAAATAGACCTTGACGTTTGTGAGTTGTAGTTGCTGGGATTTATAGTTCCCCTACAATCAAAGAGCATTCCGAACCCCACCAATGATAGAACTGGGCCAAACTTCCCACACAGAACCCCCAGGAGGCAAGAGGAGGTCTCTACTTGGGGAAAGGGAGGGGGCCTTCCCAATGCATGGAGAGGGAGAGACCAAGTAGACAACGGGTGGGGAGGGGGGTGTTTGTAATTTTGTGTCTTTATCGAGGTACGTTTCTTAGGGTTTTTATACTTCAACACACTAGACTCTCCCCCTTCCTGGAGGTTCCAATTCCCCACGGCACACCTGATGATCGCTCACGGCACACTGGTTGGGAAACACTGTCCTAGACTACCTGAAAAATCCCCTCTTTTGTCTCTACTGCCTGCAATCTCCTTTTTGCTTGGGGGGTTTGCTTCTTTAAAGCTGTTTCTACTTCTTACTCTAGAGGAGAGGTTTCTCTTTTTGTTTTCTGGGATTACTATTTTTAATAATAATTATTATATTTTAGAAGTATTTTCTGAAGGAGAGGAAGGGAAGGAGAAAAATAGCTAAAAGGGTGACTCTCCAAGCCTGCAAATGAGCATGCATCCCACCCACTATCCCTCAGGTCCCCAACTCCCAGTCAGTCTCACTAAATAAAAAGAATCAGGAAAATAAAGGAAAATAAAGAAAGATTCAACTGTGATGCTAAATGGGGCAGGAGGAGCCAAGATCAGCTCCCATTTGGTTCCATTGCGGATGGGAGCCCTTACTGGCTGGGCCCTTGCCATTGCTGGCTCCCGAAGGAGACGAAGTAGCCGAAGGAAATGGCTCAAAACAAATCTGCGCTGAAGTCTACAAATGAATAGCTCACACACATCCTGTGTTGTGATTGGGATTCTGGAAATGCTGAAGATAATGACTTTGGAATCAATACACCCCATTCTCCCATTACAATCATTGAGCTGAAAAGTACATGCACACATGCACATATATATCACATGTAATACTAGGGATATTTTGATCTTTACAGATAGTGAATCATTTTCAAATAAATCTATCTTCACTTAGGTTGTTCCCTTAATTTTTTGACTTGTACTTTTATCAGCAGTCTCACTCATTATGAAAACACAATTTCTAGGATTAGTTTTAACACCTGGGTTGTTGATACAAAAATACTGTTGAAAAATTTCAGAGCTTCAAAAGTGTGCGTGCTGGATTTCCTTAAGCTCCATGTGTCTATTTTTAGCTGCTCCTGTAAACTGATTTACACCTTTTGATGACATTTCTTGGTATTTCTTCTTTTTTTTCTCCTTCCCTTCTTTTAATGCTCATTTCAGGGTTTTTGGGATCACTCTGCACAGCTCTCTTTGTTTCATATGCAATACAAGGAAAGCCACTGGCCCAATGGGGAAGAGAAATGATGAAGGTTGTCTCAATGGCTGAAGACTATTGCAAAAAGACAATTCGGCACATGGCAGGTAAAAGTTCAATGACAATAAAGAAGGGTGATTTTTTTATGCTCAGAAATTTTGATGTGGAAACTGCAGGCCAATAGGTTGTTAACAGGAATTGACTTCCATAAATACAGACAAAAACATTTTGAAAGACTCCTTGGGCTCGGCTAAATGGAGCTGGACATTAAAGACAAACACAGACAGACGCGTGGGTGGGTGGACACAAACACACATACACACACGAAGCTGTCTATCAGTTAAAGTCTGAATTGACATGCCTTGTCCCGCTGCCTATACATTCATGAAGAAACCCTTTTCCTAGACCAAATATTTAAATACCGTTTGCGTCTTTTCTGTATTGTGTCAGGCAGGCACCACATTGGGTATATCTTGCTATCTCTGGCTTTTTATTATATATAATGATGTTTATTTATATGCTAATCAATCCCCATTTTTAATGACTGGACTAGTGTTTCATGAATTTTAACCATTAGCTCGTTCTTGCTCTTCAATTTACTGCTTCAGTTGTGGTTTAAAAAAACTGTTATATTGCTTCAATTGCAATATGCTATCGATTGTAAGACACACCCTAATTTCAGTACCATCATCAACAGCAAAAATACATAGCATACACCTGTGATGCTAAGATGCACTCCATTTTAAGAGGTGTTTATATAAGGAAAAAGTGTGTCTTAGAATTGAAGAAACACAGTATTGTCATACTTGGATTATTAATACACCATTTATAGAATCATAGAATCATTCAGTTGGAAGAGATCTCGTGGGCCATCGTGGGCCAACCCCCTGCCAAGAAGCAGGAAAATTACATTCAAAGAACTCCTGACAGATGGTCATCCAGCCTCTGTTTAAAAGCCTCCAAAGAAGGAGCCTCCACCACACTCCAGGGCAGAGAGTTCCACTGCTGAACAGCTCTCACAATCAGGAAGTTTTTCCTAATGTTCAGGTGGAATCTCTTTTCCTGTAGTTTGAAGCCATTGTGCCGAGTCCTAGTCCCAGGACAGCAGAAAACAAGTTTTCTCCCTCCTCACTCTGACTTCCCCTCACATATTTATACATGGCCAGCATGTCTCCTCTCAGCCTTTTTTCTGAAGGCTAAACATGCCCAGCTCTTTAAGCCGCTCCTCATAGGGCTTGTTCTTTATCATATTAGTCGCTTCCCTCTGGACACATTCTAGCTTGTCAACATCTCCCTTCAACTGTGGTGCCCATAATTGGACCCAGTATTCCAGATGTGGTCTGACCAAGGCAGAATAGAGAGGTAGCATGATTTCCCTGGATCTAGATTAGATACTATATTCCTATTTATGCAGGCCAAAATCCCATTGGCTTTTTTTTTTGGTGCCGCATGACATTTGATTTTTGTTAGCCACTTTTGAGACTTTTAAGCAGAAGTTAATGCTTTAAAAGTAATATTCATTTTCTTACTAAAGTTATAATCCTATATCCACTTAAGTGGGAGCAAACTCCACTGAACACATCTGAGTAGACATGTATAAGGTTGGGCTTTCACCATGTAACTTGTTGACAAACACTGCGTATAATCCTGATATCAAACACACCTATGTCTGCCTATGCAGTCATATAGGATCAGCGGACCTTAAAATCTGTAATAGATTCAATATTTTGCTTTTCCAGAAAGTAGAGGGCCCTATATTTTTAGTTAAAAGCTCAAAATCCTCATCTCTTATTTTGCATAAAGTTAAGATGATATTGCTATTGTGCTGATTGGTTGGGTGTGCTTTTATTGCATTGTCTTTATGGGATCCCTGTAAATTGAATGTTGTCATTTGCCATTCACAATTGCTTGTGATGTTGAAATATTCTTTTCAAGAAGACATATATCACACAGTTAGCTTGTTTTGCATCTAGAATATCAGGAGCATTGGTTTTACTTTGAAGCAAAGTGGCAGTTTTATTTGGAGGAGAGAGAAATTAATGAAGAAAACCAGAATAAACCTTGCTTTCCTGACAACTATGATGCAGAGGAAAGAGAAAAGGTAAACCTTTCTATATATTTTTAGATGTACTGATATGGCTGTGTGTCTGACTCTGCCCTAAACTACATTATAGCTGCGCACTTGCACAGCTATATGGCTGGTTCTGTGTCTCCGTCTGGTATTTTTCCAAAAACATATATCAATTGAAAATATCTGGTTTTATGTATTCACATATAAGCTAACCTCATGTTTAAATACAGGGCAAGTTCAGAGGCCAACGTTATAGACTTTGATATGATCCACGGATAAGTTGAGGGTTATTCTATAGCAGGAGTCCTCAAACTAAGGCCCGAGGGCTGGATACGGCCCTCCAAGGTTATTTACCTCGCTCAGGGTCAACCTAAGTCTGAAACGACTTGAAAGTACACAACAACAACAATAACAACAATAATCCTATCTCATCAGCCAAAAGCAGGCCTACACTTCCCATTGAAATACAATTCTTTGTTTTAATTATTTTATTGTATTTTAAAGTAATTTTTTTGGCACTACAAATAAGATATGTGCAGTGTGCATAGGAATTAATTCATATTTTTTGCAAATTATAATCTGGCCCTCCAACAGTTTGAGGGACTGTGACCTGGCCCTTTGTTTAAAAAGTTTGGGAACCCCTGTCCTATAGAGAAGAGAAAGTGCCAGCATCAACTCAGTGGGCCAGCCATCCCTGGCTGCCAATGACATTTTCCCATCCAGGCATTCAAAAAAGGCAGAAGTGGAAAAAGTAGAAGGGCTGGTGTTTCTTTCAGCTTCTCCCCAACAAGACTAGGGCCCCTTCCACACAGCTGAATATAACCCCACAGCTGAATAAAATCCCACCTGGAATATATGGCAGTGTGGACTCAGATAACCCAGTTCAAAGCAAATATTGTGGGATTTTCTGTCTTGATATTCTGGGTTATATAGCTGTGTGAAAGGGTCCTAAGTCTGTTTGTCCTTGTCTTTGTCACCCTGCACTATCTGCCAGATTGTAGCAATTTTAAAAATACATATACTCGGTTAAATGGATTCTTAAGAATATTTTGAGCTTTCTTAAGGCTGTGGGACTTATAAAGTTCTTCTAAAGAGGGGAGAGTTACCAAACCATGTGCAGATGAAGTAGGTTAGGACATGATATGAAGTCCCAGTAAGGAAAGCAATTGCTGACAATTGTTTTTAAAAAAAAATCAAAAAATCAAAATAGATGTGACTGAGGATATCACGAATGTACTTCAAGAATAAGATGTGCTTAGTATTCAGAGTGGCTTCCTTATTTATTTTGGGAACATTTATTGCACTGAGTGCTTGTCCTTTGAAAGTTACACCTTTTATAGATGTGTTGTACATCTCCCTCATAAACAGTGAAACATAAGCTAATGTTTGTAATCAAGATCCCGATGTAATGATTGTACTTGAAAGGAAATGTTAGGTCTACAGAGCATGTAAGAGATGTCCAGTGGGCGCAGGAGACAGGAGCATTCAGATTAAAAATCATTGATCAGCTGGACCTCTCCTCCAATTATTTAAAGAATGTATTTTCCTGTCAATTGATGAAAATGTTTGCCAAAAGCAAAACTAACATGCAGCTCTCTTCCAAGGAAGCAATTTATGTGAATCTCATTAATTTAATTTGATCCAATTACTTAATTTAAAGTCTGAATTTGTCTTGAGAATATTCTGCCATGATGCAGAAGGGCAAATCTATGAATATTACTTTTGCTCTCTCTCTCTCTCTCTTTTTTTATATACTGTGTGTGTTTGTGTGTATATATATATATATGTGTGTGTGTGTGTGTGTGTTAATTTCAGCATGAATTCCATCAGTTAGCAAACATGGCAAAATTCATTATGTAAAGTCTGCATGGTTGTTCAATTTTTTACATATGACTTCTCTAGCATATGCACAGTTAACATTTCCTGCAGCAATACATGTTTTCTTTCCCTTCTACATTTCTGCCCAAACGTATGTACATTTGGGGGTATATATTTCATTCATGTACAGGGTTTTTTTAAACATTGCAAACTAGTTTGTAAAATTCTGAAAAATGTGGGTTTTGATAAGAAAGTTCAGGCATGTTCTAAATTTTCTGAGTACAAATATGGTAGGTCTGTGCAAAAATGCAGGCCCGATGGATTTATTCTATACCTTTAGCCATAACTGGCATATCAGTAATATAAAAGGAGCAAATGAAATCACTACAATCTTGTGATAAGGTGACAGAGTCCCCATTTGATAACAGCCCTATCATTAGACAGAGTGACACACCCACCTCAAATAGCATTATGTGTAGGGGCAGCAGGATGTTTATTAACTAGCTTTTATGATTATTGAATGAATATTGCCAGGTATCAGGAAAATGGTGGAATTTTCTACCTCAAGTATCAGAATAACTTGATTAGTAGGCATGTGCAAAAAAAGAGGAAAGTATTGTAAGTCAGATCAATTTTGTATGATTCGTACTTATGACGCAATATCCAACATGCACGCGCAATCTGCACCAAAAATTAAGAAATTGAAACTTACATACTTTTTAATTTTAATTTTGCAAATCTTGGAAGGCTCCCACAATAAGTTTCAAAGTCACTGCAAAGAAGCAAAACCCAAAAAGCAAACCCAAAAAGGCTGCATTAGTGCCTGCCTTGCCTTTCCTCTGTAAATTAATGGCCTCTCGCCATTAGAAGGGAGGAACAGCGAGAGCAGTGCATTTTTGGGAAGGGGAGGAGCCCTATGCCAAAGAATTCAAAAGCCTCTGCCCTAAACTACATTTCCCAGTATGCATTAGCATCGGAAAGTTCCAATTAGGAGAGGAGATCGGTGTGTAGCCAGCCAGAGTTCCAATACATTTGTTAATATTCTACACTATGATTTCTGTTCCTGGGTTATAAATGTTATCTCTTAATTGGTACTGTCATAAAAACATGGCAAAATTTTATTACACTGCAAAAACTTTGCAAAAGGGGCATTGTCCTCTATATATAAATATCTATATCACATTTTGCTATGTTGAATCTCCACCAATTCAGCGAAGTTTTTGCCAAAAAAGCGAAGTTTCTGGAGTAGAACAACTACTTTCAAAGTAAAGACTATACAATTAAACAGGAAATAACACTTTGAGATTAGGAACAGATTTTCTTTATTATTAAAATTTTGTTTATAAAAACTTTGAAAATTCACCAAAAATCCATGGATAAGTGAAATGTTTTAATTTGGTGGACTAATGATGGTAAATGTGTTCTATCATTGTAGCAAGTTTCATCCCAATAGCTTTAAAAATGAGGGAGATAGGAGCTCCTGAAGTTCCTCCAATTATAGTAATTATGCACATGCACAATTACTGTAACAAAATAGTTACCAAATTTCATTACTCTTGTTATAGTAACAAAATTTTCAGTAAGTATACTGAAAAGCCAACTGCCTAAACTTTTCCACTCTTTGAGAGAGGAGTTTACACAGGAAGATCCATGGAGACTTACCCACCCAAATGATAAAGATTACACTTTCTATTCTTTTCACCACAACCCCCCCCCCCCCGGGGTTTTGTAATGCCTTTTGATCCATTTTTATGACTCGCACATCCCTAGGGATTAGCCTTGGATATTTTGGTCTTGGGTTTAGCAAGTACCACTATTTGCTGCTGTGCTTCAGGTAGGAAAGGTTTGGGTCTAGTCGCAAATTCTCAGATTTGTATTCAAGAGACATGTTGTGTCAAAGTTGTCAAAACTTGTACTAGCTTTAATAGTGATTGCTTATGCAAAAAATAAAAAGTTATCTAATACAGCTCAAAACATTTTAAACAACGGAATACATACATATGTAAGTGCACTTTATGTTGTATTTTTGTACGACGCTGAATGTTACGTGTGCATTGGTTTGCATTGCCAGTGAAGTCACCCAAGGAAACTTGTTAATTATCCATTTAGACTTACAGGAGATGGAGTTCAGAAGGTCGTGGAGGAAGGAGAGGTCATGATGCTCCAATGATTGCATATGATGCTCTGTTGGGATGTGGTACTGATTGGACAGAGCTCTGCAACCGAGCCATATTCCACGGGGGTGAGTAATGTGCCCTTTATTATACAACCATCTTCCAGGATTAGTGACGCAGGACACCTGCAGAGTTGGGAACATTTCAAATTAAAAATGGCTACTTTATAATCTGATAAAACACCTCCCTAGGAATCACCAGGGTCCTATCTATACTGATGAGGAGCCTCAGGTGGCACAATGGGTCAAACAATCCTTAAGCTGGTAGGAGTGCTGACTGAAAGGTCAGTGGCTTGAATCTGGGGAGCAGGATGAGATCCTGTCTGTCAGCTCTAGCTTCCTATGCGGGGACATGAGATAAGGCTCCCTCAGGATTATCAAACATCTGGGTGTCCCCTGGTCAACATCCTTGCAGATGGCCAGTTCTTTCACATCACAAGCAACTTGCAGTTTCTTAAGTTGCTCCTGAAATGAAAAAAAATTATACTGATAATATAATGCAGCTTTGAGACAATTCAAGTTTGCAGTGTGCATTTAAGGATATACAGCAAAGCAAAAAATGGTCACAGGAAAGACTGGTTTCAGGCAAATAATGCACTACAGCAGGTGAAATTAGCTCAGCAAAATGCAGATTGTAGACACCCGCTCCAGACCTGGCTCAAGAAATGGAAAACATATATATCCCTGCAGAGCAGTTTGAGACCAGTTTCCATGGCCTCAAACCAGTTTCAGAACTGGCTATCAATCTAATCTTCCGTACAGCGAAACTGTTTTTCCCCAGACTAGTTCAATGCTGTATTATACTGTCAGTGTAGATGTTCTCTAGATCCTCTAATGCAGGGGTCCTCGAACTTTTAAATTAGTATTAGGTTTAGGGTCCCCCTGACCAATGAATGAAATTCTATGCCCACTGCACATATCTTATTTATAGTGAAAAAAGACATGAAAGAGCAAGACAATATTTGAAGAACAATTTAACAAACATAAACTTACCAGTATTTCAAAGAAAAGTGTGGGCCTGCTTTTGACTTTTATTAGGGTTGTTGTTATTGTGTGCCTTCAAATCATTTCTGACTCAGGGTGACCCTAAAGTTTAGAATGGGAACCAGGAAAATGATCTTGGAGGCACACATCCAGCCTGAGAACCTTAGTTTGGGACCCCTGCTTTAGTGTATCTTTATAGAATGGCTTCGCTATTAGCAGTGGTTCTCAACTTTTGGGCCCCCAGGTGTTTTGGCCTACAGCTCCCAGAAAGCCCAGCCAGTTTACCAGCTGTTAGGATTTCTGGGAGTTGAAGACCAAAACATCTGGGGACCCACAGGCTGAGAACCTCTGCTCTACAGGAATCTTTAAGTCCTCTAGTACAACTTTATGTTCAACATCTGATGGATTGACATTTTCTGTACAGAAAACGTGTTTCCTATATAAAACACAATTTTTGTGCAAGAACAGAAACATTTCCACTCAAAAGCTGTGTTCTAACATGTTTAAAACCCCAACATATGCTTTCACCTCAGAATAATCATGAACAGCCCTAGAAACCTGCCATTTTTGAGGACTTTCTTGCCGACAAGACTAAAATTTACAGATTCACATCTTTATTTAGGACTTACTTAACATAGCTAATTTGCCACAATCAAACACTAAAGCTCTCTATTTCATATGGAAATTGCTCAGTGAGTACAAGGATTAGAAACATTATACTATTAACCCTTCACATTTCTGGGTTTAATTTTTACAGCTATGGCCCCATCTTCACTGTCATATAATGCTGTTTGAGTGTAAACCCATAAAATGCAGTTCGATGCAGTTAATCTGCATTATAGTTTCAATTTGCATTATATGGCAGTGTAGAAGGGGCATTTGATTCATATGGTTTCTCTAGTAATCTTAAGTTAGAAACGACTTGAAGGCACACAACAACAAGTAGTGCATAGGCAGAATGGTAGAGAATGATGTCACAGTGTTTCACCTTGCATTTCTCTGGATCCCAGTTGAAAGATAGATATTACTAACACAATGAGGGAAAGATTGCCTTTGCAGCTGTTTAAGGAAGAAAAAGCAAGAAAATTAAATCCATATAATGCCTTGTTCACTGGCATGCAAAATGTTATGTGGTGGAATTTAACAAAACCTTCAAACACTGTGCAATTTATAGAATGACAGAGAAGGTGAAAATGTTGACCTCTTGCTCATGGATTATGCTTTCTCTGTGGTTGCTACTGGGAGGACCAAGTGCTAAAGCTTCCCAAAAAAGTACCAATGAGTTATGCCTCCTCTTCTCATTAGTAGCCAGTGAATACTTTGCAGCCCAAGTTCCAAATCTCCCCCTGAGGCATGTCACATGAGAACAAGTGGAACTATCTCCAACCGGCATGCCTTGTCTTCTGCTACTGGGAAATGTACTAATCATTTTCCTCTCGCGGTCCCTTTCTGCCTGAGCAATTTTTTACATGAAAATAGGTATAAAAACCAAACATTTCCTGATAACAAACGAGTATTCGCAAGGCTTGCTTAACAGGCTATTTTCCTTTTCACAAAGCACGTCTGAAGCATCTTTTGCAAGGTCTGCTATAAACACTGCACAAAAGGCACTCATTTGTGCTTGATTTTACAGGTGAAAGTGCTGCAACCGGAGCTATTGCTGGCTGTTTGTACGGGTTGCTTTATGGCCTCAATAAAGTTCCTAAAGGCTTGTACCAGGATCTGGAACAACGAGAGAGGCTAGAACACCTGGGAGAGACTATTTTTCGACTATCTTCAGAGGAAAAGTAAAGATGTTTTGCCGTTTTCTTTTCTTTTTAAGAATTATACTCTGCTGCCAATTTCCCAACATGGTGGCCTTAACCAGATTAGTCAAAATCAGCAAAATAATTATGTAAGTCCCCACAAATTCCACTGAAATCCAATTGCGTTTAATATAATGGTAGTGCTCCTAAATAATTTCCCTAATACTAGTTTAGTTAGTTCAGTCATTACATTTTTAATATACACTCAGAGTTTGGAAAATTAAATCTTATTTGGATGACAGCTCCTAGACCTTTCCGGCTTTCAAAGTCAATTAATTTTCTAAGATCTGAAGTTTTCAAAAAGTGTTTAGTTCAAAATGTAATGTGTGAATGGCATACATGTCATGAACATACAATCTTAGAGAAATGATTTCAGCTTGCAAAGCTACATTTGCTTTCATTCCCTTAGCCATAATATCAACATGGTTACTGCAGGCACCACCATTATAGGTAAGTGTAAAAAAATGTTTTAATGAATGGATTCAAATCTTCAGGAATGAACCTGAATAATCTAATAATGACAGGTTTAGTATTTCAGCATTGTAAGCATTCAGTATTTTGGGATGTCTCTTAGTTTAGATGATGCTACAGAATGTCAATATACATTTTCATTTGATTTTCTTTTTTAAAGAGGTATAAAATACCTTTCACTTCTTATTCTATCTTCCTATTACTGGCATTCTCATAGTTCACATGCAAAACTAATGTGGTCTACACACTTATGTAAGACAAACTAACATACTCACATTTCTCAAAAGTGTTCTTTGAGATTTTACTTTATTCTTGATTTTTCTGCACTCTTTCTTTTCCCTTTCCTTTATCTTTTTTTACATCACATAACACACGGCCCATTTAATGTATATCTTTCACCAGCACTACATCATCAAATTATTCTAAAGAATGGCTACCAAAACTGGGAAATAAACCAAAATGCAGTAGAAGACAAACAGATGCAAAGAAAAAAGCAGACAGATGTAGCAAATATATAAATATTCTTGATTTAGCCTTCGTATATATTTTTGTGATATTTTGTTTTGTTTTTAAATCCTAGGAAAACTTTTGAATGATTTGAATGGCTTAAAATACTTGTAAATAAATTAATCTTATGCCTCTTCATAAGCATAGTTCTTTATTCTCATGTTGTGCTTCTTGCATGTCATTGTGCCACTGTTGGAATTCGCGCTTGCAGCTTTCAGTGGTTGGTCAGCGTTGGTCAAAATTATGGCTGTTTATTTGTAGCCAAGAATTTCTGTTTCCAAAGTTTTGAAGTGTTGTTTTGGGGCATCAAGAAAATAGAAACAACACAGTAGCAATTAAAAAGAAAACCGAGATCTTGCCTACGTTCTTAACATTGGCACTCCTACATTTTTCTCCTCTGGATTTTTCTGAAAGATGGCTTTTAAAAACATTTTCAGTATAGTTTCTATTGGGTTGTTGTGAGTTTTCTGGGCTGCATGGCCATATTCCAGAAGCACTGTTTCCTGACGTTTCACACACATCTATGGCAGGCATAGATGTGGGTGAAATGTCCGGAGAGAATGATTCTGGAACATGGCCATACAGCCCGGAAAACTCACAGCAACCAAGTGATTCCAGCCATGAAAGCCTTTGACAACATAGTTGCTACTTGCTACAATTACACTAAATATCTAGTAAAGCATGAACAAAATACAATTGTTTCCCATAAACCTCGAAGTCTTCCTATCGTTCATCAAAGATCTGAAGCCTCCCCTCCACCCTTCCTATTGAACCTATTATATGCCTCCAAGGCCGACCTGCAGGTGTAAGACAAAGATAAATATAGCTTATGCCATGGAGCAGCTATACATAGTTTCAAAGACTACAAATAATTCAGGCTTAATATAAACACAAATGTTTGTGGGAAGAGGCCATAGAGATTGTTTCCTTTATTGAGAATTTTTGGAACCTGTTGGGAACTTGTAAATTTTGACACATATTTCCTCTTTCCCTTGCTGATGGGGGAAAATACACGTAGAAGCCTCAAGATTGTGCCAACATTAATTTGCATAAAGGCATTGCCATTTTGAAGTGATGAAGAAAATAATTTTAATTGTATGTATTTCTACCTATCAGTATTTCTGACTTATAGCCACTCTTTCAGGGCACAGTTGCCATTTCGTGGTGGTACATCATTACTTTCATTAAAATTTAAATACATTTCATTTCATTAAAACAACAATAGTGGAAATTATAGGTAAACCATAGTATAAACTTCAAATTAAAATGACATTATAACCATAGGAGAAGAGCAATTAATATTTTATCATCAGCATTTAAAAAGTGGAGTGCATTTTCATCCTGAACGCCTTACATTTCTATGTATCACCATGGAATAATAATAATACACTTTATTTATATTCTGCTCTATTTCTCCGAGGGGACTCAGAGCAGATTACAACATACACAGATAGGCAAACATTCCATGCCTTTAATACAGTGGAATAACAATGACATACAGATACTCAGAACAAAGGTAAAGGCTTCCCCTTTCATCTCCAGCTTTCTCGAGGCATTGCTCAACTCTGGCCATGGGGAGGTGCTCTAATTCCATTTCCAAGTTCAGTAGCCTATTGCCCGTAGACACCTTCTGGTTGTGTTGCTGACATGGCTGCATGAGCACCTTTATTACCTTCCTGTCAAAGCGGTTCCTATTTATCTTCTCTCATTTATATGCTTTCAAACTGCTAGATTTGCAGGAGCTAGGGCTGACAGCGGGAGCTTACCCTGACCAGTGGCTTTGAACTGCCAACCTTTAGCACAGTAAAGAGTCCCTTTACTGCTAAAGGCAAATGCACGTGCACGCACACACACACACACCCCTAAGACAATACAGAAACAGTCCAAATAAATATACCTTATAGTTTGAGTCAATGCCAATGCAAGATAATTTGCCACTTGCTTCAACAGAAATGATACCCAAAGGTGTATATTATGTAAAGACAAGTTTTTTGGAGTAATAAGGCACAAAATCCCAAAAGTGCTGCTTCTTATCCAAGGCAGTAAAATACAATTAAAACAACCAAACAACTATTTGCTGCCCTTTCATACTCCCTCATAATTTTAGATCTGCATCCTAAAGCGGGTAGCTCAGTTTGCTTAGTATCAGGACCAACTTTGGTTTAGTTTATTTAAATAAGAAAGCAATCCTGTGTCCGGGAACAGTGGCAGAAAATCAAATTAAGCCCTAGACTCACAGTACTAGCTATCAGACTTCATGAATGTGACCTTTGTGTTTGGGAAGTCATGTTTCAATCAGCAAGTAGAGGAGACAAGTGTGTGTAGACTGAGAAATGCATTGCAGTGTTCGCTTGAAATGAAGTGATGACGTATATCCACCCCTTTGGGAGGCTGTTTAAATCCTGAAAGGCAAATTTCAAAATCCTCTGTAATATTTAATCTTCATCCTTGAAATTCACACTTGTGTAATGGGAACACAACCCATGATGGCATGGTCCAGAGATTAACACCAGTTCCAATAAATGTAATCTTTGAAGCAGTGACTTCACCGGGTCTGCCATGTCTGCATTATGCTTCAGCAGAACATTGCTTTTTATAAAAGTATCTATCACACATGTTGTCATGAGGAAGGCAGGTGGAAAAAATTTCCCTGGGACAAGGTCTAGTCACTCAACATCATACGCTAGGTGAATATTGTGTCTATGTGTTTGATGCTGGTCAAATGTCAATTTTTATCCTGTCTTTTTTTGGACATTATATATTGGTAAAGGTCACTCTAAATGGAGCCCATGACACTGATACCAAATGCTTTGTTCTAATGTTCTTGTGTGCAATGTTTTACTTGTAAGTAAAGTTTTGAAGACTGGATTCTGCAATCTTTACTTCTAGGTAGAGGGTTAATGTGTAATGTGGGGTGGGACAACCACTTATTTTTCTGGTGTCAATGGGGTAAAAAGAAGACACTACAACAAATGTTACAAAAATGCATCGTTTTAACCCAAATTACACTGGAACACACACACACAGCAAATCTCTGCCCTTCGCCATTAATTTATTTTATTTTCCTGCCCTGACACCAAAATGCTTTTTTTGTGTGCATTTTTCCTCTTTTTTTCAACTTGAACTGGCCTCCAGTTTATAGGATGTGACCATCACATCCTATAAAACAGTGGTTTATAACCTGTGGGCCGCGGACCACCAGTGGGCTGCGAGGGAAAGAATCTGGTCTGCGAGCCTCCTTCCTCTTTATTTTATTTTATTTTATTACCGCTCTTTTCATGCCGCGTGCCACTCCTTCCTGCCTCTGACCATGGCATATGTTCTGTATCAGAAACTAGAGCTGATATGGTCTATCCAATGCAATTTTCTGAATCAGCACCAAACCCAATCTAAAGTTGACCAAAAATGGATCCGTAACACTTTTGATACTAATGTTGGAGAGTGGTCCCTGGACAAAGTGGTCCCTGGTCAAAGAGGTTCCTGGTCAAAAAAAAGTTGGGAACCACTGCTATAAACTAAAAGGCACCTCAAATGTTACACTTTGGTGAGCAAGGAAGTAGTTGACTGGAATGACTGACAAGGATGGCAGAATCTATCTAAACAAAGCTGTTGAATGTTGTTTCTCAAAATCAGGGGAACACTCTGTTTATATGGTATAAGGCGCCTTATTGTTTTGTGGTGAGGATGACATCCTGAGCTACTGAAGACAGAAGTTATCCTTGTCTTTGTGTTAATCAGAGCCAGGTTTTCATCCCAAAATGATTTGCTGTCTTGCTTCTTGCTTGTATATGAAGAGGTATAAAAATGTAATATTGTTCTGGTATGCAAACTAAAACCTATTCACGTACTACTTATTGCCACAACAATTAACCTCTCAGGGACTTTTTTGTAGTGGTGGTGGTGCTAGCAATTTGAACCTTCTAGTGCACACCCCCCCCCCCTTGCCCACCACTGTTTTCTATTGATGTTGACTTCACTCTGTGGCTTTCACACTGAGTTCACAATTTTATTTAGTAACTGATCCTACCCAGTTAAAGCATTTCCTAAATCCCCAGCTGCCCGTAGGCCTAATTCTTCAAGCAGTAGACTTGCAGCCATGCCAAAATTTCAGTCCTGTGTTAACAACTAAAAGGATAGAGCAGCCAATTGATATTGTTCTATGGATATTATTACAGACAATGCCTTTATTTCCCTGGCTCTTGCAGTCTCACTGGTATTTAGTATGGTCCTGTCAGAAAAAGGGATTTCAAAGGAATATTTCCCCACATAATTGAAAAAAAAGGAATTATGGGTTTTTCATTTAACCCTAGGAAAAAAATGTACAGCTATTTTCAAAACTTGCTGATTATCTATTAAGCACGATTGAGACAAGATCTAAAGAGTTCCACACAAATGATTCTGAGTACTGGTATTTAACAGACAATTGTCTCCATTGTCACATGACAAACCGGTAATATAAAGGACAGTTTGTCATAAAGCATCATTCTGTTGAAAGGGAAAAGTTGCACCAAAGACCTGTTTCCAGTGTTTCTACCCAACCCTTACAAGTGGATAGCAAAAAAGATGTGTAAAATTTGGCACTACACAGCTATTTTTGATTAGTATATTTCTTTCCTGGGACCATTTTTCACTCCTACTTTTGCAATCAACCACTGTACCATGATCTGGGTTGTGCCTGGGTAAGTGTCCAGATTTTTTAAAAACGTACTGCAGAAAATTACTGACATTCCTGGACTGCTACCAGTAGTAATCTCTAAATGATGGTCATGATGACTGGGGTGACATATCGTATCACATTTTCCACCTGAGGCAATTGTTCATACTAATTCACTTGGCACTGTAGAAGTCACAACTTTTAAAAATAAGGAAGTAAAAGCAATGTTTATCCTTTCCTACCCCCAAAAGCATTCTTTTCTTTTATGCAGCAGAAGAAAGGATGCAAAATTGAGCAGTGACCAGGTGCAGATTGATCCCATGGCACTGAAAAAGAAGCTCGACAAGATGTCGACAGAACTTGGTGCATTTGCAGTCCTCAGCAGCCTTCTGGAATACCTCACAGACCTCATCTCCTGCCATCCACAAAATGAGAGCAAGAAAGCCAAGTGGAAGGAAAACATAGCAAACATGATTAACGCGAAGAGCGAACTTCAGAGTCCACGCAGTAGCGTCCGCCCCACAAAATTCCAACTTCTGCAGTCAAGGTTCCTGAACAGCAAACGTGAGCCTTATCGGAAGAGGTCGAGAGATGTTGGCAAGCTAAACATTAAAGAAAAGCTGACCGCAGGTAGAAATGGACTAAACGCTATTGCAAGCAAGCTAGACAATAACTCTTTAACAGAAGAGGAAAGTCCGAGAATAATATTCCAAGACAAAGCCAAATGGGTCAGCTGTTGTGGAAAAAATACTGTGAAGAATGTCCTGAAGAAATTCTTAGCTATCGAGGAAAAAGCAGCCAAGGAAAAAGCAGCCAAGGAGAAGCCAACACCAAAACAGAAGGCACCAAACCGTAACCTCCCAAAAATAATCAATAAAAACTCTGTCTTGTCCATACTGAAAGAGAAATTTGAACAAACTAGTAATGTTTGTTCTGCTATTGATATTAAAGCTTTTCTTCCAGGCAAAGGTGAAAAAAAGAACAAAAACAAGCCAGAGAAAAAAAAGATTTGCAAAGCTGAAGTCAGACTGCTGGAGATGGACCTGAGGACAGTCATAGATATACATGGTTTTCAGCCTCAGCATTTGGTGTGTATAACTGTCCCAATGCCTAAATTCTGTGTTGCTACTGAAATTAGCCACCCTTGGAGTTGGGCAACCAATGGCAAGTCTACTGTTCAGCTTTCTGATCATAAACTTGAAGGGGAGGGAACAAAAAAGACCCCAAATAAACATGATGTTCAGCTTGATGAGGAGATAATACCAAAGAGCTTGGTACAGAAAGGACATCAAAAAGGACAGTTGCAAAACAAGAGTCGTGAAATCCCTATGGCTGTGACTGGCAAAAAGGGCATAATTGAGGTTGATGTAATGCCTTCCAGGCCAGGTTCTAATCTAGATAGTGTTCCAGTTTCACAAGAAAGTGTGTCCACTGTAGGCCCCATTCCCGCATTACCTAAAAGCAGTCTAGACCACAAAGAGGATGTCCTACCAATTGCAGACAATACATTCTCTAGCTTTAGGGATGAAAATAAATCACAAACTGTTAGTAATGATAGTGTCCCTACTACCTGCTCCTCATCTCGTCCAACCAAAAGGGTAAGTGCACACAGACACCAAGAAATTAAAGGGAATGAGATCCTTAGCATATCTGAGGGCACGTGTAGGCCAAAGGAGACTGAAATAGAATTAACAGAGCCCTTTGCTGGCCAAAAATGCTTCCCTGAAGAGAAAGTGATGGAAAATATTCCACCATTTCAGTCTCCTGGTGCACAGGCATCTTGTAACATAGAGTCTCCAGCCATTGACATGCAACCAAGCATTGAACCTGCAGCTGTTGACAAAATGCCTCAACTGCAGCCAAGTCAGGAAACTGTAAAGGCTCCAAAGAGCAAGTGTTCTGATACTGTTCAGAACAACGAAAAACAGTCTGATATGAGAGAAATATCTTTAAATGCTCCCAAAGGTGAACAAGCAAAGCAAGAGAAGCCAAAGGCAGTAAAAAGTCAAAGAAAGTTGCCTGACCAAAGTGAGCCTTTGCCCCAGAAGCCAAAGAGCCAACAAAGTAACCATGATCACTACAGCCAAAAAATATCAAAACAGACTGTGAACCAGGCAGGCCAAACTCCCATGTCTGATGATAGTCAAAAAGAGAATAATGATGAAAAGAACAAGCTTGAAAAATATCCTTCCTCTGCTGTTTTAGAAAAATCCAGTGGTATTATAACAATAGAGAATACTGATACAGATAAATTATGCTCAGTTAATGCAATAACAAACCCAAAGCCCAATAATGAGAAAGAAAAGATTTCTGTGAATTACTTAGAGACTTCCCGAAGCCTCTTAAAAGAAGTTATCAGCCATGAAGCCCATGAGCTGATAGAAATTCCTGTACCTTTTTCAGAAAAATGTAATTCATCCTCATTGGACCATACAGTCAAACCAGAGAACAATATTGCAGAAGTCAATAGACCTTACTGTGGTGTTGGAAACCTCCAAACACCTTTACCCAAGGAACTGTCAAAAAATGAAAGCTGTATTCAGGAAGACAAGGTAGCAGGACATGGTTCTGAGAAACATCACCCATCTTCTCTGTGTGAAAGGGAAAAGGACGAGGGCACCCCTGGACAAGATCAAAAAGCAACATGCAATCTGCACAATGATCTAATCAAGAGCAAAAAGAATACTGTAGAAAACAAGAACATCTTGCCAAAGGTGCATGAAAATAAGTATCGACCAACCCCAACAAGGGAGCTAAAGAGAAATGAAATCAGTCCTGCAGGAGAAGCAAACTCTATGCCCAATGTGGACAAACAAAATATGACCTTGCCAAATAAAACTGGTGAGCAAAAAAACGCGCAAGTGATGGGGAAAGAAGAGAAATCTGGAAAAAGCAGTTTCCCTTCCCAAAATAAAACAGTCCTACTGGGAAGCAGTGCTGCAAGAAAACAAAATGCATCAGAGGGAGTCCAGTGCCTAAAGCCGCCAGCTGTCAACAGAAAGGGGCAAAAGGACAAGAGGACAGAAGACAAAACTTCTCTGTTGGAAATTAAGAAAGCAGTGCAAAACTCCAAGGAGCCTGAGGATTCAATAAAGGATGGTGGAGGAAAACCAGAAAAAAATATTACTGAGACACAAGACATACCTCCACCAAAGCCAGGACTGTTGCATTCCTCAGATGACTCAACACATCAAACTTCATCAAGAAATTTAGTTAAACATGGTGTTGATGATGGTGGTGGTGTTACAGCGAGAAAAAAGACCACAATGAAAGAACAACACTCTTCATGCATGGAACCAATGAAAAATGATACTAATGCTGAAGGGCAAAATGCCCAGGATGTGCTTCAACATGACAACATACCATCTTCTTTGCCATCTAATGATAAAGTGAAGCCTGGAATTAAAATAGGGAAGGCAACAGAGAAGAGACGTACTTCAGGACAAAACATATTAGCTTTAAAAAATGAAACTCTGAAGAGTAAAAAGAATACTGAAAGAGAGGGGAGCACTTTGAAGAAAGATAAAATACCACCATCAAAAGAACAGATTACTGAGCCGATGAATCTTCCAATGGGAAAGACACAGAACCCATCCTCAAATGATTCCAGGAACTGTAAAGTTACTGCTCAGGATGAGAGTCAAGCGCCGTGGAACATCAAGAAGGGCCAGTTACCATTATCAGATGTAAAACCAAAGAGTCATCAAAGTAATTTCACAGCAGGGAAACAGCAACCCCATGCATCAATAAATTGTGTCAAGCCTAAACCAAGTATTAGAGATGGAAAACATGTGTGTCATAATTCTGAGAAATATCTCCCATCTTCCTCGGATGACCTAGAAAAGCATGAAAGGAATGGCAGCAAGAAGACTGGCTCCTCAAAGAATGTTGACATACAGAGAGAGTCTCAGCTGAGTCAGGACAGAACGCAGCTGAGGGGAAAAACAGCCTGTGAGACAGATGCAGCAGGCGTCCGCTTATCCTCTTCCTATGGGACCCATCCTATAGAACAGAGGAAAACAAGCCACAGTGCCGGCAAGTACAAAATACTACCAGCACACGATTTATCAGGGCCAGAATGTGAACAGAATAAAAAATATGAGACTGGTGTAGTAAAAGAGGACAAAGCTAGATTAGTAAGTCTAGAAAAATACAAAGCAGAGAGTTATAGTGAAGGACCAATAAATTCATCTTTTAAACCGATGGTTATTCGAGCAATTGACACAATTAAGCTTGATAATTAATTTTTATTTTTTACTAAATCTGAAAACTGGATTTATCATCTTTCAGCTATGACTTCACATTAAAATCACACAGACATTTGAGCTGTCATTAAATTTAGTGTCACCTGAAAGCTCTAGGCCACAACATAGTAAACAAGAGCACTCATGAGGCTATGCTTCATGTGTGAGATATCTTAAATGTTGTAACTATGAGATGAAGGTATGCAAAGACTGAGTCTACATAGGCGCATGGATTTAACCTTTCAGATTACCTATAATATTGGTAAAAATAACATTTCTTAATATTTCCCTTATTTATTTATTTAATATTTATTATTAAAACTATTTTTATTATTTTAATAATAAAAATATTTTATTTTATTTTATTATTTTAATAATAAATATTTATTATTAAAAGAATATCAGACTAGGTTGGAACTTTTCTTCCAGGAATGCTAGCATTCTTCATGTCATATACCTTCAAACTGCTGCCAATTTATTGGTAGTGCATCTGGACACCCGCCTCAGAAAAGGACAAGCTTCCTGGGGCATGTGCTGACTTCAATATGAGTCCAATTGGGTTTTTAAAACCCAATTGGACTCACATTAAAGTGTTGTCTGGAACCACTCTCAGGCTTCATCTACATGGGCCTATTAATCCAGAGCCCGTCCAGAGGCAGATACAAACACTATCCTTAATCTGTGGCAACAGCAGATTGGAACCCAGCCAGACCAGCTGTCCCCATCACTACTTTCACTATCATGACCATCACTATCATTATCCATGTCACCATCGTTGCTGTCAGATAATCACAGTGAGAGCTCTTTCCCATTATGGACGTCCTGGGCTGACATCAGCAAAGGGACCTGTACAACCAGAAACAAAGAAGGTGGATTGGCATCCTCTAACTTCCTGTTTGTGTGGGTGCCTCTGACAATGTCAACCCATGTGGACAGGAAATTGGACCCAGTCCTGTTGTTGACACTACGCCGAAGCCATGGAGTTGTTCCAGCAAAGTCAGGAGCATCTCCCAAGTTTTCTTAACAAGGGGCTAAACTGGGTTAACACAGTTTATCCCATGATAACAACCAGAAATCGCAAACTGTCATGGGAACAGCTAGGAGTGACTTCACAGTAAAGTAAGGGTTATTACACACTTGTAGATTCACTACTGAAAGTAGCCAAGAATCCTCTGGTACCTTGAAGACTATACATATGTCCTTGCCTTTGTACCAACTACATTAACCCAAGTGGATCAATAGGATTGACTCACCATTCTACAATTGATTCAGTGGGTCTACTCTAATTAGAACTATAAATAGCCATTATTCTCAAATAAAATTGCCTAAGTTGCACTATTCTGTCTTTTGGGAGTAAACTTTGCCGGGCACAGTATAAGTCACCCCATATTATACATGCCTAGCAAAGGCAATGTACCTTTGAGAGCCAAATGCTGAAGGAAGAGAAAGGTGAACTATTGTTTCTAGCATTCAATATGAATCTGAAGGAAAGTTTTTAATATATTGTAAATTTAAAAAAATCACATCCTTTAAAAACTTTGTTATCACCAAAGTTCCTTTGCCAAAGGCCAAAGTTAATATAAAATCAAGATGAGCCTTCTAGGTCTAATTTTAATCTAGATTTACTCCTTTGGGGGGGGGCATTGTTTGTCTTCTATTTATTCCTCTGAACCCTGTTACTTTTACATACGCTGTATAGACATTTTAATCTTGTTTATGTGCATCAAATGTTTTTATTAAAACTAAGCTGTGAAAATAGTGGTGTTAATCGTGCAGAGAAGGTAAAGTAAACCTATGAAAGTAGTGAGGGGGACAATCTAAGAAAATATTTTCATACTACAAAATATCATAACTTTCATATTGTCATCAAGGGCTTTCAGAGCATGTCAAATCATATTGCATAGGAGATATTTTATGTCAGGAGTAATTTCAACAGTTGAAATAAAGAATGCCTTATTGTATAGGATGGCATGACAGTCGCCAGAATGATCATTTGCTATACAAGTGTTTTATCATAGGTGTGATTTAAGATCAAATATCTTTCACTTGGGGTTTTTCCCCTCAAGTTTTTCACCTGGCTGTATGACTTTATAGTTTAATTTTGAGCATTTTTCCTACACCACTGATTTTATATACTAATTCTGAACATAAGGCACATTTTACGGTAATACAAAAATGCAATAATATTTCCAACAATTTTAAGGAAATGCAGACAGTTGTGGTCCTTTTACTGGAATGAGAAAGAAAACATAAGGGCCCCTTCCACACAGCTGAATAAAATCCCACATTATCTGCTTTGAACTGGGGTTTATGGCAATATGGACTCAGACAACCCAGTTCAAAGCAGATATTGTGGGATTTTCTGCCTTGATATTCTAGGTTATATGATTGTGTAGAAGGGCCTTTAGATTCAATCTATGTAAATAAAAATGCAATGTTAATTTGTGGGATTAACATAACTCAAAAACCACTGGATGAATTGTCACCAAATGTGGACACAAAACACTTATCAGGCCAAAAAGTGACAATTACACATAAAAACACTGAAAAACAAAGCAGAAGAGACTTTAAAAGACTAAAAAAATATGTAAAAATACATTACAACGCATGCACAAAACCACACACACACACACAACACATATACACAGACTGAGTCACAGCAATGCGTGGCAGGGGACAGCTAGTAGGTAATAAAGAATACATATTTTCAGTCTCTCTTCCTTCCAGCTTATTTTGGTTACAAAAAAGAGAAAGTCTATCCTAGGAGCAGATATAGGCGCAGTTTTGCACAAGCACTCCTGTAACGAGAGGACATCAGAAGAATGTAAAACCCAAGGTCAAGATTACAGCTACTGAATTTTGTTCTACAAAATGAAAGGTGATACCACTCAATAAACAACCAGAGCTTTGTAAACTCCCCTAAGGGAAGGTGACTTTGAGAATCAAACAAAACATTAGCCATCACTGGCTGAACTTTGGGAAAATACATTTTGCCGGCCTTGGAAAGGTTTTATCGGTATCCTCCTCCTTCTTTTTATAGTTGCAGAACTGATGTTTAACAGTCTAGCTTTTCTTTTAAAAGAAACCAGGCATTTTGTTTGTCTGCTATCATGTTTAATATGGCCTAAGATTTCATAGTAAAAACCCAAAACCTAGGGACAGCCACTGGAAATGACAGAAGGTGCATGGCTTGGTGGTTGTAAGCATACACATTTAACGTCGGCCACACTGACGATTCTCATTTAAATCAAAAACAGACAAACCATGAAGTTTCACTGATGAGACAAAGGAGGGAGAGGAGAAGATTTTTGGAGGGTCTGAAGCAGCTTTTTTAAAGCAGACTGCAGCAGCACACAAGGAGAAAATAATCATAATTTATTTCCAAGGCAGTGCTCTCGCCTTGAGATTCATTCTCTCATCCCATAGCCAAGAGAAAATGAAAAATAATCCCATTCTAAGATCTGGGAAATTCTAGTCATCCCTATTACCCAATCCAATATATCCAGGAGGTATAGGGCCCTTCAACACAGCCCTATATCCCAGAATAACAAGGCAGAAAATCCCACATTATCTGAGTGTGGACTCAGATAACCTGGTTCAAAGCAGATATTGTGGGATTTTCTGTCTTGATATTCTGGGATATAGGGCTGTGTGGAAGGGCCCATAGAATTATGTATTTTAACACCACTTTAACTGCCATGGCTCAACGCTATGAAATCATTGCAGCTGTAGTTTTACGAAGCTTTTGACCTTCTCTGCCAAAGACTGCACATGCTTCGCCCAACTACAAATCCTAGGATTCCATAGCATTGAGCCATGGCAGTTAAAGTGGTGTCAAACTGTATTCATTCTACAGTGTAGATAAACCTTCGGTAGTCTGACTTTGTCAATCCCAGTTCTACTATCACAAGGTACTTATATATCCATTTACACATCGTTCATCTTATATGTTTTGTATGCATTCTTGACTACTTGCAATTTAAGGCATTATCTGGGAACAGCTAGGCACTCCTACTGATTTGACTGTTATTCATGTGCATCATTTTCCTATTTGAAATCATTGGGCTAAATATTGTTTAATTCTCTGTCTTCTATAATAAAACTGGAGTGAAATCATAATATGTTAAATGTGTTGTCAAAAGCCATGTTCCAGAAGCATTCTCTCCTGACGTTTCACCCACATCTATGACAGGCTTCCTCAGAGGTTGTGAGGTCACAACCTCTGAGGATGCTTGCCATAGATGTGGGTGAAACGTCAGGAGAGAATGCTTCTGGAACATGGCCATAAGTCCGGAAAACTCACATCAACCCGCTTAACATGTTTATTCAATATGTTGTTAATGAACAATAAGATCTACCTGTATCACTTATTGTAACGTAAGTTTTCTTAGTTCAACTATGACCCGGCGTGTCTTAATATAAAGTTTGTGTGTATCTTGTAGTACAGTATAAACATAACCACTTCTAACTCAGAAATATATTGCACTGTTGTTTACAATAAAATGTACTTCCAGATGTGTAAATCTTTAGATATAAGCCATCTTAATGGATATTAAGTAAAATCCATTAAACTTGGTAGAATTTATAAAAAGTATGTTTAGCTTTGTTTATTACTATTAGGATTAACTACTACTACTATTACTTCATCGCACTGCGAGCGATGAAGTGGGAAAAGAGACGGCTAGAGAGCATGTAGAGGAACTCCGTGACGAAGGCTCGAAATCAGCTTATAAGCTTTTATTTATTTGTTTGTTTGTTTATTCAATTTCGTAGACCGCTCTCTCCGGAGCCCAGAACAGTTTACAACAATAAAACCAGGTAAAACACATAAGAACACATAAAATAGCATCAAACAACACAATTAACCCCGCTCCCAACAATAAAATGCCGGCAGGACGGCAATAGTGCAGGCGGCAGTGACGCGGCAGGATGGCAGGTTATAGCAGGCATCAGTCAGAGCCGAAGGATGCTTATGAGCATGCTGTCAATGAGGCGAAAAATTCTTACTACACAACATTGATAGTGTCTGCCAACTCACGCCCGGCACAATTGTTTAAGATGATTAGGTCATTGATAATGGTCCCAAATAATGATGATCAGGCCCTCTCTGCCGAGGCTTTTCAGAGTTTCTTTACAGACAAGATTGCGACCCTCCACCGGGACCTTCTGGCCACGATTGATACAGTTAGCGAACTTGAGACTCCGTGACCTCTTGCAGGGCCCACCTTCAACTGGTTTACACCACTGGATGCAGAGGCTGTCGATAGGATTGTTGCTGCAACTCGTCCAACCACCTGTTCCCTCGATCCGTGCCCCTCCTGGCTGGTGAAAGCCAGCCTGGAGGGGTTGCGAGACAATCTGTTGAATATAATCAATACTTCCCTGGAGCAGGGAGTATTTCCAGAGGGTTTAAAAGAGGCGGTGGTCTCCCCATTGCTGAAGAAGCCGGGATTAGATCCAATGGTCCCTTCCAACTACCGCCCAGTCTTGAACTTGTCGTTTCTGGGCAAGGTAGTTGAGAGGGCAGCAATGGAGCAGTTGCAGTAGTTCCTAGATGATGCAACCTGGTTAGACCCCTTCCAGTCCGGCTTCCATTCTGGGCATGGGACGGAGACGGTTCTGGTCTCCATCTCGGATGAGTTGTGCTGCCAGCTGGATCAAGGTAGGTCTGCGCTGCTTGTGTTATTGGACCTCACCGCAGCGTTTGACACTGTCGATTACGATCTATTGACTCACCGCCTTGCCGGGGCCAGGGTTAGGGGGACTGCCCTTAATTGGGTACGATGAAAATTATCGGGTGCGGAGTCGGGCCAGCCATCCATCCTCAGAATGAGCTGGGTGTCATCAGTGTACTGATAGCACCCAAGCCCGAAGCTGCGCACCAGCTGGGCAAGTGGTTGCATGTAGATGTTAAATAACAAAGGGGAGAGGCTTGCCAATCTGGGGGACCCCGCAATGAAGTAGGGAATCGTCGGAGACAACCTCACCCCTCCTTCCTCCGGAACCGGCTGCAGCGAGTGAGGAGGGGTGAGGTTGTCTCCGAGGGTTCCCTATTTCATTGCGGGGTCCCCCAGGGGGCAATCCTCTCCCCTCTGTTATTTAACATCTACATGCAACCACTTGCCCAGCTGCTGCGCAGCTTCGGGCTTGGGTGCCATCAGTATGCTGATGACACCCAGCTCATTCTGAGGATGGATGGCCGGCCCAACTCCGCACCTGATAATTTCCATCGTTGCCTTGAGGCCGTTACTGGATGGCTGCGAGCCAGTAGGTTGAAGGTGAATCCGGCTAAGACGGAGATCTTGTGGCTCGGTCGCCCAGGCGGTAGGGATATTCAGCTTCCGACCCTGGACAGCGTGACCTTAAGTCCGTCGTCTTCTGTTAAGAGCCTCGGGGTAACCCTGGACCCTCTGTTGTCGATGGAGGCACATGTCTCCGCCGCCAGCAGAGTGGCATTTTTCCATCTTCGCCAGGCAAGGAAGCTGGCCCCCTATCTGTCCCACTGTGACCTAGCCACAGTGGTCCAAGCCACGGTCATCTCAAGGCTAAACTACTGTAATGCTCTGTACATTGGCCTTCCTCTGTCGGTGATCCGGAAACTCAAGCTGGTGCAGAATGCTGCAGCCCAGCCCCTTACGGGGAGTGCGGGGAGTGCTCATATCATGCCCATCCTGCGCGATCTGCACTGGCTACCGGTAGAATGCCGGATCACTTCCAAAGTGTTAGTTCTGACTTTTAAGGCCTTACATGGTCTGGGGCCAGTGTACCTGCGGGACCGCCTCATCCTGTATTATCCCACCAGATTGTTTCGTTCCGAGGAACAGAACCTCTTGCTCATT
Source organism: Anolis apletophallus (assembly GCA_030556195.1). Classification (NCBI taxonomy): domain Eukaryota; kingdom Metazoa; phylum Chordata; class Lepidosauria; order Squamata; family Anolidae; genus Anolis; species Anolis apletophallus. Next base: position 86,902,483 of record JARBWK010000004.1, read on the forward strand.
CCCTCACCTATCGTTTGACGGCAACCCGTCAGCGGGCCTTTTCAATAGTGGCTCCAACACTTTGGAACTCGTTGCCCGCCGACGTTCGTGCTATGCAGGACATCCTTCCATTTCGGAAAGCATGTAAGACCCTGCTATTCCAGCAGGCATTTGGAGTCGGATAAGCTGCAGTCCTTGTTGCATGTCGCCACTTGTACTCAATTATGTTTTTATTCTGTGCCACACTGTGTCTAGTACATGGCATACTGTGTTTTTAGCTATGTTTTAATAGTGGTTTTAATGTTGTTGTGTACGATTGTTTTATGAATATGTTGTTAGCCACCCTGAGCCTTTCGTGAAGGGCAGTAGACAAGAGCGAATAAATAAATAAATAAATATGTTTGTGCACCATAACACACTAGGAAAATCACAACCATTTGATATTTTCCAGATAAAATTTTCTGAAAGTTCTCATAGATTTGCAATAATGGTGTGTTAATTGATAACTTAATAATCTATATTTCAAAGTCTCTAAAAAGGTTCCCAGGCACCAGCACAAGGTTTTTCAACAAGTCCAGTCATCACTCCACATTCGCTGGTGCTAGGGAATAGCACCCTACAATAGTAAAAAAAACAACCCCACATATAATAAAATTAATATTTCTTTTACCTGAGAGAACACTTCCAATGCACTCTATGGCAGAAGTTGACCATAAAATCACACGGGAAGATCTAAAGACTCCTAGAGTTAACATTTAAATCAAATCTGTGTATAATAAATTCCACAAAAGTCTAATGTGCAAACATTAGTGGCTGACTGTACTGTATTCTGCAGTGTTTTGGGTGGGGGTGGACGAAGTTTGAATAAATATTGAATATTGAATCACATACCATCCTAGGACACTTTGAGAAACCAAGTGATGGTTACCACACTTTATAATTTATTGAGTCTTAACTTGCAAATGGCATATCGTCTTTGATACTTTTTCTTTGGAGGATTGTTTTCATATTTAATCCTGTTTAAAAAGCACAGAGGAATGGACTGCCATTCAAGTGTCGACCAATCTCAGTGTGGCGAAAGGCGACCGGAGGTACTGCCTATGAAGATCAACTGCAGTAGAGTAATCTCAAAGCGGAATCTGACATGGACTTTTCAGCATGAATACATTTTGTATATGGCTTCATGTATTGTAGTTCACTGTTGTACATTTTCTCACAGAAATTGTTGCATACTTTTGAATGAGATGAGACATATGTATAACTTGTCATGTAACACCACCATTTCTCATCACACTGTACTGATTTTAAATATCTTGCATTTTATATATAATCCTAAAATACCATGTATGTTGCTTTGGGTTTATTTATTATTTGTATTACATAAGCTATTTGATTCCCACTTCTCTCTGGGTATGCCAGCAAAATAATAAAGAGGAGATCATTTCTAGGATTTTCATGACATCCAAAAGCTGCTACTTGGGGGACCCCTTCATTTTTTAAAATTTATCACTGGCAGAGAATCAGAGTGACTCAACTCATCTCCAATGGAGCCAGCAGGACTGATGACTGAAAGGTCGGTGTTTCAGATCCAGGGAGCAGGGTGAGCTCCCATCTGTCAGCTCCATCTTCTCATGTGGGGACATGAGAGAAGCCTCCTACCTACAGGATGGTAAAACATCTAGGTAAATACATCATACTTCTTGTGGTTTTCTAAGGCTTTCAGAGCCAGAATCACTGGATTGCTGTGAGTTTTCAGGCCTGTATGGTCATGTTTCAGAAGCATTCTCTCCTGATGTTTCACCCACATCTATGGCAGGCATCCTCAGAGTTTGTGAGGTTCTGCCATAGATGTGGGCAAAACGTCAGGAGAGAATGCTTCTGGAACATGGCCATACAGCCTAGAATATTCACAGCAACTCAGTGATTCCAGCCACGAAAGCCTTTGACAACACATCCTCAAATTGTTTGATAATATTTTTTTCCTAACAAATGCTTTATTATCATTGAAGTTTAAATAATAGTGGCTGGCATTTCACAAGAGAAAGCCAGAATGCAAGTGGTGAAGCAACATCAGCGCTTGAAGTGTGGTCAAGATGGCAAGAGTTCCTAATGAGGATTAACACACTGCAGTTTCCTTTTGTTTTTATTTTATTTACAGTACTTATATTCTGCCCTTCTCCCCACAAAGGGGACTCAGCTTGGATCACAGAACACATATACAACAAACATTCAATGCTGATTATACAATGACAAGACAGACAACAAATAAAGGTATATATAGGCTTTTTCGCATTATTCGGCATCTTTTGGAGGCTGTGCTCAGTTCCGACCACAAGGGGGTGCTGTCTTTCCATCTCCCTGCTGAAGAGCTTTTTTTTGTTTATAAACTTTCCTCCGAAATATTGTGCCTAAAATAACTCCCTGCTTAATGTGGTTCCTATTCATCTGCCCACATTGCTGTTTTTGATCCTCTATCTGGGTGGGGGAGCTGAGCTGAAGGTCAGGAGCTCACCCTGACTCGGCTTCAAACTGTCAACCTTTTGGTTGGCAAGATTTACTGCAGCTGCAGATGGTGATTAACCTGCCAGCCCTTGTAGACTTTTGCCTAAATCTACAAGGAAGAGCAAGAATTCATCCCTCCTTTCCTTTTTCCCTGAGTCAGGGCCGTAGCCAGGATTTTGTTTCGGAGGGGGCTGAGTTTGGTTCGGGGCTGAGACTGGGTGGAAGAGGGTCTACCCTAGCAAATCTTTTGTATTGTTATCCCAATAACCCCATTAATGTGGGATATAATGAGCATGTGATCAGATCATGATGTGAATACACATAAGAGTTTAAATAATGTACCAGTAAGGCCTTTTCGCGGACCACCCTGAGAATTTCGGGGGGGGCTGAAGCCCCCTTAGCCCCCCCCTGGCTACATGCCTGCCCTGAGTGCAAACTACTCAACTTTAATTTATATAGCCACTGAAGTAAGCTGAGAACAAAGAGGTAAGGTGATAGGAGAGGAGAGAAACTGGGATATTTTTTAAGTGGGGTGATAGAGAATTAATTATGATTTCTCCTGTCAAATTGGGACAGTAGGAAGGTATGTTAACTGGAAAACAATATGGTTTATATGTCATAATTGTTCCTCCAGTGAATTTGAGCAAGGTTAGTAACAATCGTTCTGGCAGACAGGTTAAGCTGATGCATGATGACTTAACCAAGGCCCCGCATAGCTGAATTTGGGACCCAGGTTCTGTGCTCCATTGGTAAGAAGCCATCTTACTAAATCCCACATGCTGATTCCTGCACTGAAGATACCTTGCTGTTTACAGTTTCAACCTTTTGCCTTTCAGTTCTACAAAAACTGTAACAGATACGAAAGGATATTATTAGTATTCTGGTCATCTCCCTATCCTCCCCCTTGGCTTAATGCTAATCGCTGGGGGTATCCGCTACAGTGGGAAAGCTCCATCTTGTGGTTTAATTTATCGAGCATCACACATTTAATTTCAAATTAACCCACTACCCTAAAATGAAATGTACTTCTCCATGGTTTGTTTTAACTAACCAAGGTTGCCAGACCACCACCAAAAAATGTAGGGATTTTTCCAGGACCTGTATTCAACAGAGATCAAGTGAGGAAAAGAAGAATACTAGCAGTAAAAGAAAATTATCCTAATACTTAACTATTGTAATGCAATATGACCTCTGAAACTGCAGGACAAGCACTTATGGTTTCACTTAGCTGCGTCCAAAAAAACCATGTTCTCTCTAGGAATTTCCTGGTCTTCCAGTGTGATTCTATGGTACCCCTACATTGGAAGTTCAATATGATTCACTGTTGTCTGTGGTTTCAGGTTTCCATGGTAAGTCCAGGAATGTATTCACCATAGCTATGATGGTCATAAAATATAGCCAAAGCAATTTAACACTTTGACTATAACTCGTGAATAATAATTAAAAGGGCTCAGTACAAAATGTCAACAGTCAACTTCTGGTCCCATTTGCACTGTCATATAATGCAGTTTATTATTATTATTTTATTATTATTTTATCCCATCCTTCTCACCTCCGAAGAGGGACTCATTGAAGTGCATTATATGACAGTGTAGATGGGGCCTCTGAAAGGCCTGAGTCTAGATAAGACACATGATCAGTGGCAATTGGAAAGGAGGGTGAGGGAAATCAATAAAGTGTTTGGATGCAAAACCTTAAATATGCATATTAAATATTTTTTTAAAAAATCTCAATATTTCCCAGGACTTTTCATCCCATCCTTTTTTTTTGGGATAAGCCCTGGGTTTGAAAAGCCACTCAGACAGCTGATATAAAGAGTTTCAGATCATACTAGCATCGGACAAAAGTGATTTGGGATAAACAAAATTGACTCGATCTCCAAAATAAAATCAAGGGGAAAAGCTCAAGAGTACCATAGACTCGTGCTGGAGGACTAGAAAACACTGGCAGAGGACATCTTTCATCAGACATGGATAAATTAAACAATAGATACTGGTTCTACAGATACAGGGATCATACTGTACATCTACTATTTTTAGAGTATTGATTGCCAGGAGGCCTGAAGACCGACTGGCCGGAGGTTCGAATCCAGAGAGAGCACAGATGAGCTCCTTCTGTCAGCTCCAGTTCCCCATGCGGGGACATGAAAGAAGCCTCCCACAAGGATGGTAAAACAACAAAACATTTGGGCGTCCCCTGGGCAATGTTCTTGCAGATGGCCAATTCTCTCACACCAGAAGCAACTTGCAGTTTCTAAAGTCACTCCTGACATGACCAAAAAAAAAAAGAGTACTGTATTCATGGCATTCTTTGCAATACCATCTTGTTGCCACTAGATGGTGCGGTTTCCATTTTGTAAACTTATTCCTTTGTACCATAAACATTTTCATGCAAGAACATATAACCAAAACTATAGTTAGTAGAAAACAATATGTAACAGTAGGAAAGGCTAAATCCTGCTATAATCACTTGTAAAGACTTCTGTTCTTGTGGAGTCAGACTTACTTGTGTTGGTGACAAGGATATATGAAAGTAAATTAGCCTATTGGGAAGGGTGGTATGCAATTTGAAATAATAAAATAATAATAAAGTCTACATAATTTTCCAAAACCACAGTTTTTGGGTTTAGGATATTAATATGCACTGACCATAGGGTCCATTTGTTTAGTATGCAACATAGAGATATACAGGAGAAATCTTTTTTGGAGCATAAGGCAGAGCGCTCTTCACCACTGGTTCTGCTGGCTAAAGCTGTTGGAAATTGAAGTTCAACAACATCTGTCTTGGATGGATGGATATATAGGGCAGCAAATCAATAGAGAGGTAGGTGGTTGGTTGGGTATGTATTTAAGCTAGTGTGAGCAAAGCTGTAAGCGCAAGTGCAAAAAGCACTAATATTTCTGCTCGTATCCAAAACTCAGTGGAATTCAGTTTACCTACAATTACAGGCATGGAGGGAAGGTAAATGTAGCAGCAAGAAAACAGCTTTATACATGCTAAGCTCCTAATCCAATTTGCAAAGTAACTGACAAGATCCTTCTTGGGATGCAGTGGATGCAGCTCTTAAGGTCATGAGGTAGATTGTCATAATGGCACACAATAGTGTGAGCTAGTGGGCAAAGGGCAGCCCTCCATGCGCACTTAGTCTCCCAATCCTCTCTTCCTTAGCCTGCAGTACAGCCAATTTCAAAGGATCATGTGAGCAACAAAAACTGGACGTCACAGTTGCACACCCTTGGACTCACACATACTATGTTCAAATGCAACCAAATATGAATTTACATTACATTAACCGCCATGGCTAACTCGCAGTTAGCATAGCGGGTTAAACCACCAGTTACAGTAAATTTTGCCAACCAGAAGGTTGGCAGTTCAAGCCACGGGTGGGATCAGCTCCCTCCATCAGCTTCTGCTTACTTAGCAGTTCAAAAACGGTAATGTGAGTAGATCAATAGGTACTTCTTTGGTGGGGAAATAAAAGGCGCCCATGACGACATGTTGATAATTCAGTCAGGAAGACAACAGGCTCCTCGGCATGGAAAAATGGAACAACAGCACCTCCCCATGGCCAGAGTCGAGCACAGCCTCCAGATGCCAGAAATGAAAAAGAGGGAAGCCTTGTCTCAGTCTATGTACTGCCTGTCTTTGTTGGTAATTGTATAATTTATTTATTTAGAACATTTATACTCCGCCCATTCTCAACCGCCAAGGAGGAACTCAGGATGGCTACCAACAGGCAACAATTCAATGCCAACACAATATAAACACATAATAAAATACAATCAATATCTAAAAATAAATGTAAATATACATTAAAACAATTTGCCAGGTTAAAAACTTAAATGGCACTGAATGTTTGTCATATATGTATTCGGTAATCCACTTTGAGTCCCCTCAGATATTTATTTATTTATTTGCTATATTTCTATACCGTCCCTCTAAGCCCGAAGGCAACTGAATGATGATAATGATTATTATATAGTTTTACAAGGTTTTAAGCCATCTCTGTCAAAGAGTGTTGGTGTCTCACCAAACTACAAATTGCAGGATGTCATGGTATTGAACCATGGCAGTTAATGTGGTGTCAAACTGCATGAAATCTAGTGTGTAGGTGTACGCTCAGCCATCAAATCCATTAGATGGTTTTGAACCTACAGCATTGTCCTATCTCAACCATCTAATAAGGTTGTTGACTGGTAATCAAATGGAGAGATGCTGAGGAAACTCATCTGAATTCCCTGGAGGAAAGGTGAAATCGAAGTGCAAGGTTGACTATCCCTTATCCAAAATGCTTGGAGCCAGAAGTGTTTTCAATTTCTTAGGTTTTGGAATACTTGCATTTGTATGTTTATTTATTTATTTATTTATTTATTTATTTATTTATTTATTTATTTAGCATTTATATTCTGCCCTTCTCACCTCAAAGGGGACTCAGGGTGGAGCACAACATATAGAAGGCAAACATTCAATGCCAAAACATACTAGAGACTGTACACATATAAAACATTAAAATCACTAAACTTGATGTTAAAATCCTCTGTTTAAAACTGTTTCAACCATCTATATTGAATCTGATTTGCATAGTAAGAGTTCCTATCGCTACCTCATTGCACAGTCCCAAAGGTTTGGTCCCACAGCCAGGGAGGGAGGGGGCTGATGTAATCTCATTAGGAAGGGAGTTCCATAGTCGAGGGGCAAACACTGAGAAGGCCCTCTCTCTCATACCTGCCAATTGTACCTGAGAATGCGAGATCTTAGAGATAGGACTTAAGTCTAAACCTGAAATTAATTTAGGTTTCATATACATCGTCTACTCATAACCTGAATGTAATTGTGTACACTATATTTTAAACAATGTTGTGCATGAAGCAAAATGTGTGTATTGTTAAACCATTGGAAAGCAAAGGTGTCACTATTGCAGTCACCCATGTGGACCAGTTTTGGAGTATTTCTGATTTTGGAATTCCTGTATAAATAAATCCACTTTAATGGCCCTGAGTCATGTTTCAGTTGTACATGCACGTGTGGTTTCTGAGCACCCTCCCTTTCCAGGAACAGCCTCTGGATCATTAAGCAACTCACCAATTAAACTTGGGCAAAATGTTGGGAATCTCCCTATGGTAGAATAGCAGACTATGAAAAAAGTAAAATAAAGAAACATCACTGCATGTATGTAATTCCTGGTGTGTATCTTCCCAAGATGATCTCTATTTCAGATATTACTTATCTTTTTAAAAGTCTCTCTCTGGCTTTTCTTTGCGAACGAAGATTCAGGAAGGACTCATCCCACGCTTTCTACAAGCGCATTGATGACTAAGAAGACTAATCCGAGATAGGCAAGTCCGGTTGCAGAAAGCACAGCAGAAAGTCTCCTTGGTTGATGTTGTTTCCAAGTTGTGGTTCTTTCTGCGTTGTCATTTCTCTTTGAGACTTGTTCGGCGTGACTTCTCGAAAGAGGATGCAGCATTGTGAATAGTGCGTCTCCATGCCTCCCAATCACTACAGGGCTTTTTCGGAAGTTGGATGTGTCCTTCGAGCCTGTGCAATGGATTTTTCTGGTGGAGCACAGCTTGCACAGAACTGGCCTCACCCTTTAAACCAAAGGTTCATCTGCCAGGGCCTAGAAAGCTTAGGACGGTGTCAGCGAGGTCCTCAGGTCATAGGTTTGATTAGAGTTGCGAACGAAGATTCTTTGGAAGGACTCATCCCACGCTTTCTACAAGCACGCTGATGATTTCGTTTTCGGAGGCTGGATGTGTCCTTCAAGCCTGTGAAATGGATTTTTCTGGTGGAGCGCAGCGTGCACAGAACTGGCCTCACCCTTTAAACCGAAGGTTCGTTTGCCGGGGCCTAGCAAGCTTAGGACGGTGGCAGCGAGGTCCCCAGGTCATAGGTTTGATTTGAGTTTCTTTCTCTAGATGGTTGACCTTACAGGGTTAGACGAGCATCATCTGCCCGGGTTTGAAATCAGAGTTTTCCTTCTCCTAGGATGATTGCCAAAAGGCTAGAGAGCCCATCCTGCCCATTGACGCTCTTTGTCAGACCCTTCAGTTGTGACCTGTCTGGCATGGGAGGCTATTATGCCACCACCAGCATAGCTCACAACTTCATTAGGGTATGCAAGCCTCTCCCCCACATCAAGGAGGCGCCAATGGAGAAGTACATATTCTCTTACTACCTTTATCTTGCTTGCCACCTTGCAAAGGAAAAAAGAAGTCTGAGCACCGCTTTGTATGAAGCTTTCTTGAAAGAAACCTGGGTAGGAGGGTTGGCAAGTTTTTATTCAGATCTACCTAACAGAGAAGGACTGCACACCATACTATAGTCAAATTTCAGTTATTTGTTCTAGCTGGTTAAAGGCTATTGCAGGGCAGAATGCGATCTCTAAAAATAACCTTGGAGTACATTTGCATCTAGAATATTGATTTGACTGTTTTGCCTCAGTGCACTCTGAAATATGCCTTTTAAGATCTCTGAACCGTAATGTAGTGGCTATATTGATGGGTGCTATCTGTGTGTAAGTGTGTGAATACACATGTGCATCGTGTAGACACATCCATATATTTTAGCATTGTAAAATAACTTTTTTAAACTAATGGAAGGCTGAGAGATGATGATAACACAGGGGCTTGCTATATTTGGCTGGTACAAATATAACTAGCAGCATGTCAGGGTCAGGCTAGTATTGAGATCTAGAGCTGACAAGTCTGCAGATTGTCAGGACTTCTGAGGTCAGTGTCTTGCCAAGAGCCAAGCCCTGGGTGCAGTACAACAAAAACATTGCTGCATTGCTGAGGCAAAGGCAGAAGGCTACACGCCTCATGAAGATGTCAGGCAAGGAAAATCACAATTGTTTATGCCATCGGATGAAAGGTTTGGACAGATATTTATGGGCACAAACCTGCAGTTATTTTCAACAGAAAGAGCAGAGGAGCCCAAATGCAGTGAGAATAGTTTACCTCATTTGGAGCAAAGCAATGCATAAAGCCAGCTCTCCATATCTGTGGATTCTGCATCCACAGATCCAACCTACTATGGCTTTTCCCATGGTTTTATAGAAAGGATCCCGTTTTATTACACCATAATGGGATTTCAGCATCCACATATTATCGTTTCTATGCAGGGCCCTGAAACTGTCATCCCACACCTTCTAGGTTCCTGGAGCCCAAAGGTGAGGGCGGGTGCATGCACGCTTCTACCCAGCCCCCCATTTTCCCCTAAAACTTACTTTAAAGGGTTCCTGACCACCATAATGCCTCTTTTCGTGTCCTCCTGGTGCAGGAACATTATGCCAGAGGAATTTTCCTCCTCACCTTTCCCATTTCCTCGGGCGTTATTTTCTCATGCCAGGAGGACCTGAGAAGAGGCTTTATGGTGGCCAGGAACATTTTTAGTAAATTTAAAGGGGGATATGAAGGACTTTGAGGTGGCTTCATACAATCCTGATTTCAATCAGGTCACTCCCCTGGGAAAGCCCAATGTTTGAGTGGGTGGGTAGAGACAAGAGTCCACACTGTGTAGAAACACCCACAGAGTCTTAGTAAGCCACAAACTGAACATAAGTCAATACTGTAATATAATAGCTTAAAAAAAAACCAATGTATTTCTAGGCTACACCAAAAGAACACTGTCATTAATCAAGGGATATAATAGTTCTACTCTTTTCTACTTTGGTCAGACCTCTCCTGGAATACGGTGTCCAGATCTGGGCACCACAACTCTTGTCAGAAAGATATTGACAAGCTGGCAGATGTCCAGAGAAGGGCAAGCATTGTAAAACGTTTAGAACCCAAGCCCAGTGAAGAGTGCCTTAGGGACTAATGTTTTGTTTAGCTTGGAGATGTAAGAAGTGACATGATAGGTTTAAATATTTGTAAGGATGTCATATGGAAGACGGGGCAAGGACATTAAACAATTAATTCTAATCAAGAAATAGAGATACCATCTAAACGTTAAGAACTTCCTGAGTATAATAGCTGGATGACAGTGCAGTATGCTGCCTCAGAGGAAGGCAATGGCAAGTCCTCACTCAAGCAAAACTTGTGATAGGTTCATCTTAAGGTTGCCATAAAACAACTTGAAGGTGCACACACCACTGTCAACAAATATAATACAATCACCATTCTCATATAATTATTATTTACATATTAGATGTCCCCCTTCTCTTTCCAGTGTGCTTTTAAATGACAGTCTCTGTTCATGAATGCCCAGCCCTAATTTACTCATAAGGTTGTATTCAGCACTTTACCCCCAGCCCTATAATTTTGCTTTTTGCACAAGCCCATGCCCTGCCTTCTCTAATCTGATCATGCCCACCATATTCCTGGTTACTGGTTGTTGAGGTTGACTTTTACGATGTTTTTATACTCTGTTTTTAATATTTTTAATTAGAGTGGTTATGTTATATTATATGTTATTATGTTATTAACTGGGTTTTTTGTTGTATGCTCTGGGCTTGGTAAGCCTCCCTGAGACCCTTTGGGGAGATGGTGGTGGGGTATAAAAATAAAGTCAATATTATTATTAGATCCTTATAATCAGCATTAAACTTGGAGATCAGGTTCTCTTTAGTACTGGCCTGGAACAACCAGAAATTCTTGCTCTTCTGAGATCTTAAAGACAGTCAGCGGGAATGTGATGACAGTGATTGCCATTCTAATGTAACCTCACACATCTCAAAGATAAGCACGGCAGGAACAACAAAGAAATCCCAAGTTAAGATACTTGATGCACACACACAATGGGAGTCTCGGTTTTGAGGGAAAAGTAATATAAACATTAAATAAGTAATTATATAGTAGAAGTATGGCATCGATATAATAATACCATAAGGAAATTGTGCCGTTGAGTGTGAAGACTTATTTCTTAAATTTAGAACAAAAAAGTTCTGAAATTCTTGAGAAACACTTGTCTCACCGATCTATGTAATGTTTCCCCAATTTAGTGCATTTCAGATGTGTTGGATTACATAATCCTCAACTAGCATGACCAACAGGAGGTGCTATTCTGTAGATGTCATTAAACTGTGACCAAAACTGTTCTGCCTTCTCTTAGATAATTAGCATGTATGACACAAATGGCATCAAAGGAAATACTTTACCAAGATGCAGGGTGTGTTCTTTGATCATATGGGAACATCAGTTGCTACAGGATATGTTTGAGGGAATGAAAGCATATCCGAAACCATTTTCTCATGTGCTACATTATGGTGTTGCATTGCCTTTCCAGGGTGCTTAAAAAATAGCAGAACATGAGCATTTATCCTTACTGGTCCCCCCCCCCCCACACACACACACATTATCATATTAAAATAGTCACTTGAAGGACTCAAATTCCGTTTATGTGCTATTGCTGTTTGGACAGGTGATGGTGGGGTGCTTCTTTTGCTATGTGGTCATCTACTTGTAGTATTGGGTAGTACGTATAGGCTGGAGCCCCCAGTGGTGCAGTGTGTTAAACCTCTGAACTTCTGAACTTGCTAACAGAAAGGTTGCAGGTTCGAATCTAGGGAGTGGCGTGAGCTCCTGCTGTTAGCCCCAGCTTCTGCCAACCTAGCAGTTTGAAAACATGCAAATGTGAGTAGATCACCTTGGAGGTGTCTATGGACAATGACAGCTCTCCAGCTTAAAAATGGAGATGAGCACCAACTGCAGAGTTGGACATAACTGGACTTAATGTCAGGGAAAACCCTTTACCTTGACCTATGTAATGCTTTCCCAATTTGGTGCATTTCAGATGTTAGGTATTAGCTGGGCTTTTAAATGTGTTTGAAGGAGTCCTGTTTTATTATAAAGAAATTGGACGATAATATCAATGTCCTTTATTTTTTCTGTACATTACTAGAACTCTAATATGTGGCCAGTCTAGGGACTTTATCACATGAGCCCCCCTCCCTCCAGTGTGCTATTTTGCCAGCAATTGTAGTGAAATGGCGCCTCTGCCAGACGTTGAGGGATGTCATGTGACAAGCATCTTAGGCCACTTAAATTGGTAAGTGTGATGAGGTCCTAAAGGTGCATCCTGTATAGTTATTCAGAGATTTTTGCTTGAACATCTGCTCAACTTACAAAAGCAGTTGCAATTGTTGATTAATCCAGAGTGCTCAACGTATATTATAAATACAATATGCAGCATGGATTGTCCTGTTCCTCCTTATGGAGAGGGCAAGAGATAAAGCAAGAGAGAAAATGTAAAAGATTGTTTAGCATTTAAATCAATCTCATCACCATTAAATCTTGGATAACAATACCTTTAGTCGCAAGAAACACTGGCCGGCCCAGAAGTAAAATCAACAAGATACATTTCTATGTAGTATTTTTAGAATCTGGACATCAACAATATTGATCTATTGTATAGATGCGATTCTCCACAACTTCTGTCTGGATTGTGGTCAGACGTTGGTTTCCTGTGTGGTTATACACCCGACAAGGCACATGTTCCTGTCTCTAACTCTGACTAGGTCTGAAATTGCATCCACAGACATTTGAGCATGAGCCCCACTAAACAAGTTGAGACCTACTTCCACATAAAGATGTAATACTGCACTCAAAGGCACTCTGCTTGCCTGGATTGCAGGTTTCAGCCACAGAGAGAAAGATAATTTCTAAGCAGAAAGAAAGAAAGAAAGAAAGAAAGAAAGAAAGAAAGAAAGAAAGAAAGAAAGGGGAAGAACCTGTTCTTCCTCATGTCATATATAACATTCATGATTTTCTTTGGTGGGGAGACCTTTGTGCAGGGACTCAGAAGACCTATGTCGAAATCCCCACATGGAGCTCAATAGGTAATGTTAGGCAAGACACAGTGCATATCTACACTGACCTCTTAGGCTGCATGGAGCTGATTTGGGGTAGCACATTGCAAGGCCACTTTATCACAGCCTTTCCCCATGTTAACCATGAATTCTGAGCAAGAATTCAAAGTATCCCCAACCTCCGAACAGTAGAGCCAGTTCCAAAATGGAACCAGCTGCAACTGTTCCCACTTGGACTGGAGCACCTAGGGACACAGGATGGCACTTACCATCCCTTCCTATCCACCTTGTTGTGCGGGTCTTCAGCTGCAACAAGAGCCCTATCTGCAGCGACTGTCACCAGGCTGAAAAAGGAAGTGGGGAAGAGGAGGGAAGATTCCTCTTATCCGGTCCCCTTTCTTGTTGCCCCGTCCCCCCAGATAATCTCGCTGCAGGTGAAGATTGACAGGTAGAACATGAAGGATGGGAGGAAACAGAAAGTGTGACTGTACAGCAAAAATATGAGAGTTTGGTGCTGCTAGGCAGTCAGGATTCCCTCCTGCCTCTGCAGGATTGGCCCCAGTATAGTGGGCCAGAGTAGATCTGCCCACAGGCTCATAATGACCTCAGAGGGTTGTATCACCTAGATATGATGGAAAGGTGGACAGTTAGCATTATGAGCAGGGTGATAGCTACAATGCAATTAATTTTTCTTTTATTCCTTATATTTCAAAAATTGTACAGGTAATCCAAAACTTCAGTCAAACATTTAGAAATACCGTTTAGGGGCAATAATAATAATAATAATAATAATACTTTAGTTGTATATTGCCCTATCTCCCCAAGGGGACTCAGGACGGTTTCCAACATATAAGGCAAAACATTCAATTGCCAGAAAGGAAAACCAAGCAGCTAAATTAAAATAAACATAAAAACCTGCTAAAACATACACAAAAAATTAAACCAATTTCTTTATATCTCCATTAGATGGGTTCAAAATACCAATTGCCAGAATTAGAAAATGGACATGGCCAACTATAAAAAGGGCTGGGCAAGGAGTAGTGCAACAGAGTATCATAGGGCCGGGGAAGTGGATAAAGTGCAGTACCGAGTACTGTCTAATGGCCTTGGGAAAGGGCCTAGGCTAGGGCCTAACCATTCTCGAAACCCTACTTGGAACATCCAGGTTTTCAGGTCCTTTTGGAAGGAGGACAGTGTAGGGGCCTGTCTAATCTCTCTGGGGAGGGAGTTCCAAAGTCAGAGGGCCATAACCCAGAAGGCCCTCTCCCTCGTCCCTACCAACCGTGCTTGTGACGGTGGAGGAAGTGAGAGTCTGCGCCAGTTCATAGGGGGAGATGCGATCACGAAGCTAGGCAGGGCCCAAACTGTTTAAGGCTTTGTAGATCATAACCAGCACCTTAAATTGGGACCGGAAACTTAGCAGCAGCCAGTGCAGCTGTTTCAATGGGGATGTTGTGTGCTCCCTATAATTAGCAATGCAACATTTCCAAGGGAAGAGAAATTCTGTCCCATGGAAGATAGTAGGAATGATATAAAATAAAAGAAAAAAGAAAGAGAGGAGGGGTGGAGGAATGTAATGAACATGCTGATGTGATGTCCCAGCTCTTCATACACCCCGGCTTTACATATGAAGAGCTACACCACATTCTATGCATGCTTATTGGCAAGGAAGTCTAAGTTAGGTTCCAGGTGCATCTACAAACTATATAATTAATGCAGTTTCACACCACTTTAACTGCCATTGCTCAATACTATGGAGTGATGGGATTTGCAATTTGGTGTGGCACCAGTAATATTTGGTAAAAACCCTTAAGTAAGACCATATTTCTTCTCTAAGTATGTTAGCACTGCAATCTGAATTGTTACACCAATATCATTTTAACATTTTTCTTCTACAGCTGTTCCCTCCAGATCTTAAATGGAATTTAAAGCAACAAAAATAGCTGTTTTCCCATCTTTCGTTGGAAAATGTACAGACTGAGAAAGCTGGAGAGCTTCAGTGACAACCTTCTCGTCTTCCACATTGGTTCCTATTGCCCCAAGTAATGGAAACATGCCATGATCATTTTTACATAGCATTCTTATGGTAATGTTGGCGCTGCCGTTCCATGTTTGTATAACAATTTTATAAATGCCTGGAGTACAGCAGGAAATTTTATTTCCTGAAGCTATAAGTCACATGGCGATCAGACTACAAAATGAAAGCCAAAGTTGTTATTACTGACAGCTTTCAACTTGCCTTTGTAACTCTTTGTGTTGAAATTTTATATAGAAAAATGGCTTTAATCTTGTGAAATATGCATGGCAGGTCTCTCTTCCTCCTTCTCTGAACTCAGTGGAAAACTAGGCTTCACGCTTAATTAAAGAAATGTCAGCTAGTTAATTATGAGTTTTAACCAAGGAATTACAGCTTCAATTTACTTGCTGACAGAGGAAGCCACACTCAAAAGCTAGGTAGAACATGCACATAAACATAGTAGCACTAGCCATGAAAATCATGCCACACCCAAAACAGAAGGCAACAATGGCACATATGTACACCATCATGCAAAGTGAGCAAATAAGAAAGTGAGACCCCTTCTACACTGCCATATAATCCAGATTATCAAAACCAATAATTCACATTATTTGCTCTGAACTGGATTATATATTTTTTTATTTATTTAAAACTTTTATACCCCGGCCTTCTCACCTCCGAAGAGGGACTCAGACTGGCAAACAGCAAGTATTCAATGCTAACATTTAAAATCTAAAAGCATCATAAATTTACAATCAAATTTACAATAAAATACAATACAATAAATACATTTTAAAAGCCTTTTGCCAAAGTAAAATCAAGTCCAACTTAATCCATATATTTGGTTCGTATCTAATGGTTAGCTACTTTAGTCGATTCACGATCTCCTCCTTCATTCTGCGCAGGCCTCATTGCACAGCCACGTTTTCTACACTGCCATATAATCCAGTTCAAAGTAGATAATCTGGATTTCATATGGCAGTGTAGAAGGGGACAAAGATAGAGAACAAGGGCAGAGTGTTTTCACAGAATAACATGCCTCCAGATGTTCCTCACCACCAACAATTTAGTCCCAGAATCCCCCATGACTATGCAGACTAAGGGCCCTTCTACAGTGCCATATAATCCAGAATATCAAGGAATATAATTCACATTATTTGCTTTGAACTGGATTATCTGAGTCTACACTGCCATATAATCCAGTTCAAACCAGATAATTTGGATTTTATATAGATGGGGCATTCTGGCAGTTGCCATCCACAACCTTTTCCCGGCTCTGCACAATTCTGTCCATAAGCACCTTATCAACAATGACTTTGAACTGGATTATCTGATCTGATCACCATGCTCATTTATCCAGTTCAAACCATTAATGGGGTTATTGGGATAACAATGTAATGGGGCATTCTGGTAGACCATCTTCCACAACCTTCAGCCCCTCTCTGCACCAAACTCAGCACCGAATCAAAATGCTGGTCCAAGTGGCCCTGGCCCAGGGAGGGAAACCTATTACAATTTGCCCACCATATTCACAGTTTCTGTATCCACGGATTCAACCACTTTTGCTTTAAAATATTCAAATTAAATTCCAAAAAACAAATCTTGACTTTGCCATTTTATATAAGGGGCACCATTTAACTATGCCATTATATGTAGTGGGATTTGAGAATCTACAGATATTGGCGGGAACCAGCAGATACTGATTTCTCTACCTGTGAAATAAAACAAAAAAAATGATTTTAAGTGATTTCATGATTTTAAGTAATTGTTTAATGGATATGTTTTTAACTATGTGATTTTAAATTATATGTTGTTTTATTTTTATCTGTATTCAAGGCATCAAATTGTGCCTTTGTTGCAAGCCGCCCTAAATTCCCTTGGAGATGAATAGGGCAGGATATAAATGAGGCAAATAAATAAATCCATTTACATATCAGGGTCCTTCTACACTGCCATATAATCGAGAATATCAAGGCAGATAATCCACATTATCTGATTTGAACTGTCAGATAATCCAGTTCAAAGCAGATAATCTGGATTTTATACAGCTATGTAGAAGGTGCCTCTGATTTTAGGGAATATGCCAAGCACTGGATGAAATTCCTTTTCTTTGGGACACTTGGCCTTAAAGCACCTTATTTCTCTATATCATGCACATTTTCCTTCTAAACCAAATTAGTTGCACTTAAGAAGGTATATGTTGCACTCTACCACTGAAACACCTTTTCACCCAGCATCACACCAGAGTCCTGTAATACTATCTAGAAATGTTTATTAAAGGAAGTAGATACAAAGGGGGAAAGGGGATATCCCAAAGGGTCAGTAGAATAGGAAATACCAAATAGCAGTAATCCAAAAATGCCAAAGTATATAAAATCAAGAGAACCAAAATCCACAGCAAATATCCAAACATAAATCCATAAACCAGAAAACAAAAGCTTCTTCCAAGGCAAACCCTTAGAGGAACAAAGACATGAACCAGACCAAGAAACTTGAACCATGAACTTGAGAGCAGGGACATGAAAACCATCCTTTAGCAATGTTGTCTCCTCTGAGAGGCTTGAAGCCAAACTACTAAATTTAAGCCTGTCCAGGCACCCATAACATCATGCTGAACACACCTGGACTACAAGGTCTTCCCGCGGTTTCTGTGAGAATGTCTAATTTGTCTATATTTTACTCCCTCTGTTCTGAGGCCTATTCTAGATTCACAGGAAAGCTCCCCATCAGCCCAAGGACTTTCACTTTACCCTGCCACCTGGGAACCAGCATAGGAATTCAAAACATCCTCTGCCTTGGCCTCATTTGCCAGCAATTCTCTCTGATCCGAGGCTTGCAATTCTCTCAGATCACACACAAACTCCTCATTTTGAAATCCATCATCCCCCCCCCCTCATCCACTGACAATCCTCTGACGCTTGCTGTGCTACAACACTATATAACATTGGGGTTATAATGCCAGAAAGTTGGGTTTAAAACCTTTCTTTTCCAGCAGGCCTTTGAGTTATGCTTGTAATAGATAATCTTGTTTACTGTTTTAAATCATTGTTTATTCCGTGTTCTCATTTTAATTGTGTAAACCACCCCGAGCCGTAGGGAGTAGCGCCGTATAAGTCAAATAAATAAATACATAAATAAATTTTCCTATTAGCCCTGAAATTCCATGAAGCCATGTTCACAGTGCGCTGTGAGGCTGTAAGGAAAAAACGTAATGTAAGCAATCCTAACATCTTGGACACATCCAAATCAATGTATAAGATCGATTCTGGGTCATGTCATTATGGGTCCATGGGGATGATTGTTTGAACCAGTTTTATAATTAAACTATTACCGCGTTAAAGACATTAGCTGGCATTCTGTATTGTCTAGACTAGAGTTATGGATCTGTAACTGCTCCATGTTCTATGTATGCATGATCAGGACATGATTTCATGATTTATTTATTTATGTACTATATTTGTATACTGCTTTTCTCAGCCCACGGGCGACTCAAGGCAGTTTCACAAATGCCCCCCCCCCCAAATCCCATTCTAAACACCAGGGAGCCACCCTATATAGAAGGTGGTGATTCAGAATGATATAGACAGCCCTCCCTGCATCTGTTGCAAATGCCATGTTAGGATCTTGGCCACTGTGCATTGTCAATGTGTGCAATTGCTTATAATTTTTATTGCCTAATTGATTGTTTTAATGGGAAATTTTCTGCTCAGAAAAGAACAGTCTTGTCATCAAACAGCATCAAAAAGGACATTGTGGTTTCACGGCAATCCCAGGACCTTTTGTTTACATAAATGTTGATGGATCAAGGGAAGTCTAATAAGTATATTTAGTGTTAGTTCAGAGAACAGAACGCCCTTTAATTATCTACCCTGTCTGGAAACATTTGCAAATAAACAATGGTCTCCTTCATGGACTCAACGATCATGTGGGAAAAAATATTCAATGGCCCCTTCTCATTGGGAGTTTCTCTCCATACTGACGTTCTCACTCAGCAGTGTCATTTGGATGGAATCAAAGGTGAAGAACGACCACTATTGACTCTTCTTTATGAATAAACTTAGCAATTGCACAGGGCAGCCTTCTCCTCTGTTTGAGATTTTGCTGTAGGCAAACTTCTTCCACTGCAAACAGCCCTTTTATGGCCTTAGGATTGTTCTAGGTTACAAATGACTTGAAGACACACAGTGAGCCAATGTAATGTCATAGTCTGACTACACTTCTTGAAACAAGGGTTTGAATTCCTGCTTGTCCATCTATTGGGTGATCTTGGGCAGGTCACACACTCTCAGCCTTGGAGGGAATGCGGCTTTGACAAGGGTTGCCTAAGAACTGTTGTAAGTTGGAAATGACTGGAAGGAATAACCACAACAACAATAATTGCTTGACTGTTTGCATGCTATATTCAAATTTGTTATATGGGCCAGAACCCAGTTCCACTGGTTCAACCAGAATTGGAGCCTGCTTTGCAACCTGCTGCTCACTTTCTTTCAGATTCAAACCAACCTGTTTTCAAACATGAATAATGTTATCCTGCTAGCAAGTGAAATTTCAGGGTAGGAGCCAATAAAATACAAGGGCAACAAACAAACATGATGATATCAACTTGCAGTGGAAGTGATTCTTCTGTAATAAGTACTGTATCTTGAGCACATTGGTCTCCTTCAGATTTCTCTTTTTTTAAAAAAAAAATCTGTGAGTTCTCATGATATAGCTCCTTTAGGTTCCATCCAAACTGCAATATAATTTAGTTTCTGAATCCAGATTATCTGCTTTGAACTGGATTATACTGCAGTGTAGACTCATATAATCCAATTCAAAGCAGATAATCTGGATTTAGAAACTGGACTATATGGACCCTTCCACACAGCTGTATAAAATCCACATTGAACTGGATTATATGGCAGTGTGGGCTTGGATAATCCAGTTCAAAGCAGATCTTGTGGACTGTCTGTCTTTGTAATGCTCCGGAAAGGGGGTTCCGACAAACCAAAGATGGAAGATAGATCGTTTATTGGCTCCTTACTCCAGGCTGGACAAAGATAGACTAAAGAAAAGCCCGCGCAAACATCCCTCAAGGACCCCTCCCCGGCCCGCCCCCCGCTGGGTCCCTCCTTCCAAGGCTTGACCAGATGGCCAGTCCACATATCAAAGACCAGGAAGGTATCTGGCAGATCAAAGGGGATGAGCCTGGTGGTTTCCCGCCCGGCAGTGTCCATATCAATTGGCGCGATCGGCTTGGTCCGTTATGGCATGAAACGAACCAACCTAGCTGACATAGCGCCCCTCCGCAAGATGGTGACCTGCAAGGGAAAGAATCAAGAAAAAGGGGATCAGGGCCCCGGCTTGTCCGGGAAAGCGGCGTGAAAAGCCCTAACTAGTCTTGGGGCGCTAACGTGGGGTGCCAACACCCACTCAGGGTGTAAGTCTTTGGCAGTCCATTTAACTAGGTAACTAAGACGGCCCTTGTGCCGCCGAGAGTCCAAAATGTCTTTAATCTCAAAGTGGGTGTGGGATCCCACCATAATAGGCACCGGTGCGCCTTCCTCGGTGGACCACTTCCGGTCGGACACAGCTTTTTTCAATAAGCTCACATGGAATACAGGGTGGACCTTGCGCCAGGTGTGCGGCAGGTCCAGCTTGACTGCTACAGGGTTAATCACCTCCACCACGCTGAGGGGCCCTACAAATTTGTCCGCAAACTTGCGAGACGGCTGAGTCGACTTTAAGTTCTTGGTGGAGAGGAATACGCGGTCCCCCACCGCATACACTGGCTGTGGGCCCCTCTTCTTGTCAGCGTACAGCTTGTAAGAGTCCCGGGCCTGCCGCAGCGCCGCTTGGATGACTGGCCAGGCCGCTGCCACTTTGGCTCCCCAATCCGTAGCCGGAGTCGTCGGGTCTGCCGCTGGGGCCGCCGCGGGGAAGGGCGGAAAGTCGCGCCCGGCTGCAATCCGGAACGGCGAGGCCCCCGTCGAAGCGTGCTCGGCGTTATTGTAGCTGTACTCCGCCACATCTAACAGCTCGGCCCAGTTGTCTTGCTGGTAGGTCGAGTAGCATCGGAGGTACTGCTGCAGGGTGCGCTGGACCCTCTCCGTGGCGCCGTCTGTCTCCGGGTGAAACGCCGTGCTCAGGGCCCGCTGAGACCCCAGCCCTGCCAGGAACGCCTTCCAGAACCTGGACGTAAATTGAGGCCCTCTGTCACTCACCACACGCCGAGGGCAGCCGTGGAGCCGGAAGACGTGGTGGGTGAAGAGGCGAGCCAACTCCGGGGCCGTGGGCAGACGACGGAGCGGGACGAAGTGGGCCTGTTTAGAGAATAGGTCCACCACCGTCCATATGGTGGTGTAACCTCTGCTGGGCGGCAAGTCGACGACGAAATCCATTGCTATTTCGCTCCAGGGTTCGGCCGGGTCGGCTACCGGTTGCAGCAGCCCCGTTGGCCGGCCCGTCTTGGGCTTGTTCCGTGCGCACACTTCGCACTCTGCTATGTAATCACTAGTGTCTTTTCTCATGGCCGGCCACCAGAACTGCCGGGCCAATAGCTTTAGGGTTTTTGTGAGGCCGAAGTGTCCGGACAACGTGGAGTCGTGGGCTTGGGCTAGGACCGGAGCCCTCTGGCTTTGGGGAACGTATAACTTGTCTTTGTAGTACCATATGCCTCTTGCCTCAGCTAAGTCGTCTCGGTGCTCTTTAAGCCAAGCGTCTGCTCCATAAGCTGCTGCTAAGTCCGCTAACAGTTCTGGGGTCCCAGGGACCGTGGGGTTTGGGGCCTTAGCTGCCGCCCGGGTGCGGGCCACCAAGCCCAACTGAGGTTTGGAGAACACGGTCCCCACTTCCTCCGGCGCCGAGTAATCGGCCTCAGGCATTCTGGAAAGCGTGTCGGCCAACACGTTTTTCAGACCCGGCAGTTACTTCAGCTGGAAATTAAAGCGGCTGAAGAACTGCGCCCATCTCAGCTGCTTGGCGTTGAGTCTCTGCGGGGTTTGGAGGGCCTGCAGGTTCTTGTGGTCCGTCCACACTTCGAAAGGGAGGGCGGTGCCTTCTAAGAAGTGCCTCCAGTGGCTCAGCGCTGCTCGCACAGCAAAGGACTCCTTCTCCCATACATGCCACCGCTTCTCTGACGAGGTGAACTTCTTAGACAGGTACGCGCAAGGTCGCAGGGTCCCGTCCTCATCTCGCTGTAGGAGTATCGCCCCATAGGCCGCCTCCGAAGCGTCGCACTGCACAGTGAAGGGCTTGTCGGGCTGGGGGTGTCTCAGCAACGGCTGGCTGGTGAAGCTCCTCTTGAGGCTGTCGAAGGCCTCCTGGCACTGCGGGGTCCAGTTGAGCTTCGCCCCGGGTGATCTGGCCTTCTTTGTCTCCCCCAAGCCCTTGGTTTTTAATAGTTCAGTCAAGGGGAGCGCTATTTTAGCAAAGTTCTGGATGAACTGCCTATAAAAGTTGGCGAACCCTAAGAATCCCTGTAACTGCCGCCGGGTTCGCGGGGCCTCCCACGCGAGCACGTCTCTCACCTTACTTGGGTCCATGGCCAGGCCTCGCGTGGAGATGCGGTACCCTAGATAGTCCAGTTCCTGTCGGTGGAACTCGCACTTGGACAGCTTGACAAATAGCTGGTTTTCCCGCAGCCGCTTCAACACCTCCCGGGTCATTTTGACGTGCTCCGCCTCAGATTTGGAATAAATTAACACGTCATCCAGGTATACTAGAACTCCCTTGTAGAGTAAGTCCCTAAAGATCTCGTTGATGAATTGCTGGAAAATCCGGGGAGCGCCCTTAAGTCCGAAAGGCGTGACCCGGAATTGGTACTGCCCCAGGTGGCAGTTGAACGCGGTCTTCCAGCAGTCTTCGTCCTTCACCCGAATCCGGTAGAACGCTTCTCGGATGTCCAGTTTGGTAAAGATTTGCGCCTTCCCCAGCTGGGCCAGGATCTCGGACATCAGTGGCAGCGGGTAGGGGCTAGAGGTGCTGATAGCATTGAGGCCCCTGTAGTCCACACACAATCGCAGTGACCCGTCCGCCTTTGGTTTGAACAGGACGGGGGCCGCCATCGGGCTGGTTGACTTCTCAATAAAGCCTCTGTCTATATTTTTATCAATAAAGTCTCTTAAGGCCTTTCTTTCGGGTTCCGACAGGGCGTACAGTTTTGGGCTGGGCAACTTGGCGCCCTTTTCAATCTCGATTGCGCAATCGGACTTCCGGTGGGGGGGCAGCTGGTCACTTTCCCGCTCGCTAAAGACCTCCCCCAAGTCCTCGTACTCTCGCGGGACTTCGCTGGGTAGGCTCTCTGCTGCCCCCACGCCCGCTCCCTCATGGACTGGGGTGTCCGCGTCTTCAAGGTCATCTAGCCTTGCCCGGGCCTCTCCGCTCTCGAACTGCACCGCTCCTGTCTCCCAGTTGATCCGTGGGTTTTGGTTGCGCAGCCAGGGGGCCCCCAGAATGATAGGTTGGTGTGCCATTGCCGAAATGACGAACTTTAACTCTTCTCGGTGGGACCCCATCTGCACTCTGATCTCTCCTGTCCTGTGGGTGGCTGGCTTCCCATTCGCCGGCGACCCGTCTAGCTGGGAGAATAAGATCTGCTCGATCAGGGCTTGTGGCTTTATTCCCAGCTGCCTCGCTAGCCCCGGGGACATCAGGCACCTGGTGCACCCGCTATCTATCATAGCTGTAGTCTCTATAGGTTGGCTGGCCTCGGGGCCCCACACCTGAATGTCCAGCTTGTATGTGCCGCACCCAGGGGGATCTAACTCACCGCCCGAAGGGGTCTGGATCTGCCGTCGGGCGTCTACAGCAGATCGTTGTCGTTTCCCGCCATCCACTCGGAGTCGCTCTCCTCCGTCTCCGGCTCTGGCTCCTCAGCTGCCTGGAGGGGCCTGGGTGCCCGCGCCGTCTCCGCCGCCGCTGCTGCCTTGCCCCGGCCAGGGGTTTTGGCCGGTACTGCCGGTTTGACCTCCGGCGCCCGCTCCGCCCTCGGCGAGGGGACTTTTTTTCGGCACTCCGCTGCTCGGTGTCCTTCTCGTCCGCACGAGAAGCAGGCTCCTCTCTTCCCTCTCTGGGCTTCCCGGCTGGCTGACCGGGGTCGAGGGGAAGGTCGCCGGGTTGGTCCCGACCGCCCCGGTGGGCCCGTTCCCGTCCCACGGGACCTCCCGCCATCTCGGTGGCGCCTAGGCATTTGCTCCATGTCGCACTCCACTCTCCCTGCCAAGGCTATCCAACCCTCCAGGGTCTCGGGATTTCCTCGGTGCATCGCCCATTCTAGAATGTCCTGCCTTAGGCCTGCTTTGAAGCACTCGAGTATAGTTGATTCAGACCAACCCCGGATCTTCCCCGCTAGGGCTCGGAAGTTCAGGGCGTACTCTGAGACGGTTTTCTGGCCCTGGTAAATCCTCCTCAACTGGGCCTTGGCTTTCTCCCCGGCTAACGGGTCCCCGAAGCGGGTCCGCAGGGCCTCCAACAGGGCGTCCAACCGCAGCAGATGCGGCGATCGAGTGTCTGTTAGCTGTATCAGCCAGTCGGCCGCGGCCTCCTTTAGGTTGGCCCCCACAGCCCGCACCTTGGCCGCTTCTGAGGGGAACGTATCCCCATAGTCCACCATGTAATTCTGGACGTTGGTGACAAAGTATGATAGTTGGCGGGGGTCCCCGTCGAACTTTACCTTCAAGTCTCTTCTCGATCCCGTCATCTCCTGGCTCTGGTCCCCCAGGCCCGGATGGGGTGTAGAAGCATCCCCTCTGGGTCGGAGGAGCTCCTCCGAGAACCTCACCGAGGCCCTCCCGGACCGGCTCACTCCTCGGCTCCTGCCTCTTCCGGGGAAGACGGGCTCGGGGGTCTCCCAAGGCCTCTCCTCCGGCCTACTCATCAGTATGTCCAACTGCGCCTGCATCTTCTGCATCGCTTCCGACATCTGGAACATCTGCACCTCCATCCGCAACATTTCGGTGCTGGGTGCTTTTACCTTGCGACGAACATCCTTCGGTGGTCGGGTCTGGTCAGGATCCCCATCTTCCATCCCGGTCACCACCACCTGCGGTTCTCCACCGGACGCTCCGGCTTCGATCTCGTCCTCGCCTTCGTCCTCCTCCTCCTCATCTGGGATTACCGGAGGTTGCTCTTCGAGAGGCGTCCCTTCGGCTTGAAACATCTCTGCGAAGTTGGTTACGGCCGGAGGGCTTTCACGGCCGCAAAAGTTGGTGAGTCTATCTTTATGTAATGCTCCGGAAAGGGGGGTTCCGACAAACCAAACTCACTCCAAGCAGATTGGAAGATAGATCGTTTATTGGCTCCTTACTCCAGGCTGGACAAAGATAGACTAAAGAAAAGCCCGCGCAAACATCCCTCAAGGACCCCTCCCCGGCCCGCCCCCCGCTGGGTCCCTCCTTCCAAGGCTTGACCAGATGGCCAGTCCACATATCAAAGACCAGGAAGGTATCTGGCAGATCAAAGGGGATGAGCCTGGTGGTTTCCCGCCCGGCAGTGTCCATATCAATTGGCGCGATCGGCTTGGTCCGTTATGGCATGAAACGAACCAACCGGAGCTGACACTTGGATTTTCATTAGGGCTCTTCTAGAGGTTTTAAAAAATTAGGGCAAGTTTTGATATGGTGGTCTAAAGGGTAAATTTTCCCCTCACTAATTTAAATAATAGAGAGGGATAAGAAAAAATAAATAGATAGGGGATAACTAAACTGAGAATATCTTACTTTGGACATACGACAAGACAACGTGGCTCATTGGAAAATATGAAAAGCTCAGCAATGTGGAAGGAATAGTAAAAGAGGGAGACTGCACTACAGGTGGATTGATTTTATTGCTCTGAGTCTGCAAGTGGAGAGCCATAGATCTTGGAGCTCTCATTCATTCATAGAAACTATAAGTTAGTCGGACTTGAACAGCAAATAATAACAATAATGAAAAAGGGTGATTTCTCTCTTCATGTCAGGAGCGACTTGAGAAACTGCAAGTCACTTCTCATTTGGAATGGCTTTCCTGATGTAGCATTTGACTGCAATAAAAAACACAATATATATTACTTGAGTAAGACACAGTGGAGAACTTAGTATATGAAAGCACATTTTTGTGTGTGTCAGGAGTGACTTGAGAATTGGCCGTTTGCAAGGACGTTGCCCAGGGGACTCCCGGGTGTTTTACCATCCTGTGGGCGGCTTCTCTCATGCCCCTACATGAGAAGCTGGAGCTGACAGATGGGAGCTCACCCCGCTCCCCGGATTTGAGCCGCCGATCGTTCAGTCAGCAGTCCTGCCAGCACAAAGGTTTAACCACTGTGCCACTGGGGGCTCTGGTCATTTTTCTGATGCACTATAATTTAAAAAGCCATACCTGCTTACCATCTTAACTTTTTTTTAAAAAAACCTTTATTGAATTCAAAGGGATATCAGTATCAAATAAACAACCAGAACAAAAGCCACACACAATAATAAAATGTATACTAAACAAACAGAACACTAAAAACATTAAAATAAATTAACAAGAAAACTCTTTGGTGGGTGGGGGTACTGCTTGACTGGGATTATAATGAAAGTCAAATGTTACCAGCACCAGGAAATCCAAGCCCAAATCTGAGATTAGCAATCGGGTAGACTGGGCAGGTACAGGCAAGAAGGTATGTTGATCTCTCCGAGAGATATCTAGGCAGGTACATGCAAATAAGCGCCACTGAACACTTAAGGGCTGAGTGCTCACGCCTCTGTTGTAAAGTGAGTAAGCCTGTATAGAAATAATGTTTTATTAGAGAGGCAAGGGATTCCTTTTCAAGCACAACATGAAATTCCAATTGGAAAAGTCGACTGGGGTCTAGCAAAAGGTGGAAGGACACAAGGCTAGATGATAACAAAAGGCGTGAAGCCACCACATGTAAATCGAAGTGTCATGACAGGGGTGCAAAATGAGGCATTGCCCCTCCAAATAAAAATTTTACGTAATTTCTAGCATTACATAGAAGGGGATATTGAAAATGGTTCACACCTAGAACGCTAACATTTGCTGTATTCTTATCCCATGACAATTTTGTCTGCACATATTTCTGTATTTCTAAATGCTCAACTGAAAGCTTAAGACCAATGCTAGAAATTCAGGGAGTAAAGGATATTTTAATGGGAGGTAGAATGCTTATTTGGGGGGCAGTGCTCTACTTTTGATATCCCCTATAACTGATCTAAATCTTACTAAACACACAAGCACCCAGCTTTCATGCATAACACAAAATTTTGGAAATTTAGCATAGTGTATTTCCCAGTCCAAAAACTGGAGTTCCTGCTCTGTTAAAAACCTTCTAGGTCTCCTAACCAAATATCATGTCAATGCAAAATCTCACTAGGCTTTAAATAGTCTGTTTTAATGTGATTTTGACAGCCTTGTTTAAATAGCACAGCCCACCAAAAATAATTTATTGATGTCTTGGTTTTTACTTGCACATCGGGGCAAAGAACCCCAACTACACCTACAAATTGATGGGGTCAAAGCTTTCCGAGACAAACCAGGAAAGGGATCTTGGGGTCTTGGTGGATAGCTCAATGAAGATGTCAACCCAGTGCGCAGCAGCAGTGAAAAAAGCAAATTTTATGCTAGGCATGATCAGAAAGGGAATTGAAAATAGGTCAGCAAATGTTGTATTACCTCTCTACAAATCGATGGTAAGGCCACATTTGGAGTACTGTGTACAATTCTGGTCTCTGCACCTTAAGAAGGATATAACGGAACTGGAAAAGGTACAGAAAAGGGCAACAAGAATGATCCAAGGGATGGAGCAGCTCCCTTATGAAACCAGGTTGCAACGCCTTGGTCTTTTCAGCCTTGAAAGACGACGTTTAAGAGGTGACTTGATCGAAGTGTATAAAATCATGCATGGGATAGAAAAGGTGAATAGAGAAAAAATATTTTCTTTGTCACAAAACACTAGGACTAGAGGGCACTCCCTGAAGCTCCAAGGTAGGAAAATTAGGACTAATAAAGGGAAATATTTCTTCACCCAGAGGGTCTTTGCGTTATGGAACTCACTTCCAGAAGAGGTTGTGACAGCTGTCAGCCTGAACAACTTCAAGGCAGGATTAGACAGATTCATGGATACCAAGTGCATCGGTAGTTACTGAACATGACATTCAAGTGCCACCTCGAAGTTGGTTGAGGTAGGCAGGATTTCCCTGGGTACTGGTTGTGGGGGGTCGGGAGCAGGTCAGGGTTTTGCCCTCCCTTCTGCTCAAGATCCCCGTGTACAACTGGGGGCCACTGTGTGATACAGAATGCTGGACTAGATGGGCTGAGGTCCGATTCAGCATGGCTCTTCTTATGTTCTTATGTTCTTTATGCTTATTCCTGGGGTTATTTGGGGTGCTGATTCACAAAACTGCATTGGATAGACTGCATCAGTTCTAGTTTCTTAGATATGGTAATCGTAATTGTTTATGGGCAAGCAGATGGTGACTGCTTTATGCCATACAGTCTATATCGCAAAAACTATAGCTGATAGAAGGAAACAGGTGCCATTTTTTGGAACTAGCAGGTCAAATATATACAGAAACAGATCTAATATTGAGGCACCAAAATCTGTTGTTGGCCAGTGTAATTGTTAGGTTTAATTCTATTTTAATATTTATATTTTGCATGTTTTAGATTGTATTCTTTGAAAGGTTTTGAGTCCTTTATGAACCTCCTCAATCAAGAGAGAAAAATAGGACATAAACAGCAGCAACAACATTTTTCTCTTATCAGAAAGAATGAGCCATATGGAAAACATCCATTGGATGGATTTGGCCTACGGAGTTGAACGTCTTCCCTTTCCTACTTTGTTAAACACCATGTGGCTCCATCCAGAACAAACAAGATATGACACAGTCCTGTGTATTCTCATTACACTCAAATTTTACAGAGAGAAGCAAGGAATCTTAAAAAGTAATATAATTTAGCTATGTTTATATCAAAAGTTATATAGAGCTGGATTCAAAACAACAGGGATTTAAAAGTCCATAACCACAACCATCTAAAACGCAGACATGTGCTTTTCACCTTAAGAACAGACAAGCATCTTGATCTCTGAGGATTACTTGGGAAGGAATCCCACTGGAGCATTGCAGCATGCCCAAATCCCCGGGAGTCACTCTGGACCGTGTTCTGACCTATAAGTACTGCTTGAATATCAAGAAAAAAGTGGGCGCTAGAAACAATATAATATGAATGCTGACTGGCACAACCTGGAGATCACAACCAGATACAGTGAGGACATCTACCCTTGTGCTTTGCTACTCTGCTGCTGAATATGCATGCCCAGTATGGAATACTTCTCACCACGTTAAAACAGTGGATGTGGCTCTTAATGAGATATGCCGCATTATCACGGGATGTCTATGCCCTACACCGCTGGAGAAATTATACTGTTTAGCGGGTATTGCACCACCTGATATCTGCCGGGAAGTAGCAGCCTGTAATAAAAGAACCAAGGCAGTAACATCTCCAGCCCATCCCCTCTGAGGATATCAGCCAGCATTCCAACAACTTAAATTGTAAAAAAAAACCAGCTTCCTGAGATCTACAGAGATACTCGCAGGAACATCTCAGCAAGCAAGAGTCCAAAAGTGGAAGGCAAAAACCCAGAATCTCAAGCCCCTGCTGATACCAAATGAGATACACACAGTGTAAACTGTAGAAAATAGCTAACACAGCAACACAAGGAACAAAGTGTCATATGCAAAGCAATAATATATTGTAGAACATTAGTAATTCACCAGAACACATACATCACTGGTATCTCTAACATAGAGAATAACATTCAAATATACATTCGATAATCCGGTATAACCAAGGGCATATTCCTATGCACTGCCTACAGTACAGTACCTCAAGAGAGATCGCAAAGGTGTCCAGACAGACGTGAAGGGAAAAGTCAGAGGGAAAGGAGTAAATCCAGGTATAAAGGTAAGTTTTTCAGGCGAGGGTGCAGGAAACCGCAAGTCTGAAAGTCCCACTAGTTCTTCACGCTCGGAACGCGCCAATGCGCGTTAGGACAGACAACATTTGTAATCCATGCAGTAGGTAAGTACTGCAGTGAAAGGAAGGTGTGGTGCTCTGGATGGAAATTCACAGGATGCCGGGCACGCTGCAACGGTAGAGCTGCAGGGCCCGATCCGTTTCACCCCAGGTGGCTTTATCAAGCGGCAGAGTGCAAAAACATTGAAGGCGCGTCACGGGATAAATAAATTCTGTAAATATTATAAACAATTAAACTACACCGTTCATTTTCTACAGTATGAGCCAATTAATAAAATACATGATCACATACCATGCTGAAGTATATTGTCTGCGCAACCTATCCTGCGGACCCGAAGGTAGCTGGGAGGGGCTAAGACCTGGCCTTAAGTAGACTCCTGGGGGGAACTAAATCAGCTGGGATTCATGTCAAAGGGGCGTGAATGGAGAGAGGTTCATTAAGGCCAAATGGGTGCTCTGATTTGAGAAGGTAAATCCAGCGGGTTTCACACCTAATCAGGTTATCATGATTGTTACCATGGGATTGTGTAAATACTTTCTCCAATGCTGTAAATTTAAAGGAGATAGGCGAATGGTTTGCAGTCAAGAAATGCTTATACAGGATGGAATTATCCATTCTATTACGGATTCTCGAACGATGATCAGAGACCCTGGTTCGGAGATGCAGAGCCAACCTGGAGAAATGGGGCTACAAAATGGAGTTCACAACATGCAAGTGTGGAGAAGAGCAAACCACAGACCACCTATTCCAATGTAGCCTGAACCATGCCACATGTACAATGGAGGATTTCCTTATAGCAACACCAGAGGCACTTCAAGTGGCCAGCTTTTGGTCAAAGGGGATTTAGCATAATCCCAAGTTTTTAACGTTATAACAGTATTCTTGATTTGCTTCTGACACAATATTTTTTTAAGAAACCACAACATATTTGCAAAATTAGTTATTTGACAAATTAAAAGCATCCAAATCAGTACTAGAGCATTGTCCAATTCTGCTTTTATTAAAAGTGTGATCTGTTTGAGCTGCAGACCCTTACACAGTTCACTTTGCGTGTGAGAGCATCACAAATGTACAGAGCTTACTGTCCTTATCGTGTGCCAGAAGCTTACAAACTCTGCTTTTACCATGAGTGAAATGCTGTTATCCAGAGGTCATCTATTTCAGAAACAGGAAAATTCTTAAGCTACTTAAAAACTGATCTTGGTTCTAACTGATCTTGGGCGGCCCCCGATGAGCCTAATCCTTTGGGATTTGGGGCAGGACACCGGGGCTGTCTTGGCCAGAGAGTAAGCTAATATTAACAAAACCTGGAGGCAAAGTCCTTTAGCAGGAAGATATCTGTATATTTGTGCTCTTCAGCATCTACTATTGCTATGGTGCCAACAACTCACAAATGAACCATGAAAGAAGAAAGCAATTTGTAACATTGTTTCTAGGTTTTCTACTATTTTAAAAGGGCTATATTATAATTCTTTATGGCTTTCACTTTTTCAGAGTTTGTTGTGTGCCTTCAAGTCATGACCCTAAGGCAATTCCATCACATTGTTTTTCCGGCAAGATTTGTTCGAAGGAGGCTTGGGGTTGTGCTCCTTTGAGGCTGAGAGTGTGTGACTTGCATCAGGTCACTCTGTGCATTTCCATGACTTGTTGATGTAAAACCTCTGCGTGAACTCTGCATTTATGTTAATGGGTTTATGTTAATCAGCTCAAAATCTAATTCAATTGCATTTATGTTGCACAGGAAGGAAAGTGCCTATTAGGTTGAATGACTGTTAAATGTTTGAGCTAAATGCATGCTTTAAAAAGCCTTAACAGAATGAAGCAGAAACCAATCTGGACACAATATATTATTTGCTGGGCCGCTCTAAAAACCACCACGTCAGACAACACAGAGAAGCCACTGAAATCCACAGTGGACAATTTCAACAAAAATTTCAACCATAATTGGACAATTTTTGTGGACAATTTCAACAAAAAAAGAGGAAACCATGAAAATGAGCAAAATCTGGCTACCAGTATTTAAAAAACTCTAAAATCATAATGGAAAATAAAGAAGAATACTCAGAAAACTGGAGAATTCTGGACATGAAGCAATGAGGGTCAGCTAACAGCTCCCAAGAAAGGATTCCCCTAGGCAGGAAGCAGCCAGTCTTTGAAGCTGAAAGGCCATGCTAATCAAGGTGGGCAATTGCAACATTCACACCTGCCTCAAACAGACAAGAGTTCTTTCTCTGGATGTTCCACAGACATATAAACCTCACTTCCCTAGTTTCCAACAGACCTCTCAACCTCTGAGGATGCCTGTCATAGATGTGGATGAAATGTCAGGAGAGAATGCTTCTGGAACATGATCGCACAGCCCGAAAAACTTACAGCATTCCACATCCTCCATTATTTTACCCTGCTATCTGTTCCTGTTTGGATCTTGGTAGGGAGAGAAATTTTTGCATAAAGTTTTTAAAAATCCATTTGTCATCTACTCACCTTCTCTTGGTTTCCCTTTCTCTACCTCTTCACTGCATTCTTTTAAACCTTCAAAATTCATTTCCTGAGACAAACAAGGAGCCTTTGGGGGCCCATCCAGACAGGCCCAAAATGTGGGACCCATCTTGCTTTTACCGGAGACATCCAAATGACGCCTCTGGTAAAAGCGAATTAATGCAGAGCAAACTGAGGTTTCCCTGGTTTACTCTGCATTGATTAACATCGAGCTGGGCTGTGTGTTTCCCAGGGTTCAATTCACACAGCCATTCCACACTTTTGGAGCCCAAACGTGCGGGAAGGCACCCACCCAGGGGGCTCCCTCCCCCTTCCCCCAACCCCTGATTCACCCCCCAAAAACTTACTGAAAAAATCCCTGGCTGCCATAGAGCCTCTCCTCACATCCTTGTGGCATGAGAAAATGACGTCTGAGGAGACCCATGGGGAGGAGTTGTGGAGGGATTTTCCTCTTCAAGCGTCATTTTCTCATGCCACAAGGATGCGAAACGCTACATGGTGGTGAGGGATCTTTTCAGTAAGCTTTAGGGGGTAATTAAGGGGCTTGGGGGGGGGGGTATCAATTTTAATCAGGATAGCATGTACCACCCAGGAGTGAAATCCTGGAGTTGTGGGAGAGGGTGGGACTAAAACCCACGCTGAAGCAGGTTACTTTAACCCATTTCGACACAAGTTTTAGGTATGTGTGGAAGTGCCCTGTATGATATCTAGATAGGAGGACCACAACTTGGGTGTATCTATGCCAGGCATGTTGCCGGGGCTTAGGGGCTTCAGCCCCTCCCCCCCAAATTCTCAGGGTGGTCCGCGAGAAGGCCTTATTGGTACATTATTTAAACTGTTATGTTTATTCATATCATGATCTAATCACCATGCTCATTATATCCCACATTCATGGGGTTATTGGGATAACAATACAAAAGGTTTGCTAGGGTAGACCCTCTTCCACCCAGTCTGAGCCCCGAACCAAACTCGCCCCGGAATCAAAATCCTGGCTATGGCCCTGATCTATGCTGTACAATTTATGCAGTTAGACACCAATAATTGTCATGGCTGAATGCTATGGAATCACTGGAAACGTGTATTGTTAAACAACAGTGTGCATGTATCCTTAGATGCTAAAAGAATGATCTTTCCACTGGTTAGTTCCCTTTTCTGTGCCTTTTGGCATCTATCTCCATGCACCATTTCACTAGTTCTAAGTCTTCTGAACTTTTAGGTTCAACCAAGGGACACAAATTATCCTGGGCAATTAGTTCCTTAAGTAGTTTCTACTTCTTATAATAATCAATGTGCATCTACGCCCTGGACTTGGACATAATGTTCTTGCATTAAAAGTTTTCAATAACTAGTTTTTCTGGGGATTGGTCTGAGAAACTATATACTGTATGATTACATTTAATTCTCACAGAAGACCAACTCTATGGTACTGTTCTGAAATTCATCTTGCAAACGGCAGTACAGGCAGTCCCCAAGTTACAAACATCTGACTTACCAACAACTCATAGTTAAGAACATGTTCCAGAAGCATTCTCTCCTGACGTTTCGCCCACATCTATGGCAGGCATCCTCAGAGGTTGTGTGATCTGTTGGAAACTAGGCAAGTGAGGTTTATATATCCCTCACAAGGCTTTAAAATGCTCTTTATGCCAGAAATATTACCACCTTCTTCAAGCCTTCTCTAGTAATATTTATCTATGTTCCTGTTTTCTGTATGTATGTTCTGGAATGCAGCTTCCTTTATGGTTCCTGAGGGCTCATACAGACAGTACCTTTATACCAGGAGATTCCGCAGCAAACAGGAGGGTGTAAACACGGAAGCAATTGCTACAAAAGGCAAAAAATGTGAGATTTCCAGGTGCAAGAATATTGCAGTTTTGAGCCAAATGTGTGGATCTTTGCATGTCTGTATGTCCCTGCAATTGGAAATCACGGGATATTTAATTTGGGTATGTTCCCTGGTTTTAGATGTTTATTCCTAATTTCAGTTTCTAAAATGAAGGTGACACTTGAGTAGAAGGCAAAAACTTTGTGTGCCAGAAACTTTATGAAACATGTGGAGGGCACAGTTTCTCTTACCAAGACAAAGAACAGAACTTTTGCAGTGATTCACTGCATAGACTCTCCATATTTCTGCATATCCACATCTTGAGGGTTTTTAAAGAAAAACCGTCCGTTTCTGGCAGAAGTCCTGTGGTGGCCATCCTGGGAGCCTCTAAATCTCACAACAAAACATCAAGTCTGGACAATGGAGGCAGAAATCCCAGGACCAACAGGTCTGTATGTGGACCTCTTCTAGAGTCCTGCGATTTTTTTGCCCCTGTTTTATGTTGTTTTATGTGTGTATATACTGTATATGGTACTGAAAAACACTTCTGAAACACTGCTGATTTTTTAATGCACTGGCAAAGTCTCTTTTTCCAACAGATCAGAGATAACAGGTTATTCAGTCTAACAACTGAAACAATTGCCTAGCATAATTATATCTGGTTGTATATCACAAGAGAGGATTCTACTCTAAAGTATTTTTGGCTCTTCTCCTAAAAATCATGCTTTTCTAAAAAGTTATGATCTCCAAAAGGTGTTTTTCCAAAAGGTTATGAATGCCATTTTCCAAAATTTAACCTTTACCCAACCTCAAAGCCTCAAGTGCTGTTGGGTTGCGATTCCCATTATCCCCAGTCCACATGGTGGCTAATCAAGAGTGATGGGATTTGTTGATCAATAACATCTGGGCACCCAGACTGGGTAAAAACCAAAGACCACTATGTAAATATATAGTTGGCCCTCTGTATCCATGAATTCTTTGTCCATGAATTCAATGATCATTTGAAGGCAACCATAAGACTGATGTGGTCCTCAGTGAAAATAAGTTTGACAAGCCTGTTTTCTCATGAGATAAAGGCACAGTAATTTGTAACAAAATTTGTACCAACTGCTCAATGTAACTTTTTCTTCTCTGAGCCTCCATTTGCTTAAAGCTGAGAGCAGATTCTAGGGATTTAGCTACACTGTAAAATGAATGCAGTTGAAGACTAGTTGAACAAAGCCCAATACTTTGGAATCAAGGAGGCGCAGTTTTACACAGGAGTCACCAGGTTTCGCTATCCATGACCTGGATCTCCATATCTGCGGTTGCTTTAAATTGCTTGATTTCATAAATATGTAAAAAGGTGTCATAAGGAGGAGGGAGCAGGATTATTTTCTGCTGCCCTGGAAACTGGGACTTGGAGCTGTGGTTTCAAATTACAGGAAAGGAGATTTCACCTGAACATGAGGAAGAACTTCCTGACCATGAGAGCTGTTCAACAGTGGAACTCTCTGCCTGGGAGTGTGGTGGGAGCTCCTTCCTCGGGGGCTTTTAGGCAGAGACTGGATGGCCATCTGTTGGGGGTGCTTTGATTGTGCCTTTCCTGCATGGGAGGTAGTTGGACTGGATGGCCCATGAGGTCGCTTCCAACTCTTATGATTGTACGTGAACATTAGGAGGAACTTCCTGATGGTAAGAGCTGTTCCACGATGGACCTCTCTGCCTCAGAGTGTGGTGGAAGCCCCTTCCTCAGAGGCTGTTAAGCAGAGGCAGGATGGCATCTGTTGGGGGTGCTTTGTTTGTGCCTTTCCTGCACGGGAGGTGGTTGGGCCGAATGGCTGGATGGTCTCTTCCGATTCTATGATTCTACATGAATACTAGGAATAACTTCCTGATGGTAAGAGCTGTCCAACAATGGACCTCTCTGCCTCAGAGTGTGGTGGGAGCTCCTTCCTCAGAGGCTTTTAAATTGAGGCTGGATGGCCATCTGTTGGGGTGCTTTGAATGCAATTGTCCTCCTTCTTGGCAGGGGGTTGCACTGTATGTCCCATGAGATCTCTTCCAATTCTATGATTCTACATGAACATTAGGAAGTACTTCCTAACAGTGGGAGCTGTTCAGCAGTGGAACTCTCTGCTCTGGAGTGTGGTGAAGGCTCCTTCTTTGGAGGCTTTAAACTGAGGCTGGATGACCATCTGTCGGGGGTGCTTTGAGTGTGATTTTCCTGCTTCTTGGCAGGGGTTGGGACTGGATGGCCCACAAGGTCTCTTCCAACTTTACGATTCTACCTGAATGTTGGGAAGAACTGGGTTGAAAGGCCATCTGTTGGGGGTGCTTTGAGTGAGCCTTCCCTGCATTGGAAGTGGTTGGGTGACTGGCCCCCTACCTGTCCAGGGATGACCTGGCTACGGTGATCCAAGCGATGATCATCTTGAGATTAGACTACTGTAACGCCCTCTGCATAGGCCTTCCCTTGTCAACAATCCAGAAACTCAAGCTAGTGCAGAATGCTGTGGCTCGACTACTGGTGGGAGCACCGGTAAGAGAGCATATCACTCCCATCTTGCAGCAGCTGCACTGGCTACCAATTGAGTACCGAGTTGCCTTCAAGGTGCTGGTTTTGACCTTTAAGGCCTTGCATGGTCTGGGGCCAGTGTACCTGAGGGACCGCCTTACCCCATAAGTTCCCCGGAGATTACTGCGCTCGGAAGAGCGAAATCTTTTGACTATACCATCACTCCGTTCCTGTCACTGTTCCTCAACGAGACAACATGCCTTCTCAGTTGCAGCCCCGGCACTTTGGAACACACTGCCGGATGATGTTCGGGTCATCACAGAACTCATCATAAATAAAACCATCTTATTTAGGCATGCCTTCAATTGAGGCCCGGATGCGGAACTGTCTATTGTCTTCCAATCGTTGATGTCTCATGTATTATCTGTGATTTTATTACTTTTATGTAACCGTTGCGTTTATGCAATTTTAATCTGTATGTAAACAGCCCCGAGCCTGCTGGAAGGAGAGGTATACAAGAGCGAGGAAATAAATAAATAAATGAATGGGTGGATGGTCTCTTCCTACTCTTATGATTCTACATGAACATTAGGAAGAACTTCCTGGTGGTAAGAGCTGTCCAACAATGGACCTCTCTGCCTCAGAGTGTGGTGGGACCTCCTTCCTCAGAGGTTTTTAAGCAGAGGCTGGATGGCCATCTGTTGGGTGTGTGAGTGTGTGCACTTTGATTGTGCCTTTCCTTCATGGGAGGTAGTTGGACTGGATGGCCCATGAGGTCTTTTCCAACTCTTATGATTGTAGGTGAACCTTAGGAGGAACTTCCTGATGGTGAGAGCTGTTCAACAATGGACCTCTCTGCCTCAGAGAGTGGTGGGAGCTCCTTCCTCAGAGGCTTTTAAGCAGAGACTGGAGGGCCATCTGTCGGCGGGGGGGGGGCGGGGGGTACTTTGATTGTGCCGTTCCTGCACGGGAGGCAGGCATGTAGCCAGGGGGGGGGGGGCTAAGGGGGCTTCAGCCCCCACCGAAATTCTCAGGGTGGTCCGCGAAAAGGCCTTACTGGTACATTATTTAAACTGTTATGTTTATTCATATCATGATCTGATCACCATGCTCAGTATATCCCACATCCATGGGGTTATTGGGATAACAATACAAAAGTTTGCTAGGGTAGACCCTCTTCCACCCAGTCTCAGCCCCCCCTGAACCAAACTCACCCCCCCCGAACCAAAATCCTGGCTACGGCCCTGACGGGAGGTGTTGGGCTGGAGGGCCCATGGGGTCTCTTCCAGCTCTTATGACTCTACGTGAACATTAGGAAGAACTTCCTGACGGTGAGAGCCGTCCAACAACGGACCTCTCTGCCTCAGAGAGTGGTGGGAGCTCCTTCCTCAGGGGCTTTTAAGCAGAGACTGGATGGCCATCTGTCGGGGTGCTTTGAGTGAGATTTTCCCGCTTCTTGGCAGGGGATGGGACTGAATGGCCCACAAGATCTCTTCCAACTCTACGATTCTACCTGAACGTTGGGAAGAACGGGGCTGGATGACCATCTGTCAGGGTTGCTTTGATTGCAGCTTTCCTGCTGGGCAGGATGACTGGGATGTTCTCTTCCAACTCTAGGCAGCTCTTCACGAACCTCATAGGGCGGCTTTCTCAAGCTCAGGGATGGTTTGGCCAGTCCCTTTGAAGCCCTGCCTGGAGAGCCTTCCAACTCCCAAGTCTTGGCTGGGATGCTGCTGAGATTTGGCGGGGGCTTTTCCCCTTTAAGCCCTGGCCAAGGCTTGAGGGAGGGGAGGCCCGTCCCTTTGGGAAGCGCCCCTTCCTCCTTAAAGGGCCAGGCAGGGCAGGCTGTGCTTTTGCCAGGCGCTCTCCTCCTCCTGCCTCTCCCTCTCTTGCCACCCAAAGCCTGGCGCTTCCGAGGAGACGGAGGAGGAGCCCGGAGGAGGACGCCTCGCCTCCTTCTGGTCCCGGCGAAGGGACTTTGGCACTTTCCCCTCACCAGAAAGGCCGGGAGGACGGAGGAGGAGGAAGAGGAAGAGGGGCTCCCCCAATCCTGTGCTGGAGGAGCCCCCCGGAACCCTTCCCCATGGAGCCGGAGCACGCGCGGCGAGCCAGGCAAGAGACCCGCGACAGCAGCGTCCACAGGTAGCTCCGGGCTTCCCCCCTCTCTTCGCCTCTGAGGCTTCCCAAGCGAGGGCTCCTTCTCCTTCTCCTTGCCTGGCCCTGCTCAGGTGCAACAGGAAGTCCAGCCAGACAACCTGGTGGAAAGGAGGAGCAGGCGTGCACTTGCTGCGGGGGAGATTCTCTCTCCCAGGAAGAAAAGTTTCTGCGGCTGAGCTGGGTTGGAGACGCAACTGGGGCTGCCTCTACACTGTCCAATTAACGCAGTTTGGTACCGCTTGGAACTGCCTTGGCTCAGTGCTGCGGAGCCCTGGGATCTGTAGTTTTGGGGATGGCATCGACACTCTCTGGCAGAGAAGGAGATAGAGCCCAAACTGCCTTGATTCCAGAGCTTGGAGTCAAGGAAATTCACTAAGTGGTGTCAGACTGCAATAGTGTAGGCCAACGTAGGCCTTCCAGGGGCTTTGGACTCCAACTCCCATCATTCCTAACAGCCTCAGGCCCCTTCCTTTTCCCCCTCAGCCGCTGAAGCCTGAGCCTGAGGCTGTTAGGAATGATGGGAGTTGGAGTCCAAAACACCTGGAAGGCCCAAAGTTGGCCCATACCTGGTGTAGATGTACTCACAGTCTCTCTCTAATTGGAAAGACCCTTTGGATGAACCTAATGGAGTCCTCTTCCAGGTCGTAACTGGCAGGGGATGAATGAGGAATGCGTACAGGGCGTTCCCTCCCAGAAAGGAAACGCAGACACCTTTTAGCCCTGGTGATTTGAAAGCTAAGTCGAGAATCCATTGATGTTAAATAACACGGGTTATCATCCTGGTTGGGTCGCAATTACACATTTCATCTTAAGTTCAGGTGTCCCTGCTCATACTGACGAAGCAAACCTTCCTTAAAAGTTACGAATCTTACTTAAAAGCTTCCCTTGTAATTTCATAACACTTGTGTCTACTACTAAGATCTTTAGTCCAGTTGGGAGGTGGAATATATCAACACATCCAGAATTATACGTTGTTAAGGTGTATACATTTGCGGGGAACACTATATATATCTTTCTCTCTGCTTCACAGGTCTTGTTCATTTCCCTACTTTGCAAAGCCCAATTACCATAGGACTCCATTTATCTCCGTAAGAGAAAACTGGACAGCCCAAACCCTGAGGAATTATGTGCTGCTTGGTTGTTTGCATGTCAGATTTCTTAGAAACTTCTTCATTTCTTAGACTACTTTGCGGTACCCAGGGCCGTACCCAGGATTTTGATTCGGGGGGGGTGAGTCTGCGTGAGAGAGGGTCTACCCTAGCAAACTTTTTGTATTGTTATCCCAATACCCCCATGCATATGGGATATATTGAGCATGGTGATCAGATCATGATGTGAATACACATAACAGTTTAAATAGTGTACTAGTAAGGCCTTCTCGTGGACCACCCTGAGAATTTCGAGGGGGGCTTCAGCCCCCAAGCCCCCACCCCAGTTTCATGCCTGGCGGTACCCTAACCTGATAGTATAGGATTTCTTCAACAGTTTTTAATTACCATATATGCTCAAGTATAAGCTGAGTTTTTCAGCCCTTTTTAAGGCTGAAAAAGCCCCCCTCAGATTATATTTGATTCAAGGGTATTATTTTACTCTGTTATTATTATTACTACATTATTTTGCTCTATTTATTTTTACTGACATAAAAACACAGTATGACACAGCAAATGAAATATATACTGTATATGTTGGGTTTCGTATGACAAAATCACAAGTTGAACACTTCCCAAGCGTTTAGGACTGTGTGATGTGTTTTGGAATGATGCACGCAGATCCAAGTAAGGCGGCCTTTTGCAGTTGACAGATTATGATTTTGTCAATGTTTATTGTTTCCAAATGCTGGCTGAGATCTTTTGGCACAGCACCCAGTTATTATTATTATTATTATTATTATTATTATTGTAGTCTTGGTTACGCGTCGTATCTTATTCTACCTCCTGTGCCGCATTATTCCAATGTGTGGCCTATGTGCCTTTTATTTGATGTCTTACTGTGGTTTTAACCTTGTTTTATTCTGCTGTTTTATGAACATGTTGTGAGCCGCCCCGAACCATTGGGAAGGTCGGCAAACAAGAATGAATGAATAAATTATTATTATTACTACTACATTTTACATTATTTTACTATTAGTATTTTATTACATTTATTATTATACACTATTGTTACTGTTATTACATTTCCATTATTTTTCCTCTATTATTTATTATTTTTATTACATTTATTATTTTACTCTATTATTATTAGAAGGATACGTAAGCACACTTACATTGGAGAAGGTTCGAATAATGGTTTAATCAGAGTTGGACAGTCTTATCTTAAATTACAGTTTTATGTAAATATTCAAAAACATTTAACCTACTGATGCCTCAATTAATGTAATTTTATTAGTATCTATCTTTATT
Source organism: Anolis apletophallus (assembly GCA_030556195.1). Classification (NCBI taxonomy): domain Eukaryota; kingdom Metazoa; phylum Chordata; class Lepidosauria; order Squamata; family Anolidae; genus Anolis; species Anolis apletophallus. Next base: position 86,944,103 of record JARBWK010000004.1, read on the forward strand.
TTGAAATTTACCAGTTGCTGCTGCGTTTCCCTCCCTCAGCTTATACTCAAGTCAATATGTTTTCCCATGTGGTTTTTTTTTTGTGTGTGGTAAAATTAGGTGCCCTGACTTATACTTTGGTCAATATGTTTTCCCAGTTTTTATGGTAAAATTAGGTGCCCCGGCTTGTATTTGGGTTAGCTTATACTCGAGTATATATGGTACTCTTTATGCTATTTATTTTCTAAGAAACAGCCACCAACCTCTTTGTCTTAGCAAGAAGAATGATTGGGTAGCTGTGAGTCTTCCAGGCTGTCTGACCATGCTCCAGAAGCATTCTCTCCTGACGTTTTGCACATATTTGTGGCAGGCATCTTCAGAGGTTGTGAGGAACCTACAAACAATCTACAGACCCACTAAGAAAATCTAACAAATGCTACGTTCAGCAAAGGACAAGAGGGATCCTCTCACCTCTGCAGGAGTCTACCGTATATCATCCAGCTATGGACAAGTCTCCATAGGGACCCCCAAACGCAGCAGTATTGCCCAAACACAAATCAAGGAAAGGCACTGCAGACTGATTCAACCTGAGCAGTCAGCCATAGCTGAGCACCTGATGAACCAACCTGGACACAGCATTTTATCTGAGAGCACAGAAATGCTGGACCATTCTAACAGCCACCATGTCAGACTACACAGAGAAGCCACTGAAATCCACAAGCATGTGGACAATTTCAACAAAAAGGAGGAAACCATGAAAATGAATAAAATCTGGCTGCTGGTATTTAAAAAAACGGCAAAGATCAGGACAGTAAAGAAAGAGCAACATTCAGAAACAGGAGAATTCCAGACAAAAATCAATCAGGGCCAGCTAACACCTCCCAACAAAGGATCCTCCAGGCAGCAACCAGCCAGGCTTTGAGGTTATAAGGCTATTCCGTGCTAATCAAGGTGGCCAATTGCAACCTCCACACTTGCCTCCAACAGACAAGAGTTCTTTCTCCCACCCTGGACACTCCACAGATATAGAAACCTCACTTGCCTAGTTTCCAACAGACTTCACAACCTCTGAGGATGCCTGCCATAGATGTGGGTGAAACGTCAGGAGAGAATGCTTCTGGAACATGCCTATACAGTCTGCAAAACTCACAGCAACCCATGAAAACCTTTTGAAAACACAAGAAGCACGATATATTCACATATTTTAGAATATTGTAATTGAAGAGATTTTCTTTCACATGTAAAACAATAATAAATTTATAAAGGGAATGTAATGTGAGGTGTTTCAAGCTCTGTAGGGCACCGTGACCTCAATAAATAAAGAAATATTAATGTATGCAGAAGTTAATAGTCACTGGAGATTATGAAGAGACTGGGTGCTGTCTAGACAGAAGCCGTGGGTCATAGATATATATTCCTTGCCATTCTAAAGGCCTGCTTCCTTGATGGAATCTGAACAGCAGGACGGATGAGACATTAGTGATGCTCGATCAATATTTCCATGATCATGACTGGACAGTGGCTGGTTCTGCTGTATATCAACATGTAGAAAAACCCAGGGTTTGTGTAAATTTTTGTCTGTTTTCCATATAATCTGTTGGTTAAACTTTTTCATGGATTCTACGGTTGGTGGCAACTCTGGCGTGTTTGTCCTGAATTTCAGATCGGCGATTTTCTACACTTAGAGTAGATCAAGCTGAAGAGTGACAACCAGCTCCTTCTGTACTTCATACCTTATTTCTTATGCACATATGTATTATCAAAGGGTTTTATGGGGGCTCACTCTGGAGAACTGTCAGAGTTCGACTTTAGGCCGTGACATGGAACTGAGACATCCTCGGTCTTCTTCGTGGATGAGCTACACAGGGAACTTGACAGGGGGAGTGTGTCACTGTTGGTTCTCCAGGACCTCTCAGTGGCCTTCAATAGCGTAGACCACAGTATCCTTCTGGGACGCCTCGCGGGAATGGGGCTTGGGGACACTTTCCTCCAGTGGCTCCAGTCCTTCCTGGAGGGTCACTCTCAGATGGTGTTGTTGGGGGACACCTGCTCGGCCCCACAGCCTTTGTCTTGTGGGGTCCCATAGGGTTCGGTATCATCCCAAATGTTGTTTAACATCTACATGAAGCCACTAGGAGAGATCATCTGCAGTTTTTGAGTTCGTTATCTGTATGCAGATGACGTCCAACTCTACTACTCCTTTCCACCTGTTGCTAAGGAGGCTGTTCGGGTCCTGAACCGGTGCTTGGCAGCTGTGATGATCTGGATGAGGGCAAACAAATTGAAATTGAATCCATACAAGACAGTTTTGCCTCTACTTTTACATAAAGGTAAAGGTTTCCCCTTGATAATAAGTCTATTTGTGTCTGACTCTGGGGGGTGTTCAACTCTGGCAGTTGGTGTTTATCTCCATTTCTAAGCCAAAGAACCGGCATTATCCGTAGACGCCTCCAAGGTCATGTAGCCAGCATGACTGCATGGAGCGCCGTTACCCTCCTGCCAAAGCAGTACCCCTACTCACATTTGTATGTTTTGAACTGCTAGGTTGGTAGAAGCTGGGGCTAACAACGGGAGCTCGCCCCGCCTCACGAATTTGAACCACCGACCTTCTGGTCAGCAAGTTCTGCAGCTTAGAGGTTTAAACCACTGCATCACCATGACCCCTTCCTCTACTTTTAGTTCAGTTCATTTTGTTGTGATCAAGTCCCACAAACTAATTAACATAAACTATAGTTAGTTTAAAAACAGAATTCATTTTTTGGGTTGGAAGTTGGTTTATTTAAACTTACCAAAAGTGTTAGCTGCACTTCCTCATTTTGGATGACAGGGGAAATAACTAAAAGTCATAGCAACTCTTCCAAAGTCCTTCTCTCTATTGCTCAGAGAAGGCTGCATGAATTTAGGAGGACTAGACATATTTCTGCCTCATTGAGCCATCATTAAGCATAACACCCAAATATGCATACCGTGTTATTTTTTTTCCTTTAGTAAAAATTTACAGTGCTAAGAAAATTAAAAGTTGCAGTGTTCTTTTTACATTCTTCTTTCTGGATCAGTATTGTGGGAATAGAGATGTGAATATTAACTATGGGATATGTGACATGTTGATGCATTTAGCATATTATTTACCCTTTTTTCCATGGGTGCCAGAAGAAGAGGAGTGGGAGTCTTATCTCTTTTCATTGTTTTAGTGGATTGTGCGTAATAGTCCAAATTTCCTAGTAACACATTTGATACTATTTGAATGTCTTCAGAATCACAAAAATCCCATTCCAAGTGTTATCTTGAAAATGTTTTGGCAGGGTCGGTTAATGCTCCCTTCAAAGGGCCCTTCCACACAGCCATATAATTGTTATTATATGTTTTTTTTCTGGGGGGGGGGGTTGACTTGTTGCTGTGTTGTATTGAGGGCAGAGACTGCCTGTGTAAACTGTCCCGAGTCGCCTTTGGGCTGAGAGGGGCAGTATAGAAACGTGACAAATCAATCAATCAATCAATCAATCAATATAACCCAGGATATCAAGGCACAAAATCCCACAATATCCACTTTGAGCTGGATTATCTGAGTCCACACTGCCATATATTTCAGTTCAAAGCAGATAATGTGGGATTTTATTCAGCTGTGTAGAAGGGACCAAAGTTTCTCAAATTCAGTTAATTCCACCCTGTCTGTTTGAGAATTACTTTCTCTTTGGGTATAGAAGTGGAGCTTATTTAGCTGCATAAAACTAATCTCAATTTGTCTTGTATTGCAGAGTGGATTCCTATGGATTTGAAAGGCCCACAGACTTTGACTATGTGACATATGAAGATTTCTTTTCTGGATACTTAGTAGTACTCACTAGAAGAGCAATTAAGTGGTCCAAGCTTTTAAAGGGAAAAAATGGTGTATCTAAAAGCTTAAAAGGTAAGAGTCCTAAGTGTTGTAGGATTTTAAAAATGTGTACACAACACTTGAATGAAAAGCTGTTGTCTTTTTTTCCTTTCGTTTAATTCATTGTCCTCCATTTATTTAAAACACTAAAAATATGTATCTGATTGTGTTTGCCTTTCTTTTTTAATATTTATATGTATGTTTGTGACCCATTCTGGTAGAATACATATAATGACTGAAAAACAGCAAAGAGGTCAACTTCTCGATTTGCTGGTTGATCAAGAATGGGTTGTTTTCAATTATGTGTTGTCCTTGTAAGAAATTGTTGTTGCTTCTTTACTCATCTGGTTACTTGTTGCAAAAGTAGTACAGTAAGTTGTCTTGGACAGAAAGTGTTTTCCCCCCATTTGTGTTTTCTAGAGTCTGACGTATTTGGAAATTCGGACTTTCACTTGTAAGCCACTTTAAAAACAAGCTGAAATGTGAAATGAATCTACCCCAGGCATGGGCAAACTTGGGCCCTCCAGGTGTTTTGGACTTCAACTCCAGAATTCCTTAAGTGGCTGAGGGGGAAAAGGAAGGGTAAAAACAACAAGGTGCAACAATGGTGTAGCTTTTAAATCTTTCATTCAAGAATAATCAATAATCATTTCATTACATATAAATCATGCAACAATGGTGTAGCTTTTGAATCTTTCATTCAAGAATAATCAATAATCATTTCATTACATATAAATCATAAATCAGACGCAACCGATCAAGTTCCAGTCCTACCAGGTGTATAAGCCAAATAAAAGTCCAACCGGCTACAATCCAAAAGGGTGCCAGGTTATTTGTAATCCAGCATGATTACTCCGACTCCGGGCATCATTATTTTCTACTACCTTACTACTACCCCTCATGCTGGATTACAAATAACCTGGCACCCTTTTGGATTGTAGCCGGTTGGACTTTTATTTGGCTTATACACCTGGTAGGACTGGAACTTGATCGGTTGCGTCTGATTTATGATTTATATGTAATGAAATGATTATTGATTATTCTTGAATGAAAGATTTAAAAGCTACACCATTGTTGCACCTTGTTGTTTTCACTGTTTAGTAAGATAATTTGGCTTGTTTAAATACTTGACGGGGAAAAGGAAGGGGCCTGAGGCTGTTAGGAATTCTGGGAGTTGAAGTCCAAAACATCTGGAGGGCCAAGTTTGCCCATGCCTGGTCTACACTAACGTGTTTCTGAAAACATTACACACATAACCTAAACTGAGGCAGTCAGTTAACGTTTGAACTCTGTGTTCATCTTCATATAATAGATTCACCCAAAGGGTTCCCTATATCAGTGTTTCCCAACCAGTGTGCCGGGGCACACTAGTGTGCCATGAGCGATCATCAGGTGTGCCGTGGGAAATTCGAACCTCCAATACTCTTACTTATTAAAGGAGCACTGTTACATCACAGTACAAAATGCACAATTAATCATACATAATCATATGCAAAAAAACACATTCAAAGTACCCAATCCTGCTGGAGAAAATCAAAAGTCTTACATAAGGTTGTGAACCAGGAAGTAGCGAGTTCACGGAGCGCTCCTCTACGGAAAACTCGCGATATTTGATGAAATCACGGAAGTGAGTGCAAAAAACAAAGTGTATCCTCACGATGTTATCCAATGTCAGTTCCGGGATCTGCACAATAACACAGTCAGTTTGCGGACAAGTTAAAGAAGCAACACCATAATCATAGCGACAAAGTAGAAAATCGCGTAGATAATCACATATATTCAAACCGCCAGAGGCTGAAGATAGATGTGGCAATGGAATCGAAAGCTGGCATGGGCAAACTTGGACCTTCCAGGTGCTTTGGACTCCAACTCCCACCATTCCTAGCTGCCTCAGACCCTTTTCCTTTTCCCCCCTCAGCCACTTAAGCAGGAAAGGTCCTCAGGCTGTTAGGAATGGTGGGAGTTGAAGTCCAAAGCACCCAGAGGGCCGAAGTTTTCCCATGACTGACACAACCTTCGTGTGTGTCTTTCTGTCATTCCTGCCAGGATATCTATGTTGTGTTCATCGAAACAGGCCCAGGTTTCACACTGAGTGTATAAATACATTTAAAAACATATTAACTATATGTATTACTGTGTTAGAGTGTCATTTTGTGTCATTTTGGTTGGTGGTGTGCCCCAGGATTTTGTAAATGTAAAAAATGTGCTGCGGCTCAAAAAAGGTTGAAAAACACTGCCCTATAGGAACACAAAGGCAGTTCTGTTACCTTAAAGGTAGATATAAGAGGGTTTTTTTCTTTACTGATTCCACCTGCCATTATTCAATATTGTTCCTTTTATTGTTGGGTATAGATTTTCAGTGGTCTGGAAATTACAACAGATTGTGGTAGAGGTAACATTTTGGAGGCTTTTAGAGGCTAGATGGCCATCTGTTGGGAGTGCTTTGAATGCGATTTTCCTGCTTCTTGGCAGAATGGGGTTGGACTGGATGGCAAACGAGGTCTCTTCCAACTCAGTGAGTCTATGATTCTATGGGTGCCATTAGAGAAATACATTTCGTGAAGTTCTCCCTGACCCAACATTTAGGATCCAAACCAATGAGCTCAAACTTTGTTGGTTTAAGAGTGATAACAAAATTCTACAATGAACTAAGAGATGATACATCTTGAAATGTAAAGCAAATTAAATACTTGCTTTATAGCATATCCATGGCCATGATAATTTGAATTCTAAAAAGAAGCATTCTCCGATGTAGTTTCTTCCTTTGTGAAAAGACTTACAGTAGAGTCTCGCTTATCCAACCTTTGCTCATCCAACATTCTGTATTATCCAATGTAGTCTGCCTTCCGCCCAGATCCACAGCTGTTTCAATAGATTGCGATGTTTTGGTGCTAAACTCGTAAATGCAGTAATTACTACATAATATTACTGTGTATTGAACTGCTTTTTCTGTTGATTTGTGGTAAAACATGATGTTTTGGTGCTTAATGTGTAAAATCATAATGTAATTTGGCATTTAATAGGCTCTTCCTCAATCCCTCGTTATCCAACATTTTCACTTATCCAACATTCTGTCGGTCTGTTTATGTTGGAAAAGCGAGACTCTGCTGTGCTTGTTTTTATGTCTCACTGTTTGTCTGGCACGTTTACTGATGGAGTGATAGCATGTAATTACAAAGTTTTGTGTACTGACGAAAGCTCTATAACTAGTTCGACGAGAAGGCGTCACGAACTGTTGAGGTTCATTCTCACCACTTTGTGCAATAAGCTAGCAATCAAAGGGCTGATGGAAGATCATGAAGTTGTGTCTAACTCGGAAAATGTTTATAGATTATTTAAATATTTAATTCTCAGTTCTGCATATCTTTCTACATTCAAACAATATACAGGCAAGTTACGAACAAGATAGGTTCTGTAGGTTTGTTATTAAATTGAATTTTTATGTATGTCAGAACAGGTACATTTTTAAGTGTAATTTCAGCCAAAAATATAGATTTTAGCTTTGAACAACACAGGAAAAGGGTTGTTTTGTTGTCTGTGCTCCTGTTCAGAAGATTTCACCTCACCTTCTGATCCTGTGATAATTGGATTTTGAAAAAAAATTGGCTTGCTGTGGAAACAAGGATTGGTGATAAAGCTTCAGGGCAGGGGGACAGCTTTTCTCAATGATAACTCTTCCAGGAGTGCATTTCCCTTTCTAGGGGTAGATTTCTTCCACTTCCTGTTGTCTCACCCCCGTTCTTAACTATGAGTCATTTGTAAGTCAGATATTTCTAAGTCTGGGACTGCCTGTATATATTTTGGGCACTCAAGGATTTTCCCACCATTGTGATAAGCTTATCAAGCTTAGCTTCCATTTAAGTTGAAAATATATGTTCTGTCTTTAAACGATTCATTTAGCAAATGTTATGGCAAACATCCTCAGAGGTTGAGAGGTCTGTTGGGAACTAGGCAAGTGAGGTTTCTATATATCCATGGAATGTCCAGGGTGGGAGAAAGAGCTCTTGTCTATTTGAGGTAGGTGTGAATATTGCCATTGGCCACCTTGATTAGCACTGAATGGCCTTGCAGCTTCAAAGCCTGGCTGGTTGCTGCCTGTGGGAATCCTATGTTGGGAGGTTTTAGGCGGCCCTGATTTGTTTAATGTCAGGAATCCCCTTGTATTTTTAATGTTCCTCTTTATTTACTGTCCTGATTTTAGTATTTAAAAACTCTAAATCAGGACAGGAAATAAAGAGCAACTCTAAAAAAGCATGGGAATTTCATACATGAAACAATCAGAACCAGCTAACACCTCTCAACAAAGGATTGCCCCCAGGCAGGAAGCAACCAGGCTTTGAAGCTCCAAAGCTATTCAATGCTAATCAAGGTGGCCAATTGCAACATTCACACCTGTCTCAGTCAGACAAGAGTTCTTTCTCCCACCCTGAATATTCCACAGATAATCCTCACTCGCCTAATTTCCAACAGACCTCACAACCTCTGAGGATGCCTGCCATAGATGTGGGTGAAACGTCAAGAGAGAATGCTCCTGGAACATGGCCATACAGCCCGGAAAACTCACATCAACCCAGTGATTCTGGCCATGAAAGACTTCGACAACACGCTTTTGACCAAGTTTTAAATGTGTCATTTTGACTGTGTATGGTTGGACCCAGACCCAAATAACTTGTGAGTTTGTGATGGCAGGCAGTGAGAACAGTTGAACCTTATTTCAACTTAAAATGAAATATATGCAGTATATTTAAAAACACACATCCCACAAAAGATTAATACAGATTTATGCATTGGTTGACTTCTTCTTTTTTTGTTCTCAACTGCCAGGGCCGTAGCCAGGATTTTGATTCGGGGGGGGCTGAGTTTGGTCTGGGGGCTGAGACTGGGTGGAAGAGGGTCTACCCTATCAAACCTTTGTATTGTTATCCCAATAACCCCATTAATGTGGGATATAATGAGTATGGTGATCAGATCATGATATAAATAAACATAACAGTTTAAATAATGTACCAGTAAGGCCTTTTCACGGACCACCCTGAGAAATTTGCTATCTGAGACATGGATGCTATCCAAATGTAAATGGATTATTCGTTGCAGGAGGCCTCTGGGTCTGCTGTCATAATATGAGCCAGTGTTAAAGTATAATGAGTGTATGTGAAGCCGCAGGGCTGTTTTCCCCTTGTGTTGGCCACCAAAGCCATAAGGCAGGCTCTGCTTCCAGCATCTGATTTAACTGCGTTCCAGCTGGCTTTGCTTTCAGAATCAATAGCCATGATGAGAAAAGGTCATTTAGAAAGGCAAAAGAGACGTTATGGGAACAGTACTCAAACTAAGTGCTTTTCTTCTTAGCCTAACTATGCAAATATTATAACAGTCAAGGAAAGAAACTATAATTCATATTTTTTTCAGTTCCATTTTATACCATTTGGGCATCCCAATACATAGCTGCATTTTGTGTGATAAATTTGAAATTTATAATGAAATTGTAGGAGTTTTTTTATATTTACAAAGTGATTTGTACAATATAACATTTTTGAAGATTTCTGTACATTTTTACCTTGTTTCCCCAAAAATAAGACCTACCCTGAAAATAAGCCCTAGCATGATTTTTCAGGATTTTTGAATATAAGACCTACTGCAAAAATAAGCCTAGTTTCGATTAAATAAAACATCAATTTGGGAAAAGACATCCTCTGAAAATAAGCCCTAACATATCTTTCAGAGCAATAATTAACACAAGACCCTGTCTTATTTTCAGGGAAACAGGGTAGCTAGTTTTCTGGATTGTGTATGATCTGGAGTTCCTTATTTGGCTAATTTTTCACATGGCCCTTATAGTAAATGACGGAATATTTGAGTAACCCTGTGCAATTTGAATTTTGGATGGGAACCCACTGGAAATGTCACAAATTGCCTCTACCGAACATTGCTGCTGAAATCCTAGCGCTTCTTGTGGGAACATGGCAGGGAAGGTGCATGCATGACATTCCAGGGAAAATCATACTCCCCCCGTGTGCTATATTAACCAACAAAATTGCTGGTATGTTGACATATGCACAGTATTTCTGTGGCAGTGCAAACTTAGCAGAACCTTTGTTGTCCCAGCTTTAGTTTAGACATACTTAATTTTTCTTTGTACACTCAGATATTTTCATTGTTTTCTCAACCATCGCACCCACTGTTAAAAAAAATTGTCATTGCAAGCTTGATATTACTTTGCTAACTGCCTGATATTGAAGAAACAAGGGCCTGCATTCTGTTTCAAGATCAGTAATTTATCTATGCATTCACTACTATATTAACGTAGTCTCCATGGTTTCTACTACCACACAGGGTTGCTGTGGGAAATGTGGAGAAAGCTTGCATGGGTTGCTAAAGCAGGGCTGGGAATCAAAGACTATATAAACCCTTGTGCTGGTTGAACTGCTGACCTGAAGGTCGGTGGTTCAAATCCGCAAGATGGGGTGAGGTTCTATCTGTCAGCTTCAGCTTCCCATGCGGGGACATGACAGAAGACTCCCACAGGATGGTAACACATCCAGGTGTCCCCTGGGCAACGTCCCTGCAGACGGCCAATTCTCTCACAACAGGAGCGACTTGCAGTTTCTCAAGTCACTCCTGAGACCCAAAAAAATGCCCTTTAATATACTAAGTTCTCCACTGTGTCTTATACAAATAGAAAAGGTGTACTCAATGTGTGTTTTTTCATTGTAGTCAAACGCTACATCAGGAAAGGCATTCCAAATGAGCACCGTCCGCTGGTATGGATGGTGGTCAGTGGTGCTCAAGCCCGCATGGAACAAAACCCTGGGTACTACCAGAAGCTTCTTGATGGGGACAAAAATGACAAGCTGCTGGAAACAATTAAAACAGGTGAACTTCTAAATACATATGTATATATATTTTCTGATTAGCTAGGAGCTCATAATATAGGCAATTTTGGCCTTGAATGGACATTTAGAGATGCATTAATAAAATGTTATTTTAATCCTCTCTGTAGATGTAGCATGAAGCATTTCAAGTTTTCAGTTCTTGCAAGTGTAAATAAACCATAAATTATAGAATAACTTACCGCAATGCTACAAATAACCCCCTTTTCAAAAAAGATTGCAATGTGGAATGATGGATAGATGGTAGTACGATAATTCCTGACCAAACTCTGCATAAAAGGCCCCCAGAAGCACTTTATTTTCTGGTTTGTGCAACTAAATCTTACCTTATCCCCCGGTTCCCTGTCCTGATATATTTAATTGCCCTATCACCCAGTGGTTTTAAAAAATTTACCTTGAAATTGGCCCTGCCCACTGTGCTCATGTTTACTGTTTTAATATTCTGATTTTATATTGTTGCACTGTTTATTTATATTGTTTTTGTATTTTATGTAAAAAAATAGTGTTCTTGTGTTATCTTGTGCTACTGTACTGATGGGCGTAGCCTCATGTAAGCCGCCTGAGTCCCCTTGGGGAGATGGTGGCGGGGTATAAATAAAGTTTAGTAGTAGTAGTAGTAGCTGCTAAGCCTGGACACCTGTAGTCCAGCGTTGTCCCAATAATGTGGCTGGAATAATGACTTGAAATAGCTGGTGTTGTCCTATGCTGATATTACATCCTGTAATAACAACAGGGCGAGAGATTCCCTCTCTCATTCTGTTCCTAGGGGGGCGGGAAATGGAAAGGACCAAGTCCCAAGATTTGAGAAACCCTAATCATCACTGTTACCCAACCCAATATGTCCCGGAATGCATCTACATTATAGAATTCGTACTGTTTGTAAACACTTTAACTGCCATGTCTCAATGCTATGGAATCATTGGAGCTGTCATTTTACAGCACCTTTGAGATTATCTGTCAAAGACTGATGGTTTCTCACCGAACTACAAATCCCAGGATTCCACAGCATTATGTTAAAGCAATGGTATTCCCTGTAGTAACCTTTGAATGTGAGAACCGGAAGGAAGGCTGAGCAAAGGAAGATAGATGCTTTTGAACTCTGGTGCTGGAGGAAAATTCTGAGAGTGCCTTGCACTGCAAGAAGATCCAACCAGTCCATACTCCAGGAAATAATGCACCGGCTGCTCATTGGAGGGAAGGATATTAGAGGAAAAGATGAAGTACTTTGGCCACACAATGAGAAGACAAGAAAGCTTGGAGAAGATAATGTTGCTGAGGAAAATGGAAGGAAAAAGGAAGAGAGGCCGACCAAGGACAGGATGGATGGATGGTATCCTCGAAGTGACTGGCTTGACCTTGAAAGAGCTGGGGGTGGGGACGGCCAACAGGAAGCTCTGGCATGGGCTGGTCCATGAGGTCATGAAGAGTCAGAAGTGACTGAACGAGTAAACAACAACATGCAATGGTAATTAAACTGCAATAATTAAATTAGTCAGTCTGCCCAAGTCGTGACTGTCTGAATGTGTTGGGATTGCATCTACCATCATTCTTGGCTAGCCTGGCTATTGGGAACTGCCAAATTGTGTGCTACTTTTAAAGAGCTTTTTAAATAGGAGTTTTTGTAGTTATTTCCCTATATGATGTCTCTTATAATTCATTTAGTACTGAAGTCAAATTAACATTTTAAAAATAACTGCCCTTTAGAAAGATCTGAGAACCTCTGTTTAGATAAGTGGGGGTGGAAAATTGACCTAAGTCAGGCTCCAACAGGAGTCTGAATATGGTGTAATGGAAATTTAAGGTAATCAGGTTCATGCAACCATCTCAGAACACGAAGCTTCCTGTTCATAGTGCCAGTTTTCCAGGTAAGTGACTAAAGTGATTATTCAAGGTCAGCTTAACAGGCTAATCTAGGGAATCCAAAACACAGACAAGAAACCGAGTGTCCTTTCTGTTCCTAGAAAACATACAGTGGGCCCCTGTTAAATCCACAAACAATTATGTGAAATAATGATAATGATTTTGTATAGAGACAGATAAAAACATTTTTGGACACTTCACATGTCTCTCTGAGTTTAGTAGGAACACGCTGTGAAGAATACCTAAGGTCTTCCTGTTAGCCTCGTGTCTTATCATAATTGACTCCTTTAAGAAATGTAGGACTATTTTTTGCTGATACAAACAGTCTAACTACAGTGTTCGCATTTGCTAGGATTTAACTAAAGAGTAGTTAATTACTTATATAAAGGAACATATTTTTCCATTTGTGATACTTTTTCCTGTAGCAGAAATAGCAGCATTAAAAAACATAACAAAACGGAGGGCTGAGAGAATTTTTTTGTCAGTTAAAATCTAGGTTGGTCTGTTGTTTGAATTCTGTTTACCGGGATCAAGTAAGGAAGTGCAGATTTAGTAAGATAGTAAGCAAACCACAGACTACCTACTACAATGCAGTCTGAGCCATGTCACATGCACAATGGAGGACCTTCTCGTAGCGACACCAGAGGCACTTGATGTGGCCAGGTTCTGGTCAAAGGACATTTAGTATAATGCCAAGTTTTAACTTTGTTTGTGGTTTTTCTATACATTGTAACTGTATTCTCAATTCCCTTCTGACACGACAAATAAGATAGTTGGTTATATTTGATCCTATGAATATTATTTATATAGGTTATTAATAATACACTTTATTTGTATTCTGCTTTATCTCCCCGGAGGGACTCAGAGCGGATTGCAGTACATATAAGGCAAACATTCAATGCCTTTTAACATGAACAATGACATACAATACACTAATAGGTCAAAGTCTTCCCTTTTTATCCATTTCCTGTGTCTGGAGATGATGCTCAACTTCAAGCCATGGGGAGGTGCTGTTGTTCCATTTTCCATGTTGAAGGAGCCTTTTGGCTGTAGCCTTCTCCGATCTTTTGCCGACAGGTCTGCACCCTTTTACCTTCCCGCCAGAGGTAGTACCTATTTATCTACTCGCATTGCATGTTTTCAAATTGCTAGGTAAGCAGAGAGCTAGGACTGACAGTTGAGAGCTCACCACAACTCAGCAGCCTTTCCTGCAAATAACAGTTTTAAACTGTTGTGGTACCGCGGCCCCACAAAATAAAATATTATTTGTATTTTATCTGCTCACTGTTTTTTAATTTAAAATTAATGAAACATTTGTTAAGGTTGCTATACAAGCATGGTTACCGAGAAGCAAATCTCATTCAACTTATTAGAAATTACATTTAGAGAGAAGGACTAAAGCTGGGAGGGTACAGTTGTTTGCATAATTGCCTTTGATTTCAGCAAGCTGTGCACACACTTCTCCCTTTTTTTGTTTGTTTCAATAATTTTACACACATAAGTCCAGTTGCCTTCAATATAATTTGAATGCACAAGACAATGTGAGTCGAACTGCAATCTTTAAATGTGTTCCAAGAAAAAATGAGAAACCTCTAATCCTAACAAAAGATACCCCCAGGCAGGAAGCAGCCAGGCTTTGAGGCTTCAAGGCTATTCAATGCTAATCAAGATGGCCAGTTGCAACAATCACACTTGCCTCAATCAGACAAGGGTTCTTTCTCCCAATTATATATCTGTGGGCAATCCACAGACATATAAACCTCACTTGCCATACAGCCCAGAAAACTCACAGCAACCCAACCTCTATTTTGATAATGTTTGGAATAAAAATTTGTGCTTAATTATTTTACATTAAATAGTATTGTATTCTGGGAGGCTGATCTGATAGTAAGCAAGCATTTTGGCTTTTAACCATATTTTGAAAAGCTCTGTAGACTTTTTAAAAAAAAGAACAAAGTGGAATTTTCCTTAAAAACTGTCATTTAGTTTCCATAGCTTACTTTTTAAAAAAGCAATTAGAACAAATACCCATTGGAAATATTCCATCATTAACTACAAGAGTGAGTTGATGTCACAGAGGCTGAGACATTGTTCCATGGATCAAATTTACATTACCTGTTTCTTCTTCTTCTTCTTCTTCTTTAGACATGAATAGGACATTTCCAGATAATATAAGATTCCGCAAAAGTGCTGATCCCTGTTTACAGAAAACTCTCTACAATGTTTTAGTGGCATATGGGCACCATAATCAATCAGTAGGATACTGCCAGGTATGTAACTTTAAGAAGGCAAGGATGCAGTATGTTACATTGAGAAAGAAGCAAATTGGCACTCCACAGACTGAATAATCTCTTTGTGACATTTTGTTATTCTAATACCCAGAATTTTAGGACAACTGTAACAGTTTCCAATTGGCTTACTTCTCTTTAATCTTTCAAAACCTATCCAGAATTATCCCTAATACAATTGCCTTCTCATCACATCTGGAACTTGCTTGACCTCATTTATCAAATGCTCAGAAATAGAGTATGATTCTCATCCCCACAGGGCTGGTTCCTATGGTTTCACATGTCCAACAAATATATCTCATCTGGGACTTTTCTAGGTCCTCCAGGCCATTTATTTCAGTAGGACTTACTATTATTCACGATGGATCCCTTGATGGTGCAATGGTTAAACCTTTGTGCCAGCAGAACTGCTGACTGAAAGATCGGTGGTTTGAATCCAGGGAACGGGGTGAGCTCCCATCTGTCAGCTCCAGCTTCTCATGCGGGGACATGAGAGAAGTTTTCCACAGGATGGCAAAACATTGGTCGTCCCCTGGGCAATGTCCTTGCAGATGGCCAATTCTCTCACACTAGAAGTGACTTGCAGTTTTTCAAGTCATTCCTGACACACACAAAAATCCACAATTTTCTAATTCCATGATAAGTTCAGTAATGTATTTCCTGCAAATATATGATTTGCACTGTAGTAAGCTTACACTGCATGCTAAACATACCCCTTTCCTCAGATCAAATGTGATAAAGGGAAATGGTGAAATTGGAAGAAGCACAGGCTCAGCCCAAAGTGTGCAGGCAGAGCACAACTGGGTATGCAACTTAAGGGAATTTCTTTAAATTTTTGGCACATCTTTTCTAAATGCTCTTTTTGAATGCTGTTTTGTTGACTTCAAATGGGTGTGTGACCAATTAGCCTTGTTTGTTCGTTTGCTCACAGTCGTGCAAACAGCAGTTACAGCCACAACTCATAAAGCAGTCTTTTGAGCTTGGTAAGCAAAGTAGCAGAGTATATAGTTCCTGTGTATTATAGTTCATAATACATTGGTAAGACTTACAGACCTTGCCTAGGGTTAACTCTATGCCATAATGAAGTAGCAGAGTAGGGTCTTGTGGAGGCTCACATACACATAGCACATGAGTAGACATAGCAAATTCATGTAATCCATTGCACATGGAGATGTCCCCCAAAGTGAGGGGAATTTTACCTAATCCAGTGGCTCTTAGGTACAATGCAGGAGACCGTGTGGGAACAATGCTGTTGGTGGTTGCAAGTTCAGTGTTGAGACTGGTCACAAGGTCATTGTGAAATAACCAACTCTGTCCTTGTGTTGTTCACCATTCCTCATGTCTGCTTTTAATAGTTGCCTACTTTGGGCTGAGAGCCAGTGTGGTGTAGTGGTTTGAAGTGCTGAGCCCATTAAGAAAAGTCAAAAGCTACTAAAACCCATTAAACACCCAGAAATAATAACAATAATAGCAACAACAACAATAAACATCCAGAACAATGTAGTTTTTACTTGGTGATAAAAAAGCATCAAGGGATGAAGTTCCCTAGCTAAAACACTCCCATCATAAGGAGACCCAACTCTTGGGGCTAAGAGAGCCAGTGCGGTGTAATAGTTTGAAAACCAGGGTCTGGATCCTCAGCTACAAAATCCCACTGGGTGGCCTTGGGCAAGTAACATATTCTCAGCCTCAAAAAAAGACACTGGGAAATGGCTGAACAAACCTTGTCAAGAAAATCCTGTGATTTGCAGGAGGATTGCCTTCACTCAGAAACAATGTGAAGCCACGGAACAGGCAACAAACTTTTCAGTTGTACAGGATCAGTTCATAACTTGTATAAAACAGGAGTGGGCAAATTTTGGCTTTTCATTTGATGGTTGGACTGACATACTGGTAGCTTAGCCATTGGAGAAGAATTATTCAAGAAGGGATAAATTTCAGCATCATCTATACCAGTGATTCTCAGCCTGTGGATCCCCAGATGCTTTGGCCTTCAACTCCCAGAAATGCTAACAACTGGTAAACTAGCTGGGATTTTTGGGAGTTGTAGGCCAAAACATCTGAGGACCCACTGGTTGAGAACCACTGATCTATAACTATAGCAATGGTTCTCAAACTTTGCTCTTCAGCCTCAGTCAACGTGGTCAGTGGCCTAGGGTTCTGGGAGCTGAAGTCCAAAGCATCTGATGAAACAGAGTTTGAGAACCCACTGGTTTAGTTGCCTGCCCTGTTCGGGGGGAGCCATGGTGCATCCTCTTTCTTGTACCCTCAAATGATTGTGGTCTGATCTATAAAACAAGCTGCCAATCTTCTCCAAAAATTGTTGTAGATAAGAAGATTGGTGTGGCATTTTAAAATGAGGCATTTCTTAGAAGAAGTTGGTATTTCCAACTTGAGTAGACAATAAAATTGATGGGATTTACATTAATGTTGATGGAGCATTGAACAGTGAATTCCATGGGTCTATTTTCACTATCCAATAGATTTCAGGCCAAAGTCTTTTCAGTTGAGTAAGGGAATCTGCATGCTAGAGTATGAATACCGTAAGGGTAAGGGGTGAACTGTTTTACCTCCTAAATATCCACTGAGTACAGAGAACAATATATGCAATTCTGTATAACCCAGGCTTGCATTTCAGGGTCTTTGTAGTGCTCCGTAGTGCACAAATGTTTATGCACTGGACCACTGACTTCTATTGAGAAATGTAACTGTGAACTTCCCCTTAGAAGAATGAAACAGGGCTTTCCTTTGCCATTGTGTGCAGCCATTCTGGTTTACACTGGTCTGTACAATCAGTGAATGCGTTTGCTCCTTTGGTGCCTTCCAAGGGGCAGACTTTTGTGCCCACTAGTTTTTTTTAAAGTGCCAAATAGCCGCTTGTCACCATGGCTGCAATTGTAAAGCAAACTGGCAGGGCTGTGATGGCTGAAAAGATATCCTCACAATCAACAACTCGGCACAGTTTTTATAACAGCTGCTGGCTTTTGCAAACAGGCTGGGTTTGTGTGTGTGCTGGGAGGGACTTTTTGAAGGGTGCCCATTAGATGGGAACAGATGGTTATGAACTCCTGGAATGTGAAAAGAACAATTGTTCTGTTTGAATTAACTGATGTGTTTCAAGGAAGAGGGAAATATTAGAATATTCCAAGTGTTTGCTGTATTTTAGGCTTTTCTTCTGGCTTCAGCCCAAATTGGTACTGTTTCTGAGATAAAAATGGAAGAGTGTTACTTTCCCAGCATGAAAGAGGATAGCAAGAAGGTAAAGAACAAATGGTGAAAGAGGAGCAGGGAGGACACAAAAGAAAAAGGAGAAGCCAGGCAGGAATTCAAAAGATTAGACTGAAGAAATGCAACTGATACTAGCGGTTCATTCATATTTAAAACTATTGTACAGTTCAGAATTGTAGTTTCATCTGTTGCCAAAAAAAAGTCCAACTTTTTCTGTATAAATATAACAAAATATTGTCAACGACAACACCTAAATTGTTTAATCTGGATTGACTTTGTCAAAATTTGAAGTCAGTCTTCTCCAGGTTGGTGCCTCTTTAAAATTGTCAAATTACAACTATCCATAATCTTTAGAAATTGTAGTGAACATAGTACTTCTCAAAGGGGTAGTCTAAATAAAAATAATGAATAAAATATATATATTTATTTATTTATTTCAGGAGTTTACCCCGCTCTTCTCAACCCCCGAGGGGGGACTCAGTGTGGCTTACAGTACGGCACAATTCGATGCCTACATAATAACAATATAAAACCCCCAAAAAAACCCTTCAACAGTTAAGATACATTAAAATACATTAAAACAGGTGCCTTAGCATCATACACATTCATTCCAGATTAAAACCATGTTCAGTCCATAAAAGCATTGGTCCTCTTCATCTACTTTCTATTTAAAATCCAGTCCTAAAATATTGTGGTCCTTAGACCATCGCATGGAAATATAATGAAAATATTATATTTTCTACTGTCTAGTACAGTGATTTTCAACCAGTGTGCCGCGGAACACTAGTTTGCCGTGAGGGATCATCAGGCGTGCCGTGGGAAATTATTTTCGAACTTCATTCATATATAAACTATAAGGCGCATCTGTCCCTTTAAGAAATGGAACCATAGCACTCTCGCATCACCTAAGAAGTGACGCGAGAGTGCTATGGTCGCGCCATCTTGGATTTGCTCAGAAGCAGCTAAGTAAACAAAGTTAGAGTTAGTGCTGCAGCTGCACGTTAAGTGACAGTGGCAATTTGGGATCACAGCAAGACAGAGATGGAGACGTTTTTGAGAAGGGAAAATGCAAATGCTGAACAATATGAGTGGTGGACAAAAAAAAGAGAAAAGACTATGAGCTCGACGCAATACAGCAAAAGCTATCTTTCATTTGGATTCACTTTCACTGGGGATGCGACTGCCATTCCTGCCAGAATATCTATTTTGTGTTCATCGAAACAGGTCCAGGTTTCACACTAAGTGAGTGTATAAATACATTTTAAAACATATTAACTATATATATATTACTGTGTTAGAGTGTCATTTTGTGTCATTTTGGTTGGTGGTGTGCCCCAGGATTTTGTAAATGTAAAAAATGTGCCACGGCTCAAAAAAGGTTGAAAATCACTGGTCTAGTAGAAAATATAATGCAGTATCATAATGTAAAATCAGCCAAACCCCTCCATATAAAAGCTGAAGTAAAATTTGATTTTATTGTTATTTTGGTGACAGTCTTTAGCTGCATGGAACCTAAATAGACATTTCCTTTCCAAATCTTAGGGCATGAATTTCATAGCTGGCTACCTGATTCTTATAACAAGAAATGAGGAGCAGTCCTTCTGGTTGTTAGATGCTCTCATTGGCCGAATATTACCTGGTATGTCCTACTCTCATCATCTATGTTGCAGTTAATTTTTGTGTGTAGATTTTAAGTGATAGAAATACATTTATGTACATTATCCCTTGATAATGATATGACCCACCTTCACGTTGCCTTGTCAGTGTTCTTTCCATGTATAAGGAAGCTTAAGTCCAAACTCAAATTTTATTTAATGTATCACAAATTGAAAGGTTGACTTGAGATAATATACTAGCATATTTTAGCTGACAAACAATATTATTTTTATAAGGTATTTTTGTTCTTGTCTAGCGTCTCTTTTTTCTTTGTCCTCAGTCTAATTCAGTGGTTCCCAACATTTTTTTTGGCCAGGGAACACTTGATCCAGGGACCACTTTCACCAGGGACAACTCTACAACATTACGAATCAGGATTACAAATCAGTTTTTACTCAACTTTAGATTTGTTTTGGTTATTTGGGCTGCTGATTTAGAAAATTGCATTAGATCAGTGGTTCCCAACCTTTTTTTTTGGACCAGGGACCACTTTGTCTGGGAACCACACTCCAACATTAGTGCCAAAAGAGTTACAAATCAGTTTTTGGTCAACTTTAGATTTGGTTTGGTTATTAGGGGTGCTGATTCAGAAAATCACATTGGATAGACCACATCAGCTTTAGTTTCTGATGCAGAACATATGCCATCCAGTAGTCACCATCTGCTCACACACAGAAAACCATTTTTAATAAGCCTCAGCACTATAAGAGGGTTTTGTGAGACTGGTCACTCTCGTTGCAACGGTGTAGTAATGGTAAGGCCGCGGACCATATTTTAGTTCTTGCGGACCACTGGTGGTCCATGGACCACAGCTTGGGAACCACTAGTCTAATTGGGTGGTTTCTAGTAGCATCAGCATTGCAAAGATGGTGAAGAGGTTTAGAGGAACACAGACACTTCAGTGCCAGGCTGCAGCAGTGTGCGTGCAGTAAATAATATAAGAAAGTGTGAGCTGGGAAAGAATAGAATTCTGCTATACACAATCGTACTATAGCTGTGTGCAACTGCATAGCCAAGGTAAAGACATCAGCCTTCAGAATCCCTTACTGAGCCTATGCTGAACAACCAACCAGTCTTTAGCAGGTTAAAAAAACATAGATCTATAAATTCAGTTACCCATCATTAAAGTGGAAGCAGATGAAAGAAAGAAAAAACACCTGAAATGTATTCTGAATGAAACTTATTTCCAGAAAGTTCAAAATGTTTTTGTTTACTTATGCAAGTTTACTGGTCTGCTTGTTTCATTTCATTTTACATCTGCCGTATTGTTAGTTTAGAATCAATGTTTACTGAAACATTTTGAACAGCTCTTTTGTTGTTATTGGGTGTGGAAACTTAGCCCCATTCTTTCCATGTTATTTCTGCTTCTAGTGCCAAATTTTCTCTTAAAGAAGTAGCTCTCTAGGAACACATTTACTTTGTCAACTCAGGTATACCTGTAAATAGAAATATGTAATATTGTAATTGGAGTATGTACCTTCCTGTCACATCTCAATTTATGCAAGCCAGTCAATTTCAAAGGGATAGGGGTTAGACAAGAAACATGTAGAGGTAGTTTGCCATTATCTTCCTGACAACAACTGGTGTTCCCGGTGGGTCAAGCCATAATTGGACTTGTTTAGCTTCTGAGATTTGATGGGATCGGTTATCTTAACTGCGAAAGGGCTTGAAACATCCTATGAAACCGAGGAAGAATGCTGTGTCCGTAGAAAGCAAAGGCTACAACTCTGCTTATGTAATATTATATTTTTATGTTCTATTCTATTTTAATTGTTTTTGCTTTTGTTCTAAAGTGGATAAAGACTATTTTATATCATACAGAAGGAAATCATACCAGAGTAAAGAGTTATGTGGTTTGATACTGTAGTATATTGTGTATCTAGAATAGTGCTGTTGTTTTTTTAAAAATTAATACTGTCTGGCATCTTGTTTAGCAGTTATGAGATCATAAGCTGAACTTAACGATCATGTACTGATAGTTCACTTTACAGTTGTGAACAACTGAATGTAATTTTTTAAAAACCTATCTTTGGAGCCCAGCAGTAGGCATGCCACACTATCTCAGCCTCAGAGAAGGCAGAAGCAAATCTTCTCTGTACATGCCTTGCCAAGAAAAAACCTGTGATAGGGTTGTGTTATGAGCACCATAAGTCAGAAACAACTTGAAAGTACACAGCCACAAAGTAGTGCCAAATGAATTGTTGTTGTTGTTGTTTCTATTTATATCCCACTTTTTCTCTCCATAAGGAGACTCAAAGCAGCTAAGGTGCTCACTAACCGCCTGTTCTTAACACACTCTGTAACTTAGAGTGTTACAAATGATATTTCCTAGTGCCCTGACCTTCAGCACCTTGGGCACTGCCAGGCTGCAAAGGCTTTTTGTGCATCAACATCAGATGCAACTACAGTATCAGAGCTCTGTCTTCATAGGACTTTATTGCTTGGGAGAAGCCTCCAGTGGCACAAGGGCTAAAACTCTTGTGCCAGCAGGACTGCTGACAGAAAGGTCGGTAATTTGAATCTGGGGAGCAGGATGAGCTCCCACCTGTCAGCTCCAGCTTCTCGTGTGGGGACATGAGAGAAGCCCCCCACAGGATAGTAAAACATCCGGGCGTCCCCTGGGCAACATCATTGCAGACAGCCAATTATCTCACAACAGAAGCGACATGCAGTTTCTTAAGTCACTCCTGATACCCAAAAAAAATTGCTTAGGAGTAGTAACCTGGCACAGCAGCAGGACCATCATCATGTGGTAGTTGTTGCCAATCCACCACCTCCCCACAATGAAGCCATCAGGAACTGAGGACCAGCAGCTCCATCAAAAGTCCTTGACTTTGTACAATGAATCCAGACGCTTCTGTTGCAGCATCTGCATGCTCCCCCTGCTGTAATTAAAAAAGTATTTTCCTCACCCAGCAGTTCACAATTGCAAAGTGTCAGTAAAAAATTTATAAGTAGAAGGGAGGGAAAGCAGCACAGGAGATGGACAGAATGATGCCACTTATCCAGAAGCGCAGTTTCAAACAGCCGTGTACTATCTAAATAGTTACATAGTAAATTGTAAATAAGTCTAAAATGGTAAATAAGCCTAAAAAGAGGATGGCATTACACAAGAAAATAAGAAACAAAAAACCTTTTGATTAGTGGTAAATTCTGGTCATGCAAATATATCTAACATACAAGCAGCAAGTTAGGGTTAGTCCTATGTTAGGCCTCAGTCCACACATCACAGTTCTTCCTCTTTGAGCAGGACGCAGATAATCTCATTTTTTCCTTTTAGTATTTTCCCTACTGGATAAACATATTGATTCCTTTTTGCACAATTTTCTCATCCCAAATTAAAGGTCCTGTTTTGAAGTCCAACATAAAGTCTTAGGCTCATTTACAATTTCCCTATTTACATATAAATATCATTTTATAGTATTGTGTTGGTCCTCAGTTGTTTCAGCAGTGCTTGTGTCTCAACTAAGTTCTGGGTAGAAGTCAGTCCAGGCTGGCCTCTTTCATTCTTTTGCAACCAACACATATAAAACTGTTCTTGTGGGGCAATTTTCTGTAAGTATTAAATAAAGGTAGGTAAAGGTTTTCCCCTGACATTAAGTCTAGTTGTGTCTGACTCTGGGAGGTGGTGCTCATCTCCATTTCTAAGCCGAAGAGCCAACATTGTCTGTAGACACCTCCAAGGTAATGTGGTCAGCATGACTGCATGGAGCGCTGTAAGTATTAGTCCCTCAGATATTCTCAACTACAAAACATTAGGCATTCTTCCCCATTGGCCATTCTGACTGGGACTGATGGGGACTAACACGTTTATCCAGCCTGTGCCTGGGGAACTGAAGTTACTCTTTGTTAACCGTTATGCCTTGAATGCCTCCCTGATTTGATTTTTAAACTCAAGATCTTGAGTCCCCCCAGGTGGGATAAATGTGTAGTGAGATTTCAGTATTTATTACTTTAGTTCTTAGATTATTTTTTTTAAAATCTGAACAAAGTTTCTGTTGTCCTGGGCTTTTTTTCACAGTTGCTGACGCCATTGCACAATTTTCCCCACCTTCAAGTTGTTTTTGTTTTCATTCTGAAATATATCCATTTTTTAAAAGCTCATTTCCCCCTCTTAAAAAAATAAAGAGTTACATATAGTGCAACAGGGTGTCAGTGAAATAGAAAAGGCAGAAAGGATAACTTCTGAATGCAGGAGGGTGCATCTGAGTAGACAAGTAGACACAATTTTATTTGGAAGTAAGTTGCATTGAAGGCAGTGGGCTTTACACTTGTACTGTATAAAAACCTTGAAAACACTAGGGAGTTATTGTTTTGCATAACAATGTTGATCTTCTGCACATTGTTTGTCTGAAGATGAAGTACTAAGCCTATAAACAGTCTGCACCTTTATTTTTGGAAATTCCTTCTGACCTTTTTGTGGCAGAGACTCAAGATACTCCATGTTATAGTCTTTACTTCTTATTCCTTGTGAATCTCATTACGATTTCCTAAATCAGATTCACATCTTCTATCTTTGCATTGTTAAATAACCTAGGCCTGAGTGCAACAGGTAATCCTCACCAGGATAGACATGTTATTTCAAAGAGATTTATATAAGTGTTTAGGTACTATTCAGCATTTTTTTTTCATATTTGTAGACCCAAGCAAACAAAATCCTGCAAATGCTGGGGTGGTTGCACGTAGCCCCCAAGGGTGCCTAATGACACAGCCCTGTTGCTTGAGAACCTTTTGAAACATTGTGTAAGGAGGCATCTGGTAACTCCTTGCATTAACCTATCCCAGTAACCCCCATTCCCCTCCTGAGCTTATCCCACATTCTCCCTGTTGTCACTATACACCAACAAGCCTTGCTCAGTTACCACCACACTGCAGCCCCTAGGCAGCTTGAGTACATTTTTAGTCTGCGCTTTTCTTTTTTCAGCTATGAAAATGTAAGTATCTACACCAGAAGGAGGAGACTGCCATTATATGTTTTGGGGCTAAGGCCAGATTAGGGTGGCAGGAGGCATTCCAAAAATGGGGACTCCCTTTAGGCACATATTTTGAGTTTGAAATGATGTCTTTATGATGTGGTAGATTGGATTTAATAACTTTATTTTGGGTAATGAATGCACTGAAATAGCTGCATATTTTGTATATTTTGTCACTAATCAAAATGGAGACTCTAGTATAAATTTTTTTAGTGACCTCATTACACTAGAGAATGTATCCATCTTAAATCCAGTTGCTGCCTCCTGCAGAATTCTGGGATTTGTAGTTTAGGGAGGAGCCTTTAACAGCCTCACCAAACTACAAAACCCAAAATTCCACAGGAGAAACCAGATTTAAAGTGGATTCATTCTCTAGTGCAGGCCTGGGCAAACTTTGGCCCTCCAGGTGTTTTGGACTCCAACTCCCACAACTCCTAACAGCCGGCAGGCTGTTAGGAATTGTGGGAGTTGGAGTCCAAAACACCTGGAGGGCCAAAGTTTGCCCAGGCCTGCACTAGTGTGATGAAGGCAACAATCTAGGAACTAGGTAAGGTCCTGAAGGCAAAAACATGTCACTGGATACTAAAGTGTGCTACTGTAGTTCAGATTTCTGTGTATAGTTGTAAAACCTGGACATTGAAGAAAACTATCAACTCTTTAGAAATTATCAGTAAATGGAGTATAGAAATAATGCCTAAACATCCCTTTAAAACCAAAATGATCAAACTTGAGGGTATCATACCTATGGTAGGTTTGGCTTAAGGTTGCGGAGAGTCGGGAACAACTTGAAGGCACACACACAACAGCTTGTGTTTGCTAGATCAATGATCTTGAGAGCAAAGCAATTCAATCATAGAAGTGTTCGGCCTTGCTCTAGTAGTATTTCTAACAGCTTGGATTGGTGCCAGGCTATTAGAAAGGTTGGCATTTACCTTGTGTTCTGGTTTCAGAGACTGAAAGAAGCAACTGCTGTCCCTTTTGGGAGCTCAAATGATTATAGGAATGCAGACCTCTGGCTCCCTGGTGACCTGAGGAAAGTCACAGAGTGCCATCTGGTGGTTTCCTTTAGAACTCTTCCCTGCATTTGTTTCCAACACAGGCAGTCCCCAAGTTACAAGCATCCGATTTACAAACGAATCATAGCTAAGAACAGGGGTGAGACAACAGGAAGTAAGAAAAATCTACCTCTAGGAAGGGAAAGTCACTCCCAAAAGAGTTATAATGGGGAAAAAGTGTGTCTCCACTGAAGTTTTCTCTCCAATCCTTGTTTCCATAACAAGCCAAATTTTTCAAAATCCAATTATCAGAGGGACAGAGTGTGTGGTGAAAACTTCTGAACACATGCAGACAGCAAAACGAACACCATAATCCTTCCCTATGCTATCCAAAGATTGTGTGTATGTGTGTGCAGAGTTACACTTTTAAAAAGTACCTGTTCCAACTTACAAATTTAGCTTAACAAACCCATAGAATCTATCTTGTTCGTAACTTGACGATTGCCTGTGTATGGACACATGGAGGCACTTTGCTCTCATGTTCACTAACTGATCCAGTTTGTTGTGACTTCATGTTGTTTCTGACATATGACTTGTGGTGAGATATAGATGTGATCTTACTTACCTGACATCTTTTTGTACCAGATGCATCAAGGCATCATGGTAACAACCAATGCAGTATTTAGTATCCTCAAATAGTAGTTTACACTTTCTTGCATCCGATTTAGTATATGTGGACTAGATTTTCAGATGCCAAAGATGAAGCAGTAGCTTCAGTCAATTTCTTTGTCCTTTTTCATTGGCCTTATAACAGCATCATTGTTTTGTGCATTTTGAGGGGGTTTCTTTGTAGCAGTTTCTCATTTAATCAGCAAATAGTTTTCTGGCAGCCAGCCATGGTCATATATTTGCTAGAACTCACATACACGCCCTCTCCGTGATTCCTGAGTACAACTCAAAGAACTCAAGTGGTTGGAGGCAGTCTTTCATTTAGTGCTGTGTAGGTGAGATGGATTTTTACTTTTTACCTGGACATGTAGAAAATCTAGTGAAAGAAATTGACAGCGATTCACTTAAAACTGGGCTGTAGAAATAGTTAAAAGTGATGAGGCATATTCTTGCTATTATGGGTTAGAATCAAGTTCTGAGTATGCCCAGAGCTTGGTATGAAGTGAGGATCCAATTCTTTTTTCCACTGAGACTTCTGCATTGCCTTTGGTTACCAAAAATAGAAGTCTGGCTGTATAGGACTATGTATAGATGACGACTGATACCTCTATATATGTGACAGCAAAAGGTTTACAGGGAACAGTCTGTGGACACACGTCTCACTTGTTTGTAGGTGAGGGCTGGAAGACACACCAAAGTTGCACCTAGCCATAGCTGCTACCTACAACACAACTGATTCACTTGGTTTCTTTCATTATCTGGGATTGTTTCTGGTCAAACCATAGGACATGTAATCTTTTGATGAGAGGTTCGGTTCCTCCCAGTTATAGTGGTTTGCACCCAGCCCTTTACTCTCAACTTGGCAAAATATTTCATGGATCCAGATGTGCAATCGCTTTGGAAATATAGACAAAGAAACAAGTAATATGTTTAGAAGAATAAGGCATTGTTGTTCTGTGAGATACACAATGTTTTTAGGCTGGCATTTTTGTAACATAGATGTTGTTTTCTCCTTCCCTTTCTAAAGATTATTATAGCCCAGAAATGATGGGTCTCAAAATAGATCAAGAAGTCCTTGGTGAACTGGTGAAAATGAAGATACCAGCTGTGGCAGAGTTAATGGAGAAGCATGGCATTATGTGGACTTTGGTGGTGTCTCGTTGGTTTATATGTTTATTTATTGACGTTCTTCCAGTAGAGGCAAGTGAAAACATGATGGTACTTTTATCTGTGGTAGATAACTTTTAGTGTACACATTGCATTCGCTCTGGTGGTGCCTAATCCAAAGTTCTCCTCCTTCTACAGACGGTACTTCGAATTTGGGACTGTTTGTTCTATGAGGGATCAAAAATAATTTTCCGAGTGGCCTTAACGTTAATTAAGCAACACCAGGCTTTCATTCTGGAAGCCACCAACTTCCCTGATATCTGTGACCAATTCAAGCAGATCACCAAAGGACCATTTGTAACAGAATGTCATACTTTCATGCAGGTGAGTGCCTGTTTTTCTAGTTTAATACATTTGTGCTTGAAAAGCTGTGAATACTGGTATTTAAATTTTTTTTTACAACAGCTGTGTTTTCAGTCAGGCTTTTAGTAGCCAAGATAGATGAACCTGAACATATGAGAAGAGAGAATAAGCTAGAACTACCCTCCATTGCTCCTCATGCGGTATAAGGGAGTAGTTGGACAAGGGATTTTCATTGAGGCTTTTTATGTAATCAGAAATCAGGGCTTCTAGTTTTGTGCAGAGGTTGCACTTAAAAGGATACTGGGTTTGTTTGTTATTCCATAAGGAATAACATGGGATTGCACACTTCTCCATGAACAAGATCTCTCTTGCTCACACTTTTGACTTTTGTAAGTCATCTCTCTATAGAGGATGCTTCTTGGTGGATGAAAATATTTCAAGATGGTCAAGAGCCTCACCACCACCACACACGTACTTATCAGAAATGTTAATGAAAGTAATTATCTCACGGAACTGCTGTTTCTCTTTGCTATTGCCCTGCTTTCTGCCTACCATCTTGTATTGGCAATGGCTGGACAGTATTGTCGAACAAATAAGTGGCTTTTGCTCTTCCAAGGGTTGATTGGAGTGCTATCCTTTACCAGTTTGCTGTATTGATCTGAGCCATGGACCTCAGCATCATTGCAGTTGCACATGTATTTGAACAGATTGATTGCCTAGGGCCATGTAGTTGGCTTCATAGCCGAGTGGCACCTTGAACCCTATTTTTCATACAAGTTCTAGTGCATT
The DNA here is from genome assembly GCA_030556195.1 of Anolis apletophallus. Lineage (NCBI taxonomy): Eukaryota > Metazoa > Chordata > Lepidosauria > Squamata > Anolidae > Anolis > Anolis apletophallus. The sequence continues at coordinate 86,972,771 of JARBWK010000004.1, forward strand.
GGCTTAACACCATTTCTTTCCTTTTAGCTCTTGTAAGCTTTTCCAGGGGCATGATTTCTGCTTTGAACGCCACATCCTAATAGAGTTCCTAAGAGGAAATGTGCACAATATAAATTTTCTTTCAGAGCTCCGGCTGGATCAGATGATAAAAATTACCTGTTGTGAGCGTAATTATATGGAATTCAGAAGGGTTTTGTAAATATACATTGCATCTGAAACCCGAATTCTATTTAGCAATAAAACCTAAGAGCAGTTTATCAGCCATTCTGTCCTGATATTTTGAACAAAGAAGTATTATCTTCTGGCTGAAAACTTGCAAATCACGGAGAAAGAGACCCTATAATTTAGCCATTTGAAAAAAAATGCTGTAAGATGTTTCTATTTGTTATGCACTGGCCTTAGTGAACTGAAAAAGGATTGATATCTGTATGGACTATTTCCTTGTGGCTTTAAAGAAGCATTTCTTACAAGAGTTAAAAGAGATTTCTGGTTAACTGGAATGCTGTGGTACATGTGAAATCTACTGGGTAGTTTACTATGCTGCTCAACATTAAGTATCTAAAATAAATGAACAGGCACTTGCTTACGCACTGGGCAACTTCAGGACTCAAGAGTAGCGATACTTAAATGCAAAAATCTAAAAATGCTTCTCTCTTCCATGCTCTCTCTTCCTCCTTCCAAAAAATTGTTTTAAAATAACATGATTCTAATTCTTAATTCCAGAAAATATTTACAGAGCCTGGAACTTTGCGGATGGCTACAATAGAAAAACTGCGAGAAACTTGTAGAGCAAATCAGATCGCTCAGATAAATGGACAGTATGTTAGGTAATACTGCAAGCCTGGATACATTCCTTTGCTTAATTGCACTGATTCACCATTTCCTCAGTTTCATTACTGTTGACTGGCTCTTGACCAATTATCTTCAGACTTTCAAGTAAGTGCTGAAACATACAAAATATTTTTGTAAAAACACACGTCAGTTGCTGTGTGAACAAAATGCAATGTGGTAATAGCCTTTTTTGCAATTTCAAGAAACTCTGTAATATTTAAATCCAGAATTATGTCTTCATAAGAAAATACAAAATAAATGTATTTAAATATCTCTCAGTGCTACATAATATGTAGAGTCTTATCACTCCAGAAATAGTCAATTCAGACTGAATCATGTTTAGATAACTGTAAACCTACGGTAGCCTTTAATGCAGCGGTTCTCAACCTGTGGGTCCCCAGATGTTTTGGCCTACAACTACCAGAAATCCCAGTCAGTTTTACAGATGCTAGACAATCTAAAATCTCACCCCCTACACATGTGTGACACTGAACAAGATGTGATTTATGTTGAGGCTTTGTATGAAATATAGTAGATATGGTTCTTAGAATATAAGTCCTACAGACAGATGCATTGTGGTTGACTTTGGGAGGACCCAGAGGTCATTTCTCCCCAACAAAACTAAGCATTAGGCAGTTGAATACTCTTGCATCCATTGTGATACTCATCTGCATTAATATATATAAACTCCTGTTGAAAAATCTAATCTTATAAAATTAATTGCATAGTAGACTAACTTTGAATGTTGTGAGATAAAGTGAGTAATCATTCCTAGGAAACATCCCTGAACACCAAGTTTGATTATTCTTAAGTAATGTAATAAAATCTGCAGGTTAATGAGATAGCATACTGTACTGAATCAATATTCTTAGCCAAGGTAAGCTTTCTCTATTTCAACCTCTGTACTGCAGACTATATAAATAGCCGTGATGCTGCTTAAAAGAACACTGAAAACATACAGAAAAGTCTTTATTAGCACTGTTACAGGCAATGCATCCATAACTGATCCTTGTAGTGTACAGTCCCAGCCAAAGTCAAAGCAAGAATTAGCAGATTGAAGTCTATTGTACACATGTACAGAAAGAGGATCTCCTTTGAATTTCCAACAGATGAAGAGACTGAAATTCACTTTACAAAAAATAAAGTAACACCCATTTTCATGTAAAAAAAGGGCCAGCTCCTACCAACTTGACAAACCAAAAATATCTTAAAGAGTTGGCCAACCTGCATCTTCACACTTTGCATATACCAGAGTTTAGCCTTTAAAGCTGATACATACCTGGGCAGAAACAAAGTGGGAATAATGGCATTTGATAGGTCAGTCATTACATTTTAGCTGCATTAAGTGCAGTAACTAGGTTCAGCACAGATTGGTAACACCAGAAGTGGAAGTTTCCCTTTGTTAGATACAATTAATCTGAATTTAAGTGAACGAATGTGAATTACTATGTCACACCCATTTGAAGTATTTGACATTAAAAATAAACCATGCCAATTCAGAAAAGCATTCTTAAAACTTCAGCCTGTTTCTAGGTGGGTAAATACTTAAACCCATTAGCAAATTAAACAGAATTATAGAAGTTATCCTTTGTGCATAGTTAAATGCCACGGTGGATTTCACATTTAGTAAAGCAGACACTGCAAGAAACAGTTGGTAAGGAAAAAGATTGTGCTCCCTCATATCAATCTATTTGAGGAGAAGATGGGAATGGGGGGTAATCAATGGATCTGCTTCTTGCAACTTCTGTTCTTCCACACTGGTTTAATTAAGTGCAAATCATTAAATGGTTTGATAGCCAGCATGGCTACGTTTTCTGCCAATTAAATATGCAATCAATACTATGAGAACAAGTCCAGCAAGAGCTGCACCAACTATAATGGGGATCAACATATTGTTTTCATCCAGCTGACATTCTTCCACTGCAAAAAAAGGAGAAAGAAACGTTTTAAATCTGGAATTGTACTAATGAAGAGAAAACAAATAATATGACTAAACATAATGAAATACCTGGCTCCAGACTGTTGAATTCTTTAAAAATGTGTTATCATGAATCTAGAATACTTTTTACTTATTGCTTATGACTAAGTACATGTAAACAAATTTGGGACAGAGCACACTTGTTACTTGGCAAAAACAACAAAGGTACATTTTAACAAACAAGCATGTTTAATAGGACACTAGGATTTCTAGTCTTGGTCACAATAAGTAACAGAAGCCCTTTCCCTCAAAAATAAAGCTCATATCTACTACGCGCTTAGCCAACACTCAAGGTATCCACTCTGCATCCACTCTTTATGCAAAGCTTCTAGAAAAGTCTCAGGTTGGTTCCTCCTGAACATGTGGGAAGAGCAAAAGCAAACACTATAACCATTTATGAAATGATTTTTAAAGAGTTTGAATTGGGTTAGCTTTTTAAAATATCAGTTCTTTTGTTTTTAATAGCATGGAAAGACAAAGGTTAATGTAATTTAGAGCAAATACCATGCACAAAGATAGTGAACTTCATGTTTCCCAACCTGTCACTGGCTGGTGTTGGAAAGGTTCATAAATTCAGGGAAGTTTTACTGAATAGTATTGTTCCGCATTACCTACTCAGTGTAAAACCAAGATGATGCAGGTTATAATAGCCATCTGTCATATAAGCAGATGCTTGTAAAAACATCCACTGCCCAACCTAGAAGATGGATTACCACACATTTCTGACATACTAATTGCCTGCCAGAAGGGCTATATACACCTCACCTGCTCCAAACTTATCTCCTGGAATCTTAAAAGCCTGGAGTTGGATGTTGAATATGTTGACTGCAGCTTTGCCTGAGATCCAGATACTCTCTTCAGCCATACATTTGTAAGATTTCCCAACTGAAGCTCTCAGGGCATTCAGTGTATTGTTGGAATAGCTAATATTTTTCTCTGTGCGAAAGAAACATGAACAAAATTATTTGGAATCACATTTCATATAGGCTGGACGTGAACAAGCATGGAGAGGGGAAGCATGAAGACTAAATACGCCAACCCATTCTCAGCTAACAATGCTATGTTTCTGTGGACCAAGCACCCCACTGCAATGATATCTAGAATGAGGTCTGAAAGTTTTTGGAATGGGTTGGGAAAGAAGTTTTATGGTTGACACCATTGAATTGCGGAGGATTGCTCTGACTGGACCGCCCTTTTCAGAATGAGGATTGCATTTTAAGATTCTTTAAAAATTGTCTTACCTGTAGCTTCAGGAGGCAGATTTGCAGTCACAATGATGCCTTGGAGAAAGTACTTCTCAGTACTTGTGTTCTTTAAAAAAAAGTTAAGTTATTAATTTTAGATTTATTTACAAAATCTGCCTTATATTACACTAAAATAAGGCTAATCTCCCGCTATTTTAAAAGTCATCTGTTTGGAATATGGGTTTGGTGTTCCCTACCCCTCCTGATGGCATGCAGAATTGTGTGCCAAAATATTTATGTGGCCAAATACTGTGCAAGCTTTCATGGCAGATGTTAATTTCAGACCTTCCATACCTGTAGTTACATGAACTGCACTGAGAGTAATGGAAATGAACTGCTACAGTGAGCATAATCTAAGCATTCTGTAAAGTACTGTATTGCATTACGGTTACCTGTGCAAACTGGAAACTAAGACTGGTGCTCTCAGATGTCAAGTTTAGAATAATGGAAGAATTGTCACAGGTTCCAGAGACCCCTGCAGTTGGTGGAAGATTCAGCAACTCCGATTTACTTGTCTTGAGTAAAGAAAAAAAAGTATTGTGACAGGAAGTTTATGCTTTTGATTGGGGGATGAAGTAGTAATATGCATTTTTTTCTGTATTACCTGGTTTATGACTACAAAACTATAGAACAGGAAGGCAAACTGGTTGAAGGAGTTCCTCCCAAATCTCTCCCCCCCCCCCCCCCTGCCCAATAAGGAAAATCGATAGGACTAGTGTTTTTCTGCTGCCAAGAGATATCAGGATGATGGGCTGTGTTTGAGCACTTCTCAAGAATCCCTGCAGGCAAGGGACACTGGCAGGTACTAAACAGCAGCATTTTATAACCCAGTGGGGTTTTCTTTTAATTAGACATCACAGGAATCTCTGGTTTGGAAAGTGAAATAGAAGGGAAAAAGAGGCACAAGATAACTCCTCTCCCATTTATTGACATTGACATAAGTTAATAAAATAAAACTTTACCTTATTTTTTGTGCTGTAGGTGACATTAACTTGCAGACCCATAGAAGCAAGCAAACAGATCCCATAAGGTCCAGTCACATTGTATTGTCTAATCGCTGGGGTTTTAGTGGGTGTGGGTGTGGTTGGCGCCAGACTGGTAGTTGTAGGTATGTGGGTAGTGATTGGAGGAGCAACAGTAGAAGTTTTATCTTCAGCACAAACGCTATCTGAAAGGTAGTAGTCACAAATCACAGAACTAGTAATAAAAGGCTACCTATGCTATATGTTTCTAGTATTATGAAATTCTTATACTCAGCTCAAGCAAAGAAAGCAGAAAGCTAAAAGAATATATAAAATTCACTATTTGTTGGCACAATTATCATTTAAATTTTGTTCTTTGGTTCTCAGGTCAGCCAATCAGTCCAACACTCTTCACAAAGATGTTTCTTCCTAACTATTGTGTATTTAGATCTTTAGCATTTCCCATTTTATCCCTAATTACATATGGAAGTTGAACTTTGGGCAGAAGTTTGCTTTTTGGTGCTTTAAATTATGAATTTCCTGAAATGATATCACTGATAGATGTCATTTTAAATAAATTTCAAATCAAGCGACCTCTTCCTCAATTCATTCTATTAGTATTTTCTCTAAACTGTATCCCAATGATATATCCACCTAGCACAAAATGCTTCCTTTCCAGAAAATACATTTTTATAGGGCCCAATTCCTATTTAATGTTGTTGTCATATCCTTTCAAGTAATCTCTAATATATGATAATGCTAAGGCAAACTTATTACAGGATTGTCTTGGCAAGACTTTGCTATCGCCTTCCTCTGAGGCTGAGATTCTGTGGCCCAAGATCACCCAGCGAGTTTCATGACTGAGCAGGGAATCAAACCCTGACCTCTCAGTCATAAACCAATGCTTGGAAGACTGGAAGAACTTCCTGGCCGTAAGAACTTTTCAACAGTGGGATTCTCTGCCTCAAGAGGGTGGTGAAAGTTATTTCTGTGGAGGTTTTTAAACAGAGGCTTGTTGGCCATCTGTCAGGGGCACTTTGTGCTTTTCCTGCATGGCAGGTGGTTGGACTGGATAGCCCATGTGGTCTCTTCTTCCAATTCTAGGATTCTATGATTCCATGAAACCACCACATTATGTTGGCTCCATACCCTCCTTAGTTGAATTTAATTATTAAAGGGGAAGAAACTAGGCCCCTAAGCTTTTCTTTTGCCACCTGAAGTAAACGTCTGGCAGAAAAGGATGTTGAGACAGAAAGGGGCAATTTTCTAATTCTGTTTTGCCTTCTGGCTATGAAAATAGGCTCAGCTTATGGGAAGAAACATGCTGAAATGGTCTCCATCCATACCACCAGAAGGGACATGGAAAATATTTACAAAAAACAAAAAAAACACCACTTGGTGTTGGGAAATACTGGGAGACTCTGGGGGGCTAAAAACAGCCTTGGGGACCCATGCTTTCCCAACCCTCTTTCCTACAGAGTTCTGTGAATTTCTCAATCAGAAACAGGTTATAAATAATTGTAAAATTACCAAACAGCACCATTCAACTTCAGTCTAGTTCTTTAGTTCTGTCTTCAGGTTATTTCCAAATTATGGTGACCCCCGAGGCAATCCTATCTTGATAAGAACTGTTCAGAAGGGGACTGTCCTTGCCTTCCTCTGAGGCTCAGAGAGCGTGACTTCCCCAAGATCCCCCAGTGAGTTTCTTTGGCTGAGCAGGGATTTATACCCTGGTCTCCAGAAATCCAACATCGAAACCACTATACCATGCTCTCAATCTTCATCTATTTCCATTTTATTTATTATGCTGGTTTTCCGTGCATTGAGAAGGCTTACCATTTTTACTGAAGGTGTTGTCTGGAAGGTATGCTTCAAGTGTAACATTACTGAAAAGAATTGACACCTTTGTCATATTTATTCTGTGGTTGTTGCGACATCTGTATGTTGTATTTATGTTTGCTTGAATATCACCAACACTGGATACCTCTCTTTGCCCTGTAGCAAAAAGTGGATGTTTTTAAAGAGTTAGTAGGTGATTCGCACACACAGGAACTACCCCAACATCCCAGCTGAAACAGCATGTTTAAACTTTTCAAAGATTCAAAAGCACACACTTACCGCCAGAGGAATTGGGGAAGAAGCTGCTGTCTGACAAGTTGTAGCTGAATGTCAAATTACTGATGTGGTAGATATCATTACTTTTTTCAAATGTAAATGTTAGGGAGTTCCCAGTGCCAAATTCAACTACAAGTACTTGAGAGGTTTCTTTCTCTTTGCCACAGCTGCTGGACTCTTTATTTACGCGGGCACTAGGCGGAAGTTGGAAGGTCCTCCCCTAAGAGATATAAAAGCAATACCACCATTGTCATATGCATTAGAACAGCTGAAAATCTAAAATAGCCAAGAGATACAGTGGCATTTGATACATGATCACTGCCCTTCTATGGAAATGTGTCAAGTCAGGAACAAGCACTTTTATCAATACAAATCCTCCTTGATCAGTTTTCAAATGACACCCTAGCCATGAATGTTTAATTTGCTCTGCCTGCCAAAATATTTTAATATCTGCAAGAAACCCTTTATGGGGCATAAAATATTATGTCCTCTCTAGGCATTTTCTGGGACCCCCAGGTGATTCTATGGGATGCTTCCACTGGAAGTTGGCCAGAGCATCACACTGAAAGACCTAGCAATGTCAAGAGAAGTATTTTCTCAGGTGTTTCCTAGGTCCTCCAATGTGACTCTATGGAATGATCGAGTCAAATGAGGTGTTGATTGAGGTGTTTCATTTTTCTCTCCATAATCTCGCATAGCATAGTCTAGCAATGGTTGTAGAGAAGAAAAGGAGTTTATATTACTATCAAATTTTTGTTCAGTGATTCCCAATAAAAATTGAGTCAGATGTCTCAATCATTTCAATATGTATTTCAATTTTTTATTCCAAATTATCTCCCACCCCTCTAGACCTTCCAATGTTTTTTGCCCAATTTATCAACCATTTTTAACACCTTCCTCTTCTGTACTCAATTCCAGTAGTTTTTAAAATATATTTTGGTTACTGTTTTCTTGTCAGTCTTCATTATCATATCCCAACTGTTTTCTTTCAATGTAAAGCCTAATTCTTTGTTTTTAGTACAGTGTTCTTTGATTTGTCTACATTGAACCCAGGTTATGTTTGGATATGTTGCCTTTAATTCCTGTTGTGTTTTTAGAACTACTTCTTCTCCTTTTTTATTATTTCTTTATAATGGGGCCTGTCTATCCAACCTAATTCTCTTCTTTGGCAGGAATCCAGGGGGGAGACCCATAATGGGGTTTTGTTATAAAGCCCATTTTTGTATTTTTCCCACACTTTTATGATGGCTGATCTAACGAAATGATTTCTGAATTTTTTTCAAGTTTTGTTTTTCTGTACCATATGTACGCATGCCATTACTTTCTCAAATCTACCCCCTCCAAATTTAATATTTTTTCCTTCTTTAGTTTTATTCAGTCAATAATCTATGTTAGGGCACATGCCTCAAAATATAAATTTAGATCCTGCATGGCTAATCCTCTCCTCCTTTTCTCATCTATCATATTTTAAAATTTTATCCATGATTTTTTCCCTTGCCAAATGTATTTTTAATGTCTTTGTTCCATTCCTTTAAATTTTTTGGGTTCCTTATTATTGGTAAGTTTTGAAACAGAAAGATCATCTTTGGTAATATATTCATTTTTATACTCTCGATCCTGCCTAAAAAAGATAGTTTTAAGTTTTTCAAATTTTTTTCCAAATCATTTTTAATCTCTTTCCACTTTTCCCCATCGTTGTTTTGTAGCAGTTGAGCGTTCTTCGAAGTGATGATAATGCCAAGATATTTTATCTTGGGAACTATCTGAATGTTCAATTTCTCTTTTAGTAATTCTAATTTTATCCTTGGGATGTTTTTTGTAACTGCTTTCGTTTTTTTCCATATTTAATTTAAATCCTGCCACCTCATCAAATTCATTTATTGTCTCCAACCAATTATTTGGTTTTTTATTTGGTTCTTCAATTATTGGAACATATTTTTCATCATGCCACAGATTACTTTGGAAGAAACTAATTATCTTGATCCATTTCAATCTGGTTTCAGGCCTGGCTATGGAATAGAGATGGCATTGGTCACCTTGGTAGATGATCTATGAAGAGAGCTAGACAGGGGGAGTGAGTCCCTGTTGGTTCTCCTGGACCTCTCAGCAGCCTCGGATACCATCAGCCATGTTCTCCTTCTGGGCAGTCTCTTAGAGGAGGAGCTAGGACGCACTGTTCTACAGTGTCTCCACTCCTTCCTGGAGGATTGGACCCAGAAGGTGGTGCTAAAGGGTCCTGTTCGACCCTCTGGCCTGTGGCCTCAAGTCTCTATTCTGTCCCTTATACTGTTTAATATCTACATGAAACCGTGGGTGAGATCATTCATAGCTTTGGCATTCGGTGTCACATATATGCAGACGACATCCAACTCTATTACTCCTTTCCACCAAAAGCCAAGGATGACATCCTGATCCTGAACTGGTGCCTGTCATCAGTAATTGACTGGATGGGGGATAATAAATTGAAATAAAATTCTGACAAGACAGAGGGGCTCCTGGTCAGTTGAAATGCAGATCAGGGTATAGAAGTGGTTCCCATTTTTTTTAACCAGAGACCACTTGACCACTCCCCAACATTAGTACCAAAAGGGTTACAAATCAATTTTTGGTAAACTTTAGATTTGGTTTGGTTATTTGGCATGCTGATTCAGAAAATTGCATTGGATAGACCACATCAGCTCTAGTTTCTGATACAGGACATATGCCAACAAGTAGTCACCATCTTCTCACCCAAGGAAAATCATATTTAATAATCTAGAGCTCTTTTATGCTCTCAAGAATACAGAAATGACATATAAACACCTGGCATAACAAAATGGAACGGAATATGGAAACGGATTATTATTCCAGCTTTTAAATTTCATGTTTTAATTTTCTATAGTCCCAAATTTAAGTCTTGTCCCTAGATGTCAATTTGTTCCATTGTAATTTTTTAGTTATGTGATCCTTAATTTGTTATAATGTCTCACTATTGCTTGATGTTGTTTTTAAATGTGATTTATTGGATTTATGGTTGTTTTATTTCTGGTTGCACTTTATGATACTAAATGTTTGCTACTGTTTGCTGTGAATCACCCTGAGTCCCCATGGGGAGATAGGGCGAGATATAAATAAAGTTTTATTATTTTTATTATTATTACTACTACTACTTTAAAAGAGTTTCTGCTCAAGGAAATCTACATCTAGAAAGCTGTCTTAACATATCAATAATGATTAACCCAATAGTTGTTGATGATTCTTGGTCCCTCCTGTGAATAACTGATTTTGTCCCATTAATTCATATAAACATGCATTCCCTGCTAGTTTTGTAATTCAAATTTAAAGAATAAGAAAATGTGACAAAGAAAAAACTGAGAAGGTTGTACACAAAACATCATCAGAAAATTTCCTGAAACAGTGCAATGGTATGGCGGAAGAGTAAGCATCAAGCTTCCCGCCTTAATTGACAGCCCTCACATGTTTCTAATATTTTCATTTGAAAAAAAAGACTGCCTTTATGAGTGACAGGATTTTTAAAAAACAAAGTATACATTCCTGCCATTCTTCGGCAACTGCACTGGCTTCCTATTGAGTACCGAATTGCCTTCAAGGTGTTGGTTTTGATCTTTAAGGCTTTACACGGCCTAGGGCCTGCGTACTTGAGGGACCGCCTTACCCCGTACATTCCCCCGAGATCACTGCGCTCAGATGAACAGAATCTGTTGTTAGTACCATCAATCCGCTCCTGCCATCTGTCCGCAACCAGACGAGCATTTTCGGTGGCAGCTCCGGTGCTATGGAATTCTCTTCCGGATAGCACCCGAGCCATCTCGGAGCTTGCCCCTTTCCGAAGGGCCTGCAAAACTGCCCTCTTTGGATTAGCCTTCAATTAGACACACTGGTCTAGGAAAGCGCCTGGTTGTCCTTTACACGATGATGTGATGTAACGTGTTTTTACGTTTTTACTGTAGGGCTACATGTCTGCGACATGTTGCCCATTTTATTGCTGTTATCCGCCCCGAGCCTGCAGGGAGGAGCGGAATACAAGATTGAACAATAAATAAATAAATAAATAAATTTATAGTCAGATTTGTGGCGTTTTTTTTAAAAGGAAGATCTCCAGCTGATTCTGGCTTGTTTTGTGAGGCTGGTGTGTCACACAGTGGGTGCAAGACACAATTTTGCTCCTGAATATTATCCAGTGTTTAGAATATTGCAACTCAAAATGTGAAGGTCCAAATTCAAATCCTCAGTCAGCCAGGGGGCTGATTTTGTGACCTTACACCAGTCACCTTCTTTCAGCTTGCTTTACAATACAAGGCTGTTAGGAAGACAAATGAGAACTCTAGCCTACCTTAAGCTCCTTGGAGTAAAAACAAGATAGGAGTGCAACACTAAACTGTTCTTAAAAAACACTATAACAGAACTTAACATAGAAATGTCAGCTCCATATTTGTTCTAAAGTATTACTATTCATTCTGAGCTTTTATATATAATGTAATGTAGACCCAAGCCCTCCCAGCACCTGCTTTTATAGTCTTTTCATCAGCTCCAACTTTTTTTATACATCTCTGGTCAACACTTAATTTATACTTCAACAGTCTCACCTCATCTTTTGCTTTTGTACTGTACTCCACTGTGAACTCTGCAGAGAAGTTGGCTAGGATGCATATTTTCCCAGTCTTATCTCTTACTTCAAATGTTGAAGATGCTTGCAAAAATCCTGTCAACAAAAAACAAATAATAAATATCAAGCAGTGTCATGCTAATAATCAGCTTTAGTTGAGTATCTTTCACTCTGCCTAACCATGACATTTGTTGGAAGAGATAATATTTGGAAGCAGAATTAAAGTGATTTAAGAAAGTCTGGACTTTGCACCTATTGCTACCTGTACTACATTGTATTTTTTCAGGCAACTTAATTTCCAATTATAAATATACAAAATTTAGACATTCTTTATGCATTATTCTTCTGTTTACAGAAAACATTAAGTGGATACTCTGAATGAACAATTTCCCCTGAAAATTGTCTGCATATGCATCAACATTTCCAAATGGCTAATTGAATCTGCAGTGGCTTCACTTCTATCTAGAGCTCCTGGTAGGCTGATAAAGAGTGTTGTGTCACAACTGCCGAACAATGTTAAACTAATCACATAACAAAAATACATACACTGAAATCTTTTTGATACATCAAAGTGTTTTTCCAGAAAAGAAACCAAGAGGCTGAATGCTTAAACTAAATGTTCTGTTTCCTAAACTGTATATACAGCAATTATAAACTCTTATCTCTAGAGGGGAACAGAATTTGAAAAAAGTAAACAAGTACTGTTGAGTTCACTTCAGCTAGTGTACTTTTTTCTAGAAGGGCTAAATATTTATGGGATCTATACAAAGAACAGTTCAGTCTTCTATATTTTAAAAAAAGCACAGGAAAGTGGAGACAGGAAGGTGTTAACTGTCATTAAGCATCTGGCACTAAATCATACTCTTCCACCCACTCCATTTCAGCTACAATACTGGCTATTTCCCCTCTCAGATAAGACTGTTTTCAAATGTGAATCTAGGAATTCTGTGTGTTTCTGGATAATTAAGCACAATGGGACAAATGTGGGAAAGGATACTAGAGAGACACTTTTCTAATTAAATGTGCATGTCTGCCCAGGCTATAAAAGTGTTTGGTGAAACCACTTTATTATCTCCTGTTATTTATTTATTTATTATTCGATCTTATATTCCGCTCCTCCCTGCAGGCTCGGGGCGGATTAACATACAATAAAAACATGCTGCGCATACAACCAGCAGCCATACAATAAAACATAAAACCTAAAAACATAAAACAAATATACAGTAAAATCAACAGGATTTCAATTTCTAGAACTCAAGGCATGGACCCCTCAGGGCATACATATAGATGATCTAGTGCATTCTCATCTTCTCTCCAAAGACCAAACAACATGGCTTTAGTTTTTCTCCAGAGGTTATTAGTTAATGTCCCACCCAATGTCCCACCCAGTTAGTGCAGCTAAACCTATGTTTGTGGTTCCTGGCCTATGAATGCTTTAGGACTCTTTTTTTTCATTTATTCTGTAATATATAAGGCCATTTTGAGTTATGTGGTATTTTTAAACTGAAGAAAAACATTAAGATTAAGTAGATTAAGTGTTTTGTACTTGACTAATTTTATCTTATCAAGATGGCAAACCCGTTCAATAGATAGTTAGCCAGCCTAATGTGGGATACATGTGCTATCTGTTTCTGAATCATGACTTCTTTCTAAACCAGTCTTACTGTCCAGATCTGCTAGACAAAAACAACATACTCTGTCAGATTGGCCAGAAGTCCAACTAATCTGGAGAACATAAGTTGGAAAATGCTAGTCTGAATTTTGTCATCTTTCCTACAAACATGCACACTTTTTTGGACTAACAGCTTCCACAAGTGACCCTTTTTTAATCAACCAGGATAATGTTCAACTTCTAAAGACCAAGCTATCATCAAACTCAGATCATACAATTTCACTAAAAATAATACTGGTAATATTTTAAAAATTGCAGTTACAGTTAATAAAACATAGCAATAAAATATGAATAACAATATAAATAATTATATCAGATTTAAAAGACAAAACAAAAAACAATACAGCAGCAAATCAGCTAAGGCATTCAAAGTCATCCTAAATAAAAATAGGTATTTGTCAGTCAAAGGATAGCATATGGAATGAGCCTGGCAAAGAACTCCCAAAACTTGGGAACAGTCACTGAAAAGGCTCTCTTGTTGGTTCCTATCAAATGTGTCGGGACACAGTTAGTCTCTCCTGCAAAATATATTTATATATGTGTGTGTGTGTTCATATGCGAGATATAGGCTCATATGCAAGAATACAGCCTTCCATATAACCTAATTCCAGATGTGTTTTCTCGGTCTTAAAGTGCTGCTGACATGTTGCTGGGATGGAACTAATCATAGCCCATCAAATGATGCAGGGCTACTTCTGGTGGGGCTCCGTTGGGCTCTGTGTCAGCAGCACACTGAGAGGGAGCCCTGAGGAGTAGAGTGACTACCTGCCATTGGCTTCATTGAAGAAGCCAATGGCGGCATGGAACTGTCGTGGGATGGCAGCCCATGACTCACAACGGTAAGGGGACAAAGCTGGGCGCTACACTACCATTTCTCACAAGCTCCCCAGACTTCTGGACCTTCATGTGATGAGGTCTTTATTAGGGCTTTATAGGTTATAATAACTATGAGCCATGCCCAGCAACAAACCAGTAACCAGTGAAATCCTTATCTAGTTGAGAGTCCCTATATTCAATGCATCAGTCACAGTATGCTTTACCAGTGGAAACATCAGAACACATTTAAAACATAAAATTATCTTAAAATTATCCAAATGTATTGTAAACAAGGCATATTGGAGTAGATCCATTTAGACATGCATTCTAGATTTTAGGAGAGCTGACTTCAGGAAATTTAGGAAAATACTGAATTATCCCATGGATAGGAATGCTAAAAGAGAAAGGAGTTAATGATGGATGGGAATTTCTTAAAAGCGAGATACTGGTGGCACAAATGCAAACAGTACCAACGAGGAAAAAACCCAACTTCTAGGTCACTTCCTTCTGGATAAAAAATCTTTACTTATCTTAAAATAGTCAGTAGGGAGAGGGGCAAAAACATGGTGAATTCATAGAGGACATTGGCAGCATTTAAAAAATAGATTTTGAAGATAAGAAAAATAACCTTGGACGAATATTTTCCATTCCTCCTCTTCTAAAATGAAAAGACAGACGTTGCTAGCATACAGCTCCATTTAAGACACATATTTTGACTTGATGGCAAGTCAGAAGAAAACAAATGGAGGCAGAGTTATTCCTTTAGAACAGCCAAGTAAATGAGTAAGTTCAACAATCTAGACAATATTTTGTTGCATACCTAACACTGAGGATATCTGTTTTAAGTACACTTTTAAACATTTTAATTATGCAAGGCAATGCACTGAACACTTCTATATCCTCTTAAAGATTTGTTTTCAAATATTTATTGTATAAAGATCATGTTAAGTCGTTTTACATTTAGACAGACACTAGTACTGTAACATTTTAAAGGGGCTTTTTTGGTGATTTAAATTATCATTCAGTAGATTTTAAATGATCAATTCCGGCCTTGTACAATGCAGACCTGGAGCTTTTCATCAGGAAAAGAGTAACCACAGTGTAAGAAGACAGAAGAGATTCAAATATGTCTTCTGAGAGTCACAGGAAACAAGGTGTGCAGAGAATTGAGTCAAATGAAGCTGTCTTTATCTGTACAGTCTATACAAAATTGCTTGTGCTACAGGAGATGTTTGGGTACTGCTAGCCAAATGAAAAACAGAAGAGTACAATGTTGGCATATACATATACCCTTGCACATAATGCAGAAGCCTATTTTATAACTTTCAGAGCAATGGAATGGTAGCAATGTGTTTCAAGTAATAGAAAAGCAGTTGATAGTACCACTGCATTTTCCAGCTAAGTTGAGAGATGTCATATATTTAGTCATAAATCTTGGAAAGGAAAAGTTTATGACTAAGAGCAGCACATCAAGACAATGCAAGTTCAACTTCCTGCCAAATAGCTACTCCAGCCCAAATTTCATGCTGGATCAGCTTTTTAATGAGAGGCACTTCTTCCTGAATATGGTATTCTACTCCACAGACAAACACAAATGTTGGTGGAAAGCCATCTGTATGTTTCATGTTTAGAAATCTAGGTGAAGTGAGCTAGTAGAATGTGCTAGATTCAGCCTCTACACTCTAAATCAGACCTGGGCAATTGCTGGCCCTACAGGTGTTTTGGACTTCAACTCCCAGAAATCCTAACAGTTGGTAAACTGGCTAGGATTTCTGGGAGTTGAAGTCCAAAACACCTGGAGGGCCGGCAATTGCCCAGGTCTGCTCTAAATCCACCTTTCATCCTTGCAGCCTGATTCTTTGTGAACATTCAGCAATTTCGGATACAGATGCAGGCACTTCCTTTCAACCATTTAAGTCAGAAACTTTTCATCTGCCTACATACCTGCTTCATGAGCTGTGGTAAATTATGCTCTGTGAGCAAATGTTTAATTACATGTTTGGTCAACATCTCTGTGATAGATAGGAAGAGAGAGCATTGCTACTAGCAAGATCCTAACTTGCACCTAATAAAAGTTTATAAGTGTTTTGGAAAGTTCAGACAATTTTCTTCAAGCTCTGAATTAAGAAGCAATCAATGTAGAAATTCATCTATGTTAGCCAAAATTGCTTAAAGCACCAAAGATGAACAGGCAAGGACGGGCAGAATGCTTAGCTGAAACACTAAGAATTATCATCCTTTTTACTATACTTGTTTATCTTATTTGTTCCAAATACTTAAAGTCAAGAAGATCTGATTGACAAGCCTTGCAGTTTGCTGCTTCTGGACACATGCACAAGGATTTAATAGCTGCTAAATGTATTCGAGCTGCACTTCAGAAAATTGTCATAAATAACATTTCTTGCATTTTGTCTTAGTATGTAAGACTTTTTTTATTGTGTCAAAGTTTGTACTGTAAGAAAAATAATACTGGCCAATCCTAAGTAATCAAGTTACCCTCCATATCTAATGTTCCAGAGTAGACAGCAAAGTATCTGGCCACAGGATACTAAATAATGTATCACAAAAATATACCCTATCAAAAATTTCAGCTACGTTTTAATGATTAATACTTTATGCTGCACAACAGTTTACACAGAATACTTATTATATTAGAAATAGTGAAGTTTGCTGTCAGTCTATGGTTATATGAATTTCAACTCAAGCATTAGTCTGCTTCCGATCAAACCAGGTGCAGACTGGTATTTGGTATGACAATGGAAAAGTCGCAAGCCATTGGATTCAGATAAGTCTGTCTAGCATGTGGAAATTTACCAAAAAAGCATCATGGTAAGAAAAACTTTGTTGTTGTGTGCCTTCAAGTCATTTCTGACTTATGTTCCAGTCTAACATTAATGTTATCCATCTGATTAAAAACATGTCAATAAGTTAACATGAAGTGATAACCTGAAACCTCTGCTTTTTCAATTAAAAGCAAGAATTAAACTGGCACTGGTAAAATATTTTAGAAGCACAGAGACAAAGGAGAATTTGAGAGAATACAAGATTGTCCGCGCACCAGTGATGAAGCGAAGCAAGAATAAATATTCCGTTGCTTCTGTTTATTAAGGAGCATCTGCTCACCCATCCTACTGGATATCTTACTCTTTGGGGAATAAGAACTGAACACAAAATGACAACTGAGATACTATTATAGACAAAATAAAGTTGGTTTTTACACACAAAACACCCAATATCAACAAAATTCATAAACTCTTCTCTAAAACTGTCAAATGTTAACATCTCTGTACTTAGTTGTTATCCTAAAAACTAAGTACATATAATCAGTAGAACCAACAAACAGATTTTTGGCATTGTAGAGAAGGGAGACTTGCCTCATTCGTCACAAGTATGTGCTTGTATTTCCTTAATCTTTATGTTTCAATATCATTAAAACATTGCAGTAAGACAAACCACTCCTAGAGTGGTTTGGCAGGAGGTTGGACTACATGGCCCATGTGGTCTCTTTCCAACTCAATTATTCTATGATTCCAAACACCTTCAAATATTTCTACATTGTGTGGGAAACAAATATTGCAACCAATGAAAACAATGCTGACTTGAATTACATCATAAGACTTTTAAAATTACTTGAGGAAGAAAACAATTAAAATATACATACTTGAACAAGTGCTGGCTTGAATCTTAAAGAAATATAGTGAACTATCAGTTAACCAGAACTCAGGCAACTGGAACTCTCAGACAACCAGCAAAAAATATTGAAGAAACAATATACTTTAATACTTTAAATAAAAATTAAAATAAATCAATTTTAGTAGAAATGTTACATTAAATTTGTCTTTATATGTTTTTAGTTATGGTATTTCAATATTACAATGAAGCCAATACAATTTATTATTTATTTATTTACCACGTTTATATACAACTTTTCTCCCCCAAGAAAACTCAAAGTGGTTTCCAACATTATGAAGGCAAAATTCAATGCTGTACATACACATGAAAACCAAAAGATAATAGCAAGACAATAACATACAACTATACAAAGTTTACTGTATTATATAGCAAGGAGTATCATATACTTAAGCCTACTTTTAACAGCAAATCTCAAGTAACCAGAAACTATCAGGGAATATGAAAGAATTTTAGTTTATTTGTAACACTAGTGCTATGTTATATTCAACACTCATCCATATGTTCTAGCAAAATGCTATTTACACTTCTTACAAACATGGGCAATGCCTACACAATTTTGTGTCTGCAATCAAGTGGAAACAATAATGAAAAAAAGGCAGCCCGTGTATACAAGAAGATGTGTGGAGAGTGAGAGTACAAAATCTAGAAACTGGAGAAAGAAGAAACAACAATCCTGCTTTTAAAGTGAGTTGCTATACAGTCATCAGCCACTTCTCCTTTTGGTTCAAACAGCTAAATCAGCACTCCTACATTCACATGACACAGCAACATCAATGACACCAGATCCTGTCTGATTATTGAAACTAAAAAAATTAAGTTTTGGTGAACATCTGAATGGAAGACTGCCGAAGAATAAATGGTGCTGCCGGTTCCATTTCAGAAGAAGCAACTAGCAAACCACTCCTGAGCATTCATTGCCTAAATTAATGGGGTTGCCACACACACACACACACACACTGAATGAAGACATAGGGAAGCTAAAATGTTGCTCGCCAGAGATGAAATCATATATATTGCCAAACCAAGTGGTTGCAACATTTCTTGATAATCCACCCAACACTCATAGTTACAAGTGAAGGGGGAGGGAGAAAATGGTTAAATCTTCACTCACAGCCTAATTTTAGCTATAAAGAACAGCTACCATGAAGAATGCTATCCCCATTTCCCACAACAGGCATTGTTGTAAGGCTGAACATAGTTATGAGAAAAGGGCATGATGTCCCATTACTAGCTGTAGTATTATGCTTCTTGCTTTAAACACTAAGCAAAACTTTCTCCAAGGCTTGAACAATTAACTGATAGTAATAATTGGTGTTCTGAAGTATAATAATTTGTTAACATGTACGTTTTCAATCACATGAAGAGAGGTACTTTCTCTTGTTCGCACTCTGCTGCAAGTGTTTTTGGTGAACACTTACAAGCATTAATTTCTGAGCTCCTAGTTGAAACTGAATACAGGAAGAAGGCTTCAAAAACATAGTTACATTGGAAGTAGGACAACAATGCAGAGCCACTTAAGATATGGGCAAGAAGGGCCAAGAGAAGTTAGGTCTCAAAGTTTAAGGTTTGAAATCCACCCACACCCTGGATTTGTACTTTGGACAAAGCCTGCAATGGAACTACAGCAACAAATAGTACGCTACAGTGGTTTCAAACAACAAAATGAGAAAGCAGTTAGTCATTTCCTCCTGCCTTCAGAGAAATGAAAAACATTCGCTGGATGGTTTAGAGCAGACATCCTCAAACTGCAGCCCACCAACTCCCAGAAGCCCTAGCCCGCTTGTTCAAAAGCCAGGAATTCTGGGAGTTGGAGGCCCTAACAGCTGAAAGGCTCCAGTTTGAGGGTGCCTGGTTTAGAGAGAAGGAACTAAGGAGGCTCAAGGAACTGTGGTCCATTAGTGGCTGAAGTATTCTTTCAGCTGATTGGAATTGGAGCTCAACATCTGGAGGGCCAGAGCTTTAATTTAGCCTTAATATAAACTATTTAGAGGGGAGAGGGAAGAAAGCAATAGCATACATTTTTACTACTATACCCATAGGGATCTTCCTATAGCCAAATCCCACAATGGCATAAAATGTTTAATAATCAAAGGTTTTGATATCACTTTATCACTGGAGAAAGTGGACTGATATCCATGTAAGTATCTGCTTACATATAAATTAGCCTTAAAGGTGCTTATAGAGCAAGCATGGAAAACTCCGGCCCTCCTGGTGTTTTGGACTCCAACTCCCATAATTTCTAACAGCCTATCGGCGGTTAGGAATTGTGGGAGTTGAAGTCCAAAACACCGGAGGGCCGAAGTTTGCCCATGGCTGCTCTGGAGGGTTTCCCCCACCCCTTTTTCTTTTTAGGCTGCAATGGCCTAACAGAATTTCTCCTCTGAAATGAATAATGAGGCACTACAAGGTCATCTCAAACTACTTTTATTTTTAAAAATCCCAGCATATAATTTCTAGTGTTCAAATAAAATAACAGTATCATTCATGAGGCTCTCAGAAACACTGAGAAGGTTCAGCAATATGAAAGCTGCTGCATTCCATGCATGTGTCATGTCATAATTAGATTCGAAACCTGAGGGCTGGGAACTGTTCTCTTGAACTTTTAATAGTAAAGGCCCATGCACCATATCTATATATGTGTGCGTGTGTGTACATATACACATTATTATATACATGAACATACACACACACAAATACATGCCGAGTATCCCTTATCCAGAATTCCAAATCTGAAATACATCAAATTTCCCACATGGACAGCTGAGAGAGCGAGACCCTTACTTTTGTCAGACAGGTCCCAAACCTTCTGGTCTTAAACAAAAAAAAACCCCCACACACACTAAAGACCTAGCTTTGTACGCAGATGTTTGGAGAATAAGGCATTACAGATTTTGACACAATCTGAATAAGAACTATGTATTAAGCAGTAAGTACAGGATCAACTTTATATGCTTTGGTCTGTTTTATTGTTCCATGTGTTTTATTTGCTTATGTGTTTTAACTGTTTTATAGTTTGATGTGGTATGTTTTATTGTTGTGTTTATATGCAGCATTGAATTTTTGCCAGAATTTTGTAAGCCACCTTGAGAACCCTGTGGGGTGAGAAAGGCAGGGCATGAAGTTGTGTGTGTGTGTGTGTGTGTGTCAGGAGTGACTTGAGTCAAGTTGCTTCTGGTGTGAGAGAATCTGAAAGGATGTTGCCCAGGGGATGCCCAGATGTTTTAGCATCCCATGGGAGGCTTCGATCATGTCCCCCACATGACAAGCTGGACCTGACAGATGGAAGCTCACCCCGCTCCCCAGATTTGAACCGCCAACCTTTCAGTCAGTAGTCCTGCCAACATAAGGGTTTAGCCCATCATGCCAGCGGAGGCTCCACTTTGTGATTAACCTACACAAACTTTGTTTCATGCACAAAATAAGTAATTAATTATATAGTAATAATAATTTTATTGATTAGCTCTTAGGCCAGTGGTTCTCAACCTGTGGGTATCCCAGAAATCCCAGTATGTTACATCTGTTAGGATTTCTGGGAGTTGAAGGCGAAAACATCTGGGACTCACAGGTTGAGAACCACTGCATTAGGCCATATCACAAGAACAAACCAGACAACAAGGCTTGGTAAGACTTGATTGAACTCTATGTAGTAAGTTAAAACAGGACACTTATAATAATATGATAAAACTGAATATGCATATACATCATATATAATTGTGTAAGGTGTACAACAAAAGTAAACAAATTCCATGCTTATCTTTGGGTCCCATATTCACAATACCTCCTTATGCAGTGGTTCACAAGTATAGGAAAACCTTCAGAATAATCAAAAAAATCCCAAACACTTCTGGTCCCAAACTGGGGTTGGATCTACACTCCAGAATAAATGCCTTTCATTACCCCTTTAACGCCCATGTAATTTCTCCATTGGAGTTAAAGAGATACTGAAAGGCATTTATTCTGGAGTGTAGATTTACCCAAGTGGAGAAATTACACCGTTTAGCTGGCATTGACCACCTGACATCCGCCGGGAAGTAGCAACCAATATTGAAAGGACCAAGGCAGTGACATCTCCGGCCCATCCCCTGTTCGGGTATCAGCCAGCACGCCAATGACTTAAATCAAGAAATAGTTTTCTAAGATCTACAGAGACACTCGCCGGAACACCTCAGCAAGCGAGAGTCCAAAAGTGGCAGGCTAAAAGCCAGAACCTCAATCAATGGCTGATACCAAGTGAGAGACTCCCTCCTGGGCACCACAAGATGCAGAGCCAACCTTAAGAAATGGGGCTACAAGGTGGAATCCACAACATGCGAGTGTGGAGAAAAGCAAATCACAGACCACCTACTACAATGCAACCTGAGCACTGCTACATGCGCAATGGAGGACCTTCTTATGGCAACACCAGAGGCACTCCAAGTGGCCAGCTACTGGTCAAAGGACATTGAATAAAATACCAAATATGCAAACTTTTGTGTTTTTTTGTTTTTGTTTTTAATGAAATACAACTGTTTGGTTCACTCCTGACACGATAGATAAATAAATAAATACCCCTTTAACTGCTGTGGCTCAGTGCCATGGAGTTATTTATTATTTATTTATTTAAAATTTTTGTACCCCGGCCTTCTCACCTCTATAGAGGGACTCAGACTGGCTTACAGCAAAATTCAATGCTATACAATTTAAAAACCTATTACAACAATATATTAAAACATAAAGCATCAAATACATACATACAAATCACTTAGCCATGTAGAACAAATTCAACTCGATCTGTGAACATGGTCACTCAATTCATACTATAATCAATCACAGCTTATTCTGGAAACGCTTCGTTCCAGATCCAAGTCTTCACCTGCCTCCTGAAGGACAGCAGGGAGGGGGCAGATCCAACATCCCCTGGGAGAGAGTTCCACAGATGAGGGGCCACCACAGAGAAGGCCCTGTCCCTCGTCCCCACCAGCCGCGCTTGCGAAGAAGGTGGGACCGAGAGCAAGGCCTCTCCGGAGGACCTTAATGTCCTTGATGGTTCATAGGGGAGAATCCGTTCGGACAGGTAAACAGGGCCGGAACCGTATAGGGTTTTGTAGGTTAAAACCAGCACTTTGAATTGTGCTCGGAAGCTAATTGGCAGCCAGTGGTAATGGCGCAGCAAGGGGGTTGTATGTTCCCTGTACCCCGCTCCTGCTGAGCGTTGGACTAATTGCAGCTTCCAAACAGTCTTATTTATTATTTATTTATTTAAGTCATTTATATTCCGCTATTCTCACCCCGCAGGGGACTCAGGGCGGATCACAATGCACATATACAGGCAAACATTCAATGCCATTGACATACAACATATATAGACAGACATAGAGGCAATTTAACATTCCAGAAATCAGCTAAATTTAGCCTCCCCACAAAGTGGTACCTAAATTTCCTACTTGACAGATGCAACTGTCTTTCGGGTTGCAAAGGTCGGCAACAAGCTACACAAATTGGTCGAGAGCTCACCCCGAACCCGGGCAGGCCTCGAACTCATGACCTTCTGGTCAGTAGAGATCTTACGCAGCTGACACCCAGCCAGCTGCGCCACATCCCCGGTGCTTCAGAGGCAACCCCACGTAGAGCGCGTTACAGTAGTCTATGCGAGATGTAACCAGAGCATGGACTGCCGTGGCCGAGTCAGACTTCCCAAGGGTTCTGGGTTGGTGAGACACCACCACTTGGGCAGGGGCGGGTACGGAACGAGGGGAACTGCAACTCCCAATATTTTCACAAGGCCTTTGGCCAAAAAGGCTGCAATGTGCATATATGCGTGTGTCTATAGCAGTCTTTCTCAACCAGCGTGCCGTGGCACACTAGTGTGCCGTGACGGACCTCCTGCTGTGCCGCGAGAAAAGCTCTCTGCCCCCCTTCCTCCCCCTCCTGCCGAACTCCTGCTGCTTGGGGGAGGAGGAGGAAGGGCCGGGCAGTGGCGAAGAAAAAGAAGGGGCTGGGGCGCCGCCTCCTTCGGCCATTTCCCCAGCCAGCCTCCAATCCGCCATGACTTTTGCCCCTCGCTCGCTGAAGCCGCGTGGAGGAGGAGCCCCGCCCACTGAAGCCCGTCCACCGCTCATGCTCCTCTTCTGTAGGACAGCTGAAGCTGGGGGGAGGGGGCGGGGAATGGCGCGGCCTGGCTCTGCTCCCGGCTTCGGCACTCCCAGCAGCTGCTCCAGCCTTGAGGGGACAGTGCCAAGCCAGCATTGTGCTGGCTCTGGCACCGATGGCTTGGCACTGCCCCCTCAAGGCTGGAGCAGCTGCTGGGAGAGGTGAAGCCGGGGTAGGGGCGGGGCATGGTGCAGCCTGGCTCCGCCCCCCTCCCCTGCTCTGGCACTCCCAGCAGCTGCTCCCAGCAGGCCACCAACCCCCAGCCGTTCTTTACTGTGTTAAGAGAGCCATTTTCTGTCATTTTGGTTGGTGGTGTGCCCCTGGATTTTTTAAATGTTAAAAGTGTGCCACGGCTCAAAAAAGGTTGGGAAACACTGCTCTATAGGGCCTTGGCTAAGCTGTCGACCACAAACAAGTTGATTTGACTTGTGTTTATATATATTTGAAAGTGTAGAGAGAGAAAGAGAGAGAGAGAGAGAGAGAAATATAACTCAGTATGTACAGAGAGAAGGCATGGGCCAACTTAGGCCTTCCAGGTGTTTTGGACTCCAACTCCCACCATTCCTCACAGCCTCAGGCCCCTTCCTTTCCCCCCTCAGCCGCTTAAGCGGCTGAGGGGGGGAAAGGAAAGGGCCTGAGGCTGTGAGGAATGGTGGGAGTTGAAGTCCAAAACACCTGGAAGGCCTAGGTTGGCCCAGGCCTGAGAGAGAGTGACTAGGCGCCTGAGGGGAGAAGCTGCGAAGGCGCTACGGAGAGCAATGGCGCTCCCTCAGGTGAAGGGCCGGCGCGCGTCACACGCAGGGAGGAGGCCTCAGAAGCGGGAGGCCCCTTCTCCGCTCAGACTCACCCAGAAGCGCGGCCGCTAGGAGCAGGCCCCGGCGGCACCACGACGGCGACGACACCATATCTCAGGAGCCGGGGAGTCCCAGCACAAACGCCGCCACTCGCAGTAGGCCCCAAAACGGACAGACGAGCGGCCGCCTCCTCCTCAGCCCAGCGACTCCAGGCGAATGCGAAAACGAGAGCGAGAAAGCCAATCGGGGGCCGTCACATGACGGAGTGACGTCAGCAGCCGCCTCCTCTAACTTTCGCTACCTCGCGCCGCGCGTCACCTGACCCCCCAAGCCACACCCAGGCTCCTTTCTATTGTATTGGAAACCAGGGAGGGAGAAGAGGTACGGGGAGAGGTATCGCGAGAGTCGCGATAAACTGGGAGGGGGAGAGAGAGCGCGAGAGGCCCCTCCCTTCTAATTTGGAGCAGCAGCTGTTCTCCTTTCCCAGCGCCCTCTTCTTATATTGCAGGGCTTCCTGCTTAGTTCTCCCCCCCTTCTTGACAGAAGGCCACAAGAACACAACAAAGGATCCCCCCCCCAGGCAGGAAGCAGCCAGGCTTTGAAGTTGCAAGGCTATTCCATGCTAATCAAGGCGGCCAATTGCAACATTCACCCTTGCCTCCAACAGACAAGAGTCCTTTCTCCCACCCTGGACACTCCACAGATATAGAAACTATATATACAGGCCTAGGAAGTTAATTCGCCTTCAATTGGTAAAGAGCATTTAAAAAAATACTCAAAAAGAATTAAGATAGGAAACAATCAGGGCCAGCTAACACCCCCCAAGAAAGGATTCCCCTCCAGGCATGAAGCAGCCAGGCTTTGAAGCTGCAAGGCCATTCCATGCTAATCAAGGTGGCCATTTACAACATTCACACTTGCCCCAAGCACACAAGAGTTCTTTCTCCCGCCCTGGACACTCCACAGATAATATACACCTCACTTGCCTAGTTTCCAACAGACCTCACAACCTCTGAGGATGCCTGCCATAGATGTGGGCGAAACGTCAGAATGAAGCAGAACCGGGAGTTCTAGAACTCCAAGTACCAAATTAATCTTACCAACGCTGCCCGAACGTGCGGATACAAGGATGAGGGAGAACGCGTGACAACTGTGAAGTAGGATGAAAACAAAAGGTTTATTCTCTTCTCACCAGCTGGTGGGTATTTCGCCAGCAGAACACAGCTGCAGGTAGGGGCAAAGGACCCCGATACATCTCATACAAAGATATTTATACCTCAATGGAGTCCATCCAGTTAAACCCACCCCTTCTTTATGGTTAAAACAATCATAATTGGCTGGTGATTTCTGTTGTTACATGACATTTCATTAATCCAATAGACACTACTCAAATCATTTACATCATTTCTCTGTCATCCCTAAATCTGAGAACAATAGCCATCTATAAGGTAATTCTTTTCTCACAGTGCAAGCTATCCATGTTGGGCCTCTCTGTTCTTTTAACTTGCAACATTAGTTGCGGGCTTCCTGCCAGCAGAGAAGGTAGGACTTTTGTCATGCGCAATGGTGTTTTCCATTCACATTAAGAATCCCATTTAACTTTCATAGCTCAAACTGCACTGTATTCCCACTCATCTAGCATATATGGTATAACTTGGCACAGAGTGGATTAAAATGCATTTAATCAGGGTGTTAGTCTTCTATAGCATGTGTCTTATTGATTCCAGACACCAAAACCCTCTTTTTCAGAGTTGACGCGCAAGTAGCATCACTCTCTGACTGTACTTTTTATGCTCGGAAAAGTACCAAACCTGCTTCAAGGAGAGAGAATGCTTCTGGAACAAGAAACTGGGAATTTGGTGGTACCCACGCATATAGTGACATCGAAACCTAAACAAGTGTAAAGTCATGCACATCGGGGCAAAGAACCCCAAATACACCTATCAACTGATGGGATCAAAGCTTTCTGAGACAAACCAGGAAAGGGATCTTGGGGTTTTGGTGGACAGCTCAATGAAGATGTCAACCCAGTGCGCTGCACAGTGAAAAAAGCAAATTCTATGCTTGGCATGATCAGGAAGAGAATCGAAAATAGGTCGTCAAATGTTGTATTGCCTCTCTACAAATCTATGGTGAGGCCACATCTGGAGTACTGTGTACAATTCTGGTCACCGCACCTCAAGAAGGATATAACGGAACTGGAAAAGGTACAGAAAAGGGCAACAAGAATGATCCAAGGGATGGCGCAGCTCCCTTATGAAATCAGGTTGCAACGCCTTGGTCTTTTCAGCCTTGAAAGACGGCGTTTAAGAGGTGACTTGATCGAAGTGTATAAAATCATGCATGGGATAGAAAAGGTGAATAAAGAAAAATATTTTCTCTGTCACACAACACTAGGACTAGGGGCACTCCCTAAAGCTCCAAGGTAGGAAAGTTAGGACTAATAAAGGGAAATATTTCTTCACCCAGAGGGTCATTGGGTTATGGAACTCACTTCCAGAGGAGGTTGTGACAGCGGTCAGCCTGGACAGCTTCAAGGCAGGATTAGACAGATTCATGGATACCAAGGGAATCAGTAGCTACTGAAATGGACATCCAAGTGCCACCTCTGTGTTGATGGAGGCAGGCAGGATTTCCCGGGTACTGGTTGTGGGGGTCGGGAGCAGGTGAGGGTTTTGCCCTCCTTTCTGCTAGAGATCCCTGTGTACAACTAGTGGGCCACTGTGTGACACAGAATGCTGGACTAGATGGGCTGAGGCCCGATTCAGCATGGCTCTTCTTATGTTCTTATAATATAAACCTCACTTGCCTAGTTTCCAACAGACCTCACAACCTCTGAGGATGCCTGCCATAGATGTGGGCGAAACGTCAGGAATGTTTCTAGAACATGGCCATACAGCCTGTAAAACACACACAACAAAAGATTTCCCCAGGCAGGAAGCAGCCAGGCTTTGAAGCTGCAAGGCCATTCAGTGCTAATCAAGGTGGCCAATTGCAGCATTCACCTATGCCTCCAACAGACGCGAGTTCTTTCTCCCACCCTGGACACTCCACAAATATATAAACCTCACTTGTCTAGTTTCCAGCAGACCTCCACAACCTCTGAGGATGCCTGCCATAAATATGGGCAAAATGTCAGGAGAGAATGCTTCTGGAACATGGTCAGACAGCCCGGAAAACACACAACAAAGGATTCCCCCAGGCAAGAAGCAGCCAGGCTTTGAAGCTGCAAGGCTATTCAGAGCTAATCAAGGTGGCCAATTGCAGCATTCACCTATGCCTCCAACAGACGCGAGTTCTTTCACCCACCCTCAGGGCCGTAGCCAGGATTTTGTTTCGGAGGGGGCTGAGTTTGGTTCGGGGGGGGGGCTGAGACTGGGTGGAAGAGGGTCTACCCTAGCAAATCTTTTGTATTGTTATCCCAATAACCCCATGAAGGTGGGATATAATGAGCATGGTGATCAGATCATGATATGAATAAACATAACAGTTTAAATAATGTACCAGTAAGGCCTTTTCGCGGACCACCCTGAGAATTTCGGGGGGGGGGGCTGAAGCCCCCTTAGCCCCCCCCCTGGCTACATGCCTGCCCACCCTGGACACTCCAGATATAGAAACCCAACTTGACTAGTTTCCAACCTCCGAGGATATCTGCCATAGATATGGGCAAAATGTCAGGAAAGAATGCTTCTGGAACATGGTCAGACAGCCCGGAAAACACACAACAAAGGATTCCCCCAGGCAAGAAGCAGCCAGGCTTTGAAGCTGCAAGGCTTTTCAGTGCTAATCAATGTGGCCAATTGCAACATTCACCCTTACCTCCAACAGACAAGAGTCCTTTCTCCCACCCTGGACACTCCACAGATATAGAAACTATATATACAGGATTGCTGGGCTGTATGGCCATGTTCCAGAAGCATTCTCTCCTGATGTTTTGCCCACATCTATGGCAGGCATCCTCAAGAGGTTGGAAACTTGGGGTTAGTTCCTCTCCTGTGTAGCCTTTGTTGCTGCAGATGTTACTTGATGGGACTTGAACATACAAAATATTGTATCCAGGTGTATGCAGATACATGTGTATGTGTGTGTATATATATATCCATCTTAAACTTAACCGTTTTATTAAGGAGCTACTTAAAGAACATGGAGCCACTGGTTTAATTTACAAACCTTCAAACTTTATAAAATTACACCAGTTAAGCATTTGTATGAGAAATCACACACTCCTCCAGCATTGAGTTTCCATTGGTGTGCACGCCCTGGGCAGACGGGTTTGGCCACAAGTGCAGGAATGTGTTACACCTGAAAGCAGCCCTGATTCTGTGCCAAGGAAACGAACCAGATAAATCGAGATACGTAGTTCCCCACCAGGGCCAGAACCAAAGGGTGGGAGTTTGCAGATGATATAGAACGCAAACTCTTGGGTTGAAGGATGATCAGATAGTCCACTCAAACAGGCATTGTTGCTTCCTGCTGTGTCAACACAAGATAACACTTGTACATTGACGGGAAGAACAGGCTTTGCTCCAGTCCAAAGAGTAGAAGCATTAAGAGAAACAATCTTGAGAAGCGCCAAAGGAGCGTACATGTCTCTATCCTGCACGTTCTAATAGTTCACGATTTCATCAATGAAATCTTAAATATATAAACGGCACAGATTTAGAGAAGCAGCCAGGAATATATATACTATCATGCAGATTTTCTGTAAATAACCTTTTCTGAAGGTCAGGATCCTAAGCCTAAACATTTGGCGAGGCAAGGACCAAAACTTGAAATGTTTTCTCACTGGTTAAAACATTCTGTACATATTCAAACATACATGTGTGTGCAAGGATTTGTGTGTATCTGACATCAAGTCATCTGTCAATGTATGGGAAACCCATGAGTTTCATAGGGTTTTCTTAGACAAGGCATACTCAAGAGGTCAGTTTGCCATTTCCTTCCTCTGAAATATAGCCTACTGCACCAGATATTGCCTGTCACCCATCCAAGTATTTACCAAAGTTGATTCTGTCTCCTTTCCATGTTGAACCTACTTTTGCCTTCAGTAAAACAGAAGTAGCAACACAAATAATACAGAGCTAAAAATTCGACCCCATGTTCTCACATGTCCATAAAGGGAGAGGAGATCAAAATTGTTAAAAGATAACAGATATGGTTATGGAATATAGTATTAATTGCCTTTGAAGTCTCCTTTTTCTGTGAAAGGAGGGCAAAAGAGGCCTGAGCTGCACACTCAGATGAAATCTGCTTCATACCAATTCAAATTTGAGGGAACTGCTCCAAGCAAAAATTGAGAACCCTGACTTGCAGCAGCTCCCCATTACTTCAGACACCTAGCCTAACCAGAGATGAGCATTATTATTTTTTAGACAATAATCCACATAATCTCATTCACCATATTGGCTATTCTGTCTGAGGAATTCTGGGAGTTGTAGTCCAAAAAACTTTGGTTCACTTTGCTGTTGATGAGATTTTTTTTAACGGAGAGCAGATGCTTACAGTGTCACTTGACTTCTTTTCTCAAGTCTTCTCCTGATAACTGAGACAGATAATAAATGATCAAAGTTGTGCAAGTTAATGTTTATTCAAAGGCAAGAGTATCAAGTCTATAAAGAAGTAGTTGAGAGAAAAGTTGGTGGTGGTAAAATAGGACTGATGCAATTACATAATTTAGAATTGCTGTTCCAGGAGGGTGGGGGGAATTGTGTGTGTGTGTGTGGGTAATCGGTGACAAAAGTGTCATTAAAAGAATATTTACTTTTGGAATAATGTATACTGAAATAAGTCTTGTATGCCAAAGGTTTGTTAATTGTTGGGATGTATCTTTTTTTAAAAAGATAAATTAGCATTGAATGTTTGCCTGTATATGTACATTGTAATCCGCCCTGAGTACCCTGCGGGGTGAGAAGGGCGAAATATAAATGATGTAAATAAAGAAATAAATACAATTATTTTTTTTAAAAAAAATAAATTAGTAGTTAAAAAAGATTATATGGAAATACATATCTGGTAGTAAAATGTCTACATTTACTCAATGATTTTCAAATGATACACTGCTCTTCATGATCCTTCACTAAACATTATAGGGTACTTTAAACCAGGTACTTTATATATGTATCAGAGAGCCAATGTAGCACAGTGATTTGAGTGTTAGACTAGGACTCTAAAAACTAGGATTCGAATCCCTACTTGACCATTGAAAACCCCTGAGTGAATTTGGGCAAGTCACACCCTCTTAGCATCCCAGAAGATGACAATAGCAAAAGTTCTAAACAAATCTTGCCAAGGATCCGCATGGTAGGTTCATTTTAGGATTGCCTTAATTTGTAGACAATTTGATGATACACAACATTGATTCCAATCCTTCTCCTTTCATGTTAAGTGTGTGGACTTTTAAATTGCATTACTCTTGCATTTGTACAACTCAGCGGAATTTTAAGTATCACACAACATATTGTGCAGCTTAAGTAAATCCCACCAGTCCCAGTAAGTATATATTACTTTTATGTAAATGTGTATGCAAATACAGCTATAATGGCAAAGTATTATTTAAAGGTGTTAAAGTCAGTTTGTCACATGGGATGGTGACTCCCTTTGAGTTTTTGCTAATTTTAGTTTCTTTTCAGTTGCACCTTAGCCACCTTTAGTCTTGAATTTTCCACTCTAAGACTGAAATTAGGTAGTAAATAAATAGTAAATCACTTGTGTCTTCTACAGTCAGCATGTGTTGATAACCATGCTATAATTCCCTTACAAAGTGGAAGATACAGATTGTTCTCTCGCTCTCTCCAGACAGGTTGTGATTGATGACCTCATCACACTAGCATTTTAAAAAGTGGGAAAGTGTCTGTGTCCACTTTCAATCCTGTGGCTACCCCCTTCCTGCAGAATTCTGGAGCTTGTAGTTTAGGGCAGGGCCTTTGGAATTCTCAGCCAGAGAGGCCCTGGACCACCCTAAACTACAAGCCCCAGAATTCTGCAGGAAGGAGGCAGCCACAAGATTGAAAGCAGGTGAAACGCTCTACCTACTCTTTAAAACGCTAGCGTGATGAGGTCTTTGATGATAGCTGTAGTACTGTTAATAGGCATTTTGTAAATATGATTCTAACTTAAAACAATGTGGTATGTGGACATCTATACTTAACAAATACAAAGTTGCTGAGCAGTTTTCACGCTACTTATAACAAGGAAATAAAAACATTAGTGATCACAGTGCTCCTGTAACAATAAAGTGTGTTTGACTGTTTTTAGTTTTTACACTTTCTAGAAGTCATTGCTTTGCTTTTTCACCCCATGAAAAACCTGTTAGGAATATATGCATTCTAGTGAGAGTGATGTCTTCTTACAACTGCATTTTAACAAAAGTGCATAAAAACGAACAGTTGCAACAAGTCTCTAAAGCAAGGAACTTCCACTGGACATTCTGCTAGAAGTTGACCATAGAATCACATTGGAAGCCTAGAGAAGAACCACTTTCTAGGCATCACTACAGTCTCCAGAGTGATTCTATGATACTCAAATCTCTCTGCATATAAATGAAACCACATTCAACAAGTTGTGCATTACAAATTGGCATAATGTAATGCACTGTTTAAAATATCATGTAGGCGCCTGTAAGGACAAGCTGTGTATTTCCCACATTTGATCAAAGCAGTTTTACAATCAATCAATGAAAAGACAACTAGCCATCCTACTGCAGACTGAAAATGTACTGCCATATTCATACAATGACTATGAAGCTAATAAGATAACATAATCTGTAAATAAAATTCAGATCATTAAAAGTGAAAAGAGATCTATATTAAACATTTTACATCAGCTCCAGTTTAGATTTTTACATATACAAAGGAAATGGAAGAAAAATTCAGTAAGTGCAACAGGTACTGACAGTTAATGGAGATACTTTAATCTGCTGAAGTCAAAATATTACAAGGGAACTTCTTTATATAATTAACCAGGTGACTAATTGTATGCAACACATTTTAATAAAAAGTATTACTAACATTAAATGACACAAAGGACAATCCCCCCTCCCTTTGGTTTCTTTTAAACATATACCATTTTGTATATCCTGTAAAACCAGCAGTTAACAAGTATCCATTTCCATAGATTTCTTTCTCCAAAGTTCGGTCAAATTCTAAATTAACAATATGTTCAAAGTCTGTAAAGACAAAAGTCATGGGGGCAATCCAGTTCTTCTCTGCATTATGTTGCTGCAAATATGAGGTATTTGGAGAATGATTGGATTGTCGCCTACGATCTTACCTAAAAATACTTTTTTTCATGTTCTGAGAACATGCCAGTGTAATTAGTCTGTGTGCAAGTCTTAGAACAAAACTAGAACAGCTTGTTGTTTTACTGGATGCTTATAAACAAGTATCCTGAAGTAAGAAAGTGCTTATTTCATTTGCTCTCATGGGGCCAAGAAGAAGAAAAAAGCATCACCAATAAGTATTTTCAAAATTCAACTACAGCTGTTTATATGCAGTCATCCTCTTGGCACTTGGATCTATCTAAACAAAGATAACGTTTAGAAAGATGTGAAATAAAAAATCAAATAGAAATACTAGAATTCATTGTGCATAGTTGAAATTCAGTGTACTCCGAAACCAATGATTGTTCTTCCACTGAGTTTAAAAAAGACATCCATATCATCTTTGAAGCTAAAGAATACAGCACAAAGAACTTTTATGATGCTCAGTCAGGCACACAATCATCCTAACTTCTTCAGGCCAAAGAATGACATTAGAAAGTATTGTTATCATCCACTCAAAATAATGTTTGAACAGAATTCCCAAAGAAATCAAGAAGTTAAAAATAAACATGTCTTTAGAAAACACAATGTAGTCTATGAAAGGATGTTTCAAGTATCAGCAGTGCATGCAGCTGATTGACTATCACAATTCCCAAATCTCCTAAAATAAAGGTTTGGGAATATCTCAAGTATCCATTGTTGGGAAGCTAGTATCCATTTGTTTCATTTAAAAAATGTTTCTTCCTTATCACGCAACGTAGTGATACTGATTAGGGTTATCTTTGTCTCTCTCCATATATTCTCTATCTATGAGAGATTCAATCCGCTTTTTCAAATCTCCAGGCTGTTAAAAAGAGAATACATCATCACTTTGTTTAGCAATCCAGGGACAAAAGAAAGATAATACTGTATACATACAGAATACTATCTAAATATGCTAATTTAACTGTAGCAACAAAACTTAACTATTGTCATATGCTCAAATTTCTATTTAATCTGACTTTGTCTTTGGCTTACTGGTCTGGTTGAGAAAAAATCTGAACATTTCACTTACCTTCACTGGGAATTTTAGTTGATTATATAACTCTGAAACAAGAAGATTGTGCCCAAGAGTTTTCCTCATTTTCATTATACGAACAATGGCAGCATCAATCTGATACTGTCTGTCTTGAAACACTCTTTCGGTTGTGCTGACTTGTTCCTCAACCTAAATAGCAAGTAATCAAGATTATACATTCGATTTCTTTTTCTGATGAGTTCACATGCATCCATATGCACATGTATATATGTGCTCTCACACACATATGTGCACACACACACAAACAACAACAACGTCTTTGGTTACTTACTTTAAACAGTAAAAACTCTATAGCTATGGTTAAAGGATTTAACTTCTACAGCAGTAGTTCCTAACCTTTTTTTGACCAGGGGCCACTTGACCAGGGACCACACTCCAACATTAGTACCAAAAGGGTTATGAATCAGTTTTTGCTCAACTTTAGATTTGGCTTGGTTATTTGGGGTGCTGATTCAGAAAATTGCGTTGCACAGACCACATCAGCTCTAGTTTCTGATACAGAGCATATGCCATCCAGTAGTCTTCATCTGCTCGCCTACAGAAAACCATATTTAATAATCTAGAGTTGATGTGGTCTATCCAATGCAACCCAGGAACAAGCCTAAAAATGAAGACACCCAGGCATATCCATTTCCATGCACCATATGGACCGGCTCTGCTCAGGTGGAGGGAGGAGGAGAAGCAGCAGTCAGAAGGCTTGTTGTCGCACCTTTCATTGCTAGTCAGCCCCTCCCCTCCTGACATCCCCGTTGTCTCAGCACTATAAGAGGGTTTTGCAAGACCAATTGCTCTGGTTGCAACAGTGTAGTAACAGTGAGGCCGCAGACCATATTTTAGTTCTTGGGGACCTCTGGTGGTTCATGGACCACAGGTTGGAAACCACTGTTTTAGAGTAAAGGCCATGTAGAAACTCTACGGATTCCATCTTGTACAAATAACTGGATAAACATGAGTTATAAAACATGTTTGGAACTTATGTACCTATTTTACAGCAGTCTATATTGTACTATGTACAATATACGTACTATGACCTAGATTACATTCAAGAATGATCCAAAGTAAAATGAGGTTTCATCCATACTTTATTCATCATTGTAGATGAACCATTTTCTAATAAAATACAGTTTTAATTTAAAAATTTCTGTATAACATTGGTTTGATATGGTAACAATTATAACAATAATAATAAACTTTATTTGTACCCCGCCCCCATCTCCCCAATGGGGACTCGGGGTGGCTCACATGAGGCCAAGCCCAAACAACAAATTACAATAAAATAAAATCAAAAACATCAGCAATAACACAATAAAAATACATACATATAAATAAAAAGCAATATACAACTAGATGTCAAAATCACAAGGACAGGGCGGGCTGCAGGCACACATATAAAGTGTTAAAAACTCAGGGTGAGATAAGCGGAATAGCATCCTTTACCGGGGGGGATAGACTCCAAGAACGGGAGCATTGAGGAGAGCAATGCTAGAAATTACATAATTACTCTCCAAAGGCAACGCGGAAAAGGAAGGTTTTCAGGTGTTTCTTAAAGGTCTCCAAAGTGGGGCCTTTCCTAATCTCTCCGGGCAAGGAATTCCAGAGTCGGGGGGCCTCAGAGGAGAAGGCCCTCTCCCTTGTGCCCACCAAACGAGTCTGTGAGACTGATATTTAATGAAATGTTTATTTCACTCACAAAGCAACAACTATCTGGGCTTTTGTATTTAATGTTTTTAAAATGTAATTTTGATTAAGGAAAATTAACAACAATGTGTATCTAAATAGGTTGCAATCATGACAAACCTATTTAAAGGAAGAATAGGAATTAACAGTCATAAAAATATGTATGGTTGAGGTCTGTATCAATCAAGCAAAAATCACAAGTACATCTACATGTAATTAGTTTCTCCTCAGTGACAAAATCTATCTATATTACATTATATTGTAGTTTATAAAGAATAATTGTACCCATGTTGTGATAAAGAACTTGACATTTACATTATTTTTATAGTTTGGCTTCCTAAATGACTGAGGTGACTATCACATGATTCAAGTGCTCGGTTGTGCTATACCTTGCACTCTGTTTTGAGTGGTGAGGTGAAGATGGGATAGATGGAAAGGCAGTGTGTGTTATAGTATTATAGGCCAAAGATTTGCAACATTCACATTTTAGCAGGTAACTGAAATGCAACTACTTCAGTTACTTTTAAGAATCCTGAAAATAAAATCTGTCAATTACAATGACAACTAACAACTTGAGAAAACTTGTTCTTTGGAACTAGAAAGATCATAAATTAGTTTACATATAACTTTGTAATGTCTATTCTATGACAGTGATAAGTGTTTGATGCATTCATACCAAAAATGCATGCTTTATAAATTGTTGCATTTTTGCTTAATTTTGATTTACAGTCTTCCCTCACTTATCGCGGGGGTTACGTTCCAGGACCACCCGTGATAAGTGAAAAACCGTAAAATAGGGACACCCCCTTCCCTTCCCTCCTCACCCTATTTACCTTCATCTTCTTCCTCCTTGTCGCCACCTGGGCCTCTTGCCTCCTCTTAGCGGAGGTGTCGCGGGGCCCAAGCAGCAGCAAGAGGCCCCGGCGACAACCACATGGAGGAGGAAGAAGGTAAACAGGGCGAGGGAGGAAGAGCCATCCCCTTGACCTGCTTACCTCCATTCTCCTGGTCGCCACTGGGCTGTACAGTGTTCCCTCGCTACATACATGAATACACACACACATATATATCCCACAAAACAGCGAGTCCGCGGTAAGTGAACCACGAAGTAGCAAGGGAACACTGTATATCCTGCCTTGTTCTTGCATAGACCTTAAAGAGGCTTAAAACAAATATAAAATGAAAAGCTCTTACAAATACAGAAGTTTTTTTAATCAAATAAACTAAACAAACTAAAAACACAAAAAAGGGAACTTATCTTGCTGTGTCTATATGGCACTGTGCCTACTAACAGATTTGAAATTGTGTTGCTTCAATTTGCAAGCAGAATCCTGTTTTATGAATAAAGAAATATTTCTTGTACAAATCATCCCTGAACTTTAAGAACCAGGTAAATACTGTTTTGCATAAGAAAAACAAGAGTGTTCTCCTTGAAAACCAAACACAATTTCAGTTCAATCAGGACACAGTGAGCAAACCAAAATAGCTCTCTATACACAAAAATACAGCAGAAATGCCATTACTGAATACATACTGTTTCCTTCATTTGGATTTGATTGATCTTTATTCTGAACAATTTATGTTTGAAATCAGCATTAAAGGTGAATTTGTCCCCGTCTTCAACATCCTTGCCTCTTGGAATTTTATTCAACACTCTCGCTTTACCACAAGCCAGAGACTGCAAGGTTCTTTTCAATTCACTTTCCTCTGTAAAACAGGATTAAATAGTACACACATGATGAAGACACATTTATAATTATTACAGTAATTCTCATAAGAGAATAAGTAATAAGAGAAGCCAGCCATACAGTTTTTATAGAATCCAAAATATAACATTGTATTTCTATGATATTCCAGAATAAGCATATGGATTTAGAATTTGTCTTACCAAGTAAGAATAAAAGAAATTGAGTAGTATAAATCAAATGTTACAGTCAAGACTGGCATCTCAAGAGCACCAAAGCAGATACACAATTGTGCAAATGAATTGGAGTGGCAAGATAATGCATCTATTGGGTTTAATGCCCCAAACAACCAGAAAGCAATGTGTTATGAGCTAGAGAATTAATAAATATTTACTCTTGGAAGTTTGAAATATTTCAACAATGCAAAAAAAAAAGTTTAGGATTTTTTAAAAAAACTTAATTTACCACATTTACTGGAGTCTAATGTGCACCTTTTTGGCTAAATTATATAGCTAAAATTGAGGCGTGTCTTAGAATCACAAATGTAAACCTGCTTGTGATCCTCCATAAGATTGGCCTCCTTCATTCGGCCTTCAAAATTGAGGGGGATGTTTTGAAGGCCTTGTGAAGGAGGCCATCTAGGAAACTGTGCTGCTCCATCAGGCTGAGGCTGACAAGTTGCCAGCTTTGGTCTGATAGAGGGCATAGCATCCTATTGTTTGTTGAACATTGTGAAGCATGATGTGAAGGGGCTTCACAACTGGCCTCCTTTAGGAGGTCTTCAGACCCTCCCCCTCGGTTTTTAAGGCCTCGTGAAAGAGGCCGGTTAGGAACAACAAATCCTTTTTTCTTTTGGTAATGCGCACCTTCAAAATTGAGGTGTGCATTATATTCGAGAAAATACGGTAAATAAGGAAACAGGTCTGGGATAGAAGAACAGCTTATACATGGGGATAGACTAAAATTGAACCAAATGCATCTAGAACAAAAACAAAGTTTGAATGGGCCTGTGGCAATGATGGCACTCACTGAAACACAGAATAGGGCATTCTTGTCTCCACCATGTTACTGATGCAGTCCTGTGGGTGAGCATCCCCAACCCACTCACCCTTCACTTGCGGCAGCACCTAGTTCATTCTAGTGAGCAAGTGAGTCTTAGCAATTTGAATCCACGTGAACAACCCTAGGCATCTTGCCTCTAAATGATTTGTGGCAGCAGTGGTGGAAGAAATGCCTTACTGTCACTTGACTGGAGAAAAGGAGAGTGTGGCCCATTTCCTGGATACCTAGCTCACATGCTGCTGCTACTGTAGTGGTGGGTGTGAGCTTTGGGCGCATTCCCCACTAGAGTCAGGTTGAGCCGGATAAAGAGCAGGACAGAGATCAGCATGTTTTTGTCAAGGCCAGCGGCTTTCCAAGTCCTGTTCATTTGCTTGCTCCCCGGCTGTTGAGCTCAGCTCTGTGCAGTGGACACCTTGCTCCTGAGCTACCTACCTATACCAGTGGCCATTTTTATTTCTTCAAAACTGAACTCATCTCCATCATTGAACATCAGAAATACCAATGTTTGAAAAAGTGACACCTGAAACTCCTTTTTCCCCTAAAATAGAAAAGAAACAAACAAACATCATAATGTAATAATCCAACACGTACAATATCTTCAACTATATAACTTTAGTAGTATGATAGAGCCTTGTTTTCTAAGTCATATGCAATGCTACAAAGTAACTAGGTTTCAGACATTGTGATGATCCTTTCAGTAATTGTTGCTACTTCCTCTCTTTCCATCTCTCCTCCTACCCCCCAGCAGTTTGTTTATATTTTATGTGATAGAAATTAGGGCAAGGACTGTCTTGTCTTAGAACACATGAAACTGGCCTGTATCCGGTAAGACCAGTGATTGATCAATTGACCTACTATATTGATACTGACTGACAGAAGCCCTCAGGTTTCAAACATATGTTTTCCAGCCTTGACCCTTTAGAGGCCAGGCATTTAACCTGGAACATTCTGTATGCCAAATGTGCAGTACCACTACCATCTATCACCTTTTTTAATTTGTAAAACTCTCTAGTACTTTTTTCAGACAGAAAAAAATACCAGTGGCTAGAACTGTCAGTTTCTTACTACAACTCTAAGCGGTCATGCTGGCTGGGGACTCTGGGAGTTGTAGTCCAAAAATGTCATGTTTCCAAGCTTTTATTTCCTTTCTATGTTTACTGTTTGAAATAATAATAATAATTTATTACCTGCCTCTCCTGGTGGCTGAGGCAGAGTGCAACATGGTTAAAACAGTGAGATAAAACAAAGCACTATTACAATACATATAACAAATACACACAGGTAAAATACAGATTAAAATTCTCCGATAAAATGCAGGTTAAAATTGACTGGATAGGCCTGACAAAAGAGTAACCTTTGGAGAGTAACCATTCAACCCATCATTTGTTCCTACCTCCAACTCGCCCTCATGAGAAAGTAGCTCCCCCTCTATAAAGGTTAAACCCCACTGCTGCCCCCTTTTGGGGCTCCTTTTCTACAAATACACTCTGTGTTCCTAACACACCCAGGGTTTTAACCTCTAACATTTTGTCCCAGACATCTGGTCCGCCCACTGTGTTGACTATACTATGTGTTTCTAGATTGTTTATCTTATTTGTCATTATATATATATTATGATTTTTTTCCTTTGCTATTTTATGTTTAATTGTGTTTGTATTGTTCTTTTGGGCTTGGCCATGTTAGCCGCCCCAAGTCCCCTTCGAGGGGATGGAGGCGGGTTATAAATAAAGATTATTATTATTATTATTATTAGGTCTTAAATCAATTCATATTATAGTACTTGAGATAGCATACTGAGCATAAGGGGAGCTCTCTTCCTCAGAATTCAGAAGATTAGAAATGCTTTTGTCAATGCCATCTCATGTGACAGCAGCCAAAGTGATCCCAGTCCACTGGAAATAAAAATCTTCATTCACAGAAATGTTCCAAATCCAGCCTGCTGATCAGCCTCTGCAGCCTATGAATGGAGCAAGTTGAATCAAAGTCTAAAATCCAAATCCTGACTCGTGGGGAGGCTCTGCATTTTGCACAATACCTAGAGTACAGAGTCCTCATATTTCTAGAAACTGAAAAAGAAATGAAGAAAGAGCTGCTCTCTTTCTCTTTATGGAAAACTATTCACTGCAAATCATTTTAGGTTGTTGACTATGGTAATCCTTTTACAGCTTACATACTCAAATGTTTTCCACTGGTCGGCAAGGTCATGCGTTGGGCTTTACATGTGCACATTTTAATCAAGCGGTACATCGACACAATAAAAGGGTGGACAGGATATGTGGTCAGGAAGGAATAATTGCAGTTGTCTATCATGTACAAAGAAAAGCCAAGGATTTATTATTTGAATGAAAAAATTCTTACCCAAGATGCTCTCACTATATTTTTGGCCCAGTAGTAGTGCCAAAATTGCAATTAAGTCGCAGTAGTGCAGCATAATGACAAATTGGAATGATGCCTGATGTTTATCGCATTGCTTTGTTTCCAAGATTTCAGAGCATGAACTTAATCTGATATGAATGCCCACATACAAAAGAACTGAGATTGTGTGATAAAGAAATCACTAAATCTCAGCTGTGGTTTCTCAAAGATTCAGTTCAAGAAAATGGACTGCTGCCTAAATTTTTAAAAAAACATATCTCCTTCTCTAGTGAGATTTTTTTTAAAAAAATGCGACAATGAAAATAAATCTTTGTATATGAAGAAAGTTAAAAAAAACTAATCTATGTTTTTTTGTAGTCTAAAATAAGAATAACACACCTCTTTAAATTCTGCTTTCAGGACAGCATGTCCTAAACTTGTCTGCC
The DNA here is from genome assembly GCA_030556195.1 of Anolis apletophallus. NCBI lineage: Eukaryota > Metazoa > Chordata > Lepidosauria > Squamata > Anolidae > Anolis > Anolis apletophallus. Next base: position 87,014,171 of record JARBWK010000004.1, read on the forward strand.
ACTGTAGCTTTCGACCACTGTGCTTTCCAAGATAAAAGGTTTTAAATACTTCTTGCAGTTTAACCATCTGTAATAATAGGCAGAAGGAAGGGAGAAATAAATAAGGCAGTACAGTCAAAGACTTGTGTCTCACATACCATTGTAAGGTTTAGATCTTTACACTAAAAATATTTTATATTTTTATATGGGCTATCAATTACCTCCTTTTCTACACTGACAATCAATGAACAAACAAGCCACCAGACAATGCAGGAAAAACAGGTAAGAGAATAAATGTCTGTTTAATCTTAATTCTTTATTATGTTTCAGATGATAGATTTGAATAGAATTCAATGCTTTGTGCTTCAAGATAATGTGGTGACACGAGGCAACAGGGCTCTGAAGCGTCTGTCTGGTTTTGGAAATGGTACAGACACAACGCTGGGATTGCTGAGCTAGTCATAAGACAAAGTCTAAAACAAATATTGTCATACTTTTATTAGGCCAGCCAAAAGGCATGGAAATTTCTGTGCGAGTAATGCAAGCTACATGTCTGCATGCTCCCGTACAGCAAAACCTTTCATATCAGGATGAATGTTGGCCTTTCTTCCTAATACAGTGTGGACTACAATGTTAGATGCTCTTAAGAAGCATGCATGTTTAGAACTACCGGGCCAGCCACACAAGGCTTACAGTCAAAACTAAATCTTTAGGGGAAAGTATCGATCTTTCTGTACACACCTACATGATTGACAATGTTTTTCAAGGAGATTAAACTCCCATTTTAGGCTAAAAAACAATATTTTGTGCTCCATTATGTACATACATGACTGTAGATACTATAACAAATGAACAATCATATCTTGTGATGTCCCAAAAGTGCTTCTTGGATACTTACCTCTGGAGGCAAAAGGACATCCATGGGGGTATAAGTAGGCCAGTATCCCATCGTAAGTATATTTACTGTTAAGTCTATATTGCCTGGGTCACTCTGGTTCTGCATATACTAAATAAATGAAAAGGAAACAAAAAGATTAGATATTATTTTAATATGTATAATAAAAATATAACTAGAACTCATTTATTTTTATACATTTACGAAGCTATTACGTTTATCAAGTATTTACAGCAAGACTGAATTCTCAATCATCTTTTTAAAAGGCACTGAGTCAAATATAGTACATTTACTTTTGCTTAGCAACTACTGGCATTAGTAATCCATATCATTCTTTAAACCAGTGGTTCTCAACCTGTGGGTCCCCAGATGTGTTGGCCTACAACTCCCAGAAATCCCAGCTAGTTTCCCAGCTGTTAGGATTTCTGGGAGTTTAAGGCCAAAACATCTGGGGACCCACAGGTTGAGAACCACTGCTTTAAGCAATGTTTCAAATCCCCTATCCATTGAAGGTACATAGAGTTCTTACAGGGGAAGTGTTCTCTGGTTCACACTTCGATATTCTCATCAATTGGAAGTTAATACTACAAAGAATATATACATTATTTTAAAATTACTACAATAGTAGCATTTCCGTTAAGCCAATAGGACGTTCTTGAGACACTTAAGATGAATGCAGATGTTTGCCATTTTGTAGTGGCAATACAAATGTTGATGAAATAGTCATTTTTTAACTGTTCAAAGCTTGGTATCAAACTTATGGTGGTCATAGGATGAGCATGTCATCATTAGCACAAGAGCACTTATCAAGGGACATCATTCATGACAGGGCATGCAACATTGTTTTAGAATCAAGTCAGTCAGCCAAGTAAAGGCACTGAGTGCTATTCAGAACTCTTCCAGAGGGGAATAAATTTCAACTGTGGGAAATCTGTGAAAAGACACTATTCCCACCTTCAATGCTATTGTATTACATAGGACTAGAGTATTTTAGTGCTGTGGTGCAGCTAGTTAATAGTCAGCTGCATTAAATCACTACTGACCGAGAGGTCATGAGTTCAAAGCCAGACCAGGTCGTAGTGAGCTCCTGACCATTAATAGTCTAGCTTGCTGTTGACCTATGCAGCCCGAAATACATCTGTCAAGTAGGAAATTTAGGTACCGCTTTATGCAGGGAGGCTAATTTAAAAAATTTACGACACCATAAAACCTTCCAGCAGTGTGCGTAAGAATGAAGAAGTACTCCATCAAGGACTCGGTGTCACAAGTAGATGGTGAAGTGGCAGCTCCCACTGTGGCCGGAATCAAGCATACCCTCATGAAGCCGGAAAGCTGGAATATTAAATTGCTTCTGTGTCTGTCTATAGATGTTATATGTCTATGACATTGAATGTTTACCATGCTGGTGGGTGCTGGTGCGTGCACCAGTGAGGGAGCATATTACGCCCATTCTACGGCAACTGCACTGGCTTCCCATCGAGTACCGGATTGCCTTCAAGGTGTTGGTATTAACCTTTAAGGCCTTGCACGGTCTAGGGCCTGAGTACCTAAGGGACCGCCTTACCCCGTACGTTCCCCCGAGATCACTGCGCTCGGAAGAGCAGAACCTGTTGGTTGTTCCATCACCCCGCTCCTGCTACCTGTCCAGTACGAGACAACGGGCCTTTTCATTTGTGGCTCCCATGACCTGAACTCGCTACCCAATCATGTCCGGGCAATGCATGAACTCGGCCCTTTTCGAAGAGCCTGTAAGACTGTCCTCTTCAGAACAGCGCTCGCTAACTGAATGAAGAGGCTTACTAGTGTCCGAACCTAAGATTGAGGATCTGTAATTAGTTGGCTATTGATTATGTTTTTACTGTTTTATGGAACTTCGCTGTGCATTTGTATTGTACATTTTATTTTGTTGTGATCCGCCCGAGCCTGCAGGGAGGAGCGGAATATAAAATTGACTAATAAATAAATAAATATATGTGCATTGTAATCTGTCCTGAGGCCCTTGCGGGGTGAGAAGGGCGGAATATAAATACTGTAAGTAAGTAAGCAAGTAAGTAAGTAAATAGGAATATGTGTAACAACACCCCAACTGTGGGACTCCTTTCCTAAAGGATTTAGGAGTTCCTGGCTAAAACAATGCTGATCCACATGGCCTTTAATATTTGAAGTGTTTGTTCTTTTACTGTTTTAACTTTATATATAAAATGGTTTTTGAAATTATTTATATTTTTACTGTTTTAATTGCTTTTGTCACCTGAACATCCCTTGTGAGCTAGGAGATAATATATAAATATCTTAAACAGACTAACCAACAATGAAGGGTCAAGGAAAGCAGTTTCCCTTCACTATCAAGACCCAAGGAAGTAAACTCCCCATTCTTCTTTTCTTTGCTTTCCTTCCTTCCCTCCCCCTTCTTTTTCCAGTAACTTAAGATTCTGTGCCTCATGCCTTTCTGAATCACGGACCTGACTGACAGGTAGTCATGCTCCTACAGACTTGTGTTATAGGATTTCGTAAGTTTACACATTCCTGTCAGGAAGTTTTGGCATTGGTGTGTGTACTTATAAATGGCATCTTTTCATAAACATATGCAAAATTATTTTCAAAGTGTAATAGATTAGGTGGCCCATGGAGCTGAGACCCAAAAGAAAATGAAACAAGGATTGAATTAGAGCTTGGAGCAAAACACTCTACCCACCCAAGTCAGTAAAACAAAGCAAAACAAAAAAAGCCCCATTAAATCCTAATTATAACAGTGCTTCATTATGTTCTTGGCTTCACTCCCAATTTTTTTCACAGAACTCAATAGCTCAACTTGGCTGATTTCATCATAACTATATCGTTCCTTCATTTTCTCTTTCGAAGTCAATAAAAGTCATACATTTTGATAAGGAATAAGATATTGTATTTAACAAGCATATTGCTAATAAGATAATATCTAGGCAATTTACTGTATGATGAAACTGAAGTTAAAATGTACCTGTTTAAATTGAATCATAATATCTTTGGAGAGTTCCATATCCTTAAACATTCCTTCTAGTTTACTGGTGAAAGCAGCTCCACATTCTATTATATAAACAAACATAGAGGGAGAGATGCTAAGTATACATTGACTTTATTTAGCATTCAGGCACATTATAAAGTCATCAAATATTTCAGAAGCTTGGAAAAATCCTGAAACATAACCACCCAATTTACTTTTTAAAAGCATATCTAGTGATTCACAATCATAGATGTAACATTTCTAATAAATGTTATTTGCTTCTATAAAGGTTCAGGTATAAAATTAAGGGAAAATATTTGCTTACCATGCTTAAGCTTAGATAACATAGATTTCTCAGCATCTACTGAAGCACTTTTCCCAACCAGAAGCCTTTTGGCCAAGTCTTTTTTATAAAATGCTTCAAATACATCTTTACCTATTGGAAACAAGCCAAAGTACTAGAAGTGAAATTTGAGAATTATCAACTCTAAACCACAAAAGGAAAAAAAATCACAGTTTGCTAAAACTTTTATGTGTATAATGATTGCCAAAGTAGGAATTGTGCAAAATGACTGGAAGGCTTTCTCCACTTCTTAACATTATGAAGTAACTCCTGCCTGCCCCTATTTACATAACTGATGCTTCCTTCCTTCCTGTCTGTGATACTCAAAGTACATGTATATTCTGCTCTGCTATAGAACAGTCACTTGACTCCTTATCTTTCATAAAAGGAACCAAATACTTCTCAGGATATGCCTGCTCGGCATTCTGCAAATCTCTAATCATGCCAATGGAATTGAATATTTGAAATACATTTGGGCAATACATGTCCCATTATAATGATTTTTACCATTTTTATACAAGATTGGAAGGAGACATGCAAAAAATACAATGGCACACACATGAATAAAGAACAGCTGATAAAGCACAATTTAAAATCACAGAATTTAAAATACTTAAAAGACAGTCAAAATTTAAAATGTGTGGAGACAAAACAGTGTTTTTGTGGTGACTCAAAAACATCAAGGCTAGACATAGTCATGGGGAGGGTATGCCAGAATATATCAAGCACTGGCATTCTAGGCTGACTATAAAAACATTAGCTATTTAATTAATATTTAACTTAGCAGCAGCAGAACAGTGACCGAAGGGCAGGATAGAAAATGTTAGCATGGAGGGCACAGCTCTCTCCTCTGGGAAGAAATGCAGAAAACCCCTTTGAAGTAGCACAGCAAGCCTTTCTGAAATGCTGTATTTGTATCTAACGATGTAAATAGCTTTCCCCAAGTTTGGCAAAAATGTTTTACTTCATGCAGTATCAAGCCAGATATGACACTTTCATAAAATGTAGCCACTGCCTTTAAAATGCAAGGCCTTGAGATCCAGTACCATCTTGACTCATTTTGCTCCCACTGGTTAGAGGAGTTAGAAGAGTGAAGGTTTGTGTTTGTGGGGGCAATATCCATCTGATCAGGGAAACTGATAACAGCCAAGAAGAACTAACTACAGAACACTTCCTTCTATTCCTTACTCAGAATACTGTTGCATTAAAGGTTCACATAATTATTCCTGTACTATATAGGCAGTCTCCAACTTACAAATAAGATAGGTTCTGTGGGCTTGTTCTCAAGTTAAATTTGTTTGTAAGTCAAATCAGGTACATTTATTTATTTATTATTTATTTATTATTCAATCTTATATAGCCTCCCTGCAGGCTCGGGGCGGATCACAACAAACAGTAAAAATGCTGCGCATACAACTTGCAGCCATACATAGCATAAAAACATAACACATAAAACCGGTATACATTAAAATCAGAAAATTCAATTTCTAAAAAACATTTGTGTAACTCCAGCCAAAATATATATTTGTTTAGCTTTGGATAGCATAGGAAACGGTTAAAACCCCATGGTGTTTGTGTTGCTGTGTGTGTCCTTGTTCAAAATATTTCTGTCCCTATGACAATTGGATTTTGAAAACATTGGCTTGTTGTAGAAATAAGGATTGGTGAAAAAGCTTCAGTGCAGACACCTTTTCCCCATGATAACTCTTTCAGGAGTGAATTTCCCTTCCAAGAGATAGATTTCCCTCAGTTCCTGTTGCCTCACCCCTGTTCTTAAATATTAGTCATTTGTAAGCTGGGTGCTTGTAACTCATGGACTGTCTGTATTTTGATGTAATGTGAATTTAACAAAAAACAAACCTGAAAGCATTATGTTAAATCATAAATGGGCTCTTTTAGTCTCTCTCTCTCTCTCTATAAGCCTTTAGGACACATATAAATCAGAAATTTCTATAGGACATATATGTCAAATATCCTTTGTGCATACAAATTCAATAGTAGAGACAAATAATGCATACTTCATGAAAATGTTCAAAAATATACTGCTTACCATGGATAAATCTAAATATTATCATTATTTTGTCGAGGATTCTTTCCAGTTCTTCATCGGTTGCCTCTTTATTGCCTGCTCTCAGCTTTGAATCCACATACTTTGCTAAAAGTAATTAAACATTAAAAAACTTAAAAGTAATTCTCAAATAATTCCACACATTGAATGAATAGTTTTACAACTAAATCAAACATTTTACAAAAGCTGAAAGAAAACACTCCATGCCAAAACTCACCATCTACTAAAATATGACACCTGAACAAACAGAGGAGAAGGTGATCCTGACAATCAAAGTTAAAAAGCTGGCAGAGGAAGGCTGTCTAAATTTATCTCAATTCCATGGCAATAATATGGCCTATCTTCAGAGTTTAAAAATTCAAATTATTGTCAGACTAAAGAAAAACAATGCATGATGGAGGGAAATGAGGAAAAAAAACTTGATGAAAGCATAACAAATATTAAAGTGGTTAAGCCTCCAGAAATATATGAGAGATGATAATGAAGAAATCTGGAGTGCAGATAGAAAGAAGAGTTCAAATGGCTAAAAACAAAGCCACATATACATGTTTGTAAATCAACAAAAGATGCTGGAAAGTATTTGGGAACGTTCAGACAGCCATTAGGAAGGTAAAGGACAGCAAAATTATACAAGCAGCTGAACTGAGAGCAAAGCCAGGCATTTCAATATGAAGTAACTGTTTAAAAAATCATTGCCAGGTTAAGAACAGCAAGAGATAGCAATTAAGTAGCAGCCAAAGAAAAAGGAACAGATGTGAAAAGAACAAGTGCTAGATGAAGGGACAATATGTGGTGAAATTACAGTTCAATAGTTAGTATTCTTCAGCAGTATTATGCATTTGCAAAAGATGGTAGTTTTCTTTTTATGCCTTGAAATTAATATGTTAAAGCACAATTTATGAAGAAATGTTTTGAGAAATTATGTTAATTAATGGGACACATTAATTAAACACATGCTTTTCTCCTCCTCTCCTTCTTTGAACATCAGCTATGATATCTTTAAGCTTAAAGCATTCTGCAGTTGCTGGCTTGGCAGCCAAAACCAAGATTAAACCATGAATCTGAACTGAAGACCTAAATAAAAGCCACCTCCTCTGACTAGAACCAAACAAAAAGGCTTTTAAATAAGAGAGGGATGAAAGGGGAATTTTAACAAGTAAGAAACACCGAGCTCTCACATGGATGTGGCCAGTACCTTTCCTTGCTTGAGGTTTGAGATAGCCACCATACAAGTTAAAAACAAACCCAATTTTTTGTGACACAGGGAAACAATGTTTAAATATATTTATTGAATTTTCATAAATTATGCAAAATCCCTGAATACACGGGGAAGGGCAACATCAGTGTGCTGTCAACAACCAACTGTATCTTACTTTTTAAACCCTATTCAAGTGAGGCAGTGTTGAACTGGTGTCTGGGATCAGTCACACATAAGATGAGAACCAGTAAACTGAAGTTAATTCCTGTCAAAGCAAAGTTGGTGGACGGTTTATCTAACCAGACAGAAAGTATTCAACTGCTTCTAAATGGAGCAGCATTCCCCCCAGAGTACTGCTTCGTAAACTGTGGGCCCTTACCTCAAATGGGTTCCCTTTAGCTCAACAACAACAACAATTCATTTATTTATATCCCAGCCCATCTCTCTGAAGGGACTCAGGGCGGCTCACAAAAGCACTCAAGGTGCTACACAGAATAAAGTTACAGAGCACAAGAAAAAAAACATAAATTGACTGAATACAAGCAATGGGCAACATGAATTGATAAAATTAAGTTTACAATTTCTAAAACACAGTCAAGCCTGTGGGTCATTGGGCTTCTTCAATCATGAACTAAAGTGCTAAGCAACAGTGGTCAACGTCACCACATCACATACTCTATATGTTGGGGTCACGAAAAAAATTGCAACAGTAAAAGGTTTAGGAATGTCACCTAGTGCTTGTTTTAGACATTTACACGAATTTGTTAGCAACAAAGTGCAGTGTTTACAGTTGACTGCAGAAAATGCTTCAGCTGTACTCCACTATAAGGAAAATCACCTTGTTTGGCAAGCCTTGCAAATGCTGATTTATTATAAGTAAATATTTGATTTTAGATCCTGTTTTATTATATACCTATATACCTGGGGTCACACACAATTTATCAGTCCAAAAGATGTCACAAATGGAAAAAGTTTAAGAAGCCTTCATTTAGAGGAAGATCTGAGAGCTGGATACATCTTTCAAAACTTTTCTCTTTGGTCAGCTATCAGTTAATATAGATAGTTCCTGTTGTTATTGCCAGAGATAATAGTAGATAGGAAGGTATTTAAATGTATTCAAGCTATTAATACTCTGTACAAAACTACTGGGATGGACTGTGCAGACAGCTGTTGTATGAAACCACGTGGAATGCTTGCTGGGAAAACGTCAGGAATATAGCAAGACTTACATCTAGCCCTACCCCAGTCATTTCTAAAATGCAAAACTTTTCCTAAGTTATATATTAGCCCTATGCATTCAAAAGTTCCCCATCCCAATATCCCTGTTTGACAATGCTGGTAAAAGCTAACATAGAAATAAAACTATATTTGTGGCCAATGTGCTTTTCATGAAATGATCTTCTATTCTAGCTGCAATCCCTTCAGGATAGAGATAACCTGGCCACAGCTGTCAAAGCTGTGGCAACCCTCCCCAAAATCATCTATCATTTTAAAAATGGGGTTTGGAAGACTTTTTAAAAATACCACCTAGTCCAAAATACAACTACCTGAATACTAAATGGGACATACCAAAAGAAGCCCATAATTTCTTGTCACTTCAGAAACAAAGGCAACCAGAGAAATGACCTGTGGTATTTCATCAGGGATATTTGCCTTTTTCCCATCTATGTACTCACATTTAATGCTCACCTGGGGGGGGGGGGGCAGGCAGGCTAAATTACATTGCCAAAATCGAGGTGAAAATTAGATGGTGCATTAGAATTAGACATGTAAACCCATCTGTGTTAAAAGGGCCAGAGATACCCGGAACCAGGCGGCCCTTGTGGTCTCTTCTCCTGTTGCTCCCTCACCAGCTCAGTCCCAAGCGGTTCCCAACTGGTTTCATTAACAAGGCCTTCAAAACCTTGCCTTGGTTTTGAAGGCCCCATGAATGAGGTCAGTTGGGAACATTGTGAGGTTGGCTACTTTGCCAGGCTTGGCCTGATAGAATGATGTGGCTTCGCAAATGGTCTCATTCATGCTGCCTGCCTCTCAGATATGCCTGATATGCTATGCCTGTGTTGAGCATTAAATTCAAGGGCAAATCCATTTTTTGTAATACACACCTTCAAAATTGTTCCGTGCATTACACTTGATGGTGCTTTATACCCGAGTATATATTTATTCAGAAATAAAAACAGATATTTTTGGTTTCCCAAAATTTTTAAATGACTTTGTTATTATTTCAGTATGCTATATTGGTTTAATGGCCATCCAAAACATATACAATCAAATAAAGCACACCAAGAAAAATCAGGGTGCAAATTTTGTAAATAATATCCAACACAATAAGATCTGAGCAAGAGAGGTGGATAAATCATTTGATGTTGCCACTGCCTACTTCCCCTAACCTCAGTTTCTTCCACAATATCAAGATATGAGTCATAACTTTCAAAGCTTTGCATCAACATGACTATATTAATGAGTGACGGCAAGGTGGTCACCATGTAAAACTATTACTAAAGAATACTATAGAAATGGATGGTGGACTGTCCAGAATAAGACCCACCATAAGCAATGTGTCCTGACATCAGAGATCTGAGGAGAGTTCTATTTTCCCACAAACACTAACTTCTCTATCAAACTTTACCTGTAAATAAAAATCTACCACTGTTTATGACATTTTCTTCTAGTCAAAATACACAGAAGACCTTTCTCTCTCCCCTGCTCTCTCTTACACACATACATTTAGTGCGACAATTGATAAGATTTTCTCTAGATATGTAGTGATTGGAACAGATGTCTCCCTTTTTCTCTTTCACCTTATTAACCCCAATAAAAGCAATAGAACTTAAGTCACCTCTGCCTCTTTTCAGCTTCCTTGAATAGGATTACATCATAACAGCACTGTTTCTTCCATGTGGTTTTCTAGGCAAGCGATGCTGTAATCAGTCAGAATAAAAGCAAGCACAGATGCACAAGGAGCAGGAAGAAACATGCGTCTTAAGTATGCAGCTCACCTCCACATCAGAGCACACAGAGAAACAAAACTTAGAATGGAACAGGTTTTATATTGCTGTAATCGAATATATTTTAGCTGAACACCCATAACTGTGGGGTTTAGAAATAATATGTTTACAGAAAAATATTGATACCTATCAGTTCTGCTGGTTTATTTGGTCTCTTGTTGATAAATGTTTCAAAAGATTCCTTCATCAAGTTTATACATTTCTCATTTTTCTGAAAACACACTTCTATGATATGATCCACTTTGTCCTTAAAATCTAGGAGCTCTTGCACCATATCCTTGTCTTTTTCAGGATTTACCACTATTGTTGTCCCAAAGTTCTGCAAAACAAACACTTTTGATAATCAAATGTCAGCAGTACTTACCTCTTGTATTTCTTAATGTTCCCCACCCTTGGAGGAAATACTGATAATAAAATTCAGTTCATCACAGTTGCTTTAATGCAACTGATACTTTAGAAACAATTAAACATAATGAACTGTGCCATGTTTTAAGATCACAGAACATTTAAATATTTATGAAAACCAAAACATACTTTTCTACTGAATGGTTCTAATTAAATGTATAGGAGTGTTTCAGATGCAATGCTAAATCATGGTTGAACTTTTTGAGAAGGAACTCAGTTTGCTTTCACATGTCAGCATGACTGAGATGAAGACTGGAAGATTTGGTTTCTGCTTAACCAAAAGCAGAATGTCATCCTAGACAATGGTTTAAACTTTAATATGTCTAATCTTGATGTTGTTAAAAGAGTCCATCTCATAATTTATGGTCTTGTTTCCATTAATTACAGTTTAAAGTTTGAACAATGCATTCAACTGTTGTTACTCTAAAAAAGAACAGAAGCTTCCTGTCTCTTCTCCCACATCTGAAGAAGAGAGAACTGGTCTTATGAACTTGGGCAAAGGGCAAGTTTATTCAAGTTTAGCACTGCATCCAAATGCAACCATAACTTGCAAACAATACAGTGGATATAGAAATATGTATGTAGAAAATTAGAATGGCACCCTTTGAATGATTTCTAAACAGGTTTTACAGCAACTGACATTTAAAAAAACAAATTCACCTCCTAAAGATTAAATCCTTGTTAGTTCAAAACTTTCTGTTCAGTTTCCAGAGAAGAAAAATGTATAAAAGGAGCAAGCATATCACATTGCAAAAATGTAACCTAAATTGAACATAGTAACTATGATCAGTGGGAGCTTTAACAAAATCTTACTATGTATCTCTTCTAAGCAGGAATACGCCCGTTTAGGGTTCCAGCCACAATCAACAACAGGATGCTATAAACTATAAGGACTCACTCTCCACACTTTTTTCCCATTGTGACTACTGAGTGTGATGGACGCTTACTGGGCTATGGGGAGCAAGGAGTATTTATGGCATTTTAAGAGAATTTTTTTTCTATAAGTATCAGAATTCACCCAGATCATCATAGTGGCCTCATTCTGTTTTTCCTTCTAGGTGACCTACCATCTTTGTTTGTTACTATTGGGAGCAGAATATTTTTTTTTTAAAAAACCCCTCAAAGATAGCTTTTATTATATTGTGTCAACATATTCCACCAGTTACAATAATTTCCAGTCTTGCACTTCTGACTAATTTGTTATTGTGAACTGCCAATTATATAAAGGTAAAGATAAAGATTTCGCTTTGACATTAAGTCTAGTCATGTCCAACTCTGGGGGATGATGCTCATCTCCACTTCTAAGCTGAAGAGCCGGCATTTTCTGTAGACACCTCCAAGGCCAGCATAACTGCATGGAGCGCGATTACTTATATACAAAGCTCTTTATATTTAATTTTAAATACTGAACTGCATGAAAAGCAGGTTTCTTTCTGGTCACCCTCCAGAAACTTTCTCCACCTATAAAACGGAAAGTCATTTTAATCTCTTACCTATAATGCTAATACTCTAGCACCACTGCAATAAAATTTTATTACTTATACCCTCTTCCCTAAAGCTCTCTGTGTCACTTGAAAACTAATTCTGGACAATTTCTCAGCTGAACATTTTTTTGGTTGCACAGGGGGTTACAGGAAGAAGCAGCTCCACTAGCGGAGTTATCCCTATGACCTGGCATTTTTCTTCTTGAAAGCAAGACAAAAGGCCAAATTGTGGATATAATGGAATCATTTGGGTCTTCATTGGCTACAGACCTGACTGTTACATACCTTGAGAAAAATGGATCATCATCACCTGAAGTAATCCAATAAATCTGTACAACTTAAGGTTTCAAACTATTTGTCCTTTTTTAAATTACCATATATACTTGAGTATAAATTAACTTTTTCAGCCCTTTTTTAAGGCTGAAAAAGCCCCCCTCGGCTTCTACTCAATTCAAGGTTATTATTTTACTCTGTTATTAATATTTTTATTAAATTTATTATTTTACTCTATTTATTATTATTACTGTGTTCCCTCGCTACTTCACGGTTTGCTTATTGCGGACTCGCTGTTTTGCTGATTTTTAAAAAATATTAATTTAAAATCTATATCATGGTATTTTTGCTGTCTTGTGGGGTTTTGCTGCCGCCACCGCTCTCCAAAACACTTTCCCTCCTCAGTCCTCCCTCCCTCCAGCCTTGAAGGGCCCTTCTTTCCTTTCCTTCACTTTATTTTAAGTTTATAAAGACTTAAAATAGTGTATAACTACTAAAATAATGTATAAATATTAAAATAAATAGAGCATCCCTACTTCACGGTTTTTACTTATTGCGGGAAGTCCTGGAACCTAACCCCAGCAATAAGTGAGGGAACACTGTATTACATGTATTATTTTACTGTTATTATTATTACATGTATTATTTTACTGTTATTATTATTACATTTATTATTTTACTCTATTACTGTTATTGTTACATTTCCATTATTTAATCTATTATTATTATTTGTATTACATTTATTTTTTACTCTATTATTATTGGAAGGATACGTGAGCACATTTACATTGAAGAAGGTTAGAATAATGGTTTAATTAGAGTTGGACAGTCTTATCTTAAATTACAGCTTTATGTAAATATTCAAAAACATTTAACCTACTGATGCCTCAGTTAATGTAATTTCACTGGTATCTATTTTTACTTTGAAATTTAGCAATAACTGCTGCATTTCTCACCCTCGGCTTATACTCAAGTCAATACATTTTCCCTTTTTTTGTGATAAAATTAGGGGCCTTGGCTTATATTTGGGTGGCTTATACTCAAGTATATATGGCATACATGCTCAACATTACTTTGCCTTTTTGGATTAGAAATTACAAAGAGGTCTGTAATTATGGATTTGTTCAAATTTTAACTTATTCAGTATCTAAAGCAAAATAGTGGAAGATTTTAAATACCTTGATGTATTCACTCCAGTACTGTAGTAGGAGCTGTTGCCCACCTTTTACGCGGCTGAAAAGCTGGCACATCTGGGTCAGATCTGCTATTCTGTTTTCATCAAGCAGATTATCAAGTCCTAAAATAAGTGACACTTATTTGGATTGGGAGAAACTTGTTTTTTGTAAAGGATTGTGTGCATGCATGTATCACACAGATGATACACATATGTTTGTTCTATCAATTAAAAAATTATGAAGAAAGGAGTTAAATAAGAATTGGTATGCAAATAACCCCTAATATGTTAGAATACTACTGGGAAAAGTCCAAGATACTAATGCTATTCCACATTTCCTTAATAGCAGCAGTTTTGCAAACAACACAAAGGATTTTGGTAGGAAAAATAACCAAGTGGAGCACTCCTTCCATATCCACCTGTGTCCTCCTTTCATTAACAAAACCTGTACATATGGAAAATTTTAAACTGTCCTACACAAGATATTGAAAATATTTAATTAAATATAAATAAGAAATAAATAAACTGGATGTGGCTATGACTCTTTAACCCAGGTCTGATCTGACTATTTGATGTGTGGAATTAGTAATCTCTTCCCTTCCACCCCCTGCCATATGCCAGGGAGCAACAATCATTTGTCCCCATTGGCTATAACTGTTTCTTTTTTTCCTGGAAGCTTGCCATGGACCAGCAGCTGACAGCTCACCACCACTGTGAATAGCAATGGCTTAGCCTACTAATGCTGTTTTCCTTCTCTCTTTCTCTCAGCTCCCTCTGTCCTCATGAGCCTATAAATCATTCTCCTGGTCCAGATTTTATGGGTCAAACAGATTTATTTATAAATATTATATGAATATGTAACGAAGTCTTCCTGACAATTAATGTCTTTCATAACCGTTTTTTCTTAGCCCTTTCCATTTTGCTATCCATATAATAATAATGTCCATCCTATGATTAAAATTACAAATATCTATCCTTTCAACCAAAAGCCTGTCCTGTGTAATAATCCTAGGCTTTAGAGTTAGAACAATGCATTGGAGAAACAGTTACATTTCTATACAGACATTAGATTTTAGAAGTGGCACTCCAGAATTTTTCCTGGGCTACTGCTTCTTTTTAATACTCCAATTATATCATTTGTTATTTCACAAAAAAATCTAGATTTAGCAATGGAAAATAATATATTCATGAAGCAGTAGCTTAATTTCTTGACATTTTTATAATGTTAGTATGTGGTTGACAAAGACTGCCATTTCATTTCCCCCTGATCTCACTGCTCTAAAGAAAATGATCATGCAGCAGTTGAGAACTTTTTCCCCCTTAAAATCAAGGAGGTTTATATTCATCACAAAGTAATGCAACCATTGAACTAATATGAATAGGCAACCCACTTTTCTCCAGAAGTTTTGGACTACAACTCCTGCAACCCTGACCACTGCAATTGTTGTGAGAGCTTACAGAAATTCTAGTTCAAATTATTTGGGGAACACCAGGTTGTCTACCCATGCCATAAAGTTATCAACCACAAACTGGAATGTTGTTTCAGAGAGACAGCCTGAGTGACACACACCTTTTCTCTGTTACAGGACTAACGGAGATTTCTGTTAATTTCAGTGGCAGCTTTCACAATATTGCATATGAAACAACACTCCTGGAAATTCCTAGGCCTGAAATTTATACTGAAAAATTTTAATAAAATGTGTTTACATTTCTTAGGTTTACTGCTTTCATTAATCATCAGGTTTTATCAGCAGCATCAATTTCATGCATAAAAAGTTTTTGTCACTAAGCAAAAATGGCAATTTGTTTACAGCCACCTGTTAGGGCAAGTAGAGTACCAGCTGCTGGCTAAAAAAGCAAAGAAAAGTACCTTTTTGCAAAATAGCTGTTAAATGTTCTCCCAACAGTTGCCTTTCCACACAAGCAATTAGTGGCTTCCTGTTTAAGGCAAGAAAAAGAGCATATGAATGCCCGTACAATGGGAGAAAAACTCTTTCACAGGTGTGAATCCTCTTGGTTACATATCCAAGGGAGGGAAAGACACTATACTTTTGGAGATACATACAAGTCATAGGTGTATCACTTCTATGTTAAGCCAAAAATACTGATCAATGATACATTAGGACTAAAATGATAACAAAACTATAATATGGAATCATGACTATTTATTTCAGTGAGGTTGTACCCATTCAAACCAGAAACATATAGTTGGTTAAATAAGGCATTTTATGGTTATGTTCTAATTCTAAAGTATTTAATACTTAGATTGATATAGATGCCAGATTCTGCATTGTACACTGATCCACTACACAAGCAAATTCTCAAACTATTTTACTATGTTTTTCTATAACCATTCTAATGTGTCATTATATCAGAAAAATGAGCTGAAGGGAAACAATTGAATATCTGGGATTCCAGGGGTATGCTATACTAGCAGAATATAAGGGGGAAATACTTATTTTCCCATGTAGTGGTAATGTTTTAAACCTTTAAAAAATCCAAATACAGCTAGAAGTTTTCCTTGATTGGGGGTGGCCATATTTTGCTGTTTTACATACTGTATTGGCAAAGAACTCCTGTTTATGAAGGCTTTTGTGGCCGGAATCACTAGGTTGCTGTGAGTTTTTCAGGCTGTATGGCCATATTCCAGAAGCATTCCCTCCTGACGTTCCCCCCACATTTATGGCAGGCATCCTCAGAATGTTCCACTCCACAGATATATAAACCTCACTTGGCTAGTTTCCAACAGACCTCAAAGCCTCTGAGGAAGCCTGCCATAGATGTGGCATTGAGAGTTTGTGACTTGCTCAATAGATTTACATGGCAAAGTGGGGATATTGAACCCTGGACTCCCAAAGTCATAATCGAAGACCCAAATCATTATACCGCAACACCTCTGAAAATGGTTCTCTCTCTCCATGACTTATGAATTGACAGACCGTAACTTATACTCCTGCATCTAGACAAGAATCTGTTTTTAAAAACAGGTTTTTAAATCTGAAGTTATAAAGTGTCGTCACTAATGTTGCTTTCTGATATATCACTAACATTTCTACAGTTTTCTACATAACCAATTTTTTAGAAAAACGAAAACCTTGTATTTTTCTTTTTTTTAAAAAAAAGCTACTCACTGTGTACTATGGTCTAAATATGTTACTACCCTATCTGCTTCTTCTTCCAAACGTTTGTTAACGTGGTGAAGATATTCTGGAATCTGTTAAAGGCAAAAAAATAGAAATTTAGAATAGAAATTCTTTAAAAGATCTGCTTTTTTGAGCCTGAACTATGAATAGTAAAACCACATGTGCCAAGTTCTCATGTGCCAAGTCACTGTTATTTTATGAAGGCACGGAGATAATAGGTTATTAATCACTCTGGTCATTAACGTATTATCTACATTAAATCTGACCCCAATTTTCAATCACAACAGAATGCAGGAAGGCTAACAACAATATAAGAAAAGGTAAAATGGTTACAATATAAATGTTGTGTTACTAGTCGTTCATGTACCAATGACAGGAACAAGCAGACTCAAAACATAGAAACAGCAAATTACATCAGAATACCACAGCACTTCTCCATTCCAATAAGGCTAAAGACACAGTCAACATTTTTTGTAATAAAGAATCAGAATTATCCACCCATCATTCAGGCCAAACAACCTCATCTTCAGGGCTGAATCCCACCCCTTACCAAATCCCTACAAGTTTGCAGCAAAAGTTGCTTATGCACAACACTGATTAGATGGCGGATGCAATGCCAACAAAAATTCTATCTTTTGTTTGGCTTTTATCTGTATTTCTTCAATATTTAGGTCCATTTCAACTTCAACCACATTCAAGAGAACTGATACATATCAAACTTTTCTTAATTGAAGGCTTAGTAATCCTGTTGTTGTAATCCTGAAGGCTTAGTAATCCTGATGTTGATCTGGAATGGGCTACTTCAGATTGGTATCGGGGCAATTACATAGCTGATGGCCAAGCTGGCTCTGGAACTACATGGCAGCTACACAGTGGTTGCATGGGCAAATGGCAAAGCATCTGGTTCACAATTGATCACTCAGCACCCTAACCTTGCCGCCCCCCTCCCCCCAATTAACCTTTGGTGATTCCCACCAGGCACCAAAATTGTCACTTTCCTTGAAACCTGGAAAGACGACATTATCCAGCACAGTAGGGAGATGGGGGAAGTGAGAAGGGAGGAACCTCCCCCCCCCCCCATCTCCTTGAATCACTGCATAGTGTCATTCCTCCAATCTGGTGAACACTGCTAAGCTAAGTTAGAGGGGCCAAGGCAGTGCCTGGGGAAAATGAGATGGCACCTAATCAACAGTGTTGTTTTCTAAATATGAAGAAGCACAGTTGATTAGATAGGACCAAAATTGCTGGATAATCTGGAGCTTTGGGAAAGCTCCAAATTATCAAGCAACTTCAGTTAGGACATGTCCAGGCTGTTTGAAGCCATCTTGGTCAGAGTTACTGCCAGATCAGGAACCCCTGGTAATGCAGTGCATTAAAACTCTTGTGCCAGCAAGACTGCTGACTGAAAGGTCAGCAGTTCTAATCTGGGGAGCAGGGTGAGCTCCCATCTGTCAGCTCCAGTTTCTCATACGGGGACATGAGAGAAGCCTTCCACAGGATGGTAAAACCTGGACAACATCTTCGCAGATTGCCAATTCTCTCACACCAGAAGCAACATGCAGTTTCTCAAGTTGCTCCTGACATGTAAAAATAGTTCTATGCTTTGTATAATGATCAATGAAGCTAATCCAGCTTTTCCCCAAGTTAAAAGGCATGTGAGAGAGGTTTTACTGGTAGACAGGGAGATGAAAAGTTGAAAAAGCTTAAACTGTACATGATGTGGAAACAAAATTAGTCTGGTTGTTTATATAACTTTTATACAACCTGATTTCCTTCTGATAGGATCACCCAAACATCCCGAAAAATCTTTTAAATATTCCCAGCATATATATAACAGTTATAGTTGTAATACAATAACTTGTCAGAAGACACTTCACATGTCTATAGATGTTTAAGTGAGTCTGACTCAAGGGATAGCAGCTTCACTTAGACTTTATGTAACAAAGAGAACAGGCTCCTTGAAATTACTTCTAAAAAATTCATACCTCTCTTTCTTGCATCAACCTTTGGCCTTCTGCAGTATACAATCGGTTTGTATCTTCTAAAAACCTTGGCTCAAATGAGTCTTTGTAAACCTATTTAATAAAGATACTGGTGTAGTTTATTAAATTAGTATCTAGTCATAGAAGCAACAGATATAAAGCATTTTATATAGATTTCTTCAATATGTTAGTTTATCATCTTTTGTTCATTCTCAAAATACCTATGTCTTAAGAAATAGTCCTAGTTAGTGCAAATGTCAGTTGAATAAGTTTACAATGACTGGGCTTGTTCCTAATGTACATACCCTTCAAGGACCCCCTTCCTCGCTTTTATAGAGTGTAGCCAAAAAGAGGAAACCAGAAGCAGACTCAAGTTAGTTTGTTTTCTCTAAATCATAGTTTAAACCTGCTATTAGCCCACATTTCAATAAAAAGGCCAATTAAGTGAACTAAAATGCATTATACTTACTTGTAAATCAGACAGCATATTTAATAGACTTCGTAACAAGCTTCTATCTACAGCTTCACCATTCCGTTCTCGTTCAATCAACAATAAAATTCCATCAATAGTTTTAGTTTGTACTAGTTTATCACTAATAATATGGGATCTAAAAAGTTCTAGTCCCATATCCCTGTAAAAACATAAAATATTTGTTAGTGTTCAACTTAGTAGTAAGGTACTTAGTCTGTAAACATCTTTATTATATTGATAAACATTAGATACATATCTTACATTATGCTTGTGCTCCATACATTTGTTAATAGTTCACTCAAGTACAACAACAAGAAGACTTTATTACAGTCACTGACCAGCACATTCACTCAAGTATAATTTTAACTTTAGCTGTCTGTTGTTTTGGGGATGTGTTGCTTTGGTAATTACATGTTTCTTAGACACTTTCATTAAAATTGTGCTTGGGACCAAAACACTGTGAAGTGTTTGCTACTGGGTAGTAGACAGTACTCTACAGGGGTTAAAGTGTACTCCTTACCACACAAGTTTCACTGTTTTCAAACCATCTTTATAGTGACTTGTTAGACTGATAAACATCTTAACCAGACATGTATTTTTTAAAAAAAAAACTTTGCTGCTTCAGTCCCCAATATTTGAAATAATGGGTAATACGAGAGAGAACGCTAATTAGGTAATAGTTAAGATACGGATACAAAAACAAAGAGGAGTATTTAGTAATTTATTTGATAAGTTATTTTCTTACCATTGTCATAGCATAAATGTTATGGGGATATGAATAGGATCCAATCTGGGGTCTGTTGCATCCCACTCTCCAAGAATATGGGATATCAAGAAATTTGCGGTGATGCTTCAAGGCTCCAGCCACATATCCCAGTGGAGGAAAGGACCTACATTTTGATACCTGCCCAGTAGTTTCAGGATGAGGTCATAAACTAAACAACAGATAACCAATGACTGAACCCTAGTACAAATCTGTGTAAGTTGTAGACACTGATGGTTGTACTTGGTTTTAATCTGTTGTCATTAATGCCCCTCTGAGTAACTTCCCAATTGGCAGCGTAGGTACAAACGAATTCAGGTACTGTACCTACCATATAGAAGGTAGCATTGAATTCTGAAGGACATAAGTACGATCCAAAAATAGAAAAATACTTCTTATCATGATCTGCAAACAAAAATTTAAAACATAAGTTCCCATTTTATTTGCTCTTGTTTACCTTACACATGGATAATGTACATTTCCTGATTTTCTATGCATTATCATAATTATTCTTCATTTAGAATGCCTCTCAAAATAATTTGTGCTTTATAATAAAACAAGTAGTAGCATGGTATCATAGCAATTGTCTCTGCTTTAGAAACCTTGTATTTTTAATGCACCTTAGATAATGTGCTTTATATTGTGCTTTCTAATTTCTGTCTGGAAGCTGCAGCTGGTGTACAATGTGAAATCTGGATGCTGTGAGTGTGCTGCACAGCTGGGTAAAAATAACATCACTGTAAAATCACCTGCCCTGACTGTATATTAATTACTGATTCAAGTTCAAGGCCTGTTCACCAGTATATGAGTCTTAAATTTGGGGCCAAGTTCCTGGTTCTACAAATCTCTAAAGTTACAAAGATCCCCAAAGACTGGTTGTATGGGGACATATGACAAATTGTCATCTGGCAGCAACCTGACAGCAGGCTCTTTCTATAGTTTTAAGGTAAATAACATTCATTTGAATGGTTCTGTGAAGAAACAACAATTCATGAATCACAGCAATAAAAACTATTTACAGTATATAAATAGAAAATGCATTAGAAGTTACAAGTAAATAAATTTTCTGAAAATAAACAACGTTGGACTACTAAGAATATAAATTCATAAATTGGTATGTATTTTTGGTGTTGAAAAAAGCTCTGAATTCTTGTTTACACGTGTAATAAAAAAAATATCAAGCCCTGCAAAATGAATAAATTCAATTGGGATGTTTTAATTCTCTTGAGTATTCTGTTGGCTACCTATAATTCAAACAGTAAGTACCACAGTCTACATCTACAATTACCAAACAATGATAAAGAATGACATCCTTTTCAGTTTGTTACTACTGACATTCTTGCTACTAAGCATCAGTAGAAGCAGGCTTTCCTTGCAGTGGTATCTATTCTGTGAAATGACGTCACCAAAACAGTTGTGGCATGGTTTAAGAAACCTACTAAGAAATGTATCTTCACCCAGGTTTTCCTAGACTAATGATGCTGTGCAGTTGTTGAATTTTTGTGCATTCTGTTTTACAGTAAATGTAACAGATGAGGACTTTTACATATGACTGCATTTTCTAAATTTTCTGCAATTTCTATGGTCTCTTGATCTGCTAATGTAAATTACTTGGGTTTTTTTAGATAGTGTAAGCACTCTATGCATTGCTTAATCAAATGCTTATACTATAGTTCAGGGCTGTCCAACTGCCGGCCCTGCAGGTGTTTTGGACTTCAACTCCCAGAAATCCTAACAGCTGGTAAACTGGCTAGGATTTCTGGGAGTTGAAGTCCAAAACACCTGCAGGGCCGGCAGTTGGACAGCCCTGCTATAGTTTATAAATATTTAACTACAGATATCAAAATCTTTTCTGCCATCTTTCTGCATTAGAGTGGATTTGTCAAATCATCTTCACATTTGTGGTCTATTATGGGAATCTGACAAAAGTTTGCTCTTGCTGCACCACAATGGCAAGACTTCTGTATAACACTGTCTCAGACTGCTCTTTCCCATTGAATTTTTATTTGCCACACACTCCATCATCTTCTGTTACCAGCAAGCAAATGAAGCTGAGAGGAAACACTGACTGCTACATTAGACATTTCCCCTTGGACTCTTCCATTTGCAGTATCTACTAGATACTACACTATTATACCTATTTTTACTTGTTTTGAAGTTTACTTCCGTATTGTTTTGTTTTAATTGTTCAATTGTGTTTTTAATCTTTGTTTTATGCCTCTGGCTCTTGTGAGCCGCCGCGAGCCCTCGGGAGTCGGCGGCATAGAAGCCTCAATAATAAATAAATAAATAAATAAATAAAGTATGTAGGTTGAGGATATCTAACAGAAGGACACAAAATTTATTCTAATCAAAAACAAAAATGACACACTGTGTCTTGATTTATTTGTTTTGGTCAGCAAAGGAAAGAAATTAAAATATTAATAGTATAATCACTGTCTTTTGCAGTTTAGGATGAATACTCAGATCCATCTTCTGTGAGCCAAGAAGAAAATATATATCCAATACAGTTTCCTTCTTCCTTCTTCTCTGCCCCAAATAGCACATTTTCCTCCAAGTTCTAGAGAAAACATGTGTTTTCCATGTACATATCCACCTTCTGTTCTGAGAAAGTAGGTATATAACAACAGAACCAAAGATTTCACAAAAATAATGAGTTCATACACCATACACGTCAGATCTGAACTCGGTACTTTTTGGCAATCTAAATAAAACAATACTGCTTGAGAAGGAAAAAAAACTTAAATTGAGTTGGGGTTTTTTAGTAGAAAAAAACAACTTTAATTCAAACTCTTAAGGTGACTTCACACATTTCCTATTATCAAATAGCTAGTTGTTAATGAGCTGCGATAATGTGCAACTGAGTTCTGAAGCCAACTTGCTGGAGTCTACACCGCTGTCATGTAATCTCTTATTTGTACAGTAAAGTAAGGTGACAACTCAAGAACTCTGTTTAGAAAACTGGCTGCAGTTATGGGAAATTGGACACAGATGACTTAAACCGAAGTAAATGAAAATTAAGTTACTGCTGTCCTTATGTGCCTTGAGATCGGCTTTGACTTATAACAGCCCTATCATATTCAGAAACTTACCATTGCTTTCCTCATTGGCTGAGAGAACATGATTTGCTTAAGATAAACCAGTGATTTTCTTTGCTGAACAGGGGTATGGGAACTAGTTTACAAGAGTCCTAGACCAACACTAGTTGCATTGGTCATTATTAAATATAACTATGAATCTAGCTCACAGTCAAAGTGAGAGTGTATTAACACTGAAAAATTATGGAGTTCAACGCCGCTTTAACTGCAATGGCTTAATGCTATGGAATCCCAAAGAGTTATAGTTTGGTGAGGCATCAACACTCCTGGGCAGAGGAAGCTAAAGATGTTATAAAACAACATTTCCCAGGATTCCAGAATATTGAAGCATTGCAAATAACGTGGTTCCAACTGTATTAATTCTACAGAGTAGATGCAGCCATGAGAAACTGAACTAAATGTAAGACAATAAGAAAATGAATTCAATGCACACTTGTGCAAAGCACAGAAAACCCAATCACTCCTCTATCAATAATGCTACAGGCTTTTCCTTAAGTATGTACTTAATTAGGCAAGGACTATAATAGACTGAATTAAGACATTAGTACAGCTTTCACTGTACCTCAAAGCTATAGAATAATATCAAAGAAATACAAAGGTCAAAGTTTATTAACCAGTATCATACAAAATGACAGCTAACATCAATTTCCATGTTTAATTTTTGTTGGCCTTTTTCCAAAAATCAGACATTGAACTGAACTGAACTGCCCAAACTGTCAAGCCAAGTTAATGGACATTGACTTTGGACTAATTGAGGAGAACCAAATCTTCAATATGACTGCACTTTGGATGAGTTTTTATGAAACACACAATGCGCATGACCTACCATTTGCCTGCAGTGATCTTGCCAGCATTTGTTTATTTTCTTTAAGGACAGAACACTATCAAGAGAATCTGTGCAGAGTATATTAAGAAAAACTATTTTGAAACAAGGTATCAGTAAACACGTTTGCTAAGTGAAACACTACAAAGATTTGAAAAAGAAGTTAGAATTGTAACTCAAATTCCGAACAGTAATTTCAAACTGATCTCTCTCAAACTAGGTGGAAGAATACCTATATTTGCATTTCAATATCTCCATAAAAAGAGCCCACAGTTAAATGAAAACTCGGAGCCTGATACAAACTTGTATAAGTGCTATTAAAAAAATAAAATATTTGTTTCTGAGCAAGAGAAACTACAGCATGTATAGATGAGCAAGAGAAACCACAGAACCCAAAACTGTTTCACATTTTCAGATTGACAGATTAGTCTGCACTTTGGAACACACAATATAATACCAACTAAGCCAATTCCTATTGAGCTTATGTGAAGATCCAACAATATGTAGAGAAAACTGTCTCACTTCAACAGTTTTGCAAAAAGAGGCAACATGCTGCAAACGATTATGCACACATCTAAATTTTATAAACAAGTGAATCATGTGTATTTGATATACCATAAATTCTGGATAATACTTCATGTATCTGATGCAGATGGATATAGACCAAAGAAGTTGATGCTATAATGAACTTGTTTGTCTTTGTGACACAAGGCTCTGACACTCTCTGTGTTTAGACATAAAAGGATATTCCCTAAATAGAAGTATTTGTGCTTTCACATGATCCTCACAAACTTGTCTTAACTGTCGATACAGTGTAGGTGATGCTTTGTAAGAACAGACATTTTCAACAGCCTGGAAAACATAAACATAACAGTAAGTTAAAGAAAATGAATGCAGTCTGAACAAATCATAATTCAAGAAATATAATTCTAATTTTCATGTTACAACCATAGATTTATAGTGCATTAATTTTCAAAGTTATACATTTTAACTGAAAGTTGAAGAGATAGCATCTCCTTTAATTTTAAGTGCTCACACTATTTTGCTACTGCGGTGAAGCTACGTTCAAATCAACCGGCTGGACAGGGTGGACCCTCTCTCAAAGATCCCACCGCTGCCGCCAATATGTGACCACTCCACTTCTTGACCGGCCTCAGACTGGACAATCTTTCTATGTCCACACTGCTGACCTCCAATCCAAGGAAACCTCGAAGTTACCTCAGCAACTTCACGTTTATTGGCAGGGTACTGTCTCACCCCTTCACCATTTAACTGACTGGAGTTTTAAAACTTCTCAGTGACCACTTGACCACGCTGCCACCATTTATCCGGCTGACCACTGACTTTGAGGGCCACCACCAATAAAAGAATCAGGAGAGGTGTTTTCCTTTTAAGATGCAAACAATTTATTTTGACACAAATGGGTACAATCTTGGTTGGTTTCAAACTTCCTTAGAGGCACAACTTTTTCTGTTACATAACACAATGGGGACCTATTATAGGGTTTCCACTAAACCTCTATAAACCCCTGCAACTTTAACTAGGGTCTCTATACCCTTTAACTGGACTGCTCACTAGCAGACCTTAAGACACACACTAACACTGGACCGTTCTCTTTCAGTCCTTAGGACACTCTCAACTAGAACATAACTCCTCCCCCTCTCATTTGGCAGTTGGCTTCCCGCTCTTTTCCAACTGTAGAATTCAAACCTGAACATTCTACTAGCCTCTAGCCCTGGTTGCCATGGCGACAGCTCTTCTAAGCTTCTGCCATGCCTCCCTTCTGTTTCACCCACAGAAACAAACCATAGAACATTCAAAACAACATACATTTTAACACATGTCACACAACATTTACACACAAATAATCAACATCATTACAGCTACATATGGCAAAATTAAAAGGAAAGTATGAAATGTGGAGAGAAGGAAGCCCAAGGAAAAAACACTAGGGAAAAGACAGAAAAACAGAACATGTAGCAAAGCAGTGCAATCGATGAAACATTCCCAAGGTAAAGCAAAGGACAAAAAGGTGTCTTGCTTCCTCCCTCTTTCATACAGGGAAATTGTTTGGATCATTACTTGATAATCAGTAAGGAAACAACAGCGTATCACCCCACCTGAGAACTGCAGGCTAATTTAGGGTGCATTTACACCACAGAATTAATGCAGTTTGGCGCCACTTTAATTTCTATGGCTCAGTGCTATGGAATCATGGAAGCTGTTGTTTTACAAGGTCTTTAGCCTTTTCTGCAAAAAACAGCTGGTATCTCAACAAACTACAATTCCCATATTTCTGGTCTCCAGAGTCATAGTCCAATGCTCAAACCACTATACCATGCAGGCTGCATAATCCATCTATATATCATTTTATTTCCTTCCTTTCTCCAAAAGAAGCTTGAAGATATTATCAGACCAAGATTTGAAGAAACACCAAAAAAACCAAACAAACACGTATGAATAAAACAGAATTCCAAAGCCTAAAAAGATTTTTAAAAATGAAAAAAATCAAATGGTCGTTAAACATGCTTAGTAGATTACAAATCTAGTGGTAGAAAGAAGAAACAAAATGGTAAAAGGTGTGCCTTTTCTCCGGAACGCAAAATTTTGTTTTATGACCTGTCTGTATATTGATAATATACAGTACTGAATTTTTTGGCATATAAGACTACTTTTTAACCCAGGAAAATCTTCTCAAAAGTCGGGGGTCGACTTACGTATACGCTGGGTGTCATCTTATAGGGTGGGTGTTGAAACTTCCGAGTTGGACTAGAGAATCTGCAGTCGCCGCATATGGTGGGGGGAGTTCAAAAACGGCTGCGGCCACATCCCCACCATATGCGGCGACAATATGAAAGCAGCAAGGGCGGCACTGTACAAGTATGGTAAAAAAAAATCCAGTCACCAGGATTCATAGAAAGAAGTGACTTAACCAATGAAAAGATTAGGGGGCATCTCACCGGGAAGGTGTAAGTGAGAGGTGGAGCAAGCTGCAGGCATCTGGGATGCCCGGGGTATGGAAAAAGGAGATAGAGCGGCGCTATGCCCAGAAAAACATGCCTTTCACCTGTCTGGCCCGCCCTTGTATCCTATTACCATACCCCCTTCTCTGCCTCTCAGATCTTGTTCATGAGGACTGCAGTGAAGTGGCGCAGGTGCGCATGTGTGAGATCTGAGAGGCAGAGAAGGAGGTACAGTAATAGGAAAATTACTATATTGAAATCAAATGTTTTTTTTAAAAAAAATTTTTGGTGTGGGTTGGAAGAGGGGTAGTCTTATATGGTGAATATATCCCAAACTCTATACTTTAACTGAAAACGTTGGGGGTCATCTTATACGACCAGTCGCCTTATACACCAGAAAATATGGTAGTTCATAAACATGTTCAATGGAACATCTTGGCACAGACCAAGGGAATCCAAAAGGTACATCACAGTATACACCATTTTGATATATGAAATGCAATGGGTAACTGCAGCACTAAATACATCTCTCTGTAAATTTCTCTGCAGATTGAAAATTGTGTACCAGGGGAAACGAGTTTGGTTAGCCTTAGGTAGAAATACTAGACACAGTCATTGGATCCCATAGTTTAAAATATTATCTCAACTGTTTGAGAATAAATTTTCAAAGTTTAATTTATTTTAAATGGAACATGGTATATACCCAAACCACTATAACAAAAATATTCATCTTGTTAATATATTTTCTTTAAAAATAGCTTTTAACTCTTACTTGGTAAAGCTCTTCAAGATTATATTTAATAGATGTGCTAGTCTGAATTGCTCTGACTGCTTCATGAAGTTTCTGCCAGGTTTCTCGAGTATAATTATCAGGCAAAGTGGGTCGCTCTGCAAAACACACACAGAACTACTTTAACACATACAACAGTTTTCCAATTCTATATTTTAAGAAATGACCATAATAATACAGTTGTTGTTTAGTTGTTTATACAATATTTTGATTTTCATAGAGGACTGTGAGCTTGTGGGAAAAGCAAAATAAGAATAGAGCTTTAATATTGGGAGTACCTGTATAGTTCTATATATACACTGTATATATATCTGATAAGTGATTTGATTGCATGTGTCTGAAAATATAAAATATAACTGAATGAGTTAAGAACATACGCAATTTAAACTTCATACAATAAAGTTAATATAAATCAGAAGCATTGTTCCATGCAATTACACTGCAAAAAAACCATCATCTGTCTTCCTAAAGCATCACTTCCAACTATGTGCTTGAAAGGCATATAAATTAATAAGTACCCTTTAATGTGCACATTCTGTATCAAACGTATTTTGTTCCAGTGTATTATAATCTCTTACAAAGGCTTATGTCCTACTCTTTTGCTTGAAATTAAGTCTACTAAATCCAGGGGGATGTAATCCCAAATAAACATGTACAGGATTAGTATACATGTGTAGAGCTGATATACATGTGTAGTTAGCACTTTATCCCATTTTTTGAACACGTATGTTATAATCATTATCTCATTAAAGAGATAACAGGTATAGCTTTCCATAATAAATCTGGGCCAGAATTTATCCCCAAAACACCAGGCTTAGGGAAAATGTTGTTTGATTTTGGAAGCTAAGAAGTGTCAGCCTTGATTAATACTTGGATAGGAGATAACCAATAATCACATTGATTAAAAAACCACTATGTAATTCATTGGGTTGATATTAATTGACAGGTGACTTGAAGGCATCTGCACACACAACCAGCACTTCATCCTACTTTATAATTCTGAGACATTTTTCCCATTTAAAAGATGTTTAAGATGTTTTGTGTGCCTGTCTCTTTCACTCACAGCCACATCAATATAAGGAGTTGGACAAGGTTATTTATTACCATACATCACCAAGACTATATCAAGTTCTCTCTCTCTCTTTTTAAAGGGCCTGACAATTGGGAATCTGTCCCTATTTTTTAAATAAATAATCACATATAGAAAGGGGATTATTGGTTTGAAATCTAATTATCTGAAATTAGCCATACAGAACAAGGCATAAAAACAAAGAATGCAACCCTGTACAAGTTGGTGAGCAGATCCAATTGGATATATTGGGACTTAATTATTCAGAACCACGCAAATGTTTGGACTGAAAATGTAACAGTGGTTTCTGTATATTGGTTTCTCAAACTGTACTCCCCCAGATGTTTTGGACTTCAGCTCTCACAATCAGGCCCGGATCAGGCCCTTTTGCCGCTCCAGGCCAAAGGGTCTGCCTCCGCCCCTCCCCACCCCCGGCTCCGCCCCTCCCTGCCCCGGCTCTGCCCCTCCTCGCCGGATTGAAGGAAGGAGGGCGGGGCGAGGAGAAAGAGGCGCCCTCCCGCTGCGCGTCCTGCGCGCTGCCCACCCCTTTTCGGCGGGGCTGGCGCGACACAAGGATGGAGGGGCGGCAGCGGGACTCCTCCTCTCTGGCGTGGCGTCACCAGGCAGGGAGGAGGCGAAGCCGCGCCGCTGCCCCTCCTCCCTTGCGTGGCGACGCAAGGGAGGAGCAGCGGTGGCACGGTTTCTCTCCGCCTCCCTGGCTTGGCGTCGCCAGGCAGGGGAGGAGGCGGGGAGAAGTCGCGCAGCCGGCCCTCCTCCCTTGCGCCGCCACGCACGCAAGGGCGAGGGGAGCGGCGTGGCCGCCTCCTCCCTCCCTGCCTGGCGACGCCATGCCACGGAGGAGGCAGAGAGGAGTCCCGCCACCGCCCCTCCTCTCTTGTGTCGCGCCAGCCCTGCCAAAAAGGGGTGGGCAGCGCGCAGGACGCGCGGCGGGAGGGCGCCTCTTTCTCCTCCTCGCCCCGCCCTCCTTCCTTCAATCCGGCCGGGGGCTGGGGAGGGGCGGAGTAAGGAGCGGAGCCGATCCTCCCTCCCTCCCTCCTAAAGCAGAGCTGAGGGGAGCAGAGCAAAGGGAGGGGGCGGCCGCGCATGCGCCCTTTTTTGGTGAATTTTTTGGGGGATTTTTTTTATTTGGGGGTGCGGTTCCGCTGCCCCCCCAAACATGCCACCCGAGGCCTTGGGTGGCCTTATGGGTAATCCGGGCCTGCTCACAATTCCTCACAGCTGGTAAACTGACTAGGATTTCTGGGAGGTGAAGTCCAAAACATCTGGAGGGGCAGAGTTTGAGAAACATTGTTGTAGATGATCTAATCAAAACTTAATTATATATCCCTTAACTTGTTTCCAATATGACAAGACACCAAAGGGGGAGGGGACAGGGAGGCATTTCCCCCCTAAAATTAAAAAAATAATGTTTTATTAAAATTTTGCAAAGCCATAATTCAGAGAAGTGAAATATCTTGTTTGGATTTTTATCTAGAAAGATTAGGCCAGGGCTGAGGTGAGAGATGTTAAAACATGTACACTTTAAGTTTACATGGATAATTTCCTCCTGGGAATATTTTAAATACTCCTACATCAGATGGTGCCCATGGTTTCTAATCTGTTAATGACTAAAAGTATGAAACCACTGGGTTCCATTTAGAGTGAATGAACTGATATATAATACAAAGATATGACCTTACACATTGTGACTGTAACAGCTGTTGGCACATGGTAGATATAGTACTCAAAGGCAATTTACCAAGACATGAGTAACAGGGGAACTAAAGATAGAACCCCAATCTGCCAGAACAGCAATGAAAACTAATATAATTTCAAAAGGTAGTGAGAGTGCACCATTTGAGGCCTTGCTCCATGTTTCAACACCGGGGGGTTAAAAATGCCATTGAAAACCACTTAAAGGCTGAGATTCAAAGGTACAGGGCCATTTGTGTAGCAACAACCCACTTGAGGAAATCTTATTGCAAGTTGCTTAGATAAATTCCTGTTTTAATGTGCAGTACTTTTCAAAACTGCTGAAGGCAGTACTTCTCTGCCAGGTTTTCATGTTACTCTCTGGTTTTATTTGAGTTCTCTGTTTTTATGTAATCGGGTTTTCTTGTATATTTAAGGCTGCTGGGTTTGTTTCGTAGTCCGATGCAGTTGTATCCTATTATTCTTAACTGTACATCGCCTCAAGTGCTCAATGACTGGATAGGCATCCAAAATATATACTAAATAAATAACTAAAGTGAGGAAAGGGCAGCAAATGTCAAATGTCAACAAACAGAGAGGCCTGTGCTCACTGTCAGGTGCTGATCTGACCTAGGCACACTGCCAAGCACCTTCTCTTTCATTCCTGTATGTTAGGCCAGGGGAAGTTGCTAAGAATCCTTGATCGACCTCACAAAGAACACACCCTCATGACACTGTGTGTCTGTACTACTCCTTGCAGTGAGGCATATTTGAAAGTCAGGATTCAGCGATGCACACAAATGTAGGTGACAGATCAACAGGGTAAAAATAATGTGCACATCTAAGTGGTGACTCAAGTAAGTCAACAAGACTGCCTTCTGCAAAAGAGGCAAACCTCCTGATAGGCATGCTTTCACAAACCCGTTTCAGCATTTACATCTTCAATCCACATATAAAACCAACTCTCCAGAATGTAGTGTATTTCTATCCAATGTAGTTGAAAGTGTTCATTTTGGTTTTTGTCATGGAACAGAATGATGAATATCATTACTCAAATGTCACCATTGCAAATTGTTAAGGCTGTCTATGGTGACATTAGTAGAATATCACCAAGTTGTGACAAATTGTTTTATCATTTATTGAGTTGTTTTTTATTTGTTTATATAATATTCTTGGCATTGAATGTTTGCCGCCCTGAGTCCCTTTGGGGAGATAGGGCGAGCTATAAAAAAGTTTCATTCATTCATTCATAGAATTGCAATGTCATCCATAAGAATGTCATTAGAAGGAAAGGACAAGGATTTACTATTTCTCTTCTATTACTATTAATAGCATTTCATCTCAATCAATGAAGTGTTATTAAGGCTGCTGGAACACAGAGATAAATGCATACTAGAATTAGTGTCACTGTAAGAATACAATTGGAGGCTCTGGAGAATGATATTTCTCAACCAATGAAATGTGAATAAGACTTGACACACTACAAGAGCACCTTGTTGGTGGCAACTTCATAATTAACAGCTTTATTTTGGTGGATGCATCCTGAGCTTGAACTGCCTATCTCAAAATATACTGTAGCTTGAGCATAGACTTTATCTGAATAGCCAAAATGTTCCAGAATTGTTCATATTGTGGCTAAAATAGAGACATATTTTGCTTTGTGAGGGTTCAATGTACACAACATTATTTATGTATAAATTAGTTTAAGGTATGAGATAGATATGAAACAAACAAATATTATGTTTAGTCTTGAATCCCATCCCTAAACTATATCATTATATATGTTTATGTAAATACAGAATCAAGGGAACAGGGACTCGAAAAGATCTCATTGTAGGCGTCTACTACAGACCTCCAAGCCGGATGAAGAACTTGATGAAGTCTTCTGCTAACAGTTGACCAAACAGGCACAAAGAAGAGATATAGTAGTCATGGGTGATTTCAACTATCTCGATATTTGCTGGAAAACAAACTCGCCCAAGAGTACAAAGTCCAACAAATTCCTTGCTTGCCTTGCAGACAATTTCATGGTCCAGAAGGTAGAAGAGGCAACAAGGGGGTCAGCTACTCTCAATCTCATCCTAACAAATTCTGAGGACCTGATCAATGCGGTTGAAGTGGTCGGATCCTTAGGGACAAGTGACCATGTGCTCCTGCAATTTGAGGTACAAAGGAAAGCCGAAACTAAGACAAGTAAAACCCGCATGTTGGACGATAGGAGAGCTGACTTCCGAAAAATGAAGGAAATACTGAGCAGTATTCCTTGGTCACAGATACTAAAAGACAAGGGAGTTACAAGAAATGAGATTCCATCGGAACATTAGGAAGAACTTCCTGACTGTGACAGCTGTTCAGCAGTGGAACTCTCTGCCCCGGAGTGTGGTGGAGGCTCCTTCTTTGCAGCCACTTTCACAGGCCAGGGCAGATATGTGGCAGCCACTTTCACAGGCCAGGGCAGATATGTGGCAGCCACTTTCACAGGCCAGGGCAGATATGTGGCAGCCACTTTTCAGGCCAGGATATATGGCAGCCACATTCACAGGCCAGGGCAGATATGTGGCAGCCATATAATGTGGCAGCCACCACAGGCCAGGGCAGATATGTGGCAGCCACTTTCACAGGCCAGGGCAGATATGTGGCAGCCACTTTCACAGGCCAGGGCAGATATGTGGCAGCCACTTTCACAGGCCAGTCACAGGCCAGGGCAGATATGTAGCAGCCACTTTCACAGGCCAGGGCAGATATGTGGCAGCCACTTTCACAGGCCAGGGCAGATATGTGGCAGCCACTTTCACAGGCCAGGGCAGATATGTGGCAGCCACTTTCACAGGCCAGGGCAGATATGTGGCAGCCACTTTCACAGGCCAGGGCAGATATGTGGCAGCCACTTTCACAGGCCAGGGCAGATATGTGGCAGCCACTTTCACAGGCCAGGGCAGATATGTGCAGCAGGCCAGGGCCATGTGGCTTTCACAGGCCAGGGCAGATATGTGGCAGCCACTTTCACAGGCCAGGGCAGATATGTGGCAGCCACTTTCACAGGCCAGGGCAGATATGTGGCAGCCACTTTCACAGGCCAGGGCGGATATGTGGCAGCCACTTTCACAGGCCAGGGCAGATATGTGGCAGCCACTTTCACAGGCCCCAGGCCAGGGCAGATATGTGGCAGCCACTTTCACAGGCCAGGGCAGATATGTGGCAGCCACTTTCACAGGCCAGGGCAGATATGTGGCAGCCACTTTCACAGGCCAGGGCAGATATGTGGCAGCCACTTTCACAGGCCAGGGCAGATATGTGGCAGCCACTTTCACAGGCCAGGGCAGATATGTGGCAGCCACTTTCACAGGCCAGGGCGGATATGTGGCAGCCACTTTCACAGGCCAGGGCGGATATGTGGCAGCCACTTTCACAGGCCAGGGCAGATATGTGGCAGCCACTTTCACAGGCCAGGGCAGATATGTGGCAGCCACTTTCACAGGCCAGGGCAGATATGTGGCAGCCACTTTCACAGGCCAGGGCAGATATGTGGCAGCCACTTTCACAGGCCAGGGCAGATATGTGGCAGCCACTTTCACAGGCCAGGGCAGATATGTGGCAGCCACCCACACAGATAACCCAGAATATAAAAGCAGAACACCCAACAATATCTGCCTTGAAGTGAGGGTCCTTCCACACAGCCCTATATCTCAGAATATCAAGGCAGGAAATTGAATATTATCTGAGTGTGGACGCAGATAACCCAGTTCAAAGCAGATATTGTGGGTTATTCTGCCTTAATATTCTGGGATATAGGGCTGTGTGGAAGGGCCCTAGGTTAGCTAAGTTCATACTGCCATATATTCCAGTACAAAGCAGATAATGTGGGATTTTATACAGCTGTGTGGAAGGGCCTCAGATAACCCAGTTCAAAGTGGGTATTGTGGATTATCTGCCTTGATATTCTTGTTTCTATGGCTGAGTGGAAGGTCCTTTACTAACAGCCTGCTACAAATATTTGATTTACAAATGACTTATAATTAAGAACCGGGGGGATGACAACAGGAAGTGGCAGAAATCTACTCCTTGGAAGGGAAATTCACTCCTGAAAAGGTGTCTTCACTGAAGCTTTCACACTAATGTTCATTTCCATAACAAGAAAGTGAGGAAATCTTCTGGACAGAGACAGCAAAAAAGACACCACAGGGTTGTTAACCCTTCCCTATGCTATCCAAAGAGCATGCGTTTACACAAGATAGGTTATGTAGGTTTGTTCTTCAGTTGAATTTGTATGTAATTTGGAACAGGTATATTTTTAAGCGTAACTCCAGACACACACACACACACACACACACAGTGTTCCCTTGCTACTTCGCGGTTCGCTTATTGCAGACTCGCTGTTTTGCGGATTTCAAAAAATATAAATTTAAAATATATATCATGGTACTTTCGCTGTTTTGTGGGGTTTTGCCGCAGCCGTTCTCCAAGGCGCTTTCCCTCCTCAGTCCTCCCTCCCTCCAGCCTTGAAGGGCCTTTCTTTCCTTTCCTTCACTTTATTTTAAGTTTATAGAGACTTAAAATGGTGTATAACTACTAACAAAATGTATAAATATTAAAATAAATATAGCGTCCCTACACTGCGGTTTTTCACTTATTGCGGGAGGTCCTGGAACGTAACCCCCGCAATAAGTGAGGGAACTCTGTGTGTGTGTGTGAGAGAGAGAGAGAGAGCTTTTGATAGTATTTGGAAGGGTTAACACCCTTTTAGTGCTTGTTTTGCTGTCTGTTCCCCTGTTCAAAAGATTTCACCTCATTTTCTGTCCCTGTGAGAATTGGATTTTGAAAATGTTGGCTTGTTGTGGAAACAAGGATTGGAGATGAAGCTTCAGTTGAGACACATTTTCCCCATGATAATGGCTCTTTCAGGAGTGAATTTACCTTCCCAGGGGTAGATTTCTCTCACTTTCTTAACCAGTAGTTTGTAAATCAGATATTTGTAGCTGAATGTCAATCAGACTGTCTGTAATATATCCCATACTATACTATAAACTGTCTTGACTTGATATTAATATTGAAATACTTGAGCCAAAATTACCTGTTCCGACATTCATACAAATTAGGTTATCTGAATCCACAGTACCACATATTCCAGTTCAAAGCAGATATTGTGGGATTTTCTGCCTTGATATTCTGGGATATAGGGCTGTGTGAAAGGGCCCTAAGTCCATGCTGCCACGTTGAAAACTGGAATGTGAGATTTTTTTTCCAGCTGAGTGGAAGGGGCTTCGGTTAATTGGGATTGGTAGATGCCAGGTCAGTGTAATTTCCCATTGCCTGAGAATTACTACATATTCTGAGGGCCCTTCCACACAGTCCTATATCCCAGAATGTCAAGGCAGAAAATCCCACAATATCTGTTTTGAACTGTGTTATCTGAGTCCAAACTCAGGGCCCTTCCGCACAGCCCTGTATCCCAGAATCTCAAGGCAGAAAATCCCACAATATCTGCTTTGAACTGGGTTATCTGAGTCCACACACAGATAATGTGGGATTTTCTGCCTTGACATTCTGGAATATAGGGCTGTGTGGAAGGGCCCTGAGTCTACACTGCCATATATTCCAGTTCAAAACAGATATTGTGGGATTTTCTACCTTGTTGTTGTTGTTGTTGTTGTTGCTGCATTGCTTATGATTTCTAAATTATTGAAGTTATGTTGTG
Organism: Anolis apletophallus; assembly: GCA_030556195.1. NCBI lineage: Eukaryota > Metazoa > Chordata > Lepidosauria > Squamata > Anolidae > Anolis > Anolis apletophallus. The sequence goes on from JARBWK010000004.1 coordinate 87,050,468, forward strand.
TGGCTGGGAATGTGGCGGCACTGGGAATGTGGCGCAGCTGGCTAAGTGTCAACTGCATAAGATCTCTCTGACCAGTAGGTCATGAGTTCGAGGCCTGCCCAGGTCGAGGTGGGTGCTCGACCTTTAAGTGTAGCCTGCTGCCGACCTTTGCAGCCTGAAAGTCAGTTGCATCTGTCAAGTAGGAGATAAAGGTACCACATTAAGTGGGGAGGCAAATTTTGACTGAATTATGAGGTCATAAAAAGAACTCCAGGAATGCGGAAGGAACAATGAGGGACGTTGGAAAACGCTGAGAGATGAGGAGTGCATCAGCTCCCCCTGGTGGCCAGATTTGCCTCTGTTCATTTATATGTTTGTTTATATGTGTGTAATATGTCATAGTGTATGTACTATACTGTGATAAACGGCTGGGATTGTCTGCTTGTATGTGTACCTGTAATCTGCCCTGAGTCCCCTTCCAGGCCCGGATTACCCATGGCCTAGGGCAGCATTATTGGGGGGGCAGCGGATCGGGACCCCCCCCCCAAATTTTTGAAATTCCAAAAGAAATTCCAAAAGAAATTCCAAAAAATTTCAAAAAAAAGTGTGCATGCCACGGCCACTGCCCCCTTTGCTCTGCTCCCCATGGCTCCGCCCTCCGTCCTAAAGCGTCATGCCGGAGCCATGGGGAGGCTCCCCTTGGCTTTTCCCTCCCCCCTAAAGCGTCACGCTGCCCTCAGAAGTGGCGATTTCGCCTGCTTCTGAGGCCGCCCGGCGCGTGATGCTTTAGGAGGGAGGGCGGAGCCATGGGAGCTCCTTAACTTTTTCCCTCCCTTCTAAAGCGTCACGCCGCCCTCAAAGGCGGCGATTTCGCCCGCTTCTGAGGCCGCCTGGCATGTTGCTTTAGGTGGGAGGGAGGAGCTAAGGGGAGGCCACACATTTGTGGCCACTGCGGTGCATGCGCGGCATCGGCTCCGGGGGTGGGGCTTTCCTTCCTCCTCCTCCTCGCGCTGGCAAGGAGGAAGAGGCGGGGGCGGGGGCTGGGAGGGGTGGAGCTGGGGGCGGAGGCAGACCCTTTAGCCTAGGGCGCCAAAAGGGCCTGATCCGGGCCTGTCCCCTTTGGGGTGAGAAGGGCGGAATATAAATAAAGTAAATAAATCAATAAATAAATGTCACCTCTTTTATTAAGTTAGGTATTTATTTGTTGGCATTGAATAGCTGCCTTTGATGATGTCAGCCCAGGCCTGACCTTGCGGTCTATTCTAAAACAGGAGGCCTGGGCAAACTGGGGTCCTTCAGAACTTCAACTCCCACAATTCCTGGCTGCAGGTAGGCCGTTAGGAATTGTGGGGGCTGAAGTCCAAAACACCTGGAGGGAGGGCCCAAGTTTGCCAAAAGTTGACATACTTGATGTATGGGCGTAAGAGGAGTCTGTTTAGCCTTCCTCTATATTATAACACGCCTGAGCAAAGTTGGGCCTTTCAGGTGTTTTGGACTTCAAATCCCACAATTCCTCACAGCCTCAGGCCCCTGGCCTTTCAGGTGTTTTGGACTTCAACTCCCACAATTCCTCACAGCCTCAGGCCCCTGGCCTTTCAGGTGTTTTGGACTTCAACTCCCACAATTCCTCACAACCTCAGGCCCCTGGCCTTTCAGGTGTTTTGGACTTCAACTCCCACAATTCCTCACAGCCTCAGGCCCCTGGCCTTTCAGGTGTTTTGGACTTCAACTCCCACAATTCCTCACAGCCTCAGGCCCCTGGCCTTTAAGGTGTTTTGGACTTCAACTCCCACAATTCCTCACAGCCCCAGGCCCCTGGCCTTTCAGGTGTTTTGGACTTCAACTCCCACAATTCCTCACAGCCTCAGGCCCCTGGCCTTTCAGGTGTTTTGGACTTCAACTCCCACAATTCCTCACAGCCTCAGGCCCCTGGCCTTTCAGGTGTTTTGGACTTCCACTCCCACAATTCCTCACAGCCTCAGGCCGTTGGCCTTTCAGGTGTTTTGGACTTCAACTCCCACAATTCCTCACAGCCCCAGGCCCCTGGCCTTTCAGGTGTTTTGGACTTCAACTCCCACAATTCCTCACAGCCTCAGGCCCCTGGCCTTTCAGGTGTTTTGGACTTCAACTCCCACAATTCCTCACAACCACAGGCCCCTGGCCTTTCAGGTGTTTTGTTGGACTTCAACTCAACTCCCACAATTCCTCACAGCCCCAGGCCCCTGGCCTTTCAGGTGTTTTGGACTTCACAGCCTCAGGCCCCTGGCCTTTTCTGGACCCACAATTCCTCACAGCCCCAGGCCCCTGGCCTTTCAGGTGTTTTGGACTTCAACTCCCACAATTCCTCACAGCCTCAGGCCCCTGGCCTTTCAGGTGTTTTGGACTTCAACTCCCACAATTCCTCACAGCCTCAGGCCCCTGGCCTTTCAGGTGTTTTGGACTTCAACTCCCACAATTCCTCACAGCCTCAGGCCCCTGGCCTTTCAGGTGTTTTGGACTTCCACTCCCACAATTCCTCACAGCCTCAGGCCCCTGGCCTTTCAGGTGTTTTGGACTTCAACTCCCACAATTCCTCACAGCCTCAGGCCCTTGGCCTTTCAGGTGTTTTGGACTTCAACTCCCACAATTCACAGCCTCAGGCCCCTGGCCTTTCAGGTGTTTTGGACTTCCACTCCCACAATTCCTCACAGCCTCAGGCCCCTGGCCTTTCAGGTGTTTTGGACTTCAACTCCCACAATTCCTCACAGCCTCAGGCCCCTGGCCTTTCAGGTGTTTTGGACTTCCACTCCCACAATTCCTCACAGCCTCAGGCCCCTGGCCTTTCAGGTGTTTTGGACTTCAACTCCCACAATTCCTCACAGCCTCAGGCCCAGGTGTTTTGGCCTTTCAGGTGACTTTTGGACTTCACACTCAGGCCCCTGGCCACAATTCCTCACAGCCTCAGGCCCTGGCCTTTCAGGTGTTTTGGACTTCAACTCACAGCCTCAGGCCCTGGCCTTTCAGGTGTTTTGGACTTCCACTCCCACAATTCCTCACAGCCTCAGGCCCTTGGCCTTTCAGGTGTTTTGGACTTCCACTCCCACAATTCCTCACAGCCTCAGGCCCCTGGCCTTTCAGGTGTTTTGGACTTCCACTCCCACAATTCCTCACAGCCTCAGGCCTTTCAGGTGTTTTGGACTTCAACTCCCACAATTCCTCACAGCCTCAGGCCCCTGGCCTTTCAGGTGTTTTGGACTTCCACTCCCACAATTCCTCACAGCCTCAGGCCCCTGGCCTTTCAGGTGTTTTGGACTTCCAACTCCCACAATTCCTCACAGCCTCAGGCCCCTGGCCTTTCAGGTGTTTTGGACTTCCAACTCCCACAATTCCTCACAGCCTCAGGCCCCTGGCCTTTCAGGTGTTTTGGACTTCCACTCCCACAATTCCTCACAGCCTCAGGCCCCTGGCCTTTCAGGTGTTTTGGACTTCAACTCCCACAATTCCTCACAGCCTCAGGCCCCTGTCCTTTCAGGTGTTTTGGACTTCCACACCTCTCACTCCCACAATTCCTCACAGCCTCAGGCCCCTTCATTTCAGGTGTTTTGGACTTCCACTCCCACAATTCCTCACAGCCTCAGGCCCCTTCCTTTCAGGTGTTTTGGGACTCCCAACTCACAGCCCAGGCCAATTCCTCACAGCTTCCAGGCCTTCCTGGGAGGTGGAAGTCCAAAACACCTGAAAGGCCCGCCTTTGCCCAGGCCTGCTCTCTAACCTGGAGACTTTCGGGACACCTTGTATGCCAAAGTCCTGAGTCCCCACAGCTTTGGGAGGCCTTGCCCTTCCTCCTGAGGGCTGGAGGGCGGCGCAGGGCGGCTGGCTGGCTGGCTGGCTGGGGCCCACACCCACCTCGGAAGTTTTTGATGACCAGCTTCTTGGAGGCGGAGGAGGCGCTGCGGCCCCCGGCCAGGGAGGCGGGCTTGGTGAGCCCGTTGGTGTGCCCCACCAAGGCCGACAAGTGCCGCTGGTGCTGCTGCTTCTTCTGGGGCTCGCCGGCCATCTTCGGGGCTCAGTGGCCCAGGTGCCCTCCTCCCTCCCGCCCGGCCCTGCGCCTCTGGGAAGCCACCAGGCGCATCTCCTCGGGGCCGGAGAAGGAAGGAAAGCGGGCAGGCCTTCGCGGGGGAGGGAGGGAGAGAGCGGGAGGGAGGGCGTCCTTCGCGGCGCCTCACAAAATGGCTCCTCCTCCTCCCCCTCTGCTGAAAGGAGGGATCAGGGCGGGCAGGCGGGCGCCTCCCCCCCCCTACACGGTGGGACTGACGCGGCTTGGCACCGCTTGGGCTCTACTGAATCCTGGGAGCCGTCGTCGAGTGCTGTCTACAGTCTTCGGCCAAATAAGTGCTTTGGCCCCTTCCACACAGCTGACTAAAACCTGGAATATATGGCAGTGTCAGGAGGGAGGGGGCCGATCTGATGTCACTAGGGAGGGCGTTCCAAAGCCCAGGAGCCACCACTGAAAAGGCCCTGTCTCTCTTCCCCGCCAGTCGCGCCTGCGAAGAAGGCGGGACCGAGAGCAGGGCCTCTCCGGATTAAAGCAGAATTGGTGCTTTTAGCAGAAGTACAGTCAGGAGAGAGTGATGCACAAGCACAGACCTTAGTATAGCGAGATAGCTTGCCAAAAATCATGCTAAATGCCATTCCGAGAATAATGCACTCTGATTGGTAGGTCAGGCACAAGCTGTGATTTGTTAGGGTACATCATGTGCCTTGCCTTGATAACACTGGCCGTGATTGGCCTAGCTAGCACCCAGCGTGTATTTGTTTACATTGTTGCTGATTGGTAGAAACCGCGCATGGGCAAATGAAACCGTTCCTCCTTGCTGGCATAGAGGGACGGCTTAGAAATGTTGCGAATCCAGTACATGGTGCCCATCCGGCAGATAACATACTGTGGGAATGAAGAATTACTACTGCGTAGTGCTGTTTAACAAATAAGAATGCTAATAGAGTATGATGCCAAATAAAGTGATGTATAATTGGATAATAGAAATGTTTAATGCTGTGAACCAATGAAAATGATGAAGGAAGGAGGAGACGTGACCTGCCGCCATAGTGTGTATATAAGGGAAAGTTAGAGATTGATCGGGGTTCTTGCCCTGAGGCAGCTAGTTCTGTGGGCAGGTCCTGTCAGCTGACGTTGTGCAAATAAACTTTGGCTTCATTGTACCTGCAGTACGATTGTTGCGTTTTCTCTCGTTCCTGTGCTTGCACGGCTGCGCAACCTGTAAGTAAAAAGTTAACACTTGGGAGTTTTGGGACTCCAGATTTGCGGCTACAGGATGATCTTAAACATCTCAAGGGTTCTTAGGGAGAGATGTGTTCAGACAGGTAAGTTGGACCAGAACCGTTTAGGGCTTTAAAGGTCAAAACCAGCACTTTGAATTGTGCCCGGTAGCAAACTGGCAGCCAGTGGAGCTGGCACAACAGAGCTAGGGTTGCCATTTTTTGATATAAGAAATAAGGGACATTTACGGGATTTTTCACAAAAATAAGGGACACTTCATTAAAAACTTGAAACTCAAACATTAGGTAGAAATAGTTTTATGAACAATAAGATGATGATTGAAACTCACAAAAGAAACTGACTTACACCCTCTTAACAGTACATGGTATGTTTCTGCATGCTTTGTCATGCAGAAAAAATATCATTAGAACTACCTAATTTTCTCCATCTGTATTTAGTACTCGACTTTGCTGACTTTAAAAGTGCACTGTCTAAACATTAAAATAAAATAAATTTTATAAGACAGAACATCTTCATGATTATTATGTCAATAGTTAATGGTATGGTATAGTATGGGATACACAGCATTGTATAGTATTGGGATGCACAGCTAGGCCTATTTTAAGTGTAACTCTCAAGCAACCAGAAACTATCTTTATCCAACATGATCCAACATTCCCCTTGGGTAACGGTTAATTAGTCTACTGTACTTTGAAAAAGTCCTGTATCGCCTCTTCCTTCCAACGGGGACGCAGGCTGCCCTGCGAGTTGGAATCCCCGGGCAGGCATTGCCGTGGAAACCACAGCGCGCAGCTTCCTCTGGTCAACCCTGCCCAGTCCTGTCCTGCTAGTCAAAAATAAGGGACAGGGCCTGAAAATAAGGGACACAAATTTTAGGGCCAAAGTAAGGGACGTCCCTTAGAATAAGGGACATATGGGAACCCTAAACAGAGGGGTAATGTGCTCCCTGAGTGCCACTCCTGTTATCACCCTGGCTGCTGTCCGTTGGACCATTTGAAGCTTCCGGACAGTCTTCAGAGGCAGTCCTACGTAGAGAGCATTGCAGTAATCTATACGGGATGTAACCAGAGCGTGGACTACCATGATATATTGTTACACTTCAGAGCGTGATATATTGTTACACTTCAGGATCTCGTCTCATTCCTTCATGATTGCCCTTTCCAGGGGCTAGTTTTCTTCGGATTTCTTGACTCCATAGTAATAATACTTTATTTATACCCTGCCCTGTCTCTCCGAGGGGACTCAGGGCTGTTTCCAACAAAAGTAACAAAATGGCAAACATTCAATGCCAAAAACATACAATGATAAATCAAAAGAGTGGGTAAAACAATCTCAAAATAAACTTATAAAAATCAATAAAAATAATTCGTAATTTAACTTAAATAAACATAATATAACCGGAGAAGGAAGGAAATTTACACAGGCTGAAGTAGGTGTCCAATATCTAGGCAAGGTTGGAAGAGACCTCATAGGCCATACAGTCCAACCCCCAAGTCTTTGTGCATTTTCTTAAACATCTCGATGGTTCATAGGGAGAGATATGTTCAAACAGGTAAGTTGGGCCAGAACCGTTTAGAGCTTTAAAGGCTAAAGCCAGCACTTTGAATTGTGCCTGGTAGCAAACTGGCAGCCAGTTGAGTTGGCACAACAGGGGAGTTGTACGCTCCCTGAGTGCCGCTCCTGTTATCAATCTGGCTGCTGTCCGTTGGACTAGTTGCAGCTTCCGAACAGTCTTCGAAGGCAACCCCACATAGAGAGCGTTGCAGTAATCTATACGGGATGTAACCAGAGCGTGGACCACCGTGGCCAAGTCAGACTTCCCAAGGTATGGGTGCAGCTGGCACACAAGTTTTAACTGTGCGAATGCGCCCCTGTCACCACCAAAACCTGGGGTTCCAGGCTCAGCGATGAGTCCAGGATCACACCCAAACCTGCGTCTTCAGGGGGAGTGTAACCCCGTCAAGCACAGGCTGTAACCCTATGCCCTGTTCGGCCTTTCGACTGACCAGGAGTCTAGTCTAGATCCTCTGTCTAGTCTGGATCCAATTTCAATTTGTTAGCCCTCATCCAGTCTGACTGTCCAAGCACCAGTTCAGGACTTGAACAGCCTCCTTAGTAGCAGGTGGGAAGGAGTGACAGAGTTGGACATCATCTGCGTACAGGTGACACCGCACTCAAAAACTCCAGATGACCTCCCCCAGCAGCTTCATGTATGGACTCAAATAATCCAGTTCAAAGCAGATACTGTATTGTGGGATTTTCTGCCTTGATATTCTAGGATATACGGCTTCGTGGAAGGGTCCCCAGAATATCAAAGCAGAAAACCCCACATTATCTGCCATATCTGGAGTTCGTGGCCAGTCCCTTAGTTGGTTTGACTCATTCCTCCGAGGTCGGGGTCAGCATGTGGAGTTTATGGCTGGTGTTTCCAAAAGATCCCCTCTCTCTTGTGGGGTGCCTCAGGGTGCAATTCTTTCCCCCTTTTTAACATATATGTCAAGCCACTTGCCAGTCTAGTGCGGAGTTTCAGGCTGGAGTGTTACCAATATGTTGACACCCAACTCCTTCTACGCTTGGAGCCTGGAGCAACCTCGGTACCAGACAGTTTCATCTTGTGTCTCGAAGCCGTGTCAATTTGTCTGCGCGCTAGCAGATTGAAGGTGAATCTGGCCAAGACTGAGATCTTGTGGCTTGGCCACCCGGTAGGTGTGCTGCACCATCTGCCCACCTTTGATGGTGCTCCCCTATCTTCATCTGCTACTGTTAAGAGTTTGGGTGTGGTCTTAGACACACAGCTAACCATGGAGTTCCAAATCACTGCTGTTAACAAGCAGGCCTTTTTCTATCTTCGCCAGGCAAGGCAGTTGGCTCCTTACCTTTCAAGTGAGGCCTTGGCAAGAGTCATCCATGCCACAGTTACATCTAGGCTGGACTATCGCAATGCCTTGTACGTTGGCCTCTCTTGGTCAACGACTCGGAAAATTCGGATCATCCAGAATGTAGCAGCCAGGCTACTCGCTAAATCACTGATGAAATGCCATATAACTCCTATGCTGCGACATCTCCATTGGCTCCCAATGGAATATCGGGCCCTGTACAAGATGCTGGTCCTAACTTTTAAAGCCTTGTATGGCCAGGTGCCAGCATACCTCAGAGACCGCCTCTCTTATCTCTACCATCAACAGTCGCTTCGCCCCACTCAATGAAAACTTTTGTATGTACCAGGTCCCAGAGAAGTATGTCTTGATAGTGCAATACGCAGGGCCTTTTCTATTACTTTTCTATTACTGCTCCTGTTCTATGAAACTCTCTGCCCCCTTATCTGAGAGCCATGCTCGATCTGCGATCCTTTGCGCAGGCATTTTTAAATAGAGCTTTTGTTTTATAATTTTGATTTTAATACCTGTCTGTTTTAATGCTGTATCTTTATGTAAATCGCCCGGAGCATCTGGGATGGAGGGTGATTAACAAATATTAAATTGAATGAATGAATGGAATATATGGCAGTGTGGACTCAGATAACCCGGTTCGAGGCAGATAATGTGGGGTTTTCAGCCTTGATATTCTGGGGGCCCTTCCACACAGCCCTATATCCCAGAATATCAAGGCAGAACATCCCACATTAACTGAGTGTGGACTCAACCCAACTCAAAGCAGATATTGTGGGATTTTCTGCCTTGATATTCTGGGATAAAAGGCTGTGTGGAAGGACTCTGAGTCCACACTCAGATAATGTGGGATTTCCTGGCTTGATATTCTGGGATATAGGGCTGTGTGGAAGGGCCCCCAGAAAGCAAACTTGCCATGCAGACAATTTTTTTGTATTTCCATAGAAGGGATGCCCTCCTCAACCAGTTCCAAAGATAAAGGGGTTCAAGCCCAGAAAACATCTGCTGCCGCCAGGGCCGTAGCCAGGATTTTGTTTCGGAGGGGGCTGAGTTTGGTTTGGGGGGGGGGGATGAGACTTGGTGGAAGAGGGTATACCCTAGCAAATCTTTTGTATTGTTATCCCAATAACCCCATTAATGTGGGATATAATGAGCATGGTGATCAGATCATGATATGAATAAACATAACAGTTTAAATAATGTACCAGTAAGGCCTTTTCGCGGACCACCCTGAGAATTTCGGGGAGGGGGGTGGCTGAAGCCCCCTTAGCCCCCCCCTGGCTACATGCCTGGCTGCCGCAATACATCTGTTAGTTGCAAACCCACCCCTAGCTGCCTGTCATTGGATCTGCTGGAATGTGTTGTTTAAATTTCCTGGGAAGCTTAGAATTAATGTTCCTGAAATGGAGATGCCTGGGAGGCACATGGCCTTGGGAACAAACCTGTTGAGCAAATATGACCAGATTCTGGAGTGCATCACATTTATTGCTTTTGGTTTAAAGGTCATAGCAAAAGAAAAGAAAGAAAGACCAACCAAACAATATAAACAAAGGTATATCCAGTTGATTTTATCCTCTAAATTGGTATTTATGGATTATTTGAATGTGTTACGCTTTCTATTTCATGTTTGTTTTTAACCTATGTGTTTTAACTGGTTTTATGTGTTTTTAGTTACAGTGTATGTTGTATTTTGGTCCACCCTGGCCTCACCAACAATGGTCCACCCTGGCCTTACATCAGGAGGCATGGAGACGCTCTATCCACAATGCTGCGGCCTCTTTCGAGAAGACACGCCAAATGAGTCTCGAAGAGAAACGGCAACGCAGAAAGAACCGCAACTTGGAAACAACATCACCCAAGGAGACTCTCTGCTGTGCTTTCTGCAACCGATCTTGCCTATCTCAGATTGGCCTTTTTAGTCATCAACACGCTTGTAAAAAGCATGGGATGAGTCCTTCCTGAATCTTCGTTCATGAAGTAATGCCGAGAGAGAGAGAGAGAGATGTATTTTAATTTTGTGTTGTACCCTACTTTGAGCCTTGATTAGATATGGGTAAGAAATACGTTGTGTTGGAATCACTGGGTTGCTGTGTGGCCAAGTTCCAGAAGCATTCTCTCCTGACGTTTCACCTACATCTATGGCAGGCATCCTCAGAGGTTGTGAGGTCTGTTGGAAACTAGGCAAGTGGGGTTCATATAATCTGTGGAATAATGTCCAGGGTGGGAGAAAGAACTCTTGTCTGCTTGAGGCAAGTGTGAATGTTGCAATTGGCCAGCTTGATTAGCATTGAACTAATCATTGCAGCTTCAAATAAATTGCTGTGATTGAAATTATTGAAATTAGGATTATTTTGGGGAAGAGCTTTGCCAAAGGCCCTTGAATAAAAGCAAGAAAATACCAATGAGGCAGTTTCCAGGCTGGTCCTGCTTAAGGTAAACAGGCAATTTTGAGTCAACCGAGTTTTCATAAAATACTGGTTTAAATGCAGCTGCTATTCCCAAAAGGCACCAGGTTCCCATCCGAATTTGTAAGCTAAGCGAAGATAGCCCTGGTTAGTACTTTGATGGGATGAGGCTTCATAATAATATATAATAAATAATAATAAATTTTAGTTCACCATCTCCCCGATGGGGACTCAGGGCGGCTCACACGAGGCCAGGCCCAAACAACAAATACAATAAATTTTTAAAAATCAAAAACATCAGCAGCCACACAATAAAAATACAGACATATAAATAAAAGCACTATACAGATAAGTATCTCAAATCACAAATGACAAGGCGGGCCACATGCACAAGATAAAAAGTTAAAATGTTAAACTCAGGGTGAGATAACAGGAGTAGATTCTTTGCACTATTTTGCAGAGATTAAAGCCCTTGCAAAACTACAACTCCCGTGATTGTATAACAGGCCTGGGCAAACTTTGGCCCTCCAGGTGTTTTGGACTCCAACTCCCACAATTCCTAACAGCCTACGGGCTGTGAGGAATTGTGGGAGTTGGAGTCCAAAACACCTGGAGGGCCAAAGTTTGCCCAGGCCTGTTGTATGGCATAGTATAGTGGTGTCGAAATGCCTTAAATCCTCACTGTAGATGCATTCTAGGTCTCACCCAATATTTGGAATTTTATATGCAGTTTCGCAGGAGGAAGCATATATTTAGCACCACAGGCCCTGTGGTTGGCGCCCTATTTAGCCTGCAAGCAGCGCCCGCAAGCACTCCAACAGTGCATGAACCCAGCTGAAATCCCTGTCGCCCTAAGCCGCTGCTTGCCACTTAACAGGCTTTGCCATGTCGCGTGCTACTTTGCCCACGCCTCCTCGGAGCTTCTGCAGGGAGAAGCCACGCCCACCCGCTCCGCGCGAATCGCGAGGCGCCTGTGTTGTGGCCGGGAGTGGGCGGAGCTTTGGGGGCTTGGCAGCCAATCAGCGAAGGAGCGGGATATCCGTCAGCAGAAAGGAAGTCCCCTTTTGAGAGAGAGAGAGAGAGAGAGAGGAAGGCTCCGCGTATCTCCCGATGAACCTCCTTATGGGCTGAAGCTGTCCTCGTGGCGACGCGCCTGCGGAATCGGGTTAACGGTAGGCAGGCGAAGAGGATAAAGGCGGTGAGTGTGTGGGTAGAGGGCAGGCGTTGTAGCGCATGCGCGGTCTTACAGTATGGCGGCTGATCAGCTCAAGGCCTAGGCTCTCTAGCTCGGCCTCAGGTGTTTTGGACTTCTCAGGCCCACAATTCCTCACAGCCTCAGGAAGGAAGGGACCTGAGGCTGGAAGTCCAAAACACCTGAAAGGCCAGGGGCCTGAGGCTGTGAGGAATTGTGGGAGTTGAAGTCAAAACACCTGAAGGGGCCTCCAGTTGAAGTCCACAACACCTGAAAGGCCAGGGGCCTGAGGCTGTGAGGAATTGTGGGAGTGGAAGTCCAAAACACCTGAAAGGCCAGGGGCCTGAGGCTGTGAGGAATTGTGGGAGTTGAAGTCCAAAACACCTGAAAGGCCAGGGGCCTGAGGCTGTGAGGAATTGTGGGAGTTGAAGTCCAAAACACCTGAAAGGCCAGGGGCCTGAGGCTGTGAGGTTTTGTGGGAGTTGAAGTCCAAAACACCTGAAAGGCCAGGGGCCTGAGGCTGTGAGGAATTGTGGGAGTTGAAGTCCAAAACACCTGAAAGGCCAGGGGCCTGAGGCTGTGAGGAATTGTGGGAGTTGAAGTCCAAAACACCTGAAAGGAAGGGGCCTGAGGTTGTGAGGAATTGTGGGAGTTGAAGTCCAAAACACCTGAAAGGAAGGGGCCTGAGGTTGTGAGGAATTGTGGGAGTTGAAGTCCAAAACACCTGAAAGGCCAGGGGCCTGAGGTTGTGAGGAATTGTGGGAGTTGAAGTCCAAAACACCTGAAAGGAAGGGGCCTGAGGTTGTGAGGAATTGTGGGAGTGGAAGTCCAAAACACCTGAAAGGAAGGGGCCTGAGGTTGGGGCCTGTGGGGCTGAAGTCCAAAACACCTGAAAGGAAGGGGCCTGAGGCTGTGAGGAATTGTGGGAGTTGAAGTCCAAAACACCTGAAAGGCCAGGGGCCTGAGGCTGTGAGGAATTGTGGGAGTTGAAGTCCAAAACACCTGAAAGGCCAGGGGCCTGAGGCTGTGGGAGTTGAAGTCCAGAACACCTGAAAGGCCAGGGGCCTGAGGCTGTGAGGAGTTGTGGGAGTTGAAGTCCAAAACAGAAGTCCAAAACACCTGAAAGGAAGGGGCCTGAGGCTGTGAGGAATTGTGGGAGTTGAAGTCCAAAACACCTGAAAGGAAGGGGCCTGAGGCTGTGAGGAATTGTGGGAGTTGAAGTCCAAAACACCTGAAAGGCCAGGGGCCTGAGGCTGTGAGGAATTGTGGGAGTTGAAGTCCAAAACACCTGAAAGGCCAGGGGCCTGAGGCTGTGAGGAATTGTGGGAGTTGAAGTCCAAAACACCTGAAAGGAAGGGGCCTGAGGCTGTGAGGAATTGTGGGAGTTGAAGTCCAAAACACCTGAAAGGAAGGGGCCTGAGGCTGTGAGGAATTGTGGGAGTTGAAGTCCAAAACACCTGAAAGGAAGGGGCCTGAGGCTGTGAGGAATTGTGGGAGTTGAAGAACAAAACACCTGAAAGGCCCAAGTTGGCCCAGGCCTGCTCTAGCTTCTAGAGTTTTGTTTTATTTATTCTAGGGTGTTATTCAGATTTCATTTGCTCTAGGTATAGGGCCCATTTATTTAGACGTTTTACCAACCCAGGGTACCCACAGAGCTCCTCTCAGGCACATCTCAAATGCCTTCATTCATTTCCTCTACAATTTCTTCACAATCATACATAGAAATGGGAAATACTATGGCATGGACAAGCCGGACTTCAGTGTTCAATGATTTATTTATTTTATTTACTATGCTTCTGTACCGCCCCTCTCAGCCCGAAGGCGACTCGAGGCGGTGAACAAGTGGCAACAAGTGGCAAAACACATATGATAAAAACATCCATCCCCTACAAATTGTTAAAAACTACAAAGTGCTCAGCATCTCATTCTGTAAAATCACCCTGTTGCTGTCATAATATTCTGTTGGTCTCAGTTTGGATCATTGCCGAACAGTTTTCAGAGGCAGTCACTAGGAAGGGCGTTCCAAAGCCGAGGAGCTATCAGAAAACGTTGCAGTAATCTATGGGACCAAAAGCAGGGCTTCTCCTGATCTTAAACATCTTGATGGCATGGACAGTACGTTTAGGGCTTTGACCAGCATATCGTTACACTTCAGCAACAGCGTGATATATCTGTTATCACTTCAGGATCTTGTCTCATTCCTTCATGATTGCCCTTTCCAGGGCCTAGTCTTCGGATTTCTTGACTCCATAGTAATAATACTTTATTTATACCCTGCCACGATATCATCTTTGAACTGGGTTATCTGAATCCACACTGCCATATAACCCAGTTCAAAGTGGATAATGTGGGATTTTATATAGCTGTGTGAAAGGGGGCTTGATGTTCAGCTGTAAATCTGCCTTTACACTTTCTTATTTGACATTTTTCAGTAATTCATATCATAGAGTTGGAAGAGACCTCATAGGCCAAATCCCCAAGTATTTGTGCATTTTTGCTAAGAGTATGGTTCACCAGCAAATCTGTTGGTGTTCCTTTCTCCAGATCCTTCCTCTGTATCTAACCCTGTTGTGATATGTTCATTGTACAAGTCAACAGAAAAGATGATGACATGAGGCCTTCCCTGACTCTTTTCTGATTGGAATCCATTCATTTTCTCATATTCTATTCTACCAGTAGTCTCTTGCCCTGAGTACAGGCCAGTCAAATGTTGCAGCACACCCATTTCATTTAGAGTGATCCATATTTTCCATGATCTATATTATTAAAGACTTTGCTACGATCTATGATGCACAGGCTGATTTGTTTCTGATACCACCATAGAGACATATCTGCTAGGTATTGATTATAAGGGGATGCTAATGTGTTTGCGTTCACATCTGGGAGGTCTAAAGCAGTGTGTCTTAAGATGCTGAGCAAGACATTGATTCATAGAATAATCAATCCGATGGCTACTGATAAAGGACCAAAGGATGGGATCTCCTCTCCAGAGTATTCTCATATGAATGTTTTAATTCTGCTTTCCCAAGGTTTGGTTTGATTATAACTTACTTGGGCTTTTTGGTTTTGGAGGGGGCAGGCAACAGGAGCATGCTACTGTTGTTATAAGAAGACTTTCCAGACTCTGTTTAGTGAGAACCTTGAACAACTGTTTACAGATGCTATTAAAGTAGTAGTTCATGCTGTCTTGTAGCTGCTGGTGTCAGGTCTCAGAATTCTTTATGTATGTAATCCAAGGGAAGCACTCGGGAGTGGTGGCAAACATTCAGCCTGGATGGGAAACCTGTGGCCATTCAGAAGTAGCTAGGCTCCAATTCCCCACCACACCTGCCCATTTAACCAGTGATCAAGAAATATGGGAGCTGTCAACATGTGGTGAGCCATATGTTTTTGAAAACCATATTTTACAAAGAGGTTTGCACATACAGATACAGGAACTCTGAAGTTGGGAAAGGAAGACATGCCACATACATACGCTTTCAAGATTGGTAGTGTCCACTATAAATTCACATAATTTTTATCCTGCACTTTCAGCATAAACATGTCTTTGAGGAAATGAGAAAATAGCAAAAAAAACAAAAGTAGAAACCTAATAATACATAATTCATGGGTAATCGTTCATGGGTTAGTATGATTGTCTTTCAGAGGTAGTCTTGGCAGTGGATCCACATGGCCTTTTACAATGATGACATAGGTTTCCAGATGGGAAGGTGCTCACAGCAAGGGTTTACTTGACACTCGTTCCTCCTTAAAATCCACCAAACTGTTGATAATAACTCATCTTCAGTAACCTAATAATATTAGGATGATATTAATAATAATGTAAGTATACATCTACATCTGTTAACAAGAACAAGGCTTAATCAAAGACATTTTTTTTACAAAAGTATTTTTAGCCCTCATCCGGCCCCCTTTTGTCATCGTCCCCACCCCCAATCTGGCAGCAAGTAATTTTTTGATTGTTATAGTGACCAATACTTGTATTTTTGTTATCTTTTCAGTAAAGAGTGTTTGTTCACGTTTGATCTAATGGCGCACATCAGCATAAACCAATACTTGCAGCAGGTAAGCATATTTTAAAACATTTTTCATTGGATGTGGTTTAACTGTTACAAGATCTTTTGCCCCCAAAACCCCTCATCTCACTAGTTATGCAACAGAACAACAAACAATGCTTTTTTAGGAGATACACTGAAACAATGGGAACATGTAATCTTTAGATTACTGCAACATGCTCTGTATGTGCTTGCCTTTGAAGACTGTTCGGAAGCTTCAAGTGGTCCAACAGGTGGCAGCCAGATTGCTCACTGGAGTGGGGTACAGGGAGCGTATCACCCCCATGTTATGCAATTCCACTGGCTGCCAGCCTGCTACCAAGCACAATTCAAAGTGCTGGCTTTAGCCTATAAAACCCTAAATAGTTCTGGCCCAATGTATTGTTGAAAGCTGTCATGGCTGGAATCGCTGCGTTGTAGGTTTTTTTGAGACTATATGGCCATGTTCTAGAGGCATTATCTCCTGTCATTTCGCCTGGATCTATGGCAAGCATCCTCACCTCTGAGGATGCATGCAGGCAAAACGTCAGGAGAGAATGCCTCTAGAACATGGCCATATAGCCTGAAAAAACCTACAACAACACAGTTCTGGCTCAGCTTTCCTGTCCAAACATATCTCCCTCTATGAACCATCTCGGAGATTAAGATCTTTTGGGGAGGCCCTGCTCTCGGTCCCACTTCCTTCACAGGGCTTTCTCAGTGGTAGCCCCCGGCTGTGGAACTCCCTCCCAAGTTACATCAGATTAACCCCCTCCCTCCTGACCTTTAGGAAAAAAACTGAAAACTTGCATGAGGGACCAAGCCTTTAGATAATTTATTAGTGCACTATGTGAACATGGAATTGTGCAATGATAACTGGAATGGCCTGGACTACGATATTGGATTATGTGATTTTAATAATTTTAATGTTGATATGTTTTTAGCTGATGTTTTATTGTATATGTTTTTTATTTGCTGGCTATGTATTGCATGTAATGTATGGCATTGAATTGTGCCTATATGTGTTGCTCTGAGTGCCCGTCAGGGTTGACAAGTGCAGGATAAAAATATGGCAAATAAATAAATCATTAGTAGTCTTGTTTAAAAAAATTATCTGCTAATTTTCACTGAGGTTGCAGCACATTAGGTAAAACTTATAGAAATAAAGTTTTTGAATAGTTTAAAATATATATATATATATATATAAGTAATTCTCATTTTTCTGAAACCATTTAATCCTGGCAATTACATTTGGGACAACTTATTTTTTCTCTCGCTTGGTCAAGGATATGTTATTCATTATTCACTATGCCTTTTTGAGAGAGAGAATAGGAGGGAGTGCTGGTATCAAGTAGCAGTTAAGTAAATTATGCAACTAGTAGCTACATTTTAATTTCAACTCAGCCACAAACTCACTGCTTAGTTTTAAATCAGCCACTGCCCTTTAGCTAACACCCCTCTGTCTTCAATGTAGAATAATATTGCTCTATCTCACTAGATAGTTGTTCTAGACATCCATAGATCTGTGCAAAAGTACAACTCTTTGGATCCTGATTTTTTAAACAAAAAGTATTGATGACTAATATATTCTAAATTGTTATGATTTATATTTCATTAGCAAGAAACAGATTGGGTGAAAATTACTTTATATACTTATTTCTGTATTCATTGTTTGCATCCTATTTTCTCTCTTAAAATCGACTCAAATCAGCTAGCAATGTTACAAAATAAAATTAAAATGTGCAATTTAAAACCTAAAATATAGAAATAGAAGTAATCATACATATTTGCCATTATTTCCTCACTGACATATTTCATTCACCACAGTTCTCCCTCCTTTTTTAATCACGAGAAGACTAGTACTGAAGTCACAATGCTGGCTCATGGGAGAATAACACATTCTCTTCCAGTTATACAGATGACTTTTCTCATCCTCAGTACAAAAATACAAGTAATCAGAACACCCAAGATGATTTCCTATTGCTTTAGTGGCAGTGTTAGTGTTATTAAATTTGTTACACAATATTTATGTCCCCTCCCCATTTTTCTAGGTATTAGAATCCATTGACAGCAAAGATGGATTATTTTGTGCAGAATTGGTATCATTTAAACATCCTCATGTTGCAAATCCTAGACTTCAGGTAAGTGATAGAGAGTATAATCTAAACACAACTATCTAAAAATGAATTTTGTTGACAGACTACCTTTGAATAGACATGTGTAGATAGAATTGGAACTGCATTCACAGTTCATTTAGCCCAGCTATGTGGCTGTGTGGTAGACTGAAATCTGCGGTAGCACCGTAGAATACAAAGTACTTTAATTATTAAACATTTACTTGTATAGAAGTGGCCGATTTCTCTATTTCTGGTTTCAAAATGTAATATCCCATTGATAAGCACTGAACAGATATATAGAAAGTCATGGAATAGTTAGTCCTGTAAATTCTAAAGTCATGGACCATGTTATTTTTAATGAAAATGGATGTACTGTATTACGTTTGTTAGCAAGGCTACATAGTGCCCTTTGTAAGGAGTCTGTTACAGACTTCATGGCACCCTTGGTGGGGATTCTGTCATTTTCTCTGCTTTTGAACAGGGTGTTTTGAAGATTTTCATTTATAGGCCATTTAATAACCTTTATGGATAGTTTCTCCTTGGGATTTAAAATAGTAAACTTGTTCTCATGAATCTGAACATAATCACATGCACACCATCTGTTAGAAGGTTTTTAGAAAAGCTTTATTTTTGAAAAGTTGTATTAATACCTTGTTTATTGCGTAAGTCAATGCTGTCCTGTTTACAAGTATAAAACTGTCTCCAATTTGAGCCAAGTGGCCATGAAACCTAAAGCCAATGACCATCCTCTCAGTCTGTTCTTCATATTCATTTATGTCTAATAAGGTGTTCTTTTTCTGATTGCATTTATTTTATTATTAGCTTTCATCTCCAGAAGAAAAATGCCAACAAGTGCTGGAAGTACCCTATGATGAAATGTTCGCAGCCCACTTAAGGTAACAATCATGGTGAGGGGAAACAGCTTGAATTCTAATTAATCCAAGTAGCCGTCTATAACAGAAGTATATTTACCATGGAGTAACCCCATTTGAGTATAGCAAGGCACTTCCTCCAGATTCCAGAACATAAGAGGTGCAAAAAAGAATTTGCTTGGAATTAAAGCATATTTATTTATTTGCAATATTTGTATACCACCCTTCTCAACCCCGAAGGCGACTCTGGGCGGTTCACAGTGTTGGCAACAATTCAATGCCATTGATAAAAAACAGTATTTGTTGTTCATTCGTTCAGTTGCTTCCGACTCTTCGTGACCTCATGGAACATCCCACGCCAGAGCTCCCTGTCGGCCATCACCACCCCCAGCTCCTTCAGAGTCAAGCCAGTCACTTCCAGAATACCATCCACCCACCTCACCCTTGGTCGGCCCCTCTTCCTTTTTCCTTCAATTTCCCCTGCATAATTGCCTTCTCTAAGTTTTCCTTTCTTCTGGGGAGAAGAGCAATGTCCAATCTCGATAAAATAATGAAGAGTAGAGACATCACACTGGCAACAAACTTCTGCATAGTCAAAGCAATGGTATTCCCCGTAGTCACCTACGTACAGTATGTGAGAGCTGGACCATAAGGAAGGCTGAGCAAAGGAAGATAGATGCTTTTGAACTGTGGTGTTGGAAATTTCTGAGAGTGCCTTGGACCGCAGGAAGACCCAACCAGTCCATACTTGAGGAAATAAAGCCCAGCTGCTCACTGGAGGGAAGAATATTAGAGGCAAAGATGAAATACTTTGGCCACATCATGAGAAAAAACAGTATACAACATCAAAATTGACCCTCCCCTGATAAAATATTAAATATTATTAAACATACCACACAACACATAGCTGTTGCCCTTAAACAGTCCTGGGTCACTGCACTTTCACTTTAACTTTAAATATTCCTATGCATCTTTCTGCATAAAACATGACTTGCATCTCTGGAATAAATTAGTCATTTATTTTCTATAGCTATATTTTACTTGAGCGTTCCTTATCTGAAATGGTTCACATGGGTGCCTGAGGTAATGATATTTTGGTGGTTCGATGCACACAAACTTTGTTTCATGCAGAAAATTAAGTGAAATGTTGTATAAAATAACCTTCAGGGTATGTTTATAAGGTGTACACAAAATACAAATTGATTTCCTGTTTAGACTTGGATCCCATCTCGAAGATATCTCATTATTTGCATATGTGAAAATACAGGTACAGGCAGTCCCCAAGTTACTGTAGGTTTGTTCTTAAGCTGTATTTGTATGTAAATCAGAACAGGTATATTTTTAAAGTGGAACCCCAACCCCCCATCTCTCTCTCCTCCCCTCCCCCCTCTATATATAAAAGCTTTGAATAGTATAGGGAAGGGTGTAGTATTTGTTTTACTTTATGTGCTCCTGTTCAGAAGGTTTCACCTCACTTTCTGTCCCTGTGATTGTTGGATTTTGAAAATAGCTTGTGGAAACAAGGATTGGTAAGAAAGTTTCAGCTGAGACATCTTTTCCCCGTGAAAAGGGGAAAAGGAGTGAATTTCCCTTTCAAGGAGGAGATTTCTGTTGCTTCCTATTGTCTTACATCTGTACTTAACTATGAGTTGTTTGTAAGTCAGTTGTTTGTAACCCGAGGACTGCCTTTATTCTGAAGTCCAGAAAAATCCCAAATACTTCTGGCCTCTACCATTTCAGGAAAAGGATGTTAATCTTATATAGTGCACAAACATGACTGATACTTACAACAGAGTTCTTCCTTCTATGAAAGCTGTAGACTCATAATGAAGTAATGGATACAAGTAATGAATAAAAAAATGCATTCTAAGCAGCTTTCTGAGCATTCCGTTCAAACAGCAACATGTGAGGGACATTTTCAAAGTTTAATGGTGAAGCAAGAAAGCAACCTTAAAAACAATGGTAGACATGAGTAATACTGATTGTTAAACCTGGAAGAATGAAATAATTTAGTACCTTATTATATTCTGTATAAGGTGTAGCCTGATTCTGTGTATACTAGGCATAATTTCATGACTTTTACTATTTTTCTCTCTTCTCTTGATAGATGCACTTTTGCAGTTGCCAACCATGATTTTGTAGAAGCATACAAATGTCAGACTGTTATAGTACAATATCCTTTTATCTGGATTTCATTAAGCAGAGATTTCCAAACTCTGTCATAACATATTAGAGTGTTGACTGCATTGTGTAAGTGTGTCACGTGCACATACTCATAGATGCAAAAGTCTTGGAAATGTATGTTATCCTACGAATCATGTATTTTTTTTAGAAATATATAAATGAAAAGTTCTCATGAGATATGTTGTGTCCCCATATAATTCGTTATTATAATTTATGTATGTGTCCATATCTCTTATAAGGGGTAGTTTTAACTCCCCATTTGCTAGTAAAACTGAATTACTGTGTCGTGAAATTATGCATGTCTAAAAAGAGTGTCACTAACATGAAATGTTTGGAAAGCCCTGCATTAAAGATTTATGGTGAATTTTTTGGCTCAGAACTTTCACCCCAAACCAAATAGGGTGCATCTACATTGTAGAAATAATAATAATAATAATTACCCGTCTCTCCTTGTGGCTTGAGGGGGGTTGCGACATAGCTAAAAACACATAACCATAAACGTTATATAAAATACACATGTTAACTTGGATTTCTATGAAATACATGTATTAAATTACAGAGAACAAAGATTAAAACACAAGGCATGGGTTTAAAATTAATGGTTCGACACCACTCTAACTGCTGTGTATCGATGCTATGGAATCATAGGAGTTGTAGTTTTACAAGAGCTTTATCCTCTGCCATATAGATCTGATGCCTCACCAAAGCATAGCTTGCATTATGCTATAGTAGTTAACTAGTTTTTATACTAAATTAACTATACAGTGTATTTTATATAATGCTTATGTTGATGATAAGAGAGGAGAGGGAAATGACAATATAATCTTGTAGGATCAGATGGAGTTTGAATTTGAATGAGATCCCACTTTCCAAGATGTAAGCCAGTCCATCAACTGGGGCAACCCAACACAGTTCTCCACTCCTAGATTAAATGACATTCCCCTTTTGAGAAGTGTGTTACTGTTTAATGCAAGTGGCATTCGTTGCATGAAGTACCTTTCACTATCCCAAATTGGTCTGGAAACTGCAGCTACAATCTAGAACATGACTTCTGCCTTCGATATTGTGAACAATTACAGTACTCATGAGGTTGCTTCTTGGCATTATTGTTGATCTTTGGTTTCACAGTACACTGCTATTATGATATTGAATCACTTGCATCGTTAGAAATCACATTGTATTACGTTTCCTAAACCTTACACATCTTTCCTGAGAGCTTTTCAAGCACACAAGGAAGAAAATTGGTAAGTGTCTGATTAACATAATTATGTGGCTAGAAAAAGGAATATTTTGTACTGTAACATATGCTACCTCTTAACAGAAATGCATGCTTTGCCTCTAGGTTAATGTTGTT
Organism: Anolis apletophallus; assembly: GCA_030556195.1. Lineage (NCBI taxonomy): Eukaryota > Metazoa > Chordata > Lepidosauria > Squamata > Anolidae > Anolis > Anolis apletophallus. The sequence continues at coordinate 87,072,771 of JARBWK010000004.1, forward strand.
GATTCTCTTGATATCAAAGCAACATTACATCAAAGTGGCGTTTCTAGGTATTTTATCCAAAATTGTGCTCGGGGCCAAGAGAATACTAAATACTATATAAAGGCAATGGTTGCTCACTGCCCATCGGGAAGAATTAAAAGCTAAAGAGAAAAAAATTTGACTTGATTCTGTCTCTCCTCGTTCTTTATAAACCGTGCCCAGAAAGAGGTACCTGAGGAGGCTGAGAAACAATAAATGTATCTATAGTGACCTTGGGTAGGATTCTATTTTGAGAAGGCTTTTAAGCAAGAAGCAGCTTCTTAGATAGATAGATAGATAGATAGATAGATAGATAGCATAGAGTTCAGTAAAGAAAGGTTTTGTGAACGCCAATTGCAAGCTCAATTCAACTGTTTCAGTATTTGACACTGAAAATGTGACCTGTTTGTCAAGATATTTTGTACAACTCTATGGCAACTGAAAAAGAGAGACTAACTATAGCCCAAACTAGAATATGGAGTGCCAGTCATGTGCCTTTTGAGCACATCAGCACTTGGGAAGCATGGGTTTTTTCCAGATCCCTAAGTATTTTCAGTGCATCAAGATAAATGGTCCTCAATGGCAACAAGTTGTCTCTCGATATACTGTAAAACTGAATATCTTTGTGTTTCTTGCCATGCTTACGGTATATTAGTAATCATTTATTACATAAGGAATAATAAACCTTCGGTCTTTCAGATGTTTTAAACCCCAGTCTCTTACAGTGAGCCATTCTGGATTGAGTTTAAAGGTTTTGTAGTCAAAAATATCTAGCTGTTGCAGATTCCCCACCACCTTAAAGTAGTATATTTAGATCTGGAATCCATTATTGGCACAGTTAACAGTATTTAATTTGTTTTCCAGGGCTTTGCCAATTATGTATGCTGTAGCACTTGATCTTCGGATTTTTGCTAATAGCGTAAGTTATAATTGCTAGGTGACAATGAGAGGACTGAGTGAAGGATGCCTGAACACATTTACACACACATAAATAGTTGACGGGCCTACATTGTTCAGTGAGAGCTGGCTGAAAGCAGCCACGACTATATCTTATTTAGATTGGTTAATGAGGTGCCTAAAAGAAGATGCAAAGTCATCCAGGAAGACCAGAATAGGCAAAATTCCTGAAAAGAATTAGTTCAAATTTTGTTACATTATGAGACTTGTTCATTGTTGAAACTTTGGAACATGTTTACTCAGAATTATGGGGTTTGAGAAAGTCCAAGCACATTCTTCCTGGTTTGTAATAACTTTGGGAGCATCTCCCCTATAGAATTAATACAGTAACACCACTTTAACTGGTATGGCTGAATATGATGGAATCATTAGATTAATAGCTTGATGAGACACCAGCGCTCTTTGCCAGAGAAAGCATATGATTGAGCCATGTTAAACAGCAGTAATTCTACCATATAGAGGCACCCTCCAAAGTTTTACTTTTTAATTTTTTTTATTGTAGAAGGAAGTAGGAGCACAATAATTACTGTATTTATAAGAACACATTGAGGTTCTCCAAATAATTTTTAAAGAACTCTGTGATTTAAGAACACATCGCTAGGGAGAGAGAGTTCAAAGAATCTATGCTGAGCGGACAAACTTTTCAGAACTATGGTCCTTCTATCGGCAATGTGTTCTATCCTCAGTGCAATTAGCTGTTCTTGACAGGGCAAGCTTGTCCCAAGCAGCAATTGTTCTGCTCTTAACTCGCAGAGATAGTCAAGAACTAACAAAGTCAATACATGAGCAACTAAACTATGCTGCATCCAAACCTCTAGGGATGTGATAAAGAGATAAACTGTTCTCCCTCATCTTGTAACTACAGCTCTGCTCTGGAAGAGCTAAGTATCTGACATAAATTCATCATGTTCTCTAACTTGGCCAGCAAAATAGCATTGGTGCAAAATCTACAGGCAGTGAACCTTTGAGTCAGGATTGCATTGCTTAACAAGCAATTGTTTTCTTGTGTACCATGGCAGGCTGACCAACAGCTAGCAAAGAAAGGCAAAGGCAAAATTGGGGACATGTTGGAAAAAGCAGCAGAACTCCTGATGAGCTGTTTTCGTGTATGTGCCAGTGACACGTGAGTAATGCTCATCTCTGGATTCAAAAATAAATCCCAAGTCTCCTAAGGTCATTTTCCCAGTTTTGTAAACTATGACATGATTTCAATATACAAGCCATGTGTTAATAGAAAAGGATTGTGAAGTTGCTTATACCTTCTAAAATAAATATTGTGGAGAGTTCCCTTTTGTGGTCACTGTGAATCGTACTTATGGTATTTCCCGCGCCTGCGCGGACAGTTCGGAATCTTTTAAAAGCTAATATCTCTTTAAATGGAAGCCCCGCCCACATCCCCTCCAGCATATATAGCCAGTGGGAGGGGCTGCCACCTCAGATCCTTTTATCCGCCGCCGTTGCGACAGCTAGGAATCTTTCTCATATTACTGACTAGCATATATATTTTAAATACATATATAGATATATATATATAATTTATTAGAAATTTTTATTAATTGAAACTTATTATTCAAATTTTATTAATTGCCATAATTAATTAATTATTAGAAATTGACTTTATTTATTAGAAGCGTTTATTACTCAAATTTAATAACTGCCATAATTGGCTTTATTTATTAGAAGCGTTTATTACTCAAATTTAATAACTGCCATAATTGGCTTTATTTATTAGAAGCGTTTATTATTCAAATTATATTAATTGCCATGATTGGCTTTATTTATTAGAAGCATTTATTACTCAAATTTAATAACTGCCATAATTGGCTTTATTTATTGGAAGCGTTTATTATTCAAATTTCATTAATTGCCATGATTGGCTTTATTTATTAGAAGCATTTATTACTCAAATTTAATACATTGACATGATTTCCATCAATTGCCATTATTACATCAAAAACTCCCAAAGGCCCTCAATAATCTGGGCCACTGACTTGGGCAGGTGAAATTTGGGAAAATCTACCCACTTTAGAAGCATTTGAACTCGCACATTGACAGTTGACTAACGAGATGCGACCAATGGTTAAAACCTGAGGGGAAGTGCCACCAAGATGGCCACTTCCTCGGAACGCCTCAAGCCACGGAGCCATGAGGTCCATGAGATGCTCAAGAAGGATTGGGATGCTGAAGAGTCTCCCTTCCGAGGCCAGGAATTCGATCCCTCCATCTCTCTTATGAGAAGCGCCTCTGGTACACCTTTAGGTGTAACGCATGCGCAAGCGCCTCTGATCCACTTTGGGGTGAATCAAGCGCAGGACAGCTGGAGTTGGAGTCGGTATGGGCTCCTTGTTCCTCTTGTCGGTATGGACATTCAAGAGGAAGGGCGTGCGCGCTGGCTGGAAGACCTTCCTTCCAGATGGAGAGCGAGCGCGCGCCCGTACCGGAGGGCCGACAAGGAGTTCGGCTGCGGGCTGCCTCTCATGCCTGCCCTCTCATGCCTGCCCTCGCTAGCTGGAAGACCTTCCTTCCAGGTGGAGAGCGAGCGCGCGCCCGTACCGGAGAGCCGACAAGGAGTTCGGCTGCGGGCTGCCTCTCACGCCTGCCCTCGCTAGCTGGAAGACCTTCCTTCCAGATGGAGAGCAAGCGCGCGCCCGTACCGGAGAGCCGACAAGGAGTTCGGCTGCGGGCTGCCTCTCACGCCTGCCCTCGCTAGCTGGAAGACCAGAGCGAGCGCGCCCGTACCGGAGGAGTTCGGCTGCGGGCTGCCTCTCATGTCCCTCCCCCTCCGCTCCCAGCCGCTCAATCTTCGGCGGCTCTGCTGCGAGCTGGCGTTCCTCCCTCGACGCCGAGGACCCTTGCGCGTGCGCATTGGGAGCGGGCGGAAGCTCCGCGTTCGATGTGGAGGCGCCGGCATGGGGCATGTCTATGTGGAGACGCCGGCATGGGAGTCGGCGCTTGGGAGACGGCATTTGGGTATGGCTCTCGCGTGTTTGAATGGCACGATGGGTCCCTGCAGGCCGCAACGGTAGATGGACTTGGTTCCATCTGGCTGCGTGGGGCAGGTTGCCCCTGTGGGGCAACATCGAGGGCCCAGGAGGTCACCCTGGCATTTGGCAACCTAGCAAAAGGCTGTGTGCCCTTGGAGGTGTCTGTGTGCCGGCTGTGTGCCCTTGGAGGTGTCTGAAACGTCACCGGGGCCTTGACTTGTACATAAAGATAAGCACCAAGTCCCTTACTTGAGTCTAAGATATTATAGGAGATTTCCTACTTTTTATTGATGGTACTGAGATCAATGTAAATGTGAGTAGATCAATAGGTATTGCTCTAGTGGGAAGTAACAGCAGTCCATGCAGTCATGCCAAGCCGTAGGACTTTAAGGTGTCTAAGAGCAACAACAGCTCTCAAGACGTAAAGCGAAGTAATAATAATAACAATAAAAACAACTTGGCCCTGACATAATTATTACAATATGTTTAATTGTTCTTGAGGGCACTGGAGTGCTTGTGGCCTACATAATTGATAACAGGCAAGGCTCTAACTACAAACCTAAGAGCATGTTTTACTTTACCAAGAGGACGTTCCTCATACCCTCCTCGAGACCACAACAGGTCACTATCACCCTTGCTTATGGGACTCTCGGCGTTGCTTCTTAGGAGGACTCTTCACACGCTCTTTACAAGCGTGTTGATTTCTAAAAGGCCAACCTGAGGAAAGCAAGTTCACTTGCAGAAAGCACAGCAGAAACCTCATGGGGTAGATTGTTTCCAAGTTGCGTTCTTTTCTGCATTGTCATTTTCTCTAAGAGACCTATTTGACATGTCTTCTCAAAAGATGCCACAGCATGGTGGATAGTGCGTCTCCATGCCTCCAGATGTGAGGCCAGGGTGGTCCATTGCTGCTGATCTATCTGGCCGAGCCTGAAATGTTGTTATAGAGAGTCCATTTATCTCTTTAGGGCTGACCTGGGGCAAGTTCACCATAGAGGACTATCTTTGGAAACCGATGTTCCTCCATTCTGTAGACGCGCTCTATCCAGCGCAGCAGTGTTTTCAATAGCATGGCCTCATTGCTGGTGATCCCTGATTGCTCAAGGACAGCAACATTAGTCACATACTCATGTTTCTATGTATATGTTGCTGAATATTTAGATTCTTTCTTGTAGCAGGAGCGAGACAATGTATTTCATAAACATTGAGTATTAAAACCTGGCAGGTCTCATCTGACCATATAAAATGAAGGGAATATATTACTTGGTAACATTAACATCCCTTACTAAAGGTTGAAATGTTACATAGACTGATGGCAACTGTATCATCAACTTGACATCATATATATTTATTGTTTGAGACTTTGTACCCTTCTCGCCTCTATCGAGGGACTCAAACAGGCATAACAGAGATTTCAGTGCTATACAAATTTGAAGCAGCTGGAACAACATATTAAAATACATGAAACTATGATATTGGCCATCTTCCCTATTCTGGGAAGGCTTGGTTCATTATCCAAGTCTTCACCAGACTACTAAAGGGCAGCAGAGTGAGCACAGATCAGAAATGGAAGTTATTCACCCAAGGAGCACATCTGGCCATCCGATGAACGTGAAGGAGAATGGCATGAATAAGTTGTTTACTAATAGACATAATGACTATGGAGTATAGGAACTTCAATTAGCATGTGGAGATTCATAAGATCTCTACTATCTGGAAGTCATGTAATCGAGGCCTACCCGGATTAAGGTGAGCTCTCGACCAAATTGTGTGGATTGTTGTCAACCTTTGCAACCCAAATAGCAGTTGCATCCGTCTAGTAGTAAGTTCAATCACCACTTTGTGATGAGTATCAATTTAAATGATTTCTGGAATATTAAGTTGCCTTTATGTCTGACTTTATATGTTATATATGTCAATAACATTGAATGTTTGCCAATATATGTGCAGTCCGCTAGGAGTTCCCCTGGAACTGAAAAGGAACGGAATTTGAATATCGTAAATACATAAAATATGAATAATTTTATTAGCATTACCCTCCATGTGATGTCACATGAGGTTATTCTCAGGCCACTGATTGCAGAGGATATCAATCTTGAATGGGTACTACTGTAGCCAGACCACAGATATCCATTAGTGCTCTTCTCTTGCACTTTCTTCAGTTACCAATGACAGGAATGAGGACTAATGACCTGTGTTGAACCTTAGAAAAATCACCTGCTGAATCCTTATTATCAACTTCGGATAGTATTATTGTTTCTACTATTCTTCCTTGTTACTAACGACACTTCATTTGTAAAACTAGTTTCAGGACTGTTTATTGTCAGTAGATCTTTCCTTCATTATATAAAACCAGTCCTTTGATTGATGCAACTTGGTTTTCTCGGAATGGGCCATGTTAACCCATTTTCACCTCAGTGACATTACAGCTATCTGTGTATCTATAACAGAATACTGGTGGCTAATCGAAGCTTCTATTCCTTCTCATATCTAATTTATGTGGAATTTGTAACTTTACAATCGCTACTCTTCATGCGTGGTCTTATTTCAGACCATATAGGCATGTTTTTCCTCTTATTTCGTTATTTCGGTTATGAACCTCACAATCAATGGTGTGGTCAGACCATCAGACATCTGTGCATTGTGCCCTGCAGGCTATGGACTCACAGTGGTTTTTAGCATGTATATATCGCAGTCGATGGAATGGCGCTGAAGCAGTAACAGTAAAACTGCACCAGAAGATTAAAACAAAATACTATCAGCAACTAAGAGTGACTGATAAGCATCAATGCCTTGCGTGATCTTCAGGACTCGATAGTTAGCGTATAACAAATTTCTGTAAACATGCTGATATGTTCTGTGAGATTACTCTTACTGATGCCAAGTGCAGCCATGTTCTGTGAGATTAGTCTTACTGATGCCAAGTGCAACCATGCAACATTTCTGCAATTTAAAGATGTAGCACCACTAAAATGCTTGATGGAAACTACACACAGTGTGGACGCTTGGTTGTGGTTTGTTCTAAAGTTATGTATGATTACATAATTCTCTGCTTAGCAGCGTTGCGCTTGTTTACTGCAAGTTTAAATTTCCTTATTCCTAGAAAAGCTAGTGACCAGGATGCCACAAGAAACTTCAAGGTGGGAAACTAGTGGAGCATGTAACTCTCCTTAAGAATAGCTAGCAGATTTGAAGGTAATTATTAACCTTTATTCACTCGCAGGTCTTGAACATCCTACCTTGCAAGCGAACACATTTTCTTCAGGGAGACAGTGACATTACTCTTACTCATTCGAAAGGTTCTTTTCAGATCTACTCACTACTGGGTGAACCTTCACCATGATTGATGAAACATCATATGCTTACTTTGATTTGATATATTTTTTACTTTGAGAAATAGTAATATACTTGGTAGCATATCGCTGTGTATACCGTAGTTTCATCCAGACACTTCTCGCTCTATGTCTTTCCAGACATTTACTTATTACTGCCGGGAAATTCTTATTTCTACCTTTCAAGCACATTTGATTTGGTAAATCGACATAAATGTTTAACTCATTAGTTTTCAGATGTAACAGAAGCCTCGGTAATAGCTTGGATAGTCCAATTATTTCTGAACCGCAGGGCTTCCACATATAACTTAACTGTCATGCTGCAGGGAACAAGCGTAGTCCTAAGCATGGTCCTGGACGTAATCAATCCTTCTTGCGACAGCTTCAACATCTCTAGAGCGGAGTCTCCATATACTATATGTTAAGGCCCTAGTTTTTAGTCTTGAGAACTACGTGTATACGGAAATTTATAAAATTGCTTCTGAGGTACAGAAAGGGTGCCAGTAGAAGACCTCTGTTAGTCAGTGGCTTCGGTTATTCTCTCCGTCTTCGTCATGCATAGTACAATTTAGACTTGGAGTATTGGGAGGATACTTTTCTGGATTGTCACAGTGGCCAGATAAGTCACAGTGGCTTATCTGGCTTTCCATTTCATTTCATTAAATTTATGGTAACCCAACTATTCTTTGAGACGCTATATTCGAAAAAAAACAAGACTTCTGTTAGGAGGATGTTTGGTCTTCTCTACTTACCTTTATCATGCATGATTTTCATAAGGGCATTCGGTGGTAAAGCAGCCCTTTTTGCTCTACGGTGGCATGACGCCCACCAGCCACGATAATTAGCTCGCTAGTCTACCATAAGTACGTCTCACAGTGACCACGAAAGGGAATTATTGGTTGCTTACCAGTAACTGTAGTTCCCTGAGTGGTCCCTGTGAATCGTACATTCCCGCCCATCCTTCCCCGCTGATGTCATGCCTCAGTCCTTCAAGCTGCTTTTGCGGCGGAGTTAACGGATCTGAGGTGGCAGCCCCTCCCACTGGCTATATATGCTGGAGGGGATGTGGGCGGGGCTTCCATTTAAAGAGATATTAGCTTTTAAAAGATTCCGAACTGTCCGCGCAGGCGCGGGAAATACCATAAGTACGATTCACAGGGACCACTCAGGGAACTACAGTTACTGGTAAGCAACCAATAATTCTCCCTCTTTTGGCAAATTATTAACCATTCAGAGGCACCGTTATTTTTATTCTGGGGATGTTTTTCTCTTCCATTTATTTAATTTTAAACTAAGGGAAAACATTTCTCACATCTGTTATCCTCCAGTTCTTTTGGATTACAGTTTCCATAATAACTGATGATTGGCCATAGTGGAGCTGCTGGTTGGAGCTGTAACAATAACAATGCTTTATTTATATTCTGCCACCATCTCCGAAAAGGGACTCGGGGTAGCTTACGAAGGCACTTGGAAGTGCAATAAAATACAATAAACAATCACAATGTAAACAAACATAAACAAATATACATAAAACATCATATAAAGCCCCTACTGATTTAAAAGCAAAACACAGCAGTGGTTGCGGATATAAAATTGGCTGCAATCAATATTAGTCGCTTAAGTGCCAGAGTGAAACTGTGTTGTTGTTTATTGCTTATTGTAAGTTATAGTGATTGTTTTATTTGCTGTTGTGTTATTTTACTATGTCAGTCAGTAGCCTTTATTTCGGTCAACAAACCATCGGCTAAGTCAGGTGAAAGTAGAACAATAGAATACAACATTTAAGAAATTAATAACATCGCATTTGGGTTATGATTAATAAGAACAAGTGTCACAGTTCGCTATCGGTTGAATGACTGTCTTTATCATTTAAAACAGGAACTGATTGCCAATTAATAGTAAGTGTTCTGAGTACTCTTTGTTACACTCTTAGTGTTTACAGGTTATTAATGAAGCACTTGCGGCTTTTTGCCACTGCAAAGAGAAATTTGGCCACCTGTTCCGTTACCCTTTTGTCAAGATCAGACAGTAAATAAGTACAGTACCAATTTAGGGTTCTTCCTGGCCATTTGGTGAGTAGAGGGGATATTAACCTTAGTCTATCATCCCTGTAAATTGTGCAAATAAAAAGTACATGTATTACAGTTTCTATTTTACCCTCCCCTATGTGTTGTTGGGCTTGGCCTCATGTAAGCCGCCCGGTTCCCTTCTGGGGGATGGTGGCGGGGTATAAATAAAGTTTAATAATTTTTAAAAAGGAATCCCTAGGTCCTCAAGTTTTAACATTGGAGTTCTAATCATGGTCGAAGACCTGTTTGAAGAGCCATGTTTTCAAGTTTGTCTGAAAACATTGGAGTGTGAGGGCTAGCTTAATTTCTCTAGGGAGGGCATTCCAATGCTGGGGGGCCACCACCAAGAAGGTTCTCTCCCTTGTCCCCACCAACTGCACTTGAGATAGAGGAGGGACCAAGAGGAGGGCCTCTTTGGAAGAACGAAGAGCCTGCACTGGTTCATAGAAGTCTAAAATGTCTGAAAGATACCAGTTTGGGGAAGATTGATGCACATCTCCTCCATGCCTCCTAAACTCATTTTATCTTATGCTGATCCAAGGACACACTATTTTTTCAGATCGGAATTACTAGTTCTTTATCCAAAGTCAATTTCAGTATTGTTAACTTGTTGAGAAATAGTTATCAATTGCTGTTACTTCTGGTAGTACACATTCTCTTGAATACCTAATTTCCCAAAACATTAAAAGTTTATGGAAAGGATAATCCTTTTGGACTGCAGTTTCCTTAATAATTGTGCGGTGAAACTGGGAACTGTGAAATCCTAATCCTGTAGAATTTTAATTCATAGATATATGTTAGTGTTTAGTTATGATTTCTCTTTTTACGTACATTGACTTTTTGCCATTAGTATGTTGTAAACTGCCTTGAGTCCCTCTCAGGGATGAGAAAGGCAATATATAAGTATAGGAAATAAATAAATAATGAATTTCAAACATTACTACTTTTAGAGGTTTTTTGTTTTTGCGTTTAGAAATAACTACTTTTTAAATAAATGGCAATTTAATTCTGTTTCTAATTATTGTTACAGTCGAGCTGGCATCGAGGATTCCAAAAAGTGGGGCATGTTGTTCTTGGTGAATCAACTTTTTAAAATTTATTTTAAGGTATGCAACATTATCTTTGTCCAGATTATCAATTTTTCTAAATATAGTCCAATGTGGTGTGTAGACTTCCTTTTGTTAACTTCACTGTTGTTTCCAGATCAACAAGCTTCACCTCTGCAAACCACTGATAAGAGCAATTGATAGCTCAAACCTTAAAGATGAATACAGCATGGCACAAAGAGTTACCTATAGATATTATGTTGGACGGAAAGCCATGTTTGATAGTGATTTTAAACAAGGTACTTTTCTAAACTTCCCCCCTCCCCATGGTTTATCTTTTTGGTGCACATTTTCTGTTAGTGCATCTGTTGTATGGAGCAGTGTCAGTGTTGCATTGATTACTCCCATTGAATTATTGTGTATGGATTCAAATTATTCTTTTAGTCATGGCTTTCAGGGCCTTTTCAGAATGTTAGTTTCTCAAATTCATGTCAGAACCTTAGTTCTTCCCAGTCAGAAATGTAAAATTACATTTTAGTGCTTTTTGTGAAATGGCTGTTTAAAAAGAAAGAAAATGGGCAGCAGCTTAGCAAAGTATTACATATGAAGGGAAAAAAATCCAAAATGATACTTTGACTTTATTCAACTAAAAACTGGTTACTGTAATACATATTTGCTGGTGGCATCTCTTATGTGCCATTGTGCTAAATCTTTTTCTCTGATTGCAGCTGAAGAGTATCTATCTTTTGCCTTTGAGCACTGCCACCGCTCCAGCCAGAAAAATAAAAGGATGATCCTGATTTATTTGCTACCAGTAAAAATGTTACTGGTAAGTGACATTTCAGCGCATCAGAATTACTATGGCATTCTGTGGCATTTTCAGAGGTGGAGGCTAAAGCTTCCAGGCATCCAGGATTAGTACAGTTCATGAGATGTCTGTGCGACATGTGACCCAAGAAGCTGAATGCACCCCACCAGCTATGATCTGTGCCCTGCCATGTGCTTGATAACCTTTCTACATTTGTAATGCCAGATAAACTGTAAAGGGATAAATTCAGTTATGAAACTTGAGCTTTGCATAATTGGATCTTCTGTTACAAGTGCTTCAAAATGTTTCTTTTATTAGTAAATCTCCTAGAATCCCCCAGCCAGCTTGACTACTAGTTGGAAATGTCCAGGTCATTTTCTGTCATAAGGGATAAAGGCCTGCACTTACTTTGTCCTCTCTTGATTTACATTGGGGACTAGCAATTTACCGTATTTCATAGATTTTAAGGCACCATTGATTGTAAGATGCACATTAATTTCAGTGCCCACTAACAGGGGGAAAAGCTTTATTTGTATATATTAAAAAGCACTTGCAATTCTAAGATGCACCCCATTTTAAAATGTTCGTATGGGGGGAAATGTACATTTTAGAATCAAGGGAATACAGTAGATACCCTTAGAACAGTTAACTATGTGATACCAATAATATATTTATTGTATGATTAGTTGCTTATCTATTTAATACTGTCACTCGGTTTCAAATTGTGTTTGGATTTCAGGGCCACATGCCAATGATCCAACTTTTAAAAAAATATGACCTCATGCAGTTTGCAGAAGTTACAAAGGCTGTGAGGTAGGATGCTTTATTAAAGGAATGTTTGTGGTCTTGTGGGGGGAGGGGGCTGCCTTTAGTAAAACATTATGTTTTATAGCGTAGCTAAATGAATTGCTGAGTAGCACTAGGGAGTATTTGTATGGATCCCAAGAGAGCAGGGTTTCCTTGGAAGTTGTCTAGGGATACATATAATAATGAAGCAATATTCTTTTTCTGCCCAGCTATGCATGGGGTCAACAGTGTGAGATGAAAAAAGTCAGACATAGTTCTGGTTAATCTAACTAGTTTAAATGTATCTTCAGACAGGCCATATCTAGCAGGCTCCTTTCCCCACTACAACCCCCATGTACCCTCAAAATATTTCTTGAAAAAGCATTCAGACCCAACATTGTCACTGCTCCAAAGGGGAGATGTAAGGAAGAGAGAAAGGGGAAAAGCTGTTATGAAAGCCAGGTCAACACCTGATATAGTGCTGAGCTCTAAAGCCCACAGGTTCATCTCCTTCGTTCAGTTCCTAACTTTAGATTGCAGGGGAGGTTTTGTGTATATCAACATTATTTACTGACTTACTGCTATTGTATCAATGAAAATCCAGAAAGACCATAGGCTCACTACACCCTTGTTTCCGTGTTCCATACCTGGTATGTATTTTCCTTGAACTCACTTTTTAAAAGGACTAAATTTTAACTCCCTTAGTGAAGGGAATCTTCTTCTGTTGAATGACGCTCTGGCAAAACATGAGACCTTCTTTATACGTTGTGGGATATTCCTTATCCTCGAGAAGTTGAAAATAATCACCTACAGGAATCTGTTCAAGAAAGTGTAAGCACTAGCAGAGTATAATTCTTTCTATTTAAAATGTCTGTCTTTTTTGGTTTTGATTTCATTAAAAGAAAGCCTTTCTATTTGAAATTATGTTCATTTATTTGTTTTTCCTGTAAATATCTTAAGAAACATTGATAATACAGACTTTTGGTGTCTGAACATCATGTATTTTCCTATCTTTAGATTACCATTGGTTCCTTTTACTTTTAAGCATTACATAAGAACATAAGAACATAAGAAGAGCCATGCTGAATCGGGCCTCACACAGTGGCCCGCTAGTTGTACACAGGGATCTCTAGCAGAAAGGAGGGCAAAACCCTCACCTGCTCCTGACCCCCCACAACCAGTACCCGGGGAAAATCCTGCCTGCCTCCATCAACACAGAGGTGGCACTTGGATGTCCATTTCAGTAACTACTGATTCCCTTGGTATCCATGAATCTGTCTAATCCTGCCTTGAAGCTGTCCAGGCTGACAGCTGTCACAACCTCCTCTGGAAGTGAGTTCCATAACCCAATGACCCTCTGGGTGAAGAAATATTTCCCTTTATTAGTCCCATTAAATCATTATGCCCCTAATTAGAAGGTACAGTACTGTTGTTTTCCTCTCCTTAGGTTTAATACCCGAGCTCAGATTGCACTAGCAGTGCTTTAATTGCTGAATATTTAGTAAACATGGTTTCGTTTCCAATTTATTACTGGATTGATATGATATTGAGCTGTGGGTGGTGTAAGCCATTGCTACTGAAAGTAATGTTTCCAGGAAGGAAAGAAACAATTGTATGAGATGAGCTTAAATTTACTGCCAGTCTCTGGGAAACTAGAAAAAAAATTATGCTGTTCTTCCACTTCAAATAGTTTGAGAAGTCAACACAGTAAAGCCTTGTGGCCTTCCTGATGTTGTGAAAACCTTAATGCTAGCTAGCTTGGTCAATAGTGAGGGTAGATTGTCTATTGTAATGAGTCACTGTGATGTTATGGATGTACTAGAGAAATTAAACTCAAATATGGTTATGTATTTGAGATATAGCATATTTAGTAATGTAAGGATCTTTTGGGAGGTGAGAAAATTGAACAGTGGAGTGATTGGTGTTTTGCTGAATATTTAAAGGGATTTTTAAAAAGAAGCTGGTGCAAATGACAAAGAGAGGGAGTCTATAGAAGTTAAGAATACAGGAAAGAGAAATGTGAATTATAATTAGTTAATCGGATTTGATTAGAATTTGGAGTGCTGAATAAGGTTGAAGTTTTGTTTCATAAGTCACTTTTGAAAGCTACAATAGAGGGTTCATGTGAGTTTTCCGGGCCATATGGCCATGTTCCAGAAGCATGATGTTTCACCCACATCTATGGCAGGCATCCTCAGAGGTTGTGAGGTCTGTTGGGAACTAGGCAAGTGAGGTTTATATGTCTATGTCCAAGGTTGGAGAAATAACTCTTGTCTGCCTGAGGCAAGTGTGAATGCTGCAACCAGCCACCCCAACCAGCATTCAGTGGCCCTGCAGCTTGAAAGTCCAGCTGGTTGCTGCTTGGAGGGATCCTCTGCCGGGAGGTGCTAGCTGGGCCCAACCAACTCCTGTCCAGAATTACCCTGTTCCCTGAGTGTTGCCCCCCCCCCCCCCCCAATCTACTGTCCTAACTTCAGATTTCCCCAATACCAGCAGCCAGACTCCACTCACCCTCATGGCCTCCTTCCCTCCACTGAAATTGTCCACATGCTTGTGGATTTCAGTGGCTTGTCCATTCAGATCAACATGGTAGCCACCAGAGCAGTCCAGCATTTCCATGTTCCCAAACAATATTCTGTGTATTCTACAGTAGTGTTATTGGTGTAATGTGAATGAATGGTGTCTTGGTGATAGCAGTGCTTCAAGCAAGGTTGTGTGCAGTGGTGGGTTAATGCAAATAAAGTGTTGCACAGGCGATCCGGAAGGTGTCCGTATTCAGTTCCATAGTGGTGGGACAAGTAGAGATCCTCACTACTTGGTGACAGGTCACAGTCACATCCAACACTGAATTTCAGCTGAAGTGAAATAAATTGGGTTGGGCCAGTATGGTTTTGTGAAAGATTAGAAAAGTACAAAGCTGATGTATACTTCAACTCTCTTTTCAGATATTTGTTACTCAAAACTCACCAGCTATCTCTAGATGCCTTTCTGGTGGCCTTGAAATTCATGAAAGTTGATGATGTTGATATTGATGAAGTCCAGTGTATCCTAGCCAACCTCATATATATGGTAAGCAGCCGGTTTCATTGCTGTAGCATGGATGAAAACACAACAGAACTACATTAAGGACTGTTGTGGGCAATGGCCTACTTCAGAATCATTGAATTGGACCCAGCCTTAATTGTACTTAGATTAGACCCACTGAAATAATCAGGACTTTGCTTCATCATAATTAACTTGAGCTCTGAATAATTGATTTCAGTGGATTTACTGTAAGTATGACCAGGTTTGAATCAAGTTCATTAATTCTAGATTCTGTTAATAGTATTTAATGTGTACATTCTGTAACAAATAGTAGCCACTTGTGTTTTGAGTAGAGTATGTAAGCTGAATACTTCTTAAGCCAGAGGTTTTGTGTAACATAATGTCTGTCCTACTAATGGCATGCACATGTGTAAGTTAACTCTGTACCTGTGTATTTTTATGTTGAGGGAGTTGCTGCAGAGGTTAGTATTCCTTTTCTCCCTCCACAGCAGCCAATTCACTCTGCCTCCACATAGAATTGGAAGAGATCACAAGGGCCACCTACTCCAACCCCCTTCCATGCAGGAACACACAAATAAAGCAACCCAGACAGAGGGCCATCCATTCTCTGTTTAAAAATCTGTATGTGAAACTCTGGAGTGTCGCAGCCAGTGTACATTTCCCATTTTACTCGATACTAAAAGAGCATATATATGGGTAGTCCTAAATATCTAAATAAAATATACATCATATCAGAATATGGAAACAGTCACAGAGCCAGTAGCATTCAAAGAATTTTGAAAAGGGACTGCGCATTACAAAAAGCTGATTTTTAAAAAATGAATGACCCTTCTTTCCCTGCTATCCTTTTGGCTAAAGCGAAAGGGGCTATGAGTTCTAAAGGCAATTTTAAGTGTATGTATTGTATTTTAATCCTGTTTTTACCACTCTGTTACTATTTAATTGCTTTTTAACCTTTGTATTGCACTTTTAAAACTTTCTAGTGTGGGATTGTTAGCCGCCTTCCGTCCCCACAGGGAGAAAGGCAGGGTATAAATAAAGTTAATAATATTATTATTTTATCCAGGCAAGCTTTTAAAGGAGGAGGCTTTTAAGATCAAGTCAAGGGAAGCTGTGTTTTTAGCTATGAATAGGGTTTTGATCGGTTTAAACTTTATTTTTAATGCTGTCTATGTTAAATTCTATTTTCATGTTTGTATATTTTAAGGTTTTAGTTATCTTGTATTTATTACGAACCACTTTGAGTCCCTTTTTTAGAGAGAAAAATGGGATATAAATATTATTTCCTCTGACCCATTATATCTCTTCTGTAGAATGTATTCAATAATAGTTTCATTATAATTTGACATGTGTAATCTCTTCAACATTTTATTAGCAGTGTTTTTCCCATTTGGTACCATAGTGCTAATTCAAAATGATGCCTTTTACACTTTAAAGGCAGCTCACATTGCCTTCTTTGCTTGTAGGGGCCCTTCCACACAGCCATATAGCCCAGAATATCAAGGCAGAAAATCCCACAATATCTGCTTTGAACTGGGTTATCTGAGTCCATACTGCCATAAATTTCAGTTCAAAGCAGAAAATGTGGTGTTTTATTCAGTTGTGTGGAAGGGGCCTAGAATCAATGTTTTAAATTTTCTAGCGTTATCTACCGGCAGACACATTCGTCCTCTCTCCATGTGTGCCTCACCCTCTCTGCCTATGCAACTGATAGCTCAGAGAATCCCACACAAGATCATAAGTATATGCATATGATTTATTTCGGGCATGTCCAACAGGCGCCCCGCGGGCCGCACACGGCCTGCCAGCCCCTTGAATGTGGCCCGCCTACCCTCCTTCAAGAAATCGGCACAAATGGGGGGGGGCGGAGCGAAGGGCGGGGCGTCAGAGGCCTGGCTGTGATGCGCTGCCCTTCGCGCCGCCTCCTGCTCCTTCTCGGCAGTTGCCCCTCCCTTTCTTCACTCGAGTGAAGGAAGGGAGCAGGGACCAAGAAGGAGCAATAGGCGGCGCGAAGGGTGGCGCGTCAGAGGCCTGGCTGTGACGCGCCGCCTCCTTCTCGGTTCCCCCTCCCTTCCTTCACTCGAGTGAAGGAAGGAAGGGAGGGTGAACCGAGGATGAGAAAGGGGGGGCCGCGGCGCATCAGAGGCCTGGCTCTGACGCGATGCCCCCTTTCTCCTTCTCGGTTCCCCCTCCCTTCCTTCACTCGAGTGAAGGAAGGAAGGGAGAGCGAACCGAGTAGGAGAAAGGGGCGGCTGTGGCACATCAGAGGCCTGGCTGTGATGCGCCGCCGCCTCCTTCTCGGTTCCCCCTCCCTTCACTCGAGTGAAGGAAGGGAGGGCGAACCGAGGAGGAGAAGGGCGGCTGCGGCACGTCAGAGGCCTGGCTGTGATGCGGCACCTCCTTCTCCTCGGTTCCCCCTCCCTTCACTCGAGTGAAGGAAGGGAGGGCGAACCGAGGAGGGAAGGGCGAGGTCAGGGGCCTGGCTGTGACGTGCCGCCTCCTTCTCGGTTCCCCTCTCCTTCCTTCACTCGAGTGAAGGAAGGAAGGGAGGGGGAACTGCCGAGAAGGAGCAGGAGGTGGCGCGAAGGTTCACCCTCCCACCCTTCATTCGAGTGAAGGAAGGGAGGGGAACCGAGAAGGAGAAGGAGGTGGCGCGTCACAGCCAGGCCTCTGACGCGCCGCGGCCTCCCCTTTCTCCTCAGTTCGCCCTTCCTTCACTTCAGTGAAGGAAGGGAGGGGGGGCCGAGAAGGAGCAATAGGCAGCGCGAAGGGCGGCGCGTCCTGGGACGAGCCGTGGGGGAGCCTCTCCCCGCGGCCCGTCCTTCCTTCCTAAAGCCGTGACATGCCGCCTGCCCCAGAAGGGCGATTTCGGCCACTTCTGAGGAAGCCGGCATGTCACAGCTTTAGGAGAGAGGGAGGAGCTGCGGCATCGGCTCCGGGGGTGGGGCGTTCCTTCCTCCTCCTCACGCTGGCAGGGAGGGGCGGAGCCAGGGTGGGGCCAGGAGCAGGGAGGGGCGAGGAGGGGCGGAGCCGGGGGTGGAGGCAGACCCTTTGGCCCCCCAGGTGATCAGTGACCGGAATTCCGGCCCTTGGGCCGGTAGAAGTTGGACAGCCCTGATTTATTTTATACATAAAGTGATCTTATTTATTCTTATAGAAAGCCTCCAACATATCTGAATCTGTATGTGATGCTTGAAATTTTGTGTTAATGACCTTAGATTTATGACACTTCTATTTGTGTGTTTTCTTTCTGTGTCAGGGTCACATTAAAGGCTATATTTCCCATCAGCATCAGAAACTTGTTGTCAGCAAGCAAAACCCATTCCCACCACTTTCTACTGTTTGTTGAATCTGTAATGACCAAAACGGAGATATACTACTAATTATTAATATGGGGTACTTTGGGAACATGTCTGTTTACAAAAGAATCACAGAATTAATCTGAATACAGAGGTGTCATCACAAAGAGTTTTTTGAGAGAGTGTGACAATACAGATCCTTTGTGATAGCCTTTCCCAGAAGATGTATGGAGGAGTGGAAGTCATCTCACATACCATTCTGCACTCTCCCAGCAAAGGAGCTTCCTCTATTAGAGGTCTTATGTGGATATGAGCAGCCCTGCCATTGATGGAACAAAGATTTTGAATCCAACTTCATGACTCCTTGCAGAAAGCTACATTTTTTAAAAAAGAAAACATTTTAAGAAGTTGCACTTTCTGCTGTTATCCTTTTGTCGAATTCTGTTCATAAATGGAACTGTCACAATTATAATTTCCATTTATGTTTTTTCATCCTAATAATAAAAGATAATTTTAGTATGTGTATTAAAATGAAATACTTTGTGAGTAATAGAAACTGTTCATTTCAGCAAAACCTATTTTATGAGCATGTTTTTATTCTTATTTTAAATATATATAAAAAAATTCTTTAGCGTGTTTTCCTCATGAAATATGATCTCCATGTTAACTTCAAGCCAACATTTTTTGGAATCAATGTACCAGATTAAACCTTTGACCAGGCACATTGAAACCACTAATTTAAGCCATGTTAAAATGGTAGTTCATCCCAAGGGAAATCGTGAATATTCAATATTCAACCCATAGACTATACATTTAGTGTCATTGTTGAAATGAAAGGTGGGAAGAGGATTACATAGTTTCAGGTTGAACCTTGAACCCTCTTGGGGTTTGCTGGAAGAAGATATGGGCAAATCAAGTTGACAATTTCTGCAATTATAAAGCCAGCTACTTTCAGACCTGATTCCATCATATCACTGCATTTTAGTGAGTTGACTGAAACAGATTTAGTTAGTCAATTTATATCTTGCCTTGCGTCCAACATGGAATCCAAGGTGGTATACATTTTAAAAGCATAATACAATAAAATCAGTATAACATTTATAACACTTAATAACAAAAGTTCAAACACAAACTAAATTTCTATTTTAAACAAATTAAAACCAGTGCTAAAAGACACTTTCAAACAAATAACACTTTATGCACTCCCAGTAAAAAAACTTTCATTTGCCACATTTACTAAAAATCAAAAGCTTCCTTGAAGAAAAAAGTATTTACCTGCCAAATGAAAAAATAACAGAAAGGGGACTGACCAGACCAGAAAAATCATTGATGAGATGCTTGCCAGATCGATCTCGAAGTGCTGTCTGAAATCCCATCAAGCACGCACATCCTCTTTGAATGTTGAATTTATCTCAATACAGCTCAGAGGCACCAACAAAAAGTTTGTTATGTAGAATTTAGAGAGTGAATGTTAACAATTGTTTCAATGCATCTTGGCCAAATAGAAAAGAGGAATATATCCGGTTTCTTAAAACATTCACACAATATTGTGAAATAAAGCACCATTTAACAAAAAAACAAGCTGTTGTGAGTTTTATTAATGAAAAGCGAAGAAGACAGAGTAATCGTGATAAAGAGCTTTATTTTAATACTTAAACATACATAATATTTACAACTAACTTGTGCTTTAATACATGTGAATTCTACATTTGCCATTCTTCATTGTGCTTTGCCACTTTTGCATTCGATTAGTCCATTATCCGTTTAAACCACATCTTATATCTTGTTGTTTTGGTGAATATAAGTGTTTCCCACTTACTTGCGTCTGTGGCCCAGGGTTCTAAAATGCCAGTCAGAAACCAGGTGCCCTTATAGTCAACGGCACTAAAGCTTCCTCCAGCCAATAGTTCACCTGCTCCCTCATTACTGTATCCACAGTATTCCCTGGTTATTAGACTTCTGTTGAGAATCTCTTTGCATTCATTTTCTTTGAGATATGAAACAGACTGCTCAGCAAATAGATCTGTTGACTCGTTTTCCACCACTTTCCAGCCACTCAGTGTAGCTGCCAGTCTTGAAATCAGCACATGCTCTGCAAAATTCTTTTCTGGAACACATATGGGTAGGTGGTAGCTGTCACAGTTAATGTGTCTGCTGAGTTCAAGTAATGCCAAGTTGTTTTCCCCGGTGTTACTCTCATAGCGGATGTGTATATTCGACTGTTTAACACTTATCACTTGTCTAGCTCTTTGCAGCTTGTTGATTCCTATACAGATAATACCCTTATTAGTTGCCAGAATCATGTTTGTTAAAAGCAATCATACTAATGATCCAAATTCTTTCAAAGACTATTCTGTCAATAGATTCATTCTCATTAGGTCTTAAAGGTCTAATACTCAACTGATGTTACTTGGCTTGTTCTGAAACTCACGTGAACGGGCATAACAAACAATGCATTGTTGAAGGCTTTCATGGCCAGAATTGCTGGGTTGTAGGTTTTTTGGGCTGTATGGCCATTTTCTAGAAGCATTCTCTCCTGGTGTTTTGCCTGCATCTGTGGCAAACATCCGCAGAGGTTGTGAATGGGGGTGATACAACAGGAAGTGAGAGAGATCTACCCCAGGAAATGCCGTCTGACTCACCGGGCAGGGCAGTTGTGGTGGTGGGCACCCTCTGCCAGATAATGGTGGCCGCAGGGGCTTCTCCCTCCCAGAAGCCCCTGCGTGACCGGTGCCCCGCCTCCTCATTGGCTGGGGGGGGGGGCAGTCGCCATCTTCCAGGGCAGCCATTATTAGGCTGCCTTGTGCTGCTGCAGACACAGTGCCTGTTTTTGGTGATCCATCCCACCCACCCGTCAGATCATTTGGTCTGGTTCCCTGTTTGTAAGTTTGTCATGTTTGGTTTATGTCACAACTCACAGGTTGGTGGTTGGCATGGGCCCACCATGGGGAGCACCCAGTGAAGCAGGGGGATGCTACGTAAGCATTAGCCTGGTATTGTGCCAGCAGCACCTTGGCATGGAATTTGTTATCGGTCAGCAGTGGACTGTCCAATATGTGATCCAGAACTCATGCATGGCAGCCAACCCTGTAACCAAGTTGTGGCCAGTTTTCATCCCAATCTGGTGTATGCGTCATCCCTATCCGTGGACGGAAGGTGTGTCATGCATGCACACACAAAGGGAATTTACTCTTGAAAGAATTATGGGGAAAGGTGTCTCAACT
Source organism: Anolis apletophallus (assembly GCA_030556195.1). Lineage (NCBI taxonomy): Eukaryota > Metazoa > Chordata > Lepidosauria > Squamata > Anolidae > Anolis > Anolis apletophallus. The sequence continues at coordinate 87,094,339 of JARBWK010000004.1, forward strand.
AAACCTCACAACCTCTGAGGATGCTTTTCACAGATGCAGGCGAAACGTCAGGAGAGAATGCTTCTAAAACATGGCCATACAGCCCAAAAAACCTACAACAACCCAAAAACAAGCCATGTAGCCAGGCATCTCCTTTCAGGTAGAGTAGATGAAACAATATGGGATTGATTGGAGACATAATTAGCTTTGACCACAGAATGAACAATCCTTTGCACTTCCCTGCACATTTACCAAATGTGTGTGAAGCAGCTGAAACAGCCTCCAGAACATACTTGATGAAGGCAAAGTCTCTATCAATGGAAATACACTCACATGAAATTAGCGGGCTGATCATTGTACAGAGCCGCATACACCTATGTGCATCTTTTGAGGTAGTGTTGGCCATACATTATATGCAAGTGTTTGAAGCTTTCAAAATTGCACAATGGAGATAAAACATTACTTGACTACTTACCAACGACAACAGTGACAGGAGAAAGTAGTGCACATTCAGCTGTAGTCAGGACAAAATTGGTGTTCAATAGAACACCTCCACAGAACCATTTTCCTTCAGCGTTTAAGAGTAGGACCTTGAAAGATTGTAAAGGATAGGTAAACAATGACACAGCAGCAATTAATTTACATAGAGCACATAGATGAAAGGTAACTTTAGCAAACCTGCAATAACTGTCACTGATGGTTTGGCGAGGACTCTTAGAGACCATAGTTCAAATCCTTGTTCAACCACGGAATAAGTTGAAATCAATTTGAAGGCAAATGACAACAACTATTGTCTATGTCTCATGTTTAGAAAGAATGCCAAAATAATGCATGGACAGCAGATCTTATATATGATGCTGTAGAAAGTTTTTAATTTGCAAGAACCTAAAAACATGGATGTACCGTTGTGCCTTTGATTAGGCAGTTCCAAAGAATTGGCCCTTTAATACCTAAGTTCCGACACTTTCTCATGGCCCTCCGCTCTACAATCCTGACATTATAAAGCCCAAGGACATTACTCTCCCAACCCTGCCACTGAATTTTGCACTTTCCTTTAGCTCTATCTAGAAATTTTGCACAAACTCAGAGCCCTCTGAACTCCGCACTTTTATTGCTCCCATGGTACGGTTTTCGTGATGTTATGTTTTATTGTGATATGTTTCTATTTGTTTTTTTTGTTTTTATTTTATTGCATTACATTTTAACTCTGTGTTCTTCTGGGTTTTAGCTTGCCACTTTTGGACTCTCACTTGCTGAGGTGTTCCAGCGAGTGTCTCTGTAGATCTTAGAAAACTATTTCTTGGTTTAAGTCATTGGCATGATGGCTGATATCCAAACAGGGGATGGGTTGGAGATGTCACTGCCTTGGTCCTTTCACTATTTCGCTTGTCCCTTTGTAGGCTGCCTCAAGTCCCTTTGGGGAGATGGAGGCAGAGTATAAAAATAAAATTGTTGTTGTTGTTATTCCTAACTTACTACTTGCCTCATTTGTAGTGCCCAGACAAGCGGCTTCAGCTGCTGTAATGAACATATTTTGTTTAACCTATCACAGCCAATCCATTTTTTTCTACCCAAGGATTATTGTTTCAAATACCTGCCAAGGGAATCCTCCATGGTTCTTTTTGGTTGCATTCAGCTGCATTAGTATGTAGTCTTCAAGTCTACCACATGCACACTTGTCTAACAATGGCCAGTAAAAAAAAGAAACACATCAAACCCCAAATTTGTTAGTCCATTACTGCCTTCAGAAGTAACTGGTACATATAAAGATGAGCCACCTGTTATTTTTACAATACAAGTCATAGCTGATGAAAACATGTGTTTGCTATAGTTTCTACTCAGTAGTTTTATTTATTATTTATTATTTAAAATTTTTATATTCCGATCTTCTCCACCTTCGTAGAGGGACTCAGACTGGTTTTTGTAATGTCTTTCAGATTAGTGTTGCTTTTCTGTAAGTGAAACACATAAGCATAAGCCCATCTTACCCTACACAAGTAACTAGCAATTTTATGGTCTTTGTGGAGGGACAAATTCACTACTTCTATCAAGCATTGATCCCAATACTCCCAAGGCATACCTTCTTCCAACAATAGTCTTTAATGGTTCTTGGTTTATATCAGTCTCTTAATTACCTTACCATAAATACAGTTTTCTCTCCCTTAAAAAATACTTACCCAGAGGAATACAGGATTTCTTATCTTGCCCAAGTTCATAGCCTTCTGCACATGAACAGCGGACAGTGTTAACTTCTGGATAGCAAAAGTGTTGACAACCCTCATCCATTTCATGGCGACATTCATTTTTAGCTATATAGAAGAAGATACATTTTCAACTAGAATTCAACCATGTTAGTATCAGGTGATAGGAATCAAACAATATCTGGAGGGTCACATGACATATGCCCCTTGACATGTGCTGTTTGTTAACTTTTCTATAGTGTGCACAGTATTTAGTTCTTGTTGGAACTAAGACAGAAGCCCAAACCAACCTGTTGTTTGCCTAGACTATTATTGGTCTGCAAAAACATTTCTATTCCACCAGAAGGTAACTTAACAGTGTTAAGGGACTTTACAATCTTCTAGGAAGCAAATGGATGGACTAAAGAACACAAGACTATTTTACCAAAAGCACAGTTCATTCCTTCAAAACCATCTGTACAATTGCACGTGTAACTGCGAATGCTGTCCTTGCACACACTATTATGCAGGCAGGGGCTTGAGGAACATCTTACACCACCTGCAAAAAAAATTACATTTTATTTATTTATTCATTTATTTCTTCAACCACAGGCTGCATAACAATAAAATACACATGGGCAGCATGTCACAGACATGCAGTCCTACAGTAAAACATAAAACAGGTTAAAAACACGGTTTGACATATGAGTCAGTGTGATTGGAATTGCCTTAAATAAACAATTACTTCCTAAATTCACTTCATAAACTTCTCATCAATGAGTTTCCCAAGTCGCTCCTGACACGAAAAAAAAGTCAGTAAACTTAGCTGAATTGTTTCTTAAATCAGCACACTAACATCACTTTCTATTGGTGACAATGCCAAAATGTAAAGCTCCTGGTTTGGGAATCTAGACTTTGGCAAGTGAGGTATAGCTTTCGAAGTAATCTGACTTTGTGAAGATGACAGCTCCTCTCAACCCTGCTGCCCTTCAACATCTTACAAGCCCCACTCCTACCTCCTTGCTGGATGCTGTGCCTACAATAGAAAGCATTCCCCAATAATCTCACTTGCCAAAATCTCTACAAGCCAGGTGTCAAGAGTTCCAGGTAATGTACATGTTCCAATTAGAGGAATCTAGTTTTGCTCATGATTGGTCTTGGACTGAAGGTTAGTCATGCTAAATTCTAGGTTCTAAGAAAATGAATTCCTCTTTCCAATCCCTATAATAATTGCAAATATGGAAATTGATCATAAAGCTTTAGTTGAGACACCTTTCCCCCATGATAATTCTTTCAAGAGTGAATTTCCTTTCCTGGGGTAGATCTCTCTCGCTTTCTGTTGTATCACACACACACACACAATTCTTAACTATGAGTCATTTGTAAGTTGAATGTTTATAACTCAGAGACTGTCTGTGCTGTACTGTGGATTATTAATTAATTAACCACTCCCCAACCATCCAGAACCTCCCCTCCCCAAGTCATCAAAAGAACTGAAAATAAAAATGTAAGGGCTACCTACCAAAATAACCATTCCAGAACTGGTCCTGGAGAGGAAAACACATTTGTTTTACTTAAAATCGTTAATACAAAATGTTTAATTATACTCCTCCTGGGTTGTTCTGATAGAATCTGCAATTGTATGGGAAGAATGCACGGGACTAAGATGACTCCTTAAAGTCCTTTAATAACAACAAGGAGTGTGTTATTAGTAGCAAAATCTAGAGGGCCACACATAATTCCTACCATATTTAACATATCTTTCAAAGGCATAAACATAGACTACAAATATCCTGATAAGAAAAGGACAGAACTAGTTAATCCTGTGCTCTCCAATGTTCTCAATTGTATTTAAAATGTCCCAGTTTTCAGTCCCACTTCCACTTTGTTCTTGGCTTACTTCAGTTGCTATATTAGGAAAAGAACTATTGAATCAATGGTATTTACATAAATGTTGATTCACCAGATTTTGACTATTTCCATCATTTACTCTAAGTAAAGGTAAAGGTTTTCCCTTTACATTAAGTCCAGTCATGTCCAACTCTGGGGGTTGGGCCTCATCTCCATTTCTAAGCAAGAGCCGGCATTGTCCGCAAACATCACCAAGGTCATGTGGAGCACCTGCATGGAGCACCGTTACCTTCCCGCCAGAGTGGTAGTCACATTTGCATGTTTTTGAACTGCTAGGTTGGCAGAAGCTGGGGCTGAGTGGTAGTCACATTTGCATGTTTTTTGAACTGCTAGGTTGGCAGAAGCTGGGGCTCATGCAAGTTCAGTAGCTCAGCACTTTAACCCACTGAGCCACCAGGGGCTCCTACTCTAGTCAGGACTAATAATTAAATCAAGACTTTAGAATGCAGATGAAATGATGCAACCATCATGATTTATGATTTTATACTAGTTTAGAAGCCTATACAATTTCAGGTGAGTTGTTGATTCAAGAAATCTTATGACTTTAGCAGGATTGATTGATTAAACTATTCATAAGGGAAAATCTGAGAAGACTCCATACCGTGTTTTCAATATCTTCAAATGCTTCTCTTGCCTCTTCATATGAACACCTTTCTTCAAGGCATTCTCTTTCCAAATTACCTTCAAAGATCTCTTCAAGAAACATAGAAGAGCCACGCTTTGATCTTGCAATAACTTTATTTGCATCCTTGTTTGATAGAAACACTGAAAAAGAGCAAATGGAAAATTAGATTTCCACACACAAACTTGTTGTGGCTCTGCATTGTGTGCAAAAAGATTAACACTTGATTTCTTGATACATCTTTCCTGGGATACATGAGGCTGTGTCAAATGGATGTTTAGAAATAATAAGTGCTGCCACGTGTCTTCCAGGTCATTACTTACTTATGGCAACCCCGACAATGTTATCATAGAGTTTTGTATGAAGAAGTTAATCTATTTTAGTTTGACCAAATTTTACTGTACTCTGACTACAAATGGGTATCAGTCCGTATCTTGCAAACATGGTGAAACTGTTTTTTAAGAGTCTGCATGAAAATTACTCCAAGGTTTTTGAATACACTTTCTCAACATTCACTTTTTATCATCCCCCCCCCACTAACACAATGCATTTCCACTTATCCCTTCCCCTCATGTTCTTGTCTGTACTTTCTTTTAATACGTCCATTTTTGTGTTGCAAACAAAACTGAAAAATTCTGAAAAATGTGGATTTTGGCAAGCATGTTTAAGAAAAGGGTACTATTTTGGGGTTGCTATGCCATCCATTCAACCGGATTTAACTCAGTTTATAGAAATGTCATCATTTGGTCTGAATTCCAATCCATTAAAAAACTCTCCCTCTTTCTATTATAGCACTAAATGTGATGGCCTTCAGAGAAAAGAAAAATGAGCCTGCAAAAGAAAAAAAAAAGAAAAGAATGTTCTTTTAAAATGATGACCCTGAGCTATTTTCCTTTGAGAAACCCCCTTAGATTGCTCTGTCCTTCTGGATTGTGTTCTTTTTTTACATGTAAGGGAATGTATAAATAGGTACCAGAAGAGTAGTATAAGGCAGGAGATAAGGAAGAGCCAAATAGTGATAATGTACCCAATTAGGGAGTAGATTTTAAACTATAGTAATCCAAAGCTCATTTTAATGCTAAAAATTGCACCCAGGAAGGAGATTTTAGTATGGTAATACCCTATCCCTGTTGGTTGTTAGGGGGTGTGAAAACAAACACACACATGCAAAGGTATTTGTGCATTTTCTGTGCAAAAGAGGACAGGCTCAGAAAATATTTTCTGCACAAGAGGACCAAGAACAAATTTTGTGCAGAATCATCCCAAATGGCAAAGATTCTTTTCAATCAAGGATTCACCTTGCCAGGTATTCCCAACATTTGAGAAATATGGTTTTGGACTTTTAAAAAAATTGTTGAATATTCTTTTTATCTCTCATTACTCACCAACACCATACATGGGCTTTGTATTTCTTTTGAGAATGTGTCTTTAAGATTGGTTTTCTGAGAAATATAGTGATGACCCATGGTCACAATTTAAATACTATGACCAAGTAGGAACTGTAGCTTGTGTCTCTTTGTTCTAAATCAGTGGTTCCCAAACCTTTTTTGGTCAGGGACCACTTTGACCAGGGACCATGTTGACCAGGGACCAAAAGTACCAAAAGGGTTATGAATCAATTTTTGGTAAACTTTACATTTGGTTTGGTTATTTGGGGCACCAATTTAGAAAATTGCATTGGATAGACCACATCTGCTCTAGTCATATGCCATCCAGTAGTCGTCATCTGCTTGCCCTGAGAAAACCATATTTATTCAGCCTTGGCACCATAAGAGGATTTTGTGAGACCAGTCACTCTCGTTGCAATGGTGTAGTAATGGTGAGGCCACAGATTATATTTTAGTTATTGCGGACCACTGGTGATCCACGGACCACAGGTTGGGAACCACGGCTCTAAAGCCATCACTGTAAACATTATTCTCTAATAGTCCTTTCAAAAATGGTATCAAGGTTCAAACAATCATAGAAAAAATGCAATGGTTAAAACGTTCAATTTGCTTCATTGGAATGAGAATTAATAATATGCATAGTTGTAATATTTCATATAATATGACAATTAGATGTCAAGTGTCAGAAATGATATCTTCTTATGAGCTGCTACAGTACTTAAACAAACCATAACACTGAAGCAAAGCACCCCTGGTATTGATATAATATTATATAGGCAAGAACAGTGTTTTCAAAATATGTATCTACATTGTTATGACTTCACATCCAGACATTCTGTAACATCAGTATCTCTCACTATTGGCTTGTGCTGATGGCAGTTGCGGTCCAAAAGAACCTTATCATCTCCTCCAGCACAGGAAATATCAAATTTGAAGCAGCCCACATTTTATTGTGACCAGTCTTATATGGACCAACGTGGTGAATTTCTGGCAACATATGAAGGACTCGTGCACACTTACATTATGCACATAACGGAAACATAATTTTCTGTACTGGTTCAATATCCTAAAGATAACCGATCCCATTTGATCTTGGAAGCTAGGCAGGCTTAGCCATGGTTAGAACTTAGATGGGAGATCACTAATGAATACTGGATGCTCTGGGTTATATTTGAGAGGAAGGAACTGGCAAAACCGCCTCTGAGTATTCCTTGTCTAAGAAATACCTATGAGATTCATAGAGTCACTATAAATTGACATTGTTACTTGGGGTAAGTCTGAATGAACACAGTGGGGCTTGCTTCTTAATGGAAGTGCACTCCTATTTACTTTGACGTTGATATAAGGTCTTTCAGTGTATAGTGTAAGGAAGAATACTTTCAAAGTAGAACCTCTTTTAATGCTTAGTTTCCAATTTCTATTTTTAATTTTTTTTCCTAGTCATTAATAATGATGCAAGCTAGTTCTGCTTTCATGGAATCAACAGCTAAACATTAACAATAACCTGGAAGAAAAATGGTTAGGAAAAAGTTAATGTGTGGTGGCACAGATTAAGCAAAAGTAATTCATTTGGCTTCTTTTCTCACTTATTTAATTATAGTATGAATAATATGCCTTACCTGTCGGATTTGCCAGATTAAAAAAGAAAGCAGACAAAAGAAACCATGTCCAGCTGTGAGTTCCCATTTTTCTTTTCCTGCAACTGCTCCCTGAAACGTGATTGCTCAGCAGTATTTGGCAAAGTTACTAAATAAGCAAAGTTTAAAGTTCAAGAATTGCTAAAATGATAACATAGGGACTACTACAGGACCTGGTGTCACTAAGTAAAAGCTTTTGACATAGAAAGACTGATTGAACATATAGGTGTGAAAATTAAAATATATTTGAATCGACTTTAAAATAAAGAAAAAGATCAGAAATGCTTAAAAGAATTTTAAATAATTGGAAAGTGTGTGTCTCATCTTCTACATAGCTTTGCTAGATAGAATAGGGAAAGTATGACTCAGAAGAAATCTAAAACAAAGGGCAGAGTTGAAAAGGAATGTATGTTTCCCCTCCTTTGTGTTTTTGAAAAAGCAGGGTATAAGGAATTAATTATTAGCCAAAGCAGAAGCAAAATCTTTTATCACCATCATGGGATGATTAAACACAACAGTGACTCTTCAGAAACTGCAAGTCACTTCTGGTGTGAGAGAATTGGCCGTCTGCAAGGACATTGACCAGGGAATGCCCGGATGTTTTTGATGTTTTATCATCCTTATGGGGGGCTTCTCTCATGTCCCCACATGAGGAGCTGGAGCTGATAGAGGGAGCTCATCCGTGATCTCCCCGGATTCGAACCTGTGACCTGTTGGTTTTCAGTCCTGCCAGCACAGGGGTTTAATCCACTGCGTCACCGGGGGCTCCTGACTCTTGGATGAAAACATGTCTTGCCTCCATTATTTGAAGTAATTATCATTATTACCACTATCATCACCATCATTTTTGTAAACTACACATTAACCAACCAAATTCAACCCACATATTAAAATAAATAAAACATCAAGCAATAAATATAACTAAGCCAAACCTTGTTAGTGTACCTGCAAAGTTAGATGTGTACAGCAGTCTCTTTCCATTTGAAAAAAAATATCCACAAAGTTCAGAATTTCAACAGAATTTAGGAATATTATGGGAATAATACAACAAATATACCATGGTATATAAAAATACAAAGAATCAAAGAGACCTGGTTAAAATATGTGAAATGGGTTGAAGAAGGGAAAGCTAATGATCAGATAAAGGAGAAAATGGACAGAATCCTGGACTGGCTGCACTTAAAAATGCTTTGTTGTAAAGTTGGAAGGAGGGGGGAGGGAAAAGGGGGCAAAAATGTAATGCTTTATGGATGTATATAAAGTAAGTTTATTTCAATGGATTAGACTGATACCATTACAATAAAAACATTTTTTAAAGAAAAAAGGGTACATCTGCATACTGTAGAAATTATTGGAGTTTGATATCCTACTTTAACTGTCACGACTCAATATGATGGAATTCTGGGGACTGCAGTTTGGTGAGGCACTTTCACTCTTTAGCAGAGAAAACTAAGGATACTGTAAAACTACATCTCTCATGATTCCAAGGCATTGAATTATGGCAGTTAAACGGATGTCAAACTGCATTAATTCTACAGTGTAGATGCACCTCTAGTTGTAGTGATTTCAGCTAGGACTGTGGATAGAAAGGTCCATGTCCAGGTCAGCCAGGGCAGTGTACAGGCACTTCAGGTTGAAGGCAAGCTACAGAGGTTTATCACAATTTGGCCGAAAAGGATGCAAGTATAAGCAATACTCTTCAAAAAGTACAAGCATAAATTCACAGAAAAATACATGGCATTTTATACAGTTCTGACAGCTATTCAGGCTTCTCCCTTCCCTGATTGGTTAAAAAGAGAGGCAGGCTAGAATCCATGCCTGGATTGGCTGGGAGTTCCCTGACATCACAGCCTGCAGGAGGAAATGTCCGTGATGGGAAGAAAGATAGTTGGTAGTCAGTTTGAAGAACCAATCTATTGTATGTATGCCCCCTGGGAGGGTGCGAGCCTGGAGGACATGGTGACATGGGTATGCTAATGAGTCCCTGATTATCTCAAGTGTCAATTGCCATGTGAAACAAAGGATGCAAGACCCAAAAGACAAAGGTGGAAATTATAGACAATCAAGGGCTGCCCATTCAGATTTAATGAATTAATGTTTGCCGAGCCCCCTCTTCTGCATGAGTGGCAGACTCTCAGCCTCAAGTTAAATGGACAAATATCCTAAGCTCAGCTTGGTGAAAAAGAGGACCATCTGTCTGCAAGCATACACAAAGGTTTTCATAATTATCTGACTTTGGAAATAGCTGGAGGGACCCTGGCCATAGTTGCTTTTCCCAAGGGATTATGTAAAACTGAGGGCATGGAGAAGTAGCTGCCTTTGTTACATTTTGATACATACATTTGACACCATTTATACCCTTTATACTTTTAGGAATTGACACACTACATAAAAGATACTGTAGATGTTACACAATAATCGTAAAATTGATACATTTATTAAGGCGTTATATTTGATAGAGTTTGTTGGATACAACTGCTGCTAAGTTCATCCCAGAAACTATAGCAGCTTTGACATTTTGCAACTTTGGAGTCACGGAAAAATGTGTATTGTTTTTAAAAAAATCATATATCTTGCTTGAAGGTTCTTGATGATCTATAAATATTTGGGCGGGGATGCCATGGCTCAACAACATAGTACAAAGTTTTAAGGAACTATGTGGTTTCATGCATCCACCATGCAGAAGGAGAGGATTACTAAATTAAAAAATCAGAACTGAAAGGAGGAGAAAAACTAATTGCAAAGCAAGAATGCTTCTACACAATATTGATCTTACGTTTATAAAATAAAAGGTGAAGATAAATTATGTGTCTGTCAGAAAGACAAACTGAGAGATTTCCTTGTGCCCTTTTCTGGGGGCTTTGTGGTTCCAAAGTGGTCTTCTCAAGAAAACGTTTCTTAACTGGAAAGTTCTTACCAATTTTTTAATATTTGAATTTATTCCTCTTTTAACTTTTACTTCAAAAAGGATATTGTGACCAGAGTGTAAAAACGATTCCATCGCAAATCTAGATGAAGCTGCAGCAGTTTACTTAAGCTTTTGTAATGAATTGACTGGAAGCTGCTTTTTGCACTTTGAACTCAGTCTGGATCAAGCTGCAAAGATAGCAGGGATAATGGAGGAGAAAGAAAAAGAAAAACTGGGAATTTTAAAACATCAGCTGAGAGAGCCGGAAAGCAGATGATCGATTGTTGCCTTGTTTGCAAAAGGACAGAATGTTAGACTGCACAGCTTTATGTGACATTTGATAAAATGTACTTCCCCAAGATCTGTAATAAGCATGTGTGGTGCATTTATGAATGATGATGGCAAATCAAATAAGTCAGTATTTACAGTTTAATACATTGTTTTATTATTCAGTTTGGTACAGGTGGCAATATGAAATATTTGCAAAAGAGAAAGGCATTTGAAAATACACGTATGTCCTTCCAAAGCCACCATGCAAGCACTGTGATGATGTGTTGACATTGTCAGGGAACTTTGGAGTGCAGCGACATACCACACTAGCTGTATTATTTTCTCAAGTTATTAGTTAGCTTGCAGGGTTAGTAATTATATATGCATTTTCACTAAAAGCCTTCACCATATATTTCTCATCAAGAAGGGATTACCTGCACAACCTATTTACAAGAATCATGATATAATACTGTGGTGTCTAAACTTTGGTTCTCTAGGTGTATGGAACTCCAATGCCCAGAAGCCCTGGCTAGCTTGTCCAATGGTCAGGAATTCTGGAAGCTGAAGTCCAAAACACTTGGAGAACCAAAGGTTGGACACCACTGCTATAATACATATGTTGGTCTTAAGGAACCACATGTTTTTTTCTTTTACCTGCAGTAGAGTGATACCTCTACCCTTTTGGAGATTGTTTTATTGTAACTACATACCTTAATTATCAGCATCTAATTCTGGGAGAAAAGGGAGAAAGGTCACCAATTACTGAAAGCCTATTACGGTGCCTTTAAATTTCAAAATTCCATTATAAGCCATATGAATCTATTAAAACTGCAGGCCTCTGTCTTCTTGAGCAGTTACGGATGCACAACTCTGAACATTTATGACTATTTCACATTCATAATTCCTACCTATGCTCTAGCTGTCTCCCAATGCACACATACCAGGCAGCAGCTACTGCAATCAATAGGAACCAGCTGGCTGATGTTTACAAACCCCCTTATGCAAGTGATATCCAGTGTACAGAGGAATTGTGACAGAAGATCCACTTCTGCCTGTCACAACAGAGATTGTTCACAGGAGGAAGTGGGAAAGCTACTGTATACTCACATATAAGTCTAGACATTTTAGTCAAACACTCAGCCTCTAAAACCTGGGTTGACTTATCTATGGACCAATGTTAGGATTGTATCATACCATTTTTTTTTGACAAATGGCCCATGCTCCTTGTTGAGCAGAGTGGTGAAAAGCAAGATCTTACTCCATCCAAGAGAACCTGAAAGAAGTACTCAAACCCTCTACTCTCTGCCTTTTTTAAATGCCTGAGCAAGGAAATGGCAGCGTGGGCGAGGGGGAAGTGGTTCCATGAGACGGCATTGATGCTTGCCTCTCTCCATGGAATGACCCTTGACGTCATATCAAAATTCATAATTTTGTCCCTCAAATCGACTTTCAACTTATGAGATCAACTTATACATGCAGATATAAAGTATATCCAGAGCAACAGGGGAACAGACCTTTGGGGAGCATAGCAGCTGCTGCCTGGTAATTGGTGGTTACACATTTGTAGCTGTCCAAGAGAATTCTGGCCATAGTACAGAAGATAGAAAACTCAAAATTATGTTTCTTAGACTGATAGATACATGTGGGACTTATGCTAGAGCAAGATTATTCAGTAAGCTAAGTGAAATAAACATGGATTTCATAATGTATAGATGCTGTGAAATGAAAAAAATAAGCCTTCAAAGTAGTACGCTGGAGATCCTTAACTGGGGTGAAGAACGTCTGGCCTCTAGAAGTTTGGCCTACAACTTCTGTGCCCTCCACCTATCATAACCAACTGTGTCCTCCATCTAGCATAACTAACCTGGGTGGCCTATAGTTCCGCCCTCATGTTCTAAATTGAACTATTTATTCAATTCATACAGCAAAATACTTGAGAGAAATATGCCATTATATGGTGTTGAGGACACATCAGTTCTCTTCTTGCCTGGCTGCCTGTGGTCTCTGACGAATTATTCTCCTCACCCAGCCTATTAATTTGGACACCTTTGTATAAATGCCATACTTGTCCTCCCTTGCACACCCTTCTCCCCAGCTGATCACACCTGTAACAAAGTGAGTGCCCTTGTATTCAGTTACATGAGGACCTCCACTGTCTCCCTGACATGCATCTTGAGCCAGAGTGCGGTAGCCAGCGCAAAACATATTTTCAGAGATTACAAAATTACTTGACAGCTTGCAGGTATGCCTATCGATGTAGGGCACTCGAATCATTTGAAGTTTGGAGGCTTTCCGGCCTTTTTCATGGAGACGGCCAAAACCACTGACAATACCAGTTGGTTGACTCATGAGGACCTGATTGGCAAAATCAGCTGTGGGAAGACATGCAGGGATCACGAATTCCGAAAACTGAATTGGGTTTCTCAATTGAATTATGGCGATATCATAGTCATAGGTTGCCGGTACAAATTTCTGGTGCACATATACTTTCTCCACAGTGTGAAGAGTTCCCGTAGTTCTTGTGTTTGTATCCACCTCCCCTGTAGGGAACCAATTAAACAGAATGAGTATACCATGAACAGATTAATAAATTTATCTTTAACTTTTTTAAACATGCTGATCACATCCTACTGTATTTTCACATCTTGGTTAGTGAGCTCAGATTAAACCATAAATTACCTAGCTGAAGGACTGGGAAGCTATGATAGAAAGTACTGAGTGTGAAACACTCCCTCTCTGCTTAATCAACTATTTGGCTTAGGCTTGATCTACATTCTCATATAGTACAGTTTGGAACTGTATTGTATGGTCAGTGTAGAACAGTGGTTCTCAGCCTTTGGGCCCCCAGATGTTTTGGCCTTCAACTCCCAGAAATCCTAATAGCTAGTAAACTAGCTGGGATTTCTGGAAGTTGTATGCCAAAACATCTGAGGACTGGTAAATGCAAACACCACAATATAATGATACACAGATGATCCAGGTACATTGTCTGATTCATCAGCCAATTCCAATCAGGCTAACAAATATGAGCTACGCAGCCAAAAGAAACAGGACAATGTGACAGACCCCCTACCACCCCGAGTAAATTTTCAAAAAGGACAAGGTCGAAAGAAGGGAACCTAGTAGTGAACGTGTCCAACCTGGTGTTGTCCCCCCATGATATGCAATTATTGAATAAAGGTTTATTGTTTGTCCACACACCTAATTGTTCTTTCGAACTATTCGCTTAAAGGAACATTTTAAGGATGCCCCTAATGATTTTCCCATTACCCACTCTATAATCAGAATCCCCAGTACTTTTACCCCGCCCATTGTCTCCGAAAAAATAAAATTTTTTGAACAAACTGTACTGCGACAGGTCCAAGCCATTAGCCACTGCCATGATAAAAAACACACCAATTTATCCCAAAAGGACATCAATAGGCTAAAAGAATTGGCTAATCACCCTCAGGTGATTAGAAAACCAGCAGATAAAGGTGGATCTATCGTTATCTGGGAAAGAAATGACTATTATCAGGAGGCTGTGTCCCAATTGAATGATGTCAGATACTATAGGGAACTACCTCAAGATCCCACCCAAAAATTTTCCCGGACCATTGTGAATGTCATCCAAGATGGACTACTCAATGGGCGACTCACCAATAAAGAAGCTGATTTTTTATTCAATCAACATCCTTCCATCCCTCATTTTTACTTATTACCAAAGATTCATAAGCCTACCAGGCCCCCTGTTGGTAGACCCATTGTAGCGGCTACTAACAGCCTACTACAACCTATTGGAATTTTTTTAGATACCATTCTTCAACCTTTTGTGCACAAATTGCCCACATATATTCAGGATACCAGAGATCTTATAAATAAATTGGAGGGCATTCCTGTTTCTGCCACTGATATCTTGATTTCTGCCGACATTGCTTCGTTATATACGAACATCCCTTTAAATGAGGCCAGACATGTCCTACACAATACCCTTGATGCACGTCCTGCGCCTCATCTCCCATCCTCAGCGTACTTGCTGGATCTGATTGACCTAGTTTTTGATTATAATTATTTTTCCTTTAGGGACAAATATTTTTTGCAGATAGGGGGCATTTCCATGGGCCAATCTCTGGCACCTACGGTTGCCAACCTGTTTGTAGGGTCAGTGGAAGATGTTTTTCTCACCTCTAATACTCATAAGGAGTTTTCAAGACAGATTAAATATTTCTTTAGGTATATCGATGATGTAATTATTATTTTTGATGGGAGGAATGACATTGAGAAATTCAAGGATTGGTGCAATTCCTGGCACCCCAATTTAAAATTCACTTTTCAATGTAGTCATGAATGTGTTAATTTTCTAGACGTTTCCATTTTTGTCCACCAGGGCATCCTCAAAGTAAAGAATTATTCAAAACCCACCAACACTAATTACTTACTACATTATTCCTCATTCCATCCTTTCCCTCTCAAAGATAATTTACCTTACTCTTCACTCTTGAGGTTGAAAAGAAATTCATCTCTCCCTCATCATTTTGACCAAGATGCAAATATCTTTATAGATAACTTGAGATCTAGAGGTTACCCTAATAAAGTCTTGAATACAGCCCTTAGAAAAGTCAATAACATATCTAGAGAGCAGCTGCTCACCACTGCTCCAAAAAAACCCCCCTAACAACATCATTTGGCCCCTCACCCTGTCCCCCCACTCACATATTATCAAAAATTGTCAAGGATTTCTGGCCCCTTATCGATACAATACCAGGATTGGAGAAACCTCCTCTTATTGCCTTTAAAAGATCCCAAAATCTTAAAGATTTACTGGTACACACCAAGGACCTTCCCTTAGACCCCCTCTTCCACCCCCCTTTCTAATGGTACAAAAATGTGGAAAATGTAGTGTTTGTAAACACATTTCCTCCTCCACCTTCATTAGCAGTCCTTATAACAATTGAACATTTAAAATTAATACTTGGGCCACCTGCAATTCCAAAAATATTGTATATTGTTTAAGTTGTAGTTGCGGGGACCTTTATGTTGGGATTTCCACCAGGGAACTCCGAACACGGATTTGCGAGCACAGATCCCCCACCAAAATGTAAAAAAATTGCTCCTGCAACTAGAAAATAAGTGGATAGTAAATGTACACTGTGAGGAATCCCAAGGGTTAAATGACCAGCTGGCCATCAGTGAACTGTTAATCTAAGATCACCTGGTCTCCCTCTATTTAACTGTGGTTCCCCTCTGGTATTGCGCTCTTGAGCCTGATATCCGCTGATATAGACAGCATTATGCGGTGCCTCTGCTCCCATATGTGATGGTATGTACCTCCTATCTCCTTCTTAGATGTCTTTGTATATATTAGATATATTTCCCTGTTTTACCTTTGCTGTTATTACTGCTATTCACTATATTGCATTGATGTTACATTGCCTGTATTTGTTAATGCTATAGTGTTACTCCTGCTGTTGGACGCCCTCCAGAATCCCCATATTGACCACGCCCACGGTCCTGAAGAAGCCCCTTTCGGGGAGAAACGAAGGCGCAGAATATAACTATTCGTTGACCGCTTTGCAAGCCTCCCAGTGATTGCTAATATTGTGCATTCTGTTATTGTTTTGTAGCACTTTAATAATGCTAATACCTTGATTTGTATCGCGCCTGGGAGGGCTTCTGGGTTCTGTGTCCACTTTTGATGACGGAGGAGCTTTTCCTTCCAGCTGCGGCGTCTCAGCTCACTCCTGTGTGAGTTTACAGCTCGTATATGCTGTTTATGCTGTTTATATTCATTATATAGCAGATCGGGCATTGTCCCTTTAAAAAATATGTGATTATGTTGAGAATGTACTTACAATTTTGATCTTTGACACTCTGGACCATTGAGTCCTTTTGAATGCTATAATATATCTGTGTTATTCATTATATTGTGGTGTTTGCGTTTACCTATCCTGTCGTTTGTAATACAGCACCCATTCATTTGTAAAACATCTGAGGACCCACAGGTTGAAAACCATTGGTAGAGCCATGTAATGTAGTATAGATTGACAGTTTGTCTGCATTAGTTTTCCTGCATCCGCTCAGATACTGTTCTTGGTTTATCTCCCAAAAGATTGGGAACATACTTTCAAAATTTAGCAATGTGAAAATAGCAATTAATTATGTTCAATCAATATCTTGCAAAAAGAGAACAATTGTGTAGTAAGAATGCATCCTCGTAGTCCTCATTCATTTTGTAGTAAAAATGAATCCTCATAACCCAGCTAATACATGTATTTTTGTAATTAGCTATCTTTGAATATGAAAAATACTTACCTACAACAACTTTAATTGTTTTTGTTTGGTTTATGCAATGAGCCGCAGTAAGTACATGGATATGGCTTAGAACTGTTCCTCCACAAAACCCTTCTCCCTTTTCATCTAGCAGAAGTGCCTGAAAAATAAGACAAGGTTGTGTTTTTAATTGAGATTTTTGCTCCCTCCATGGATTGATTCTTTGGTTTATGGAGACGTGGTAGAATTGTATTTTGTGTCCCATTCATCTAGATCAGTGCTTCTCACGCTATCTTGTATGGGGGACTGGCAATTTTTTCCTACTGTGCCAGAGACTGAATAAAATTCACTGCTGGAAATATACTTGCCAACTTTTTAGAGAGGACTAATTTACAAGTGAATTTACAACCGTGCAGGGGTAGCACTGTGATACAGGTATGTTTGTGTGCAAGAAAGACAAAGGAAAGGTTTGGACTGTGTCTTTCTAGTTCTGTATCCATGTGATAAACTATTGTGCTTCACAGATATCGTTCCACCAAGTCTTTAAGAAACAATTCGGACCCTAAAGATGTTCTCTATTAGCCACTTCTTTCAAGGTTGAAACACATTTATGTGTTACAGAAAACTGCTGCAACTTTATTTAGTATATCTCAATTTTCTATCTTTGTTTCCACATATCTACAAGCACATATATGTGCTTTCACGTTGCCTGTTGACTTATGACAATGGCATGAATTTCATAGGAGTTTCTTAGGCATTGAATACTCAGAGGTAGTATTGCCAGTTCCTTTCTCTGAAATGTAGTTAACAGCATCAACTATTCCTTGGCATATTTGTGCAAAAAAATTGCAACCACTGCTGTTTTGTTAAATGTTTATATGTTATTTTATGATATGTCTTAATTTAGGCTTAATATTTCACTACAGTGCACTCTAGTTGTATTGTAATGCAAATGGTTTGACTTATTAAACTTTGGATGAATTATTTATGTATGACTAGGTTTTGACAGTATTATGTGTATTGGTGGTAGTTGAGAATAAATTGAGATACTATGGGAACTTTTTGAAGATACAATTTCATTGCATGGACATTGCACAATTGTTTCCTTACTATCTATCCTCTTTTCCTCCCCTCACAACACTACTCCTAAACATCATTAACTTGTAAGACATAGGGTAGGCCTAAGGGGTTCCACCATAGACATTGATTCTAAAAAGCTCTCTGTGTTTGAAATAACAACCTTCTTCAAGCCTCCACTAATAATTTGTTTTGTATATGATTTTGTTTGCTTACGGTATTGTTTATGTATGTTCTGGTATGCATCTTTCCCTTTACTATATGTTTATTGAGGTTGTGGGAGGGGCTGCAGACAACATGATCAGATCTGGGACTACTCTGAGCTCAGACTCCATTTTAAACTTCAGACCTGTTAAGATTTAGAGGTTATTTAATTTATTTATTTATTCGATTTATAAAAAAATGCAACTCCCAGAATAGCTCAGGCATGTGTACACAGCACAACATAATATATTATGTTATATGCACAAAGAAACTACTTCAAACCTATCTGTAACTGGATTGACAACGTATGTACATGTATGCTGAATACATGAAGGTTGTGAGTAAACCAGATATATTACTTTTATCGAAATCTACTTTATTTATGTCTCTTGAGAGCATGATATAGAAACAAAATGATTTATGGGAGAGCAGATCTTTTTGGGCACTGAAAAGAACACTTCTGAAGATCTGCTATTTTGTTCATTGGCATAATCACTGTTCCTAACAGATCAGAGACAACCAGGTTTTCAGTCTAACAGCCGAGAACCAAATTGCCTTGCATAAGTACATTTGGATATATACCACTAAAGAGAAGATTTTACACAAATGAGTTTTTGGTTTTCCTCTGGAAGATCTTTTATTTATTTATTTTTTTACAAAAGGTTATGATTTTCAAATGGTTGTGAATGCGAATCAAAAAGGCTGGGAATTACTGATGAGTTCTTCCTAAGAATCTTCGTTTGCAAAGTAATGCCAGAGATATCTATTACCTCTTTAGAAGCATGCACAGAGACATCAAGAGAGAGGTAATATTTTCTATACCACGATTTAAAGTACGGGCCAATTCAAAACAAGTAACTGATGGAAATAAATCAGGGGCCTTTGCCATTTATAAAGCAAACTAATGTACCTGCCAGGGACATTGACCCAATTCACAATTGGACCCATTAACAATTCGCATGTTAAGGTCAGAGTTGACATCATTCTCATTGAGTGCAGTTCTATCCTGGGACGGTAGTTGGGGAACCACATTAGTGAAATTCTGTGGACCGTCATAAAAATTTTCTTCAGGAATGGCATCATAGTCGTAAGTACTGGTTGTATAGTCGAGAAAGCTTGCTTCTCTTTTTGCCTTTGCCTTTGCCCTTTTGATTTTACCACATGGATAATTAGCTGCAAAATAAATGTTGGAGTTTTAAGACGTGAGTGATGCAAACAAGACAGGAAACAAACCCCCAAACCTTTCCAATGTTTGTGTGCAGGTGAAAGTATTTATTTTGTTAGAGCTCAGATTCAGGCAGATGACCGCTGGAAGAACAGGCCCAAGGAAGGAAGGGAATCAGAAGACAAAGTAGGCTGAGAATCAGCAAAGTGTCTGGGAAGTTAGGCTACAGCAATCCAGGAAATCCAAACTGAAATGGATTTCCAGAAAATAAGTTAGAAGAGCGGATGAGGTGCACATTAGGGGAACAGCAATATGCTGGTTATATTTATTGTTGAAGGCTTTCATGGCTGGAATCACTGGGTTGTTGTCAGTTTTCCGGGCTGTATGGCCATGTTCTAGAAGCATTCTCTCCTGACATTTCGCCTGCATCTGTGGCAAGCATCCTCAGAGATTGTAAGGAAGCTTGCCACAGATACAGGTGAAACATTAGGAGAGATGACAACAACCCTGGTTATATTTGTTCAGTAAATGTGCAACCAGAATCAGTGCTTGAGTTGTGGGGTGGTGGTATCACCAAGTGTTCACTACAAGCTGTAGTACATAAATCACAGAGGTAACTGTTTTGGGGGGTTTTTGCAAAAAAATTACCTATGTGATTTATGTACTAAGGCTTTTAGTGGATTTGTGTTTTTGCGATTTTGGGAATCCATTGTCTTTTGTGTATCACCAAATGTTCCCCACCCTGTGTCCTTCCAATGGGGAGCTGGACAGAGTGGACAAAGCTATCCTAAACATTGAATGTAGGAGTGATCCGGTCCATTATGCCAGGGAATGTACCAGTTCTCCTGAAATACTGTTCCCCTTTGTTAGGGGGTATCTGGCCTCCCCTGTGAATTTCAGTTCCCCAGCCCCGAGTTTTGAATTCACCAATCAACCAAGGCTCCAATCCTAAATTAATTAATTTGAGAATATCCCTTCCTGGACTGTATAGAATATACTTTCAAATAAATAATGTTATTCTTTTTTTTTTAAAGTGTCCTTTTCTTTTAGTACATCTAGAAAATCTAGTGATGAAATTAGCAAAAGCAGAATAAAGACATATAATGAACTTCAGATTTCAGTTCATCTCATAAGACACTCCCTTTGCTCCCTGCCTCTCCATGCATCCCCACTGTTGGGTAGACATTGTTGAGAAGTGTGCTCTTTAGTATAAAGAAATGGACTTCGAAATCCCATCACTTCAACAAAAACAATCTAGATTTCAGCAGCATTATATGAAACGTTAGATAGCAGCATATTTTATATAGGGGGGGGGGGTTGGTTAAAAGTGACAACAGAAATGTAAGTTGTTGCAAAGTAGTCCTATGCGTTTATACCTGTAGCAACACAGGATTGCCCATCGTTGTCCAGGATATACCCAGCTGTGCAGGAGCATTCCACAGTATTTTCTACATTTTTACAAAACTGCCCACACTCTCCATTATCCACTTTGCAGGATTTGTATGTGACTGCACATAAAAGAAACACGTGTGAGTATTGAAAACAAACACATCTGTGTCCTGTTGGCAAAGATAACATTCTGAAAGCATGCCTGATCCATTTGCCTGGAGTTTATAAATCCTCTACCTTTTTTCTATTGTTCTTAACCATACTGGTCTATCTCTTTAGAGTTGGTAACTTTTCCATGGCTATATTCAATAATTGCTTGTTTACATGCTTGCTAATTTCTTGTTTTGCTTTTCCACACACTTTCTCTTTCCGCATCAATCCAACTTGCAATCTATTTGTATATGTTATACATAAAACCAATACACCTGTTCATTTCTCTACTAGACTCTATGGAAGGGTATGTTTGGAACTGGTTGTTGTTCAGTTTCTGCTCTGCCAATCTATTATTTTGCTTAAGTGACTCACTACTGTCTCGCACATTTCCCAACGTCTATTATTGGATAAATGCAGTCATTGCTGAGAGATTACAAAGGGTAACATTGAATGGACTTCAAAAGCATAGTCAGGAACTTTATTTTAATCTTCTGTGTTTTCGTTGTTTTTATACAACTGAAAGTGTTGGATATCATTTTTAATGGGATCCTGACATGCAGGAAAGAGTGATTTAAATCTCCCCTCTCCAATTTTAATGTCCAATTATCTTAGACTAGAAGTTTCACAGTTCCTTATCATTGATCATATAACTCCCCTATTGAAACACTGAAATGGAGCTGGTCTTAGCACAGCAGGTTAAACCACTAAGCTGCAGAAAATCCTGCCAATTGAAAGATTGGCAGTTCAAGCCTGGGCTGGACTGAGCACCCGCCATCAGCCCCTGCTCCTGCTCACCTAGCAGATTGAAACCAGAAATGTGAGTAGATAAATAGGTACCACTTTAAAGTTGAGAAGTAATAAAAAGGCATCCATAAAAGCATGCCGGTGATTCAACTGGGAGGACATCTGTGGATCACAAAAGCTCCTTGGCATGGAAGACAGAGCAACAGCACTCCCACCCCCGGCTGGAGTCAAGCACAGCCTCCAGATGCCAGAAATGTATTCCTCCCCCTCCTCCCCTCCCCCTCCTCCTCTTCTTCCTCTTCTTCCTCATTGGCCCATTTCCAGGCAGATTTCAAAGACCATATCTCCCTAAATGAGCTGTCCCAAGATTTAAGATTTTTAGGACATGGCTTTCTCTTGGTCTCACCACTACACAGCCCTTCTCAGGCTGTGGAACTCCCTCCTACAGGAACTCTGATTTGCCCACCCTGTTCCCTTTCCACCCTTTTCTATTTTCCATTTCTATTTCTTGATTTTAATCACATGACAAAAGAGTTGAAATTGATGTTTTTTGTTTCTATCTTGTACTTTGTCTGTCATGGCTTACTATTTTAAATCATATGATTTTCAATAGAAAAGTCGCTGAAGTGTTTTCTAAAATAAAAATGAAGCTAAATTTCTAACTCAAACGACTTTAAGCTACTTTGCATCTTTTACCAGGAGAAAAGGCAAGGTATCCATCAAACAAACTAATAAATAAAGGCCACTGCAGTCTTAAACATTTGGAGTATGTCTGCTGGCTTACTCCTGGCCTAAATACATAAACGGAGCAACACTGTTGCAATGAAAGAATCGCTTCAATCCTAACATTCACTCACTGTATTCGCAGTTCGGTCCATCATAACCAGCCAAGCATGTGCAGGTGTAGCTATTTAGGCCATCTTTGCATGACCCTCCATAATGGCAAGGGTTTGAGCTACACTGGTCACCATCTAGTACAGAAAAATTATAATCAGGTGTTATAATCTAAGATGTTAAAATGTTAACACTAGGAGATAGCTTTCATATTTTAGGATTATTTTTTTGAAGAGAAGGGTTACCTGTAAAGCCCATTGCACCTATCTTCTCTTCCTCCTCCTCCATCATCATCATCATCTTATATAGTACTATCACTGTTCATGAGGCCTGTTGTAAGTTTTACAATTTAATGTATTTGACCTGGAACCAGGATCAATTCACTCACTGCATTGCACATATCTGGCACAAAACTTGCATAGGGCAGGTATTTATGTTTGGAATTCAAAACTTTGTGTAATTTTGTTCTGACAAAACAAACTAAAATGTCTATTGTTGAAACACCCCCTTCTCAGTGAGGTGGAAAAATATTCTGGACAAGGACCTCATATGTAAAATTCCCAGGCATGTTGATTCATGCCTTTATATGGGCACAGCAAACCAGAGGTTTCATAGTATCAGCTACGAGGTGCATCTAACACTGTAGAATTAATGCATACTGATACCACTTTAATTACTATGGCTTAGTACTATGGAATTTCATAATTTATAGCTTAACAAGGTCTTCAGCCTTCCCAGCCAATCAGTGCTATTTCTTTCCCAAACTACAACTCCCATGATTCGATTATACTTAGCCATGACAGTTAAAGTGGTTTCAAACTGCATTAAATCCACAGTGTAGATGTACCTTTAGACTCCCTGAACTTGTCCAGATATAGCAGTGTTTTTCATCATGGCCCTAGTGAAGCAGCTGGCTGCCAATAAGTTTCCAGTCCCAATTAAAATGGCATGTTATCACCTAGAAAGCCCTTCACAGTTTGGATCCAGCCGATCTTCGTGACTGCATCTCTTCCATGAACCAGGCTCTAAGATCTGCCAGAGAGGCCTTTCTCTCGGTCTCACCTTCGTCTTAATGAGGTTGGTGGGGACAAGGGAGAAGGCCTTCTTGGAGGCGCCCCCCCCTCCTGCGGTCTCTGGCCTCCACAATGAACTTAGACAGGTCTCTACACTACAACACTTTAGGAAAGAGTTAAAAACTAGCAGGCTTTTGATAATGTTTGGACAGTAACCAGAACTGATTGCCAATCGCTTAGTACTTTATATCTACATTCTGTGCATTCAGCTGGGCTGCTATATGGATTACATGGCTTTTAAAATTGATTCTATGTTAATGGAGGTTGTTTTATCCAATTTATATGCTTGGTTTATGTAATGTATTATTATTTTCATGATGATGTATTTTATTTTATGTATTTTATGTATAGCATCTTTGTGTGCTATTTTGTAAGCTGCCCGAGTCTCTATGGGAGATAGTGACAGGGTATAAATAAAGTGTTGTTGTTGTTATTTCATTCTGGCTTAGGGCTATATGGCTGTGACTGGGGCATAGTGCTGAGAATATTCATAAGATCTGATTAGGGCTTCTGTTAGGATAGAAAAGAGCAAGTTACCTAAACACAGGACTGTAATTCCTTGACCACCAGAATACCATAAATCCGACATATGTTACAACTGCAAATTGTAGCCATATAAACCACATGCTATGGAATGAACTACTTTGAATATTTTTCATGCAGAATAAAATAAAAATCACTTACAATTGTATAAAAAGACATATTTGTATGGGGTGAAATAAAACCAAACTCAAACAAAAATTTTAATTTCTTACCTGCATAACTATTCCAGAATTCATTCTGATGAGAGAGAAAAAAACAACAGATGTTACAGGGTTTTATTACAAAACTAATAACACAAACAAATTTTAAGATATTTAAAAATACAATTCTTTGGAATAAATCATAACATATGTTATAAAGTATTTTATAAAAACTTTTAAACTTAAAACTTAAAAACCTTTCCTTCATTTTCAGCAAATAATCAAACTCCCCCGCTTCCTCTCGGGTTTTAGCTCAGTGTAGAAGGGCCCCTAGAGTCCAACATTTTACCATTTCACTACCTTGGCTCATATTACCATTACTATATTATGATAAAGCACACCCATTTGTAAGCGTGCACTTACTGTTTTTTCATCATCTTCAAAAGCTTCTCTGGCTTCCTCCCTTGAGCACTTCTCTTCATAGCATTCTCTTTCAATGTTTCCTTGCTTGAACTCCTCAAATGCTGAATTTGCACGTTTTCTTCTTTCCAGAAATTTGTGTGCAATTTTACCTTGCAAGAACACTGAAAGAAGACACACTGCCATGAAACATCATATAGTTTTTGGCTTGTCTTTGAAAACTTTTTTAAAAGCTGAACAATGGAGCAATGTATAGGATGATCTCAAAATGTAAGGTTACTTCTTGCAATAGAAATGCACCCCATAGTATAATTGTGAGTAGTGTCTGCATAGTAAAAGTAAGCAAGCACCTATTCTTATATTTGCCTATCAAATGGAGAAAACTCCACAAAACATGTTTTAGATGTGGTAGTGCTGCCTTGGTACTAGGTAGAAACTGGCTGTTTGCCACGTTGAAGGTCTTCCCCCAAATTTGAAAATTCCTCCCAACTAGAAAAAGTTATGAAAAATCCACCCAGGCATCATGATCTTCTTTTTTTAAAAAAACCCCTGCAACATGCCTTGAAGTGCCTCTTAGGTTGCTTCCACACTATACTTAAACACATGCCAAAGCAGGTTTAAAAAACCCACTTTATCACATGTTCAAAATCCTCACCCACCCCCAAAAACCTGGGCTTTCCTGGGGGGTGTCTAGATGCCATCACGAAGCCCTACGAAACATCCCTTAAAATTCAAAAACCTTACTGGGCCACCATTAAGGTGGTCCTTGCGTCCTCCTGGCACATGGGAGGAACGTTGCACCAGGAGGACACCAGGACTACCTTAATGGCAGCCCAATTTTTTTTATTTTAAGGGTTGTTTTCAGGGGCTGGCGGAGAGGTTGGGGCCACTCTGCACCTTTGGACTTCAGGAGCCCAAAAGATGTGAGTTGGCTGTGGGGACTCACCCTGGGTACTTCCAGTTGGTCCTGGAACTACCTGGGGATGAGTTTCCACAGGCCCAATATCTGATTAGACCTGAGCCTTTCAGGAAGGCTCAGATCTAATGGAGCATTTGATTAATTCAGAATAACCAATGTTTGGATGCCCCCGGTAAAAACCCATACAGGCTCCTTTTGTATTGTTATTTTTGGGCCTGTCTGGATGGGCCCTTAAAGGTTGTTTTTCCTTGTCCCTTGGCCAGTGAGAGCATAGCTGCCATTCAAAATGTAACTGCATCAGTTTCATGCTACTTAAGTAGTCAAGGTTGTAGCCTAAAGATCCCACTACAGGCAGTCCCCGAGTTACAGACAAGATACTGTAGGTTCTGTAGGTTTGCTCTTAAGTTGGATTTGTATGTAAGCTGAAGTAGGAACTGTTTTAAGTGTAACCCAAGACTATATATACACACATGCATGCATTGGATTGCGTAGGGAATAATTAACTTTCTGTCCCTGTCATAGTTGGATTTTGCAAGTGATAAAGCTTCAGTGGAGACACTTTTTCCTCATGATAACTCTTTCAAGAGTGAATTTCCCTTCCAAGGGTTAGATTTCTCTCACTTCCTGTTGTCTCATCCCAGTTCTTAACTAGGAGTCATATGTAAGTCAGATGTCTGTAACTTGGAGACTACCTGTATTTGCAGTGGACACAAGCTCTCTAACAGAAAATTCTAAAAACCTACAAATCTAAAAACCTACTACAAAGATCAGATTTTTTTAGGATGAAACCTTGACAACTAAAGTGAAATGAAATCATGGTGTAGATCCACTTTATCAATAACTCTCAAAACAAGGCAGCCCCTTAACCCCTTTTCAATACAGGAAGGGAAATCTGCACAGTTCAATGTCTTTGTTTTCTCTAGCTGAAAGCACTTGGCTATTTTTACATGCTGCAAGTGAAAAGTTGAATGTTCATCTAGTGTGGAGTTCTAGGGCACATTTGCACTTACTTCGTACTATAAAACGGGCCCAGATCATCTTTATGGTGGTGAAACGTCTCATGGAGTTGATCAGGTGGAAGGTGGGGCAATGCCACCTTAATATAGCTTTGACTCACATTCATCAAAATGGTGCTATACTCTGAATTCCAGGCCACAATTTGGAGTATCTCGCAACTTTGTGCCCATGTAAACAGTTGGGTGGATTCTGAGATGGAACTGGCTGCAACTGTTTTCATTACACTATGTTTCCGGCTTTCCTTTCCATCTCCTCCTGTTCTCCATGCAACATGCATCCTGCTGGTCGGCTGTCACTCTCAATTACATCAGCAAAGGTGACAGGGCAATTGGGAAAAGTAGAGGAGGGGGTAGTTCATCCTCTCTCCTCCCTTCTCTCCTCTCATTTTGTCCCCGTTGTCCCGGCTGACATTACTGCAGGTGATGGGTGACTGGCAGGACCTATGTCATTCCTCCAGAGACTGCTGCAACATAGAATATGGGAGGGGATGGTAAGAGTGGCCATCCAGTGCTGCTGAACCAGTTTGAGTGCCAGTGGGTGGTCCGGATTCCCTCTCGCCTCTATAAGTGGCCAGGGTTAGTGGCTGTGAGAACCATCCCAGGGACAATCTGACCTGTCCCATGCTGTATTGGTCCCAGAATGATAGGTCAGTTTGGGTCTGTCCCAAATTTGGAGGAAAAGCTGAGGTATCAATAAATATAAATGATGATGATAAGGAGAAGGGTGTAGGGATCCTAGTTTTATGCTCAACTAAATCCTAGTCCCACCTCCCTCTCCCATGTTTACCATGTTTTTTGTGACCATGAGTCTATCCACCACTTTATTGCATTTGCCATCCTCTTCCTCCATATAATCTTTCTCCATCCTTTTCCATCCTTTCTTTCATCTGCCTAGTACTGTATTACTGGTTGAATTGTTTTGTCTCATCTAAATTCTCAGGACTACCACTGTTAGCTAGGCAGCCACAACGTCAATCAACTTCTGTAATTGCCCACTGGGTTCAAAGCACAGTGCAATTTGCACAGCTCCAACTCTCTCTCTCCCTTTAACCTCTGCTTTTCTAAATCTAACAGCCTCTTATTCTTTTTGTCTGTGAATTCTTGGAATGTGCTGTTGCTCTGTCAGTCTTGACCTTTTAGCTTTCACCTGCTACAAGCTATCATTCCCCACCCCTCTCATTGCCCTTCATTGAAAGCACTAAAGTTACACATTCCCTTTTATTTATTTACTAGCTTGGGGACCCGGCCCTGCCCGGGTTATTTGTGAAGCGCAGCAGGATGTAGAGTGGGTCATGGGGGCTCTGTGTGCCAAGTTTGGTCTTGATCCATCATTATTGGGAGTTGCAGTGGTATCATGAAATTACTGAAGGTAGTGCAAGTCCCATCATCTCTGCCCCCAAAGTGTAGTAGGATGTAGACTGGGTCATGGGGGCTCTGTGTGCTAAGTTTGGTCTGTATTGGTGAATGGATGAGGAATGCATTCTTTTTCGGAAGTGAGTGAAGGTACTTCAAGTCCCATCATCCGTGGTCCGTCTCACAGTAAACTGCACCAGGCTGTAGAGTGGGTCATGAGGGCTCTGTGTGCCA
Organism: Anolis apletophallus; assembly: GCA_030556195.1. Classification (NCBI taxonomy): domain Eukaryota; kingdom Metazoa; phylum Chordata; class Lepidosauria; order Squamata; family Anolidae; genus Anolis; species Anolis apletophallus. The sequence goes on from JARBWK010000004.1 coordinate 87,122,747, forward strand.
GATTTGGTGTTGATCAGTCATTGGATTAGGTTTGTAGCAGGATTGGGAAGTGAGGGAAGGTACTGCAAGTCCCATCATCCATGTTCTCTCCCCTTCCAAACTTCAGTAGGATGTAGAGTGGGTCACTGGGGCTCTGTGTGCCAAGTGTGGACTTTCTCGGTGTTTGTTGGGGGCCACAGTGGTCTGTGGGAACAGAGGGGGTGTGAAAATACTACAAATTCCATCATCCATTGTCAGTCCTCCCCCGAACCTCACCAGGACGTGAAGGCAGTCATGGGGGTTATGTGTGCCAAGTTTGGTCTCAATCGGTAATTGGATGAGGGTCGCAGCAGACTTGGGAAGTGAGTAGAGGTACTTCAAGTCCCATCATCCATGGTCCACCCTCCTCCAAACTGCACCAGAATGTAGAGTGGGTCATGAGGGCTCTGTGTGGCAAGTTTGGTGTTGATCAATCATAGGATTAGGTTTGTAGCAGTCTTGGAAAGTGAGGGAAGGTACTGCAAGACCCATCATCCATGTTCTGTCCCCTCCAAACTTCAGTAGGATGTGGACTGGGTCACTGGGGCTCTGTGTGCCAAGTGTGGTCTTTATCAGTGTTTGTTGGGGGCCACAGTGGTCTGTGGGAACAGAGGGGTGTAAAAAGTACTACAAATCCCATCATCCAGTGTCAGTCCTCCCCCAAACCTCACCAGGACGTGAAGGCAGTCATAGGGGTTATGTGTGCCAAGTTTGGTCTCGATCAGTGATTGGATGAGGGTTGCAGCGGACTTGGGAAGTGAGTAGAGGCACTTCAAGTCCCATCATCCATGGTCCACCCTCTTCCGAACTGCACCAGGACGTAGAGTGGGTCATGGGGGCTGTGTGTGCTGAGTGTGGTCTGTATTGGTCCTTTTTGGTGGCCTCAGTGGTCTGTGGGAACCAAAGTGTTGGAAAGTACTACAAATCCCATAATCCGTGGGTCATGTCAAGTGGCTGCCACATATCCACCCTGGCCTGTGAAAGTGGCTGCCACATATCCGCCCTGGCCTGTGAAAGTGGCTGCCACATATCCGCCCTGGCCTGTGAAAGTGGTTGCCACATATCCGCCCTGGCCTGTGATGGCTGCCACATATCCACCCTGGCCTGTGAAAGTGGCTGCCACATATCCGCCCTGGCCTGTGAAAGTGGCTGCCACATATCCGCCCTGGCCTGTGAAAGTGGCTGCTTCCACCCTTCTGCCCTCCCGCCCTCCGCATACACACATACAAACATTCCGTTTTATAAAGGTATTCAGATTATTTATTTACTTCATTTATATTCTGCCCTTCTCACCCCGCAGGGGACTCAGGGCGGATTACAATGTACACACTACATTTAGACACACAAGCACACAAGACAGACAGAGGCAATTTAACATCTGGCCACCAGGGGGAGCTGTCACACTCCTTCATTCCTCAGCGTGTTTTCTGGAGCTCTTTTTTATGGCCTCGTAAATCAGTTAAATTTAGCCTCACCACTAAGTGGTACCTTAACTTCCTACTTGACAGATGCAACTGTCTTTCGTGGTTGCAAAGGTCGGCAACAGGCTACACAATAGGTCGAGAGCCCACCTCGATCCAGGCAGGCCTCGAACTCATGACTTTCTGGTCAGTAGAGATCTTATGCAGCTGACACCCAGCCAGCTGCGCCACATTCACTGCCCGATCCAAAGAGCTCCTGCCATTGTCTTCCTTGACCTCTCTGCTACCTTAGATAAAGTTCTTCCCTTTATGGATCAACCATTGAAAATGTCCAGTGCAAGAAGTCATTTCCTCCCTTTCCTCCTATGAGGGCTTCTTAGGGTTCTGCTTGTCTTGTGTGCTCTCGCCCTCCCCCGTGAATGACCTTTGCAAACACTATTACTTTTGTCTGATAACCAGCTATTAATACCTAAAAACCCATTCTCTCTGCAGTCACACATACAAGTCAGTCTTATACAGCAAACATACTATTTGACAAGGAAACCTGCAATGTTTAAATGGTTTTCAACCTGTGGATCCCCAGGTTTTTTGGCCTACAACTCCCAGAAATCCCAACCAGTTTACCAGCTATTAGGGGTTCTGGGAGTTGAAGGCCAACACATCTGGAGACCCACAGGTTGAGAACCACTGCAGTAGAAGGGAAAGCCATCCTTATATCTATCTTTTGGGATGTTGGGGCAATTATCCACTCAGCCACTGCCATTTTCTGGACATTGGAAGATTGAATGTCCCATTCTTTCTAGTGATAGCTCACAACAGTCTGCAGATTTGCATATTGAACCATCTTGCTAAAAACAGTTGAACTGATCTGACAAATAGATTTCCCTGCCATTGCAAAACCAACATTTTGCAAGGTTGAACTCTATTTTCTCTAAAGCCTTCTCAGTATATGTCAACATCATCACTACCTTTCTAGTGACCAAGAATTAAACCATAACCCTTCCACACACCCCTATAACCCAGAATATTGAGGCGGAAAATCCCACAATATCTGCTTTGAACTGGGTTATCTGAGTCCACACTGTCATATATTCCAGTTCAAAGCAGATAATGTGGGACTTTATTTGGCTGTGTGGAAGGGAGCGATGTGGATTGGCTCTTCCTTCTGCTTTCCCCGCCTCCCATTCATTCATTGAACTGTAATTTCTCTCTGTGCAACACTACAAAGTCTATGAATTTCTGGTCCAAACTCTGATTTAAATCCTACTTTTAGCACTCAGTATAGTCCTTCTCACTAGGCCAGTGTTTCCCAACCTTTTTTGAGCCGCGGCACACTTTTAACATTAAAAAAATCTGGGAGCACACCACCAACCAAAATGACAGAAAATGACACTCTAACACAGTAAAGAACGGCTGGGGGTTGGTAGCCTGCTGGGAGCAGCTGCTGGGAGTGCTGAAGCCGGGGAGGGGGCAGAGCCAGGCTGCGCCATGCCTCTGCCTCCTACCCCCGGCTTCACCTCTCCCAGCAACTGCTCCAGCCTTGAGGGGGCAGTGCCAAGCCAGTGGTGCCAGAGCCAGCACAATGCTGGCTTGGCACTGTCCCCTCAAGGCTGAAGCAGCTGCTGGGAATGTCGAAGCCGGGGGAGGGGGGAGAGCCAGGCCGCCCCATGCCCTGCCCCCTCCCCCCAGCTTCAGCTCTCTTGCAGAGCAGGAGCATGAGCGGTGAATGGGCTTCAGTGGGCGGGGCTCCTCCTCCACATGGCTTCAGCGAGTGAGGGGCCAGAGTCATGGTGGGAGTCATGGCGGATTGGAGGCTGGCTGAGGAAATGGCCGAAGGAGGCGGCGCCCCGGTCCCTTCTTCTTTTTCTTCGCCACTGCCCGGCCCTTCCTCCTCCCCCAAGCAGCAGGAGTTCGGCAAGAGGAGGGGGGAGGAAGGGGGGCAGAGAACTTTTCTCGCGGCACAGCAGGAGGTCCGTCACGGCACACTAGTGTGCCACGGCACACTGGTTGAGAAAGACTGCACTAGGCAATATTTAGGAATTCAACTTTCTATAAACCTCTATAAATAAGAGATTTATCCATAATCCATATGATCTGCTTTGAACTGGAGTATATGGCAGTGTATATTCATATAATCCCATTCAAATTGGATAATGTGGATTATCTGCTTTAATAATCTGGATTATATGGCAGTGTAGAAGGGGCCTCAATTACCTGTAAGTTACACTATGATTCAAAATATACTTATGCAACAACTAATTGCAATTAAATCAGTGTGATCTTTAAACTAATGGAGTTCAATAACTGAATCTGGCATTAAAATACAGAGATTTGTTTTTCTTCTGAAAACAATATATTGGGCCCTTCCACACAGCCAAATCACCCAGAATATCAAGACAGAAAATCCCAAAATATCTGCTTTCAACTGGATTATCTGAGTCCACACTGCCATGTATTCCTGTTCAAAGCAGATAATGTGAGATTTTATTCAGCAGTATAGAAGGGGCCATTGACTCTCAATATTTACAAGGAAATTTGTTATTTGCCAGAATGCCTCTGCAAGTTTTTTTTATTTAAAAAAGTACACAAAGTTTCTAGAACTTACATTATTCAGATGTTTTTTGAATGCCCAGGAGAACAAGTAGTTAAATTTACTGCTGGTTTCAGTGGTCTGTCGGGTTCAAGGACTTCCCCATTTTGATTTCATTTTGGACATCAGCACTCTCCTTTATTATTCTTTCTTAATTTTAATGCACAAGATTTAGTTCTCTTTCTCTCAAAAACATCCTGTACAAAAAGAGTATCCCATTCTGACATAAGTCATTCATCTGTGATGGGATCCATGGCAAAAAGGACTTTAGGCTATTTCCTATACTATTTGTTTTTCCTCCTAAATAGGATTGTCCTGTCTTATTTATCATCTTATGTCTTCCACTCGCCACTGACAGTGGAAATATTTCTACCACCTCACAGAGAAAAACGTATCCTTGGACACTGATTTTACGCTGTCATCTTCCAATTTCATGCATAAGGTAGTTTAGTAGAAAGAGACTGATTCACATGTTGGAGGCACACAGTAGTAGTTTATTTTAGCTAGCTTGTCTTAAAAGTTTATTTAAAATAAAAAATAAACCAATTCTGTATTTAATGGTTCCTATTGTAAGCTCCCTAAGAAAGATAAGTGATATGAAAAATAGCAAATAAATTTGTTAGATAAATAAAAAACCAAGACTCTTTTACTGAAGGTTTGTCCTAATGTGCTCCTTAATCATCCCAATACAAAAAAGAGAACTTTCTTATTGCAAGAAAATGAAATGACTGGCATAGACAAGAGGTGAGGGGCATGATCAAGGTTTTCTTACCATTTCTTTCTGCCTTCAAGAGACTTGTCAGAAAACTGAAGATCAGAATGAGGAGCAGTTGGTTAGCCATTGTGCCTATGGAAGGGAAACAGCACTCTGTTCCTCTTCAGGATTAGTTGTGAGCAAGGTTCAAGCAGCACACTTCCTCTTGTTATGCTCTCGCCCTTATCACACACAACAAATGTGTTTGTATTTGGATATGGGTTCTTCCAATGATTGGACCGACTGATTGGACATCCTAGTCTTTTCCAAGTAAGGGCATACTCTGTAGCAGATTAAAAGCATGCAATGGTGTTGGTGCCTCAAAAAAACAAAACAAAACCCCGAGAGCTTGCCCCTGCTGTTTGGCTCAGATATTTAAGCATCAAGGAAGTATGCCAAAAGTTCAAAATGAGCTTGCATTTACAGGAATTCTCTCCCTCCCTCCCTTCCTCATACTCGCAGACACGTTCATGGTGGAAATTCAAAACAACTTTGCACGCAGAGCAAGTGGTTCCTCCTTTCCAAAAAAATAATAAGTATGCTGATAAAATATTTGAAGCGAGGGGAAAAAATAAGCAGAGAGAGAAATGGGAAAAGTACAGAACACTGAGTGCTCATTCTTCATTTTGTATCACATTCCATGGATGTAAAAAGATTAATATTTCAGCCAGAGGGATGGGCAGCTGGTCTGAGCCAGTTTGGAAGAGAGATTATTGTTGGAACTGCATACCTATGTGTATATACAGTATATGTGTGCGTATTGTTTACTCACTTACTAGGCTCAGACAAAAAAAATTAAGTAATTAACTCCCACCAGAGCTAACTTGCTGTAAATGCTAGCACTTGTAATTAGAATATATGTGTGTGTGTGTCCCAAGTCTTTTCTGATTTATGAGGTGAAATTATCATGGGGTTTATTGCTTTATTCTGAGTGCCTCTACGGAGATTGAGCTAGGTTGAGCTGCCCCCTCTCTGTTGTCCTTCAGGAGGCTGGTGAAGACCTAGATGTGGAACCAAGCCTTCCCAGAATAGGCTGAGATTGGCTATTGTCTGAATGTATGACCACGTTTACAGGTTGAGTGGAATTGTTTTAATGGCGATGTGGATTTATGATGGCTTTTTATGTAATTTAATATGTTGTTGTATTTTTTTTTTAAATTGTATAGCATTGAATTTTTGCTGTTATGCCGGTCTGAGTCCTTCGATAGAGGTGAGAAGGTCGGGCACAAAAGTTTTTAAATAAATAATAAATAAATAGGACAGGATATATAAGCCCAAAATAAATAAATAAATAAATAAATAAATAAATTATTCATGGATTGCTGAGAGCCAGCATAGTGTACTAAAGTGGTTTGAATGTTGGTCTCGGACTCTGGGAGACTAGAGTTCAAATTTCTGCTCAACCATGGGAAACACTGGATTACCATGGACAAATTGCACTCTGTCATTCTCAGAAGGCAATAGTAACCTCCCTCTGAACAAATCTTGCCAAGAAAAATGTCTGTTGAGGTTGCCTTAGGGTCACATTAAGAACAAAAAAAATTGAAGGCACACAACAACAAAAACTCACAAAATTCTAGGCCAGTCCTCAAATCCCAACAATATGTTGGCTCTCTAGTTATATAAACCTCATATGTTTTAAAGTGTGGAAAATTGTATAAGAAAATCAAGGACAAATGTACTCCACCAATGTATACAATCAGCCCTCCATATACATGGATCCTATATCCATAGATCCAATCATTCATGGCTTGAAAATATTTTTTTACATTCCCCAAAGCAATGCTTGAATTTGCTATTTGATATAAGGGATATAATTTTTCTAAGCGTCCTTGAGCAAGCAGGGATCACCAGCATTGAGGCCATGCTATTGAAAACACAGCTGCGCTGGGCAGGGCACGTCTCTAGGACGGAGGACCACTGCCTCCCAAAGATACTACTCTATGGTGAACTCACCACGGGTCAGCGCAAGAGAGGCGCCCCCAAAAAGAGATATAAGGACTCCCTGAAACAACATCTCAGGCTCAGCCATATTGATCACCAAAATGATCAACCCTGGCCTCACATCGGGAGAAATGGAGATGTACTATCCACAATGCTGCGGCCTCTTTTGAGAAGACACGCCGAACGGGTCTCGAAGAGAAACGACAATGCAGAAAGAACTGCAACTTGGAAACAACATCACCCAAGGAGACTTTCTGCTGTGCTTTCTGCAACTGAACTTGCCTATCTCAGATTGGCCTTTTTAGTCATCAACGCGCTTGTAAAAAGTATGGGATGAGTCCTTCCTAAGAATCTTCATTTGCGAAGTAAAATGCCGAGAAAAAATATATAATGAGATGATCATCCACAGATGTTGGTATCCACAGAGGTCCTGGAACCAAACCCGGCAGATACCAGGTGCCCACTGTATAAAGCCCTGCTGATCTGGTAACACTGGGCCACTGGTGCATATTCTTAGGAGCCTGGTTGCTGCCATAGGAATGAAGGGACTTCTGCCTGTGTAATCCAATTCTCGATATTTGGCTACAAGGAGATTGAAAAACCAAATAATTCCCATTATATTCCGGTGCATGAGTAGTGTAATACAATGGCATCACAATGAAGCAGCTTACATTTCTCTCTGGCCAGAATGAGACAAACAGCATTGAAGTGTACATGCATTAAAAAAATCAACAAAAGGAAGCTTTAATGCAGTATACAGTCTTTAATTTAAATAAGAATGCTTGAAAAATCCTGAACAAAGAGCTATGAGAGAAGCACAAATTAGAAACGTTTGAAATTAGGAATCCATGCTCTTGTTTATCCATGGAATATATTTAACCACATTTGTGTAAACCCCATATGTGCCCTCTGCTGCACATCCCTTACCCCAGCTCACAATCCCTGTTAAAAACCAGGTATCCTTGTACTCCGTGGCATGAGGTCCCCCACTGTCACCCTCACAAGAATCTTTTGACCCATTAAGGAACCCTGCACAGAACATGTTGTCCGTAATACTGAAGTTAGTGTGCCGAAGGCATTCTGTTTTATGGATTCTGGGGACCCGCACTTGCATCAGTGCAACTGAAGTAGCCCCACCGTCCAAGAGACGTCCCCATCCACTCACAGTAGAATATTCAATATAGTTAAGTATATTTGCAGTAAACCGTTGTGGAGGCAAGCAGATGGGCACCACGTAATCTGTGAAGTTAACCGGTGCATTTAATCGTAATAAGGCAATGTCGTTGTCTACTTTTGATGAAGAGTATTTTTCATGGATGATTATCTGAGCTGCCCTCCTTTCTTGTTCACCTCCATCCACACGATCTACCCTGTATTCACCTTAAAAAACATAATTAAGATGATATTTAACAACTTTCTGAATGAAATAAAACAGTTAACAACTTATAACAGGGGTCCTCAAACTACAGCCCACAGGCTGAATCCAGCCTGCCAAGGTCATTTCCTCAATACCTGCACTAAACTTTAAGTCCCCTGCTATCACCACTGCTGCCATTCATGTCCCCTGCTTACACCACCAACCTTTTCTACCCCCCCCCCCCCAACTTTCCTTTCTTCCCTGTATCTCCTTCCAAAACAGAGGTATACTTTACGCCCTCTTCTTGTTCCTTAACTCTCCTTTCCTTTCATCTCTCTATCTCCCCCCCAAACAGAGGGATCTTCTGTACCCCCTTCTTGCCCCTTAACTCTTTCATTTCATTTCCTCTCTCTATTTTCCTCCAAAACTGAGAGAATCTTCTCCACCTCATTCTTGTTCCCTCCAAAACAGAGGGAGGGAAGATGGGAGAAAGAAAGAAAGAAGAAATAAAAGAAGGTAGAAAAAAGAGAAGACAGGGGAGGAAGGAAGGAAGGAGAAGGTATGTAGGAAACAGAGAGGGAAGGAAGAGAAGAAAGGGTGAAAGAAAGGTCGGTAGGAAAAAGAGAAGGAAATAATTCAAAAAGCATGGTGTAGTCTATCAGCCTCAAATGAAGACAAAGCCATATTCCCTTTGAACAAATATTGACAAGAAAACTTGGAGACAGGGTTCCCATATGGCCTCCCTAAATTGTGAAATGATTTGAAGGCACATAACAACAACAACAAAACTATAGTCTGGCTCCAACAGTCTGAGGCCCCTTCTACAGCGCCATATAATTCAGGTTATAATAGCAGATAATCCACATCTCCTTTGAACTGGATTATATGAGTCTACACTGCCATATAATCCAGTTCAAATCAGATAATCTGGATTTTATATGGCAATGTAGAAGGGGACTGAGGACCCCTGATTTATAGCAAGGATTAGGTGGGTGGTTGTCAATTTTTCGGTCTGTATGGCCATGTTCCAGAAGCATTTTCTCCTGACATTTCACCTGCGTCTATTGTCTGAGGATGCCTACCATAGATGCAGGTGAAATGTCAGGAGATAATGCTTCTGGACCATGGCCATACAGCCCGAAAAACTTACAACAACCCAGTGATTCCAGCTATGAATGCCTTCGACAATACAAGGATTAGGTGTCTTTAATTTATTTCCTTAGTTCACAATGGTGAAATGGAACACAGATTCCTAATATAGGTAGTACGTAACGTACAGAACAGAAATAAACTATGTTCTCAAAAACTTTAAGATATAACATTTTGAAGACAAATACTTTATGCTGGGATTTCGACATAGTACACACAGGCCCAACTGGAGGTCATTATTCAAGGAGGATATTTGTACAATGTGTTTCTAATAGAGCAGATGGAGAAAATATGAATTGTATGGCTAGAAGTGGGGTTCCTGCAGCCCTTGAGTGTTTGGGATGATAACTCCCTAATCCCTTACCATTGCCTGGGCTGTCTGGTGCTAGATTGCAAAAAGATAAATAAATAAATAAAAATGGTACAGAATCCATGCAAATGTGCTTTCCATTGTGAAAATTGCCACATATTTGTTTGTCATATCCTTTCACAAACTGCAGCCAACTTCTCCATTGTTATATATATTTTAAAGACACTACAAGATTCCATAATTATGTCTTTATGTGTATTTATTCAAAATATTTACTAATTATCTAACATATTAAACTTAAAACAGTTTTTCCCATCTACATAGACTGAGGCTGCAGTAATTTAGCATGAAATAGCAAACACTGGGTTGTTATAGGTTTTTTGGGCTCCTGATGTTTCGCCTGCATCTATGGCAGGCATCCTCAGAGGTTGTGAGGTCTGAAACGTCTGGAGAGAATGCTTCTAGAACATGGCCATACAGCCCCAAAAACCTACAACACTCAGTGATTCCGGCCATGAAAGCCTTTGTTAATTAATAACAAGCATTTCTTCATTCTAGTCTCCTTTTCTCATTTCTATTGACTTTCAGAAAGTAAATAAAATTGTACTCACCTAGTCTAATCTTGAGTGTTTGGTAGTGTATATGCTCTAAGCAGTGGGCTGCTGTAACTACCCAGGATGGAGAAAGCAGAACACCGCCACATTTTTCTTTCACACCATCTATTAGGAGAACCTAAAAGTAAAACAAAAAAATCACTTGCAAATGCATTTACAATGTATGATTTACAAAGCAGTTAAGGATGAATCTGTCCAATTAATATGATTAATCTAGACCAGAGTTTCTCCAACTGTGCTCCTCCTGATGTTTTAGACTTCAGCTCCCACAATTCCTAACAGTGGGTAAGCTGGCTGGAATTTCTGGGAGTTTAAGTCCAAATCAAGTGGAGGACCAAAGTTTGGGAACCATTGATTTAGAGTGTGTATATAATACCTTTCATTTGTTAGATTATTTATTTCTTGTTGACATGACAAAGGTATATAAAATTATGCATGTTGTGAGGCAATGATTCTGGAAATTAAACTAGATCTTGGGACATTTAATGAAGCTAAATGATTTGTGGCAGACAAAAGGAAATATACCTCCATACACAGCTGAACTATGACATTAGTTCCCATAAGATGTAGTGATTGCCACCAAATTGAGTTAGAGAGGTGAAACCTTTTTCTGGGTAAGTCATAATGGCTATATGCCAGCTCCAGTAAAATAGGCAGGATACTTTGAATATCAGTTGCTGGGGAAACATTTATTTATTTATTTATTTATTTGATTTGTACACCGCCACTCCCAAAGGCTAGGGGTGGTTTACAACACTAAATATCAGAACACGGCATAGATAAAATACAATAAATACAATAAAACAATAAAAACTCCACAAACACAATAGAATTCAGGCAAGAATCACCAGCATTCAAAAGCCTGCCTGAATAGATGTGTCTTGCAAGCTCTGCGAAAGGCGCTTAGATCTCGAAGAGCTCGTGTCTCCAGAGGCAGAGCATTCCACAGTGTGGGAGCCATGATAGAAAAGGCTTGTCGCCTAGTAGATGTCAGATGAAAGGACTTTACATTGGGGATAGTTAGAAGATTCAAGTCTTCTGAACGTAATGATCTCAGAGGGTTGTATGGAATCAGGCGATCCCGTAGGTACACTGGCCCCAGACCATACAAGGCCTTGAAAGTAAGAACTAACACCTTGAAGGTGATCCGGTATTCAATTGGCAGCCAGTGCAGATCCTGCAGGATTAGAGTTATACGGCACGTCGCGGGCTTCCCCGCGAGTAGCCGGGCTGCAGCATTCTGCACTAGCTTAAGTTTCCGGATCACAGTCAAAGGTAGGCCAATGTAAGGAGTGTTACAGTAGTCAAGCCTTGAGATGACAGTGGCTTGGATTACCATGGCTAGGTCGTTCCGGGACAGATAGGGGGCCAAACGCTTTGCCTGTCGCAGATGGAAAAACGCGATTCTGCTGACAATGGAGATTTGGGTCTCCATTGACAGCAGCGGGTCCAAATGGACACCAAGGGTTTTTACAGATGATGACAGGCATAATGCCTCGCCATCCAGGGTCAGCAGTTGGATATCCCCATCGCCCAGGCCACCCAACCAGAGGATCTCTGTCTTTGCCGGATTCACCTTCAACCTGCTGGCTCACAGCCATTCAGTGACAGCTTCAAGGCACAGATGGAAATTATTGGGTACGGAGTCCGGCTGGCCCTCCATCCTCAGAATGAGCTGAGTATCATCAGCGTACTGATGGCACTCAAGCCCAAAGCTACATACCAGCTGAGTGAGTGGTCGTATGTAGATGTTAAATAACAAGAAAGAGAGAATGGCTCCCTGAGGAACCTCGCAAAGTAGAGGAGAACCCCAAAAGCCACCCCTCCCCTTTGCACTCGCTGCTTCCAATTGTGGAGGAAAGAGGACAGCCAATTCAAAGCTGCCCCCCCTCACTCCAGCCACGGTAAGGCGGTCCGTCAATAGATCATAATCAACTGTATCAAACGCTGCTGTGAGGTCCAATAACACAAACAGTGCGGATCCGCCTTGGCGACGCAGCTGGTCTGTGATGGAGACCAAAACTATCTCCGTCCCGTGCCCCATATGGAAGCCAGACTGGAAGGGATCTGAAAGTTCGGGGCAATATTGCAATCTTATCCGAGTTGTAGGCGTCCTAGAAAAATCATGTTGGCAAGACTGGGAAACAGGATACAGGACGAGATGTGTGTGGCCCAATCCAGCTGTTATTCTTTCATATCAGTATGACTGATAAGAGCACTTGGGGTGCCCAAATGGAGGAAAGCTCAAGCTGTATTGATTTAAGTGGTACAAATTGAGCCTAAATCCCATAGTTACTCCTAACTAGAGCAGACCCCTTGAATGTAAGCACGATGAGGAGCAGCTTAGGTATGTTTAGCTTGGAAAAGAGAAGATGGAGATGATAACCATGTTTAAATATTTGATGTCAAATTGAGGAAGGGGCAAGGCTGTTTTATGCTTCTCTAGAGACTAGGATACAGAGCAATGGATTCAAATTACAGTGGGAAAGATTCCATCTAAACATTAGGAAGAACTTTATGATGGTAAGAGCTGTTTGGCAGCGGAATACGCTGCTTTGGACTGCGGTGGAGTCTCCTTCTCTGGAGGTTTTTAAGCAGAGGCTAGTTGGGAGTGCTTTGGTTGTGTGTTACTGCATAGGATTGGGTGGCTTTTGTAGTGTCTTCCAACTTTTGTAATTCTATGACTCAATGGGATTTATCTCAATTGACTCATCATTCAGCAATTGATGGAATGGGCCTACTATAGCTGTGGATTTTATGTGCAAACTGAGCTAAATGAAAATATTTGTTTTCCAATTGGTCCCAACTTTCTTTTCTCTAATGCACTCTGAAAAGCACATCAGAGTTTTATATATACTAATCTGACATACCTTTCATGTGAAATTATTGAGAGAAGAAATTTATAAAGACTGATTCAGATAGAGGACTTCCAGAAGATCATACATTATATTAAGTTTCTACCCCTTGGGTTACAGTGATGGGAAAGGCAAATAAAATAACAGCAATGAAAACCAGTAGAGCACGGTGGACTAGGACATTGGGTTTAATTCCTCACTCTGCCATTCAAATTCACTGTTTGATTTTGGACAAGTCACATTTTCTCAGTCTCAGAGGCAGTTAAGGTGGTGTCAAATTGCATTAATTCTATCATGTAGATGCACTGCTAGAGTACACTAATCAGATCAAGCACTAAATAATAAGTCAGACTTGTGTAAATGGAATTGATTCAATGGGTTTGCTCTAGCTGGGACCAATAATTAGATTTAGGCCTTTGCCTTTTGCATTTTTTCCCTGTGGAAATGAAGAAAAAATAGTAGTAGCAGCAGCAGCAACTTACTTGCCATGGACATTCACCTGGAGGACAAGTATCTCCACCTACAATTCTTCCCTGACGGCTTGGCTTTTTTTTGGCCAGAACAGGTATTTTCCCACAAGGATATTCAACTGTAAAAAGATGTAGTTTATTATGATATTATTAAATATCATACACATCAGATTATTTTTAAAGTATTATTTTGAGCTTTCTCATAGAGGTGATGTAAAAAAAGTTCAAAACAAATAAACAAGCTTTTGGATCATACTCATTATAAGAGAAGAAAAAAGGCAGATCCTCTGGGGATCAGTTTTCCATCTGCTAGATTTATCAAAGACCACACACACCTCCCCCAAGCTGGAGGCAGGCAGAGGTCCACTTTGGGTTCTAAGTCCTACCAGTAATTCATGAGTCAATTGAAGATAGTCAAGTTAGTGTTGGTATGAGTCCACAGCTAAATCTCCAGGGTGCTGGGACATTTGTAATCCACAGGTATTTAGGGATAAGTAGAAAGGGTAACGGTAGGTGACAGGAAATCCAGGAAAGGTGTCCAGAGGATCCGAGAAGTCGGTTTGAGGAAAAAGTTGTATTTTCCTCTGTGCTAGTGCCATAGAAGTTGAAAACGCCGACGGTAAACTGATGCTTACATCCAGTAGGCCATTACAAGGGTCCGTTTCTCCTTAAACAGGTTTTTTCAAGGCAAGGCATTTAGAATATCAAAAACCAACTTCTGAAATTAATAAGTAGCAACATGAGTTAAATGCTAATCAAAGTTGAATACATTAACATGTGAATGGACTCCTTAGCATTTAACTCATCCCTCCTAAGCTGCTACTCACCTTTGTGGTCACCCCGCCGATATGGATAGGGGTTGTGCTCATGTTGCTACTTAGAATGGTATGTATACCTTAAAAGATATTGACTATGGCTATAAATGTGCTTTCTTTTGCTGTCTCTATAATAATTATGATTATGAATGCTATTAATTTCAGAAGTTGGTTTTTGATATTCTAAATGCCTCGCCTTGAAAAAACCTGTTTAAGGAGAAACGGACCCTTGTAATGGCCTACTGGATGTAAGCATCAGTTTACCGTCGGCGTTTTCAACTTCTATGGCACTAGCACAGAGGAAAATACAACTTTTTCCTCAAACCGACTTCTCGGATCCTCTGGACACCTTTCCTGGATTTCCTGTCACCTACCGTTACCCTTTCTACTTATCCCTAAATACCTGTGGATTACAAATGTCCCAGCACCCTGGAGATTTAGCTGTGGACTCATACCAACACTAACTTGACTATCTTCAATTGACTCACGAATTACCGGTAGGACTGGAATAGCGTGTCCGAAACACACTTGTGTAAATTTATGCTCTCATATGTATATGATTTAATATGCAATGAATGAATTTATGATGCAAACTATGTTTATGGCACCTTTTTAAAAGGCTAGAGAGCCCATCCTGCCCTTTGACGCTCTTTGTCAGACCCTTCGATTGTGACCTGTCTGGCATGGGAGGCCCTACCGGTGGCTATTATGCTACCACCAGCATAGCTCACAACTTCATTAGGGTACGCAAGCCTCTCCCCCACTGCAAGGGGGCACCAATGGAGAGGTAATCTAATCGGATAGTAAGAACTGTGTTAGGCAGTGCCTCAGAGCATGGTGGAGTCTCTTTCTCTGAAGGTTTTCAAGCAGAGGCTAGATGGCCATCTGTTGGGAATGCACATTGACTGTGTATTTCTTCATGGCAGGGGGTAGGACTGGATGGTCCTTGGAGCTCTTCCAACTCTTCCAGCCCTGCAAGATCTGCAATTGTCAGATCTGGCTGCAATGACATGTGTCTTGATTATGTCCCATTTTGATGATTGTAATTCTGCATGAGGTTGACTTTGGAAGCTTCAGCAGGTCATGTCTAGGATGAATTACATGTGCTTGTTATACAAAGCCCTATACAATTTGGGTCAGGCTGTCAAAATATCATGTTTGCTAATATCAGTCTAAGATCTTCAGAGGAAGGCTTTATCTCAATCCCACCACCAGCATAGGTATATTGAGTGAAGATGCAGGAGAAGGTCTTCTCAGTGGCTGATTCCAGACTGTGGAGTTTAGGAAACTAGATTGACCCTTCTCTCTGTTGAGTTTTTGCCAACAGGCAAAGTCCTTCTTGTTTACTCAGCACTTGGATTGTTAATTGGCTGTTACAGAGGTCTTATAACTGGGGTGTGATACATTTTTTAAAATTGTCATTGTCATGTTTTCATTACTTTAAAATTGTTATAAGACTGATTTTTTTAGAAATACAATTAGAACCTTTCTTATCTTCTCAAAGATATGCCCTTCTGCCCCCATGCAGGTCTCGCATTCATTCTGACTGTCAAAAGAAAATGATGCTATAGCTATGGCGCAGAGCATATGCTTTCCATGGGGGAAATCTTGGAGAGCTCCTTTAAGTCACTGCAGACAATATTGAGCTAGGCTAACCCAATTGTCAGATTGCAGATAAGTTGGTTTTCATCCAATGCTCATACTACACACGTTTCTATTTTATTGTATTATAAATTACTCGAAAAGCCACATCTCCACCTACAAACCAGCTCAAGCACTGTGATCTGTGGATGAGGGAGGCTCTGCTCTAGGTCCCACCCCTATCTCAAGCATGGTTGGTGGGAAAGGGAGAGGGGGCCTTCTCCGTGATCGCTCCTTGCCTCTGGAACTCCCTCCTTTCCATTAAAAAGCTTTAAGAACTCACCTATGTACTTTAGCTTATAGAGAGGAGGAGGATTAGGACATCTTTGTAGATATCCTCGCCAAGTAGCTGACACCTACCTTTGCCTGTCAGATGCTACATGCCATCTTAGTTTTAATGTTTTTCATCTAATTTTTAAGAGTTTAGAGCTTATTAAGTTGCACATGTGTGTGTGGTATTATGTTATGTTTATTAAAGTTTGCTGTTTTATAATCTTTATTAAGTTTGTTTACCCATTGTTTGACTTGTTATTTGTTGCTTTATGTAACATAATGTTTGCCATTATGTTATTTTCTCTGGAAACTGCCCTGAGTCTCCTCAGGAAGATAGGGCAAGTTATAAATAATAATAATAATAAGTGTTATTTTACTGACAAAAAGCCACAATATGTAACAGCAAATGAGATCTATATGCTGGATTTCGTATAAAAAAATCACAAGTCGAACACTTCCCAAGCATCTAGAACTGTGTGATATATTTCCAAATGATGAGCACAGATCCAAGTAAGGTGGCCTTTTGCAGTTGACAGATTGTGATTTTGTCAATGTTTATTGTTTCCAAATGCCGGCTGAGATCTTTTGGCATGGCACCCACTATGCCAATGACCACTGGGACCACCTGTACTGGATTATGCCACAGCATTTGCAGTCTGATTTTGAGGTCTTGATAATAGCTGAGTTTTTCCTGTTGTTTTTCCTCAATGCAGCTGTCACTCGGTATGGCGGCATCAATAATCCAGCCTTTTTTATTTTCCATAATCATGATGACTGGTGTATTGTGTTCTAAAACTTTGTCAGTCTCGATTCGAAAGTCCCACAGTATTTTTGCATGTTCATTTTCCATGACCTTTGCGGGTTTATGGTTCCACCAATTCTTTACTGCTGGCAGGTGGTACTTGTGACATAGGTTCCAGTGAATCATTTGGGCCACAGAGTTGTGTCTTTGTTTGTAGTCCATCTGTGCAATTTTCTTGCTATAGCTGAGGATATGGTCCATGGTTTCATCAGCTTCCTTGCAAGGTTTGCATTTTGGGTCATCAGCTGATTTTTTGATCCTGGCCTTAATTGCATTTGTCCTGATGGCTTGCTCCTGGTCTGCAAGAATCAGGCCTTCTGTCTCCTTCTTCTTCTGTCTCCTTTTTCTGTCTCCTCCTCCACCTCCTCCTCCTCCTCCTCCTCCTTCTCCTCCTTCTTCTTCTTCTTATTGGGCCCCCGGTGGTACAATGGATTAAATCATTGTGCCGGCAGGATTGAAGATCGACAGGTCGGAGGTTCGAATCCGCTTATAGCATGGGTGAGCTCCCTCTATCAGCTCCAGCTCCACATGAGGAGGCATGAGAGAAGCCTCCCACAAGGATGATAAAACATCAAAACATCTGACCATCCCCCAGAAGTGAGTTGCAGTTTCTCAAGTCACTCCTGACACACAAAATAATAATTGTTGTTGTTGTTGTCATTATGCCTCCTCCAGATTTTGGAATGTCACTGACATGGCATAGTGCTTGGCACTAATCCACACCATTTCACAGATTCTTGTATCTCTCTCCAGCCTCTAGTAGTTACTTTTTCTTCTTTTTTAAAAATAGGCATCAGGTTTTTTCTATCCTCAATCTCTCAGATTTTCAGTTTATGTCCACCCCATTTTGTTCATTTGCTTTTTGCATTGTGTATCTGATGTGAGGCTAGAGAAAGACTGAGGATCGGAGTGACTAGTGATAAAAGGAACCTGATACCTATAATCAAAAGCAAAGCAAAACAAAAAGAAAAAGTGAACTCTGGGGGAGGGCCTGCTAGCTACCTGCTTCTGCCTCCTGAATGAGTGAGTAGAGTCATCACTACCACCATCACCTCAAAAGTGGAATGAGGTGGCTGGCAGCAAATAAAATCACACCTTGGAGCGTTTCCAATTTCCAGATTAGATATGCTCAATCTGTATTTAATGTTAAGTTATAACGATGACTTTTCTTCTTTCTGTACTGTGTTTTCTACCAGGAAAGGAACATTCTCTGTAAAACACTTCTTTAATAGTATGTTCTTACCTTCTGGAAGGCAAGACATTTGATCACTTGCCAACCTGTACCCTTCTGCACAAAAACACTGCCGTAATGTAGTTGGGCTGTCTATGCAGTATTGATCACAGTCACCATTGTCATAAATGCACTTTAGTTTCGTTTCTGGACCTAAAGACAAAGTGGACAGACGGGTGCAAACTTGTGAGTTCATCATTTTGTAAAAGATCTTGCAATATTGGTGGTCCTAGTCCAGGTATAGAGTTGTCAAAGATGAAATTAAAAAGATGCAAGGGAACAAAGATCTATCCCTGACCTATTCATAGGTCATATCAAAAATTTGGTCCTAAAATCTGCCCTCAACTTATACACAAGGTCAGCTTATACACACACACACACACACACACACACAAAATATTCTACAGTCATTGGGCTCTAAGGCCATTCCTCCGAGTAATGCAGCTACTTAGAAGATATATCATTTTTTGCTAGCAGGAGTTTAAAGGGATTACTTTTTCAAAGTAACATAGTGAGTGAGAATGACACAACCCTTTTAGATTGGGTGTTGCAATGAATAATGTTGCCTAGTTACTTTCAATGTTACATGTTTTGAAAGGATTTCCCCATACTTTTGATGACATTATTTAAATATGTAAGAGTGAGTGGATAGCACATATGTTATCCATGGGAGATGGATGTGGTTGGAAAGAAGAAAAGAGATGCAGCAGATATTAACTTTACAGGTTGCTAGCAGATATTGAGCCCCCAGTGGTGCAGCAGGTTAAACCACTGAGTTGCTGAACTTGCTGACTGAAAGGTTGGCAGTTTGAATCTGGGGAGTGGAGTGAGCTCCCACTCGTAGCCCCAGCTTCTGCCAACTGAACAGTTCAAAAACATGCAAATGGGAGAGATCAATAGGTACTGCTCTGGCGGGAAGGTAACAACGCTCCATGCAGTCATGCCGGCCATGACCTTGGAAACGCTTACAGACAACACCGGCTCTTCAGCTTAGAAATGGAGATGAGCACCATCTCCCAGAGTTGGACATGACTAGACTTAATGAAAAGGGGAAATCTTTACAGCTACTAGCAGATATAATGTTTTAAGACAGCATTTCCCAGTTCCCTCAGTATTTTACCGATTTCACAGTTTCTGCCCTCGTAATCTATAGGACAAATACAAATGTAGTTCTGGAACTGGTCAGTACACATCCCCCCATTCTGGCAAGGATTGGAGTCACACTGATTAGGATCTGTAAAAAAAACATATACCCAATGTCAGTAACCGTTCGGAAGATGTACAGTATGCAACTTTGATAAATAGTTTTGATATGAACCTTCTTACCTGTGTAGTGTGTCCAGAATTGCATCTGAGAAAAAGAGGGCAGAGGACAGGGTGTTAATAGTCACTCTTTTCACCATTTTTTAAAACTTCAGTATAATGTAGATTTAAAACCAAAGTTTTAACTATTGTAAATTGGCTTAGGGAAAGTGGAATAAGACAGATGATGATGATAGTGAGGGTGATGATTTACTTCCAACTTCTCTTGCATATATTGCATAGATAAAACTAGGGATGATGATGATGATTATTTATTTATTTATTTATTTCTATCCCGCTTTTCTCCCACGGTGAGACTCAAAGCAGCATACAGCATGTAAAATCAAGACAATTACAAACAAAAATATGACATGAAGCCCAATGAATAAGTATTTCTCTATTATTATTCATACAGTCATGATATTTGAATGGCCTGCAGGCCCACTTAGACAACCAGGAATCCAACTGCTATGAGCATCACAAAGCATCCCTGACAAATGTTCATCCAACTTTTGCTTAAAGGCTTCCTGTGAAGGAGCTACTGAAGAGGCTTCACAGTTCATCACAAGTAGAGACTGCCACCTTTTGTGGTAGATTGTCAAATAGCTCTTATACAAAAAGTTCTTCCTAATTTTAGTTGAAATTTCTTTTCTTGTACTTTTAATACATTGTATTGCTTCTTATTTTCCAAAGCAGCCAAAACAAAAAACAAAAACCCCTATGATGATAGAGTTGGGAGAGACCTCGTGGGCCATCCAGTCCAACCCCTTGCCACAAAGCAGGAAAATCGCATTCAAAGCACCCCCGATAGATGGCCATCCAACCTCTGTTTAAAAGCCTCCAAAGAAGGAGCCTCCACCACACTCCTGGGCAGAGAGTTCCACTGCTGAACAGCTCTGAACATAATTT
Organism: Anolis apletophallus; assembly: GCA_030556195.1. Classification (NCBI taxonomy): domain Eukaryota; kingdom Metazoa; phylum Chordata; class Lepidosauria; order Squamata; family Anolidae; genus Anolis; species Anolis apletophallus. The sequence goes on from JARBWK010000004.1 coordinate 87,143,202, forward strand.
TCATAACAGCACTCAAATATTTAAAGATAGGTGCCATGTCACCATTCAGTCTTATCTTCAATTAAACATACTCAAGTCCCTTCCTTTTGGGGCTTAACTTCCAGATCTTTTACTTTCTTGGTTGCCCTCCTCTGGACATGTACCAGTTCTTCAAATATTCTTCTTGAACTTTGGTGCCCAGCACTGGACACACTACATTGCTAATATGTTATTGTTACAGTTACTACTACACCATTGAAAAATACAAGAATATGCCCTCTGGTTGCTCATCATTTTTTTATAATCTATGACTATTGTGCTTGAATTTCATCCTCATTTAACTTCATAGGCATAGTGTAGCAGATCACATGGTTGTCATGACTGCGGCACACAGATGCTTTGGACACATGCATCCTGACCATCTTCCTTCCCCATTCCCTCTCCTTCAAATACCTTAGGCATGCAGGGAAATACGCCAAGCATGGAATCTAAGTACATGTTCTGCAACACTGTTTGGAGCAGCCTCTCGGCATTACTTAGCGAACGAAGATTCTTAGGAAGGACTCATCCACGCTTTTTACAAGCGGGAGCAGCCAGCCTCATAAGAAATCCCTTTCCCCCTAAACTCATGCAGTCACACTGACACTCACTTTTTCTGTTTCTAGAAATGGTAGGAATCTCTTTCATTTGAGAAGAATAGAGGAGGACAGAAAAGACAAGCTGATTTCATTGGTTTATAAATATAAATGTCCTGTAAAATTTCTGAGTCCTCTGCTCATTGCTAGATGCACAATAACTCACAAGAAAGATGCTCAGGCTGCATCATAATACACTTAGTACCTCATCATACATGCCTACGGAATTGACACAGATCATGGCAAAACCAGCTGTGCCCAGAAGGGGGCGTGGAGAACCGGTTGTCCCACACCTTGCAGCGCCCAACTTACCCTAGCTCCCACCCCATGAGGGGAAGCGTCCACCGCCCAGCTTTCCCCCATTCATCCCAATGTAACACAGGAAGCCTCCCACATTGCCACCTGTAATGTTGCAATTTCAGTCCAACAGGGATTCTGCCAGTTATTTGTGATTAATTGAATGTTTGCCATTGTTATGTTGGAATCTGCCCTGAGTCCTCTCGGAGAGATATTTAAAAAGTTGTTGTTGTTGTTGTTGTTAACGACCTCATCTGATGGGGTAAAAATTCGTGGCAGATTCTGGTTCCTCTTCAGTTTTGCAACAGAACCCCGTTAGAAGTAGATGTATGTTGTGAGATAGGAGCCGGTGAGCTCCATCACAAAACTAAAGAGAAACCACTGATTTTACCCCATCTGATGAGGTCGTTAATTGCAAATAACTGGCAGAAACCCTGTTGGACTGAAATCACATTAGAGGCAAAATGTAACCATTCAAAAATTAACTAGTTACTAAAGTTACTCATTATTGCACAATACTCTTAAGCACTGACTCCACTTACTTCATATGTCACTTCTCTATCTCCTCTGAATCCTTTCCAATTTGGCTTACTTCTCACAAACACAAGGAATTTAGTTGTCTGAAATGTATCAGTTCATCTTACAGACACAGGCTTCTGTCACTAAATATTTATTTGGATCAAAAACCATCCAACCAAGATACATGTGAAGAAAATTAGCACACCCTTTAAAAAGTCACAACTGTTGAAAAAACACAATTTTCTTCCCTAATGCGCTATTACTTACTGTCCTTTTGTCATCCTTGAATATTTCCCTTGCTTCTTCGTACGAACACTTCTCTTCAAGGCATTCTCTCTCCAGTGACCCTGATTTGAATTCTTCAAAGAAGGAATTGGCTCTCTTGCTCCTTTGCAGTACATTGCTTGCTTCCTCGTGCTTTAAGAAGACTTAAAAACAGAAATAATTGACTAGGTGCAGTTATCATACAATGATCAAAAACATCTCCAAAGCTGAGGAAAGTAGAAAATACAGCTGCGCTGAATTCCCTATACTTTGTTCATGTTGGTAAAAATTAAAAAGTTACTCCTAGTTTGCAGCACCGCAGGGACATAGTTAATCTACTGTTCCATCTTATTATAGTGCTCTCTATTATTCCTACCTTGTAATTCCCTATATTGTTGTTCAATAATAAGACTTTTCTTTTTAAATCTAAATTAGTCCTCACTATTGTTTGGCTGTGGCAGTATCATTTCCTTGTCAAAGGCTTTCATGGCCGGAATCACGGCATTTAATATTGGTAGCCAGATTTTGTTCATTTTCATGGTTTCTTCCATGGAGAAACCATGAAAATGAACAAAATCTGGCTACCAGTATTTAAAAAACTCTAAAATCATAACAATAAATAAAGAACAATACTCAAAACAGGGGAACTCCAGACAAGAAACAATCAGGGACAGCTAATCACCTCTCAACAAAGGATTCCCCCAGGCAGTAAGAAGCTACACCTTGAAACTGCTAGGCCATTAAATGCTAATCAAGGTGGCCAATAGAAACATTCACACCTACCTCCAACAGACAAGAGTTCTTTCTCCCACCCTGGACATTCCACAGATATATAAAACCCAATTTTCCTAGTTTCCAACAGACCTCACAACCTCTGAGGATGCCTGCCATAGTTGCAGGCAAAACATCAAGAGAGAATGCTTCTGGAACTTGGCCATACAACCCGAAAAACTTTCAACAACCCAGTATCTATGAGCCATAAGCATAAAGTGGGACATGAATATATCTCACATGATCTGTTTATTTTTTTTCCTTCTGTAAACAAGCACTTCACAAAGAATACACATTTCCAAACTTTAGAACAGTTCAAACAACTACTTGATCTTCTAAAGTCACATTTGTTTTGCCCTGTTGATAGTGTAAAGTAAGAAAATTGTATTTTAGTTTTAACAAAAATGCTCAATTTCATTTGTCTTGTTGATGGCACGCACCTTTTACGGTCTGAGTTGAAGGAATACCTTTTAAGACATTTACAAATACTTCTAAGTGAGTATTAACTAAATTTGTAATTAGAGTAAATTAGAGATTGTGATAGCAAACTTTATCAGTCAACAGTTTGATCAATTTATAATCCGCTGATTGATTAGGACAAATTTCAACTCCTTTAATCTTAACTTTTGGTGGAAGGGATGACACAGCTACATCTAAGTGTATCTATTGTGCTTATCATTCTGCTTTGTCAATTAATCTTATTGGGCAAAAAATAAGAAAAAAGGTACAATATAGTAAAGGTAAAGGTTTTCCCCTGACATTAAATCCAGTTGTGCCCAACTCTGGGGGTTGGTGCTCATCTCCATTTCTAAGCTGAAGAGCCGGTGTTGTCCATAGACACCTCCAAGGTCATGTAGCTGGCATGACTTCAAGGAGCGCCATTGCCTTCCCGCCTGAGTGGTACCTATTAATCTACTCACATTTGCATGTTTTCAAACTGTTAGGTTGGCAGAAGCTGGGGCTGAAAGCAAAAGCTCATGCCGCTCCCTGGATTTGAACCTGTGATCTTTCTGTCAACAAGCTCAGCAGCTCAGCGTTTTAACCCACTGCCCCACCAGGGGCTTCCAGGTACAATATAGTAAACATATAATATGATTATATAAGTTTCAGTGGTCCTAATTCTTGCCTGCAAGCACAATTAAAAATAAATACCAACATGCTGAAAACTGTAAGATAGAGATGTTTCAAGAACAGTTTGCATTTGATATTTTTGGGGCTATTCTAATAGTTTAGAACCCAATAAGCCCTTAACTTTAACCTTAACAGCAGACTTTAAAAAACCATTTATGTAACAATGTTATATAAAAACCATTTATGTAACAATGGCTTTAGGAATGTGGATACTTGGCTGATGTTTAGAAATTTCAGATTTCAAATTTTTTTTTGGACTGGCTTTACAAATTCCAAAAGAAAGACAACCACAACTACAACAAAATAGCAGTTCAGCATTATACGTATATTAGAACAGTTTTCTGAGTCATACCTGCAGCCTGTGAGAGCGGATACACCAGCAAAAGTCCTAAAAGCAGAATGTTGAAGTGACAGGAAGCCATGATGAAACTAAAATGCGGTGTCCAAATCGTGTACTGATATTTCAGCAAGAACTTTGTGACCAAAGTTCTCTGTTCCAGTGGCTACAGTGGGAGGAGGGGTACAGAGAGGCAGAGGAGAAGGGGAAAGCCAAAAGCATCACACAAACATAGCTAATAGTAGAATAGAGAGGAGTTAGTGTTTTGGATCACAATGCCCAAAATCCCCTAGCCAGTCTGGAAAAGCAGACAGTGCTTGATTTAGAGCACATCTACAAAATTAATGCAGTTTGACACTAGATTAACTGTCATTGCTCAATGCTGTGGAATCATGGGAGTTGTAGTTTGGTGAGTCCAACTACAGTTTTATCAGAAAAGGCTAAAACTCTTGTAAAACTGAAATTCCCACTAATCTAGAGCCTTGAGCCATGACAGTTAAAGTGGTGCATTGATTCTACATTGTACATCAGTGGTATTCAACATGCCTAATGCCGTGACCCCTTAATACAGTTCCTCATGTTGTGATGACCCCCAACAATAACATTGTTTTCGTTGCTACTTCATAACTGTAATTTTGCTACTGTTATGAATCGCAATGTAAAAATATGATATGCAGGATGTATTTTCATTCACTGGACCAAATTTGGCACAAATATCTGATACGCACAAATTCAAATACTGCTGGGGTTGGGGGATTGATTTTGGAGTGACTTACAGGGAGTGGTCAACCCCCCTGTTTAAGGAGCTCCACTGGCTACCATTTATTTTCCGATCCCATGCAGGTTTTGACCAACAAAGCCCTGAACGGTTTGGGACCCACCTACCTGTGGCACCGCATTTCCATCTACGAACCCTCACAATCTCTTCGATCTTCCAGAGAGGCCCTTCTCTCGCTCCTGCCCTTATCGCAGGTGCAACTTGTAGGGATGACAGAGGGGGCCTTCTCTGTGGTGGCCCCTCGACTCTGGAATTCGCTCCCTGGAGATATTAAGCAAGCCCCCACCCTGGCAATCTTCAGGAGGAGTCTGAAAACTTGGCTGTTCCAATGTGCCTTCAGTGACTGAATCTATGGTAATCCCAACCAAATTTTTCATGATATGCCCTCAGAAGCACTTTATTTTTTGGTTGTGCAATTAAATCCTACCTCATCTCCTGGATCCCCTTCCTGATACTCTGTATTGCCCTATCTCCCAGTGTTTTAAAATATAAATTTTTAATCTTTAAATTGGTCCTGCCCACAGTGATTGTTTTAGTGTGTTAATTTATTTAATTCCATATTGTTGTGTTGTTTATTTATTGGTATTGTATTTAAGTTGTATTATTATTTATTTTCTTTTGTACTTTTGTGTTATACCGTGTTTTTTGTATGGATGGATGTGGCCTCATGTAAGCTGCCCCGAGTCCCCTTGGGGAAATGGTGGTGGGGTATAAATAAAGTTAATATTAATAAATAATAATAATTTTGTCATTTGGGTGTTGTAGTTGCTGGGATTGATAGTTAACCAATAATCAAAAAGCATTCTGAACTCCACCAATGATGGGATTGAGTCAAACTTGTCACACAGAACTCCCATGACCAACAGAAAATACTGGGTGGCTTTGGCGGGCATTGACCTTGAGTTTTGGAGTTGTAGTTCACCTACATCCAGAGAGCACTGTGGACTCAAACAATGAGGGATCTGGTCCAAATGTGAACACTCGTAGAGTTTGGGGAAAATGACCTTGACATTTGGGAGTTGTAGTTGCAGGGATTTATAGTTCATCTATAATCAAAGAGCATTCTGAATCCCACCAACAATAGAATTGGGCCAAACTTCCCACACAGAATGCTCATGACCAACTGTGTTTCTGATGGTCTTTGGCAACCCCTCTGACACCCCGTCACAATTTCCCCAGGGGTCCCGACCCCCAGGTTGAGAAACGTTGTAGATGAACACTTACACACACACAGAGAGAACATGGTTCAAATCACAATTAAGATCCTAAATGGAAGATCAGATACAGTGTCATAGAATCATAGAGTTGGAAGAGACCTCATGGGCCATCCAGTACAACCCCTTGCCAAGAAGTAGGAAAACTGCATTCAAAGCACCCTTGACAGATGGCCATCCAGTCTCTGTTTAAAAGCCTCCATAGAAGGAGCCTCCACCACACTCTGGGGCAGAGTTTGACTGCTGAACAGATCTCACAGTTAGGAAGTTAGGTGGAATCTCCTTTCCTGTATTTTGAAGCCATTGTTCCGCATCCTAGTCTCCAGGCAGCAGAAAACAAGCCTCCTCCCTACAACTTCCCCTCACATATTTATACATGGCCATCACGTCTCCCCTCAGCCTTCTAATCTGCAGGCTAAAACATGGCCAGCTCTTTAAGCCACTCCTCACGGGCTTGTTCTCCAGACCCTTGATTAATTTAGTTGCTCTCCTGTGGACAAATTCCAGCTTGTCAACATCTCTCTTAAATTGTGGTGCCCAGAATTGTTTGCAGTATACCAGGTGTGGTCTGACCAAGGCAGAATAGAAGAGTAACATGACTTCCCTGGATCTAGACACTATACTCCTATTTATTCAGGCCAAATTACAAAAATCTTACACAAGGTCTGTAAGATTTATACACGTTGATATTGCATAATGATGGAAGCTACAGAATTACTGACTGCATCTTAGATTTATTCATTCTTCCTCTGCAATAGCCATATCCACTCATAAAACAAAAAAACATTTCTCACAATTTCTTGGAATAGTCTAGGTTCCTTGCACACACAGGCCCCCTTTTAAAATCTTAAATTCCTTTTCCGGACACAAAGTGCTAAAAACATAATGTTGGTTCTGATGGCATATAGAACAGATTGTGTTCCTGTTGTTTATTATGAGAGATAAGTAGCTCTAACAGTTTGTACTCAAGCCTAGGAAAGTATATGTCACACATTTATTTGTGCTAAAGCATGGTGTTCTTGCTACTAAATGAACTACCACAACGAAAAGAACAGCATAGTTCAATTTCAGAGATGTTCTTGTGAGACACATTCCACTGGTAGGCAGAGCCAATAGGCTTCCAGAGAAAGGCAATGCAGATGATGCAAATAGAAAAGTTCTAGGCGTGAATGATTTTCAATGTTCAGTTTTCATGCAAGGAAATTTGGAAAACAACTTTCTCCTTTTGAGGGCTATAATGGCACGTTCCCCATTACTACACTTGTGCCATACCATCACTAAAAATAATGCAGGTGCCCCATGACTAATAGGCTTCACCTGACACTTAGGAAGAGCCGCCAGTGGCACAATGAGTTAAACTGTTGTGCCGGCAGGACTGCTGACTGAAAGGTCGGTTGTTCAAATCTAGGGAGCGAGGTGAGCTCCCATCTGTCAGCTCCAGCTTCTCCTATAGGGACATGAGAGAAGCCTCCCACAGGATTGTAAAACATCTGGGTGTCCCCTGGGCAATATCCTTGCAGAGGGCCAATTCTCTTGCACCAGAAGCAACTTGTTTCTCAAGTTGCTCCTGCCACATAAAATAAAAACAACCTGACACTTAATGTGTCCCTGATTCAAGAGCTAGTGACAGAAATAGGTAATGGTTTTATGTAATCCAGAGAGAACTTCTCAGAGTAGGAACATACAGATTTGCAACCTTTCATTTCCTCCTCAACATTCAGAATGTTAATCTTTAAGGATGGACTGAATAAACAACCTCAGAACAGGTTACAGGATGCTGTTTAAGAGCTGCAATACAGAGGAAATGGTTTATGTAAGCCACTCATACAGCTGAGTGAGACTAACCTCAGGCCCTTTGTTAGAGATATTAGTCTTGCTCTATTTGCTTGGTTGCTGGGTCCGCAAGAAATTCATTTGAATAACATTTAGTAACTAGATTGAGTGTGTGAGCGTGGACATTTCCATGTTATTTGCAGCCTAGATTGATCTGGGTTGGAAGATGAAGTAAAAATCAGTCTGATTTATGGCTGCAAAAGCCTTGCCATTGCTATAAAAAAAGACTGCCTGGATTATTTTTTAATATCCTTTCTTGACACAAACATTTGCAAATTCTATCCAACTTCTCCAAAGGGCCACTTTTTCCAGATCTTTTGGCACTATTATAATGGAAGGTTAAGGAATCTTGTAGATGACACCAAATTAGGAGGGACAGTTAATACTCCAGACGACAGGATCAGAATCCAAAATGACCCAAACAGATTAGAGGGCTGGGCCAAAATTAACAGGATGAATTTCAACAAGGACATATGTAAGATACTACACTTCGGCATAAAAAATTAAATGCACAGAGACAGGATGGGTGATGCCTGGCTCGACAACAATACATGTAAAAAAGTCCATGGAGTCTTTGTGGACAACTTGAACATGAGCCAATAGCAGCTAAATAAGCCAATGGGATTTTGGGCTGCATCAAAAGGACTATAGTGTCTAGATTGAGGGAAGTCATGGTGCCTCTCTATTCTGCTTTGGTTTAGACCTCACCTGGAATATTGTATCCAATTCTGGGCATCACAATTCAAGAGGGATATTGACAAGCTGGAAGGTGTCACGAGGAGGGTAACTAAAATGATCAAAGGTCTAGAGACCATGCCCTTTGAGGAGCATTTGAATGAACTTGGTATGTTTAGCCTGCAGAACAGAACGTTGAGAGAAAACATGATAGCCATATATATGTGAAAGGATGTCATAATGAAGAGGGAGAAGCTTGTTTTCTGCTACCCTTGAATTTAGGACTAGGAGCAAATTACAGGAAAGGAGATTCCATCTGAATATTAGGAAGAACTTCCTGACCATATGAGTTGTTCAACAGTGGAACTCTGCCTTAGAGTGCGGTGGTGTCAATTTGTCCAGTGGTTTTTTTTAGTTATGTTAATCCCACAAACAAACATAACATTTTTATTTATATAGATTGAAATGTTTATTTAATTGTATATTGGATGTATACTGTTTTTAAGGCATTGAATTATTGTCTATGCTGTAAACTGCATTCAGTCCCCCTTGGAAATGAGAAAGGAAGGATATAAATATAGTGAATGCATAAATAAAATAAACATATTCAGCTCAGAGGTAGTGAATGGATATCGTAATACAGAGATCACCCAGTAAGAAGTGTTGAAATTTATTCAGAATTTATTATAAACATCAACAACATTGGTTCTGAAGAATTAATTTACAACAGTAGTAGAAAAGTCAAAACTGTGGGCTGTATTAAAGTGCAATGATTCATGTATAACCATGTGAGAAATGCAAGAAGATGGAATCAGGGACAAAGTGAAAACAGACAAGATGTGATAGGAGGGACTTCCTCCAAAGCTTCATGTCCCCAAAGTAGCTCCTTCACATAAACCTGAGAAGCAATAAACCACTTATTAATTCTACATTTTTACAAAAAGATATTTACTGCTTCTCAGCTACTCAAGATGGCACCCATAGCAGCAGAGGGGTGGGATGAGGGGAGAGAGAATTATGACTCCTATTATATGCATCAGAATGGCATTCCTCTATATATATATTTTGGAGTATAGGTATTATCATTTTTAACATGTGTATTTACAAAATAAGTTACTGAGACTATTGCTATTTCAATACCATGACCAGAACAGACAGTGCCTCGGGTGGCGAAGTCATGTTTGTATAAGATGATTTGACGAGGTGCATTTTTACATGGAAAACTGTATAAAATAAAATCTCGAGACAGCATTCCCAGTGCTGCTTTTGGAAGAAACCAGAGTTCATACAGTGGCATCTTGAGCAGCCTGAAGAGTATAAATATAGATATATATATATAATATGTATTTTACATTAGTACATACAAGACACATATAAACATATACAAGACACATATAAACATATACAGGTTGACATAAATGGTTGTACTGACCAAAGTCAGGCACAGCTTGATTGTAACTGGGAGCCTGAGTATATTTCTAGCATTGGGAACAATATGACAAAACACTCTTCACACACCAGGAAGCAGAATCCAAGTTAATTGTATCTTGCTAGATTCTATCCATTCGGTTTTAATAAGTGCTGACAATCAAAACATTCCTTTCCTTATGACTCTTCATTATATAACACACAAATGAGGTACAGATTATATGAGCTATTAGTTAATTTAGAAATATGTAAGAATTTAATATGGTCTATATAAGAAATTACATATAGAAATTACATTTGGAATTGCAGATTTTGTAGATCCCGTCTACACTGCCATATAATCCAGTTTGCAAATCCAGATTAACTGCATTGAAATGGAGTATATGAGTCCCATTGCCACATGATGCAGTTCAATGCAATTGATTTGGATTCTGAAACTGTATTATATGGCAATGCCGATGGGGCCTTAGAGGAGGCTGTTCATACAACATGTCTATCATTCACATACAGAAAATAGAAAACGCATTGTTTTTCTTTTCTTTTTCATTCCATAATAGTTGAACAACATCTTTTGTTGGAACAGTTTTCGTAATTTCACAATAAAGGAATTGGGAAATTTCAGCCTCAATAAGAATTAGAAATGCTTCGGTTATGGTCTAATTGTAAGTGCTAAGGGCAAATGCATGATATTATATAATGACAGCATAAGACATAGAAAGCATGTTTAAATGTTTTTAGTCCACATTTTTTATTTTTTTAAAAAACAGCTTTATCAAATTCTTAGCATTCCATAAATAGTCATCCTTATTAGAGGATTTGGCTCTGTGGTAAAAAATACATCTAAATAGCTATTGTCACATACTGTAAAAAAAGGTTTCTTTTGTGACATAGCCTTTAGGTGTATAAAGCACGGTGGTTAAGTATAGAGCAAAGTCAGGAAAGACTAAACAGTTCAAAATGGAACACCCTGATGTTAGAAAAGGTGGTGGGCCCTCCAAGAACCCTTGCAGTTCTCATAATCTCTCACCAAAGATGTATTGTCGAAGGCGTTCATGGCCCGAATCACTGGGTTGTTGTAGGTTTTTCGGGCTGTATGGCCATATTCTAGAAGCATTCTCTCCTGACATTTCACATGCATCTGTGGCAAGCATCCTCACAAGCTCTGAGGATGCTTGCCACAGATGCAGGCAAAATGTCAGGAGAGGATGCTTATAGAACATGGCCATACAGCCCGAAAAACCTACAACAACCCAACTCTCACCAAAGACTTTGCTGGATAGGTCTGATGGGACTTGAAGTCCAAACATGTGGAGGGCCACATAATTCCTATCCTGCTATAAAGACTGTCCTGTACATTACACATTGACTTAAGATATTTTCACTTAGAGTAATCTGTAACAATCAAGTTCCTTACATTCTACATTAACTTCATAATTCTTGTTTGAACTGTACAAATTCACAGCGATTATCACAACTTGATTTCTTCATAACATTCTTCCACATTGTGGCAAGGCCCACTTTGAGAAACGTATGACATGCGACTTCCGGAGACTTCTTTTTCTCCAGCATGCTCTCCATGCTTGCAATGACCTTTCTACATTCTTAAATAACGCCTTTAAGAAGTCCTTGTGAACTTGAGGGTTAGTGGAGATAAAATGAGAGACACACGGCATGATGTGTCTCTGTTTTTATCTAGCATCCAGTTTTTGTATTGAAAATTCGAAAGCTTCACAGGAGTCTTGACAGAGGTTTTCAGTCAACCTTTAATGTCCGAAACACTGATGCTACTAACGTTGCAGCTTTCACTGTAACTTGAAGATGAACTCAGAGTACTTGAACCAGCTGCTGACTCTGGGTGGAGAGCACACACATTTTAATGTTGAGCTACATTTAAACAAATTTTGAACAACACTTAAATTCAACATGAATTGTTTGACAAGTTAAATGAAAGCATTTATAACAAAAGTCTCACCTGAGCTAGTCAGAGAAAGAGCCGATTTTGAGTTGCCGAGCAACGCTAAGAGAGAATTGATAGGTATCCATCCTTCCCTGCTTGTGCTCAAATTCCTTATGTACCTAGGAAGCATATTTTTCATTATTATCAAATTGTGTAAACAATTAGAATTTTTAACAGTATGTCTCATTTGAGAAAAATATACCCTGACTCTTAAAGAGATGAAGAGATTTGAAAACATTGCGCATTTCTAATAGACTTGTGAATGGATCCCTTTAAGCCAGTATCCTTTCGCTTCTTAGATTTGTTTGACTTCTCTGGACTCCCTTGAAAGGAAGAAAGGAAAGGGCCCCAGGATGGGTGTTTCTTTAGCCCCTCCTCAAACCCAGGCCCCCTTGAAAGGAAGGAAGGAAAGGATCCCAGGAATGGAAAGGGGAGCATTGTAAGTTCCTCATTGATACCAATGGGCTGGATCTTCCCAGATCTTTTGGCTGCCTAGGCTGAAAACAGATTTTTGCATTAGCCAAAAGAACTCTTGCAGTTCTCATAATCTCTCACCAAAGTTGTATTGTCGAATTGGATCTGGGTATCCAATGAAATTCAGATACCAAAAACAGATTGTCCTCCAGCCAAATAGCACAAACCTTATTTCTAATCTTAGTTCTATTTCATGTTTCTCATAGTTTCCTCCATGAGTTCCACAACAGATTTGAGAAAATCATGTGGACCACCAGACGTTGTTGGCCAACAGCATCTGGTGGCTCATACCATTTCCTCAAATCCACTGGAGAAGCTACCACAGGCAATGAGGAGAAATGGTGGTATCTGTAGTCCTATAGATGTTGCCACTCCCAACATATTTCACAAGATAGGCTGGCTATGGTTGACAAGAGTCACAGTGCAAAAATAGGTAAGAGGTCTACACATTCCTTAATCCCACCATCTGGACCATTACACATGCACTGAGTCAAATGGTTTGAATGATGCCCTGTCTTTATGTACAGTTCCTCATACCAAAGCCCATCTTCTCCTTCGTGGATCAGCTGAACTAAGTCTCCACTTTTCAGGACCAAGTCTTCAGAGCCTCCCTTGTCATAATTAGCCACAGCAGTATATTTACCAGGAGTCTAAAAGGATAAATGACAGCGGAATTTAATCAGAAATTAAGTGCTACCAGTAGGTCCTAACATCCAAAAATCCATTTGTTTTTTTGATAAAACATCACTTAGAAAAATTCCTGATCACATGTATAACAAGAAGCATTTATTTTGTAATTTATTTATTACTAGCTGAGGACCCGGCGGTGCCCGGGTTATTTGAGGAAGGCATTGTGTGCCAAGGTTGATTCCTATTAGATGTTTACGGGCTTCTGTGTGCCCATAATCAGTTTGGTCCTGATTCATCATTGGTGTGGGCCACAGTGCTCTAAGGAAGTGAACTGAAGTACTGCAAGTCCCATCATCCATGGTCCATCCTCCCTCAAACTGCACCAGGATGTAGAGTGGGTTATGGGGGCTCTCTGTGCCAAGTTTGGTCTTTATCGGTCTTTGTTGGGGGCCACAGTGGTCTCTGGGAACAGAAGGGTTGGAAAGTACTCCAAGTCCCATCATCCATGTCCATGCGCCTCCCCCCCCCCCCCAAACCTCACCAGGATGCGAAGGCAGTCATGGGGGTTATGTGTGCCAAGTTTGGTCTTGATCAGTCATAGGATGAGGGTCGCAGCGGTCTCGGGAAGTGAGTGGAGGTACTTCAAGCCCCATCATCCATGCTCTGCTCTTCTCCAAACTGCACCAGGACATAGAGTGGGTCATGGGGGCTCTGTGTGCCATGTTTGATATTTATCGGTCTTTGTTGGGGGCCACAATGGTCTTTGGGAAGCAAAGTGCTTGGAAGTACTACAAATCCCATAATCCGTGGTCCATCTTTCCCAAACTGCACCAGGACATAAAGGGCATCATGGGGGTTATGTGTGCCAAGTTTGGTTCAGGTCTGGCTGAGGCCTAGTCAGGAGAATCAAGTTGAGGAAGCCTTACTGTCAATTCAGGCTGAGGGCTAGTTTTAAAAATCAGCTGAAGGAAGCCTTTTTGTAAAGAACTCTGTCTGGCACCTTTGAGATTTGGGATGTTGGAATGCTGGCCAATCCATGGTCCATCCTCCCTCAAACTGCACCAAGATGTAAAGTGGGTATTGGGGGTTCTGTGCACCAAGTTTGGTTTTGTTGTCTCATTGTTGGGGGCTGCAAAGTGTTTTGGACTTAAACTCCCACCATGCCTGACTGGCTCAGGCCTTTTCCTTACCTCCTTCTGGCACTTTTGAGTCTCGGAATGTTCGTGTTGGCTGGCCAATGGGAGTTGTTTATGCAAATAACCCCACAGTGGGAGCCAATCTGAAAGATGCCACATTTCCTTCCGCCCTCCGCCCCTCCGGACGCATACAAACATACATACATACAAACATTCCACTTTATTAAGGTATACAGATTTATATCCCAGCTTTCTCCCAATGTGAAACCCATGATGGCTCACAATGCCGAGCAAAACTTTCAACAATAAGCAATATGAATTAACATAATGATTAAACAAGCACACTAACTTAAAACTGCAATTAAATAACAATAGGGAAACAAGTAAAAGTCTATTTTGCAACTATCAGAAGCTCCACATTCCTTATGAACACTCAATCACTTGAAATACGTTCATTCATTTCACTTTCCTCTCTCTGATAAACAAAAAATGTACAATCAGTTACCAGCTTCTTCTCTCCTTTTCCTTCATCTTCGGCATCTGAGGAATTGAATGGATCCTCTGCACTAGACCAACCATCATTTTCTTCAGAGGCATCAACAGACTGAGATGTTTTAGACCATCCTTAAAAAATCAATACATAGATGTTTTTAAAACTTGGAAAGCAAGCCCTAAAAGTATTATTGGGAGAGTATTTATAAAAGCTTTATGAGAATTCAAACATGCTTATAAATTAGTATTATTATTAATCAAAATTATTGCCATTGAAATGGAGCAGCTTCTAAGTAAAGTTCAAGGTCAATTTAGAACAGCTTAGGAAAGACATACTAGAGAACCAACTCCATTGTAGTTATCTGAAGGCTTTGCATTTTGACTTACATTTTTGGTGGATGTAATTGTCGTAATTACCATTGCCACCATGGTACCTACTACCTACTAAATACTTCTACCTACTCTGGCTAACAGATAAATCAGAATCTAGCAAATGACCACAGCTTTGCCCAAGATGTCTCAAGGTGTCTCGAACTCTGCTCCCCCAGATGTTTTGGACTTCAGCTCCCACAATTCCCAATAGCTGGGAAGCTGGCTGAGATTTCTGGGAGTTGAAGTCCAAAACTCCTGGAGGAGCACAATTTGAGAAACTCTGCCCGAATGTATTGCATGTTGCATGTTTAACCTCAACCAACATTCTTTTTCTAACTTCTAACAAAAAAAGTCTGTTTCTTACGCCTCCTCTACACTGCTACTGTATATCTGAAACAAATGAGAAAAAGGAGAGGCAGTTGTGAAGTACAGTAACCCCCATATCCATAGATTCAATATTCACATATTAACTTACCCATATCCCCTAAGCATGCCCCTCTTGCAGTGTTTGTGGTCCTCTCTAGTCCTTCAGTGTTATTTTACAGTATACTTTTGGGCCAAGAACTGTTGAAATATACAGTTTCCAAGGTTCAGGGTATTCATATAAAATCTTGGAATACATCTCCCACAGAAATGGGGGATTGAATTGTAATTTAATAATATAAATAATTATGAGTTTCCAGGTAGTATGTTTTTAAAATGTGAGAATTTGGAACCATATACATTCCCATGAGCAGGACTTATATAATGTTTGCATCCACAATAAAGGAACAGATACGTTTTAACTCTTCTAGTTTATGGTTGTTCTACTTATTACTGTGTCCTAATTTGGATATGTGCTTTTCTATAATAAGGAGTAATATACATATATGTAAGTGTGTGTATCTAGCCATCCATCCATTTATTTACTTCACTTCTATTCTGCTCTTCTCACCCTGTGAGGGATTCTTCTATGTATCATCTATCAATCTATCAATCTATCCATCCATCCACCCACCTACCTACCTACCTACCTCCACCCACCCATCCACCATAATTATTTGATTTAAGAGCTTGATAATCCAGTCCCCTTTTCCGCCTCCCAATGAACTGTGATGTATGTACTGTATGTGCAGGAAATAACAACAGATACTTTTAGAATCATACATTGCAATGAAATACAGCAATGGATGAATCAACATAAAACATGCATAAGTTGGGAATGGTACAGTTATATTTTTACTCAAGGTAACACAAGGAAGCTGGTGTACTTATTTGTAAGTCTGTTGCAGAAGCCTATCTAAATAAAATTCACACAGCAGATATTCACATTTTAAACTCCCTTTTTCTACTTATTCTTCTGTCACATTTTAGCGCAACCAAGAAACTAAATCTATAGAAATACAATGTAAATTAAGGGAAGGTTTTATCATTAATAGAGCTACCACTGATTTTGACCAGACAAAAGAAATGGGTTGATCTTGGCAAAAAGATCAGTATGTGTCTCTTCTCACAAAAGCTCGGGTTATTAGGGCTTATTAAGACCATATACACCTTTGCGGGTCACTGAATATATAGTTGGTTTCTCCTACATTAACATAAATTGCTATGAGGAAACACAAGACACACCAGTGGTATAGTTATAATGAGGGAAAAGACTGCTCTCTTCTTCTTACATTGCAATGCTAACTTCCAACAGCAAAGGCAAAACATATGTTGAGCTCATCTCCCCAAGAGTATACAAATCTCTGTAGTTAAACCAACACTGCAACAGGTATTTTATTAACAGGATACTATCCTTTTGCTACCATGCAGATTCCCGAAACCTTTGGAGCTGCTCTTAAGGCCACAAAAAAGCAGCTGGGTGTAATGCAGGATTGTCATAAATCGGAAAATGACTTTAGAAGACACAGGAACTCTGGTCACACTTCACACTCAATTTGTCTCTCCATATAACTTTCTTCACAAGCTGTGAAGTTTAAAGAATAAAGAACAGAAAACATGCCAGGTATCTTGGGAGGAGTGGAGAACAAGGACAACTTGTATACAAATGAGGCAAACAAATGAAACCTTTGATGAATTTGAACTGGGAGCTGTGGAGTTGGTCCCACAAACAATACACCCAATGTGATTGGCCCAAGAATTAATTGGTCCAACATCAATTACCTTACTCGTAATGACCTTGTTTTTAGTTATAGAACTGGATTGTATATTTGTTGCAGTGGGCAATCTATTGACCTACAGATGTTGTTTAAC
The DNA here is from genome assembly GCA_030556195.1 of Anolis apletophallus. Lineage (NCBI taxonomy): Eukaryota > Metazoa > Chordata > Lepidosauria > Squamata > Anolidae > Anolis > Anolis apletophallus. Next base: position 87,160,359 of record JARBWK010000004.1, read on the forward strand.
TGCAACTCCCACCCCCTTCTTGCCATTCACCACAATGGCTAGGGTTTGTGTAAGCTGTAGTCTAACTGACTGGAAGGCCACAAACCTGCCTAACTCTGCTAATCCATAATTAAAATGGATGATTCTCCTCTAGGATTTGAGAAGTCGGGTTTAAGTGGTTCTGAAAGACTTGTGGTGTTGCCCATTAGCTGTGAAGCTACCAGATGCAAAAAGAAAAACACTGCAAGCTGTCAAGCAGCCAAAAGTCACAGCACAGCACACCATGCACAAGCCGCTCCTGTAGCCCAGGAGAGATACATTACCTTGCCTGCGCTGAGCTGCTAGTAAAAGATAAGAAGTGCCGACCCACTTGGCCCTGTTCCATGTTAACACAGAACTTGCATCTGCGAAAGAACTGAATAATAGTAAGTATTCCCAGTGCATTACACAGGAGCTGTGGTACTACCTTCATATCAAAGCTAGGTTAAGCTTGACTATATATAAAAAGGAAAAAAGGCAAAAGAATATGACTTTGTCTATGTGCCAAATAGGTTTTGTAGTGCTTTCTTTTCCCTTGAGAAATAGTTTTGGTCACAACGTCCTGCATTACATGCCAATCTCATCTCAACTCTCTGATTCTAACTTCTCATCTTCTTTATTAGCAAATCAGAACATAGAAAATATAGCTTTAAAACAACAACTTCCCATATGCAATCTAAAAAGTCACTTTTCCACGTTCTGGTGGTTAGCTGTCCAAATGATAAGGGTCCAGATTTATACAGGTTTCTGGCCAATCATGCAGCTTTCCATTAGCTACAGAGTAACTTCCACATCTGAAGCATAGTTTTCCCCTCCTTCCTCAAAGCCTCCAGTATGTCTCACCCCTGCCCAAGTCAATCTTGTCTTGTTTCTGACATTGGAGGAGCGGGGTGTTACCATTTTTTAAGTAGCTGGTTATTGCTTTTGAAGAAAAAACTTAAGTACAAGTTCTGAAATGAAAGACTGTGGAAGGACAAACCACATTCAACTACTGTTAACCATAATCAATCAAGAGTGGTGTCAGGAAGGATACATAGATTCAAGAGATTTCTTCCAGGGATATAGGGAGTTTTATTAGCCTAAATGCTCCTTTTCTGTGAATCTAGTTGCACAACAGTTATAGCGCTTTGATGCCACTTTAAATATTACTACTCTGTCCTATGGAATTCCAACATTTGTAGTTTTATGGGGGATTTAGATGTTCCTGTGGTGTAGTTGAGAAGAGTACACTAACAAAACCTAAGTATCCACCAATAGATCACATATAACCATGTCAACTGAAATGGTACTATGCTGCTATAATTATGGAGTATTGGACACACTCGGGGTTCTCTGGAATGACCTCTGGGAGCCACAGAAGAACAAAAGTATTTCTTGAACTTTAATGTATCAAGTGCTTAATGCTGGCTCTGCTTTGGTTATCCAATGGAAAGAACTTATACTTTTAATATTACTGCATTGTCATGACATTGTGTAATGTCCTCTATCCAATGTATTTTTTTATTGTGTCAGAAGCGGCTTGGAAATAACTGCAAGTCATTTCTGGTGTGAGAGAATTGGCTGAGGCTGACAGACGGGAGCTCACCCATTTCACGGATTCGAACCACCGACCTTCAGGTCAGCAGTTCAGCCAGCACAAGGGCTTAACCCATTACATCACCGCGGCTCAAATACTATATTACAGAAAGGAATGGATATTACTGTATTATGAAAAGGGATTAAGAATTAGAGACCAAAAAATTATTTTATTTGTTCTTTAGTTAAAAACCCCTTCAGAAAAAAATAATAACTCTGTGAAATTTCAATATAGATTTTTGACATTTTCCGAGCACCCCTGAAGTATTCTATAGGATTTTTCTGCACAGTGAATTTCCATGTTCGTGCATAATCCATATTTTCTGTGCATAAAATGAATTTACAGTGTAAAAACCCATTTTCTGTGTAGAAAAACATTTTTTTTTACAATCAGACATGCCTGTAAAGAAAAACTCAACAGGACACATCAGGAGATTACAAGGAGAGTAATATGCAATTAAAAATAATTTCTTCCTTTGCTGTTGGAAGAAAATTATTATAATCATTTGGCTTTTATGAAACATCAATGGTAATATCCTCTTTACTGAGTGTGATTGATTAGAGTTTAAGATGAGGATGTATAGACAGATGGAAATGAAGAGTGAAGCTATATGAATAGTACACAATGAAGCCAATGACACTCGGTGACTACTGACAGGTTGATTAAGCCATTTTGATAATACTTTTCCACAGGTTCTGTCCAGAATATTTAGATTTACTCTTGTACTAGAAGCACACATTCTAGTTCCTGGAAATTCCTGGAAATGGCATGGAAAGCTGTCCTGAATCAAAGCTGCTATCTGTTTTCATTGACTAAATCAGTGTTTCCCAACCATTGGTCCTCCACGTGTTTTGGACTTTAACTCCCAGAAATCTAAGCCAGTTTACCAGCATGCATTTGGGAGTTGAAGACCAAAGCACCTGGAGGACCAATGGTTGGGAACCACTGGACTAAATATAGAGGTTATTTCCCAATAGTTCTATGTATAAGAAATAACAAGAAAACTAGGCAAAAGGAAAATTATAATTATTAAGTCCTGATGGATTTTCTGGCACTTAAGCATTGATTCCACACAATGGGACATGGAAAAACAATGGTCCTCTATATCCATGGGTTTTGCACCCACAAATTCAACTAACCATGACCCAAAAATATTTGAGGGGAAATACCAAAAGCAACCCTTGATTTTGCCATGTGCCAAGCAATATGATGATGTGTAGTCATATCCTGATGTAATTTCCTGTCATTTCACAGATCCTTGTACTCTCTCTGGCACTCATTTGAGATGCTCATCATTTTATGTAAGGCAGTGTTTCCCAACCTTTTTTGAGCCGTGGCACACTTTTTACATTTACAGAATCCTGGGGCACACCACCAATCAAAATGACACAAAATGACACACACGAAAGACACACATGAAGGTCTTGCTCAACAGCTGTCAGTCTCTCTCTGTGTTTAGAAAAAATGTGTCCATATAGCTTCAAAGCAGTCCACTAGTACTGTTCTTACGCATCAATACACCTCATGGAACAATAATGCGGCTTCCACCTTCAATATATATGCTCCTGTATCATTCCAGGTGGGCATTAGACGAGTCCCTCGTGTATAACTGATGAACAGGAGAGTTGTTACACAGTCACTAGAAAGGCTATGACGTCCAGCCAATGCCAAATGTAGTAATAGTTGGTACACATAAACACAAAAACGGCCGAAGGAGGCGTTGCCCCAGCCCCTTCTTCTTCGCCGCCGCCCGGCCCTTCCTCCCCCCCCCAAGCAGCAGCAGCAGGAGTTCGGCAGGAGGGGGAAGAAAGGGGGGAAGAGAGGTTTTCCAGCGGCACACCAGGTGATTGCTCACGGCACACTAGTGTGCCACGGCACTGTGGTTGGGAAACACTGATGTAAGGGATGCCATTTTCTTACACTACTGTATATAATGGGACCCGAGTATCCATACATTTTGGTATCCATAGAAGGTCTTAAAACCTCATTGTATACCGAGTGCCCATTGTAGTTCAAAACAAGAGCCTGGCAGTGCATACATTATATTAATGCATATACTATATTGGGATCCCATAATATAAACAAGAAAGAATTAGTCTACCTCTCAGACCCAAAGGAGTTGGATCACTCTTTACTTCATGTCGTTTAATATTTTTGTCTGGACTGATAGAAGGAGCTGCAGTAGATTGAATACACACAAAAAAGACAGAGAGAGAAATAAGTTGAAGTATCAGATAAAGAAGAATAGGCCGGTTGCATGCAAATTACCTTTGAGTTTATATTGGGAAAAATAAATTATTTTTATTTCCAAAAGAGAAGCAAGTCCCAAAGTTGCGTAAAGATAAAATGTACAATGGCATATGTATCTTCAAAATAAGTACTAGTAGGGGCAAAATTACAATTAATATATATGTTTGAGACTTAATGTGCTCACATATATTGTAGTAAGACTAAATCCTGTATCAGTACCTGGTCCTGACAGAAGGATCATTGGCAAAGTCTGGCTTTTTGTGGTAGGAGATGCCGTTTCTGTAGAGGCAAGCAAGGAATATTAGTGCTCACCTTCAATGAACTTTTAAATGGCTACCTACATTCATCGGCAGCCTCTCCAGAAAGAACTCAAAGGTAACGCCCAGGTTTCAGAGCAGCAGAGTTTCAAAAGTATGGTGCAAAGAAAGGAGACAAGAGATCCTGATCTCAGGGCAAAACCAAGCCCAACAAAAGACATCATTCTTAGGATATCTGTGAAGCAGTACTGTTGTTTTCTAACAAGTTTGCCTTTTTCAGATCAGTTTACCTTTATATGTATTTCAGACCTTTCCTTTCAAAATCACTCCTGACTTTTCACAATGGACAATGCCAATTACTGTGAGAGAAAAAATCTAGTTTCCTAAAATGGAAATTTCCAGACATTTAAGGTTAGCAATGTTTTTCCAGTGGAAATGTGTTTTTTTTTAAATAAAAAAGCTGTAAAATAGAGTGTGGGAAAACGAAAGAGATAAGAAAAAACTGCAGAAGAGTTTGGGGGGGGGGGGGGGAGAACATACAAAAACGTAGGTCTTTTGAGACAGACCCAATATCCCAGGATCTGATACCAGATTTTCTGCTTTGCACTGGATTATATGAGTCCCCACTGCCCGATTATCTGGGATAAACAGAAAACCTGGGATCAGATCCTGGGATATAGGGTCTGTCTGAAAGGATCCTAAGATAAACTAGAGGTGGTGCCAGAAAAGCAGGGCTTTAAAAAAGTAAGAATGACTGATATTTGACCAAATCAGCAGCCCCATCTAGACATTTATTATAATTAAACCTTTTCCACCTGCAAATGACTTAATGATCTCTTTGGAAACTAACTAATAAAGGAAAACAAGTGTCCGTAACTCAGGTTTTGGGGCTTTTGCAAATAATTTAGGTCAGCGTTTCTCAACCTGGGGGTCGGGACCTGGGGGGGGGGGTGTCGCAAGAGGGTGTCAGAGGGATTGCCAAAGACCATAGGAAAACACAGTATTTTCTGTTGGTCATGGGGATTCCGTGTGGGACGTTTGGCCCAATTCTGTAAATTCTATAAATTCTATAAATTCCAGCAACTACAACTCCTAAATGTCAAGGTCTATTTTCCCCAAATTCCAAAAATGTTCACAATGTTCATATTGTGTATTCATGCCAAGTTTGGTCCAGCTCTACCATTGTTTGAGTGCTCTCTGGATGTAGGTGGACGGCAACTCCAAAACTCAAGGTCAATGCCCACCAAACCCTTCCAGTATTTTCTGTTGGTCGTGGGAGTTCTATGTGCCAAGATTAGGTCAGTTCCATAGTTGGTGGAGTTCAGAATTGATTGTAGGTGAATTGTAAGTCCCAGCAACTGCAACTCCCAAATGATAAAATCAATACCTCACAACCCCACCAGTATTCAAATTTGGGCATATCAGGTATTTGTGCCAAATGTGGTCCAGGGAATGAAAATACATTCTGCAGATCAGATATTTACATTATGATTTGTAACAGTAGCAAAATTACAGTTATGAAGTAGCAACACAAATAATGTTATAGTTGGGGGTCACCACAACATGAGGAACTGCTTCTTGGCAGGGGGTTGGACTGGATGCCCCATGAGGTCTCTTCCAAGTCTATGATTCTAACTGTATTAAGGAGTCATGACATTGGGAAGGTTGAGAAACTCTGATTTAGGTAAATATGTTTTTTTGGAAGATGTGCTAACCAGGTATTAAAAACAACGTAAGGTGATGCCAGCTGATATCTACTAATATGGAAACCTTCAATTTCCCTAGAGCTGTCGTTTTTACTAATTACAAGTAAAATAAGATGTAACCATTTTAATCATTTTATGCTTCGTAACTTAATTCCTCCCCCTTCACAGTTAATGGATGCCCAAGGATGAACAAGAAGCAGTGCAAAATTTACCTTTGCCTTTTTCAGGATACTTGGATGTGACTGTGGGAATACAACCATCTGGACTTACAAGGTCAGAATTTCTCTCTTCCTGTTTTCGGATGTTCCTTCCGTCATTTTGAGAAGGGCTGCTCATGGAAGAAATTGACACTACATTCACTGATTCAAGTTGAATCTCACTGTACAACCATAACCATGTGATAACAAGGGAAACCAGTGTTTTAAAATACATGAGAAAAGATATTCTATACACATATCCTTAAGATAGCTGACCACATAAGCAGTGCGTTTCAACAGGCAGATATATGTGCTGCAATATTATATTTGCCTGGATTATCTCATGTCTGTATATATTTCCAGACCAAAACCGGAAAGAGGAAGTTGCATCAGACACAGGGTCACAGATTTTATTTATTTTATTGATCTTCTGGCTGTTTTACCATTATTGTATTGTTGTACATATATTTTAACTGTTGGAATTTGCATGTTTTTATGCTGTAAGCTGCCTTGAGTCCGCAAGCAGAAAAAGGCGGGATAGAAATTCCCTAAATAAAAAAGGAAATAAAAAGGAAATAAGGGAACCCTCAGTGGCACAGAGGGTTAAACTGCTGAGCTGCTGAGCTTGTTGACTGAAAAGTTGCAGGTTCAAATAGGGGGAGTGGCCTGAGCTTCTGCCAACCTAGCAGTTCGAAAACATGCAAATGTGAGTAGATCAATAGATACCGTGTTCCCGAAGTATGACACCCCGATTGTAAGACGTATCGAGGGGTGTCAGGGGGAATAAACTAATGTAAGTCGTACCCGAATGTAAGCCGTACCTCATCGCCACGCCGCCAAATCGCCCATCGGCCACGGCACACCTCCGCGGCGCACCTTTCTGCCAGGCCTCCAAGGAAGGGAGGGGGAAGAGAGCCAGAGGCGTGGCAAAGCGGCGCTGCGTCAGAGTGACGCGTCGCCGCTTGCCACGCCCCTGCTCTCTTCCTCCTCCTTCCTTTGTCCAAGGAAGGGAGGAGGAAGAGAGCCAGAGGCGTGGCAAGCGGCGCTGCGTCAGAGTGATGCGTCGCCGCTTTGCCACGCCCCTGGCTCTCTTCCCCCTCCCTTCCTTCATCCAGAAAGCTGCGCCGCGGAGGTGTGCCGCGGCGGCGTGACGGCGGCAACGGCAACGGCGGCGGCGTGGGTGTGGCGACGGGGTACGTCTTAGTTTATATAAGACATACCCCGAAAGTAAGACGTAGGGGGACTTTTCGGGGGGAAAAGAAAGTAAGACGCTGTCTTACTTTCGGGGAAACACCGTACTGCTCCAGCAGGAAGATAACAGCATTCCATTAAGTCATGCTGGCAACATGACCTTGGAGGTGTCTACGGACAATGCCAGCTCTTCTGCTTAGAAATGGAGATGAGCACCAACCCCTAGAGTTGGACACGACTGGACTTAATGTCAGGGGACAATCTTTACCTTTACCCCTAAAGCACAAGACATAAAGGTCCCTAAGACTAGAAGCAAATGTGTGAAGCAATCATCCTTTTAAAAATACAAAAGAATCCAGAAAGATAAGTTAGGATATTGTTCCAAGCATGTCATGGCCATGTGGAAAAGCAAGGTTTCTAATAATAGGTGTGAAAAAACACTGTGATACTATTTTTTATTGTGTTAGAAGCAAATTGAGAATATACTGCAAGTTGCTTCTGGTGTGAGAGGATCGGCCGTCTACAGAGACATTGCCCGGGAGATGCCCAGATGTGTTACCATCCTGTGGGAGGCTTCTCTCATGTTCCCACATGGGGTTGACAGACGGGAGCTCACACCGTCTTGCAGATTCAAACCGCCAACCTTCAGGTTTTCAGGTCAGCAGATGGCACAAGGATTTAACCCACTGCGCCACCGGGGATACTATAAAGCACTTGTAAAAGAAGCTGAAGTAGACAAATAAATTTAAACCCTCAAGTTATATCTGTTAATTGAACACAGGAGTGCAAAGCAGAACACACTTAAATCAGAAGAGCATTAAATATTTATTGTCTTATAAATTAAGTTGTAAAATAGATAGGAACTCACCTTGTGTTAGATGATGAAGGTAATGGTAAACTGTGTGTATGTTCTAGAATCCTGTGCTGGCTCGCTTCTGTAAGAAAGAGAATATCTTATAACTGTACTATAAACTGAACCTTTAGTTCTATTTTTGAAACTTCTTTGTGGAAAAGGTCAAATTCATTACATTTCTAACTGCATTATGATAAGCTGAGTTTGGAGAGCTTTCATCAGTGTTTGGGTAGAACGAGACAGTTTGGGTGTCTAGATGGCCTACAACTGGAGACATATATGAGCAACACCTACTCAATGTCAACTTTTGCTTTCATCTCAGTCTCTAATTGCAATTTCTTTAGTCTCTCTCATGAAAGTCAACAAGTGTTTGTGTTTTTTAAAGAAAAAATACAGACAGTAATCATACTGAAGGGTAATTTGCTCAGCTATTATTATTATTATTATTATTATTATTATTATTATTAGGAAACTTACGCCGAAATGCCTGCAATTGGCTGGTCAATACTTTTCTGATTGCATTTACCCAAGTGGCTTTGACTTCAGGGGTTGGGGCCTGTGTCAAAAAGGAAATGTTAACAAGTCAGCTGCTTGTCACTGATTAAACCACCAAAAGGAAAAGAGACAAAACCAACATCCTGGGGGCTTAAAAATTAGAACTTGTTTTTGCTGATATAAAAAAAGAACTGGATCTTGTTATTGTCACTTTTTTACTGGGAGGAACAGATGTACATGGATATTAATAAGCCTTGTTGTCTTAGTACCAGTAGTAGTTGCTGTTGATGATGAGGACGACCATTACTGCATAGTTTTCTATGAAGAAAAATGCTTAAGACCAATGCATATTTTTCATGTTAGAAACAGGGATACAGTGTATGATTCAATGTAAAACACCCCCACATAGTGGGGGTTGGTAAATGTAAATAAATAGAAACATTACCACAGTTTCTGAACCAAGATATACCCTGCAGTATAATAAAGTGTCACTCAGGCTTGTATAACAAGTAACAGTATCTTTACTTCAGTTCAAAAGGTCAAACAGGGCAACAATATATCCAGCAATCTCTCTGAATTCACACAGAGATCAGAGGGAATAAAACAGTCCCTTTAAATGGTCTTTAAAATATGTTTCATGCCTTAGAAATGATCAGGCTTCTGAGAGTTGGCAGCTAATTCCTTCCTGGCTGTTTCCAGTCAGTGCTATCTTCACTCTCCAGGTTGAAAGTGACAGTTACAACCGTTTGTCTCAGCAGCAAGCCAGAGACAGCAGCCAATCAGAACTCTGGCCCCTGGCATGCTCTGCTAATCAGCTGCCAACACATGTCTTTCCAGTCAACACATTACATCATGGCGTCTCTTTTCAAATCCTCACACACTAGATCTAAATCCAATTGCAAGTTCCAGATATAGCAGACCCACTTAAAAATTGGTATTACTTTGTGCTGACATGCCAGCTTCTATTACTGTATATGACTCTGCTAGTTGAGAATTAGATGTAGAATTATAATCTTTCTAAAACTTGTACTTTGCCAGGAATAGCTGCTCAAACTTGACAGAGTCAAGGAAATAAAGTAAATAAATCTGTACCTGCTGCTTGGTGTATGGATTCTTATGGCAGCTGCTTTCAGTGTTCCACTGCAATTTGATTGTACAAAGATGCAACACAGGTTTTCCCTTCCTTTCCAAAATATACTTTTTTGTGTTGAAGAACTAGAGAATTTATGTACTTTAGTTCCTTTTAGGTGCCTGTATTTAAATCATTTACAGATGCCTGATTTATTTTTACAGCTGGAAAATGAGTTCCTTCCATGTATTCCAGTTTGATAGAATTTTAACTGCAGAATTTTCTAATTAGTGGTGTGGTGTGGTGGTGTGTTTAAACATTGTCTGCTAGACAGCTCCAGAGCTGTAGTTTAGGAGAGGGGGCTAGAACTCTCCAGCAAAGCCTCCTCTACTCTGCCTTTGCATAGCAGGGCATATCTGCTCTGAAACATGTAGAATGAGAGAGAACATCTCACACCAAGAAAAATCTGTCACCTTTCAATCAAACAAGAAGTTATCTTTCCACTTTTCAGTCATCCTAGAGAAGGGATAGAGGTCAGGAATAATATAATCTTATGATTCATAAACAGCCCATTTAAAAGAAAAATGCTTACTTGTATTATGTAAACTTCTTCCCTTGCATTATACCAGATTTCAAATTTTTTAGCATCACCTTTGATGTTCTCTGTTATTCCAACAGCAGTCATCTAGAAAACAACAGATACATAAATTGTTATTTAGGGTGTCATAATAGTATGTGCACATCTCAAAGCAGAGATCAGTTTTTAGTTCCACAACTTCTTTCTCTACATATTCCATATTTACTCAAATCTAGTGCACTATCGAATCTAATGCGCACCCCAATTTTCAAGACCCTAAAACAAAAAACAAGACAAAAAAGAATTTGCTGGTGAATGTAATCCAATGTGGCAAAAAAGGTGGCATTGCTGTGTGCTTAAAAAATTAAATCACAAAATCTTCCAACAGTGGAGAATAATACCATAGGATCTGGTAACTGTTCCCTCAAGGAGCCTTGAAAGAAAAGGCAGCGAGAGGGAAAGAGAATGGAAGATACAAGAAGGAAGGAAAGAAAGAAAAGGCAGAAAAGGAGGGATGGAAAGGGGAGAAAGAAGTTATATGGAGGCCTTTCTCAGTGTGCCTTGCAGACAGGCAGACTGAGTTTAATGGAGGGGAGGCCAGGCAAGGGAGGGCAGAGCCCCATCCCTCCTTCCTTCCATTTTTCCATGGGATATATTGAGCATGGTGATCAGATCATGATATGAATAAACATAACATAATAATAGTAATAATAGTAATAATAATAATACTACTACAGGACATTGAACCAAGCGAATGCTGGATCTGGACTAAACTTGGCACATAGAGCCAATGTGCCCAACTGTGCATAGAGACAGGGATTGGGGAATGATTGCTCTTTTTCAAATGGGAGTTGTTGTTTACCACTCCCAGCCACGAGTGTGGCAAGACTTCAATGCACAGGCATGAAGGCCTGCCAAGTGCACGGGCACAAAGGCCTATTGTGGCCTCTGAATGGTCTGTGGTGCGGCCGCATCCTCTTTGGCACCTGGGCTGTCAGGGCACCCCCTTCCTCTCCTGGCATCAAAGGCTGAAACCAGAGGCACCGAAAAGGAAAGAGAATGCGCCAAGGGCCCAGGCACAGACAAGGATGCCACTGTGCCACGTACCAGTGAGGCCTTCTCTTGGTCCACCCTGAGATTTGGGGGGGGGGGGTGAAGCCCAGGGCCATGATGCCACCTCCTGCTCCTCTTCCTCTGCCCTAGAGGCCCTGGGGCCCCTGAGGAGTGTCTCTCCTCCATCTCTTCTTCTTTTGCTGCCTGCCTTGTGGGGATGTTGTCTTCAACACCTCCTCTTGCAGTGAAGGATCCCGCCCCGGCAAGCCAAAGAGACTGCGGGTTACGGCAAGCAGGGAGGCCAGTTACTGTATTATGCAAATCTAATGTGCACCCCAATTTTGGCAGGGCCATTTAGCCAAAAAGGGTGTGCATTAGAATTGCGTAAATACCGTAGTTGTCATCATGACTAAACACAAATAAAAATGTATCTAAACTCTGCTTAGAGTAAGTGTGTGTTTGTATGAATGAACCACTTTTCTTTCTTTCTTTTTTACAAATCCCTCTCTTCTCATCACTGAGAATTTCTTTTAAAACTGTAAGAGCCAGACCCCAAAGAAAAGCAATTAGGCAAAAGAAACACCATAGTATTCTAGTCAGTTTAAAGAGCGGCTAAGCAGTTAAGACAAGGAGCTGTTACACACTAATTTAGTTGTTGTGTGCTTCTAATTTGCGATCCTAAGGTGAACCAATTGTGGAGGTTTTGTGACAGAATTCATTAAGAATTCTTTTAAGTTCCAGGAATGGTAAACCTCTGAACATGGCCCAAAAACCACCATGATAGGTTTGCTTTGGGTCAGAAGGTAGCTTAAGTCACTCAACAATACCTTTAAAGACTCTTTTAAAAATATTTCACATCATTGGTATTTATTTATTTATTATCTTGCCTTTCTCCCCATAGGGACTCAAAGTGGTTAACAATAACATGACACAAAACAACAGAATCAGAACATTTCAAAATGTCTTACATTTAGAGAATGCTTATAACTGTATGAAGGTGCTTTTTCATATCCTTCTCCATTTTCCTCTCTCTTTTTACAGAACAATATTGCCTTCTCATGGAGGAAGAGATGCCTCTGCATAGGTTTGAACCGTGCCAGGTCCTTCACTTTTGAATGGCCCTTTTTATGATCAGTCCATACATTAAAGGATCCTTGCATAAGAAGTTTGCCCAGTTCATTCATGTTTCCCTTAAAAAAACATACAAGAAACATTTGTGATCAGTTGAGAACATATAGATGTCTTCTTTGTCTTCTCTTCAATCTTGCATGGAAATGGCATGAAGCAAAGAACAAACATTAAGCTTGTGCTTCCTTCTTACAAAGATAGTGAAAGCCTTGGAGGTTTCGGTGTACAACTCCCAGAAATCCTAGCCAGTTTACCAGCTGTTAGGATTTCTGGAAGTTGAAGGCCAGAACATCTGGAGACCCACAGGTTGAGAACCACTGGTCTAGATGGACACAGGAGGATTTCTAGGTCTCACAATTTTACCTTTAGTTTATGAGTTTTAGCTTTCTTTGGAGATTTTTTGTGGGAAAAGTTACATCTGGAAACATTTTTAAAGAGTGGTGTGAGGGAAATACATTTTATAGGCCTGTACACACCAATCCCTGCTTTCCATTTTAAAGTTCAAACCATCAACATTTTCTACAAATCTCAGCATTTTTAATGAGAGAGGCGTGTCAACATATTTTGGGAGCACATATTTTCAGAACTCAGAGGAAAGAGGGAAATATCCCTAATATCCAATAAAATGTGAGGAAAGTCAGGAATAAAGACGGCATATTCAATTACTTAATTTATACATATACATGGCACCATATTCTACTAAACATAAGAAGAAAGCTATCTAGAAGAAGAAAAAACTGTCACCTGAAAATCAGTTCCCCTTGCATTAAAAAAAGCTTTGGAGTAGCATACATTAATAAGATAATTTCACAAATATAACCACCATGTTAGATAATTGGGGAAAAACAATTACAGAAAACAATTTAACTGGGTTGTTGTTGGTTTTTCGGGCTGTATGGCCATGTTCTAGAAGCATTCTCTCCTGATGTTTCGCCTACATCTATGGCAGGCAACCTCAGAGGTTGTGAGACTTTATATGGCAATGTAGAAGGGGACTGAGGACCCCTGATTTATAGCAAGGATTAGGTGGATTGCTGTAAATTTTTCCATCCGTATGGCCATTGTCCAGAAGCATTTTCTCCTGACATTTCACCTGCGTCTATGGCCTGAAGATGCCTGCCATAGATGCAGGTGAAACATCAGGTGATAATGTTTCTGTTCCATACAGTCCGAAAAACGTACAATAACCCAGTGATTCTGGCCATGAAAGCCTTGAGAATACAAATAATCTTTCTGTTGTTACATAACAATATTTTTTAATGTTTTGCCACTTACATCATAGCCAGTGATTGCAATCTGATGCATGGAATCATTCACTGCTTTAAGAATTCCCAATATTGATGTTAATGCCTCTTGGAGATCTTCAGCACCTTCACGGTTTTTACTGTATTTTAACATTTCCTGTAGAAAATGTAGAGACACCACTACATGAATCTTAAAGGGGAAATCAGCTCTCAAAACAACAGAACTCATGATATATATTATAAAAGGGTAACATTTCAAAATAAATTATTACAATAGAATACAAATAGAACCAGAATGAGGATATCTTGGTTCATTTATATTTTGCATTTCTGATATGGCCTTGAAAAAGACACATGCAAACAAAAAGGAGTGCTATCTATGGAAAGATTTTGATCCAGTTGAGGATTAAAACACTACGTGATGTGGTCCAGTCCTGGGGAGTGGAAAATTTCCCTACTTCTTTCCAAACCACTGGTCTAAGTGCAGATCATGACAACATACACTTTGGTATTGTTGTGAACCTTCAAATTGTTTCTTATTTATTAAAACTCTAAACTGAGCCTATTATGGTATTTTCTGTGGAAGATTTGTTCAGAGGAGGTTTGTCATGGCCTTAATCTGAGAGTGCAACTTGATCAATGTCTCCCAGCAAATTTCCGCAGCCAAGTAGGGATGTGCGCCCTGGTCTCCTGGAATCTCAGACCAACATTCAAACCACTACATTCCATTTGTTGTTGTATGCCTTCATGTAATTTCTGACTTATGGTGACCATAGGACCACACTATCATAGGGTTTTCTAAGGCTGAGAGTATGTGACTTCTCCATGGTCACTGTGGGTTTTCATGACCAATCGAGCCACTCTTAGTAAGCAACTGTTTTAAGTGACAGTCACAAAACCTAAGACAATCTGTCTAGGATACTGTTTCTCTTACCTTTAGCAACAACTGATACTTGGTTATTCTTTGAACAGGTTTCAGTAAATAGGAATCCAAACTCAATTTGTGATCAAGTTTTCTTTGACACTCCTATTAAAATACAATAGAATATAAAACGGTTACATTTATTTTCATCAGATGTATTGTACAAGACATTGATTAATTTTTGTATATGTTTTTTTTAATAAAATAGAAGGATACCTGGAAGAACACAGAGTCTGAGAACTGCCTCCACAGACTTTCAGATCGAGGTTTATTTTGACAGTATTTTTCATAAATCTGAAAGTCTTCCATCTGAATGAGAAAGGAAAGACACTGTGAATCCCAACGACCTGGGCTGTTGCTTAGATTATAAACAAACACACATTCTCATCTTACTGACAGACTATTAAGATATCCAGCTTAATGCCAATAAGCATTGGGACTAACTCAATTCATCTAATATCTTAAAAGCCATTTTAATAGCTGTTTTCAGAGTGCATCTGTGGTCCTTCAATGTTTTGGACTTTAACTCCCATTATAAAACAATATGCCATAGACATTAGAAATCAGTAATGGAGAAAAAATCCCATTTGTTTCCCTTGAACTAGCAGCAATATGAATCTTACCCTTAAGGTAATACTGTTGCCACTTTTGTGCGATATTTGATTAATTTGATGAAATCTCTAGGTCCTCTAGGGAGGCTCTGTGGTCAATGTCCATCAGTTGTTCAACACAGAGACACCCTGGAAAGTCTCAAAAGTCCTAGAAGTTTTCAGACAACCCTATATTATTAATAATTAATAATATAGGGTTGTTGTAGGTTTTTCGGGCTGTATGGCCATGTTCTAGAAGCATTCTCTCCTGACATGTCACCTGCATCTCTCCTGACGTTTCAGACTTCACAACCTCTGGGGATGCCTGCCATAGATGCAGACAAAACATCAGGAGAGAATGCTTCTAGAACATGGCCATACAGTCCAAAAAATCTACAATAACCCAGTGTTTCCAGCCATGAAAGCCTTCAACAATTAATAATATATTTTATTTATATTCTGCCCTATCTTCCCGAGGAGACACAGGGCAGATTACAGAACACATACAGCAAATATTCAATGTCATTATACAACTAACGAATAAAGACAGTACATAAACAGACAGTACATAAACAGAAGTCAAAGTAGCACATCTTTTTCCACCTCCACCATCTTGGGACTGTGCTCAACTCCGGCCATGAGGAGGTGCTGTCACTCCATCTTCCATGCCAAGGAGCTTTTTTGTCCATAGATGCCCTCCCGATTGAATCGCCAGCATGTCAGCATGGGCACCTTTTATTACCTCCTTGCCAAAGAGGTGCCTATTTATCAACTCATATTGCTGCTTTCAAACTGATAGGTAAGCAGAAGCTGGGCTGATGGCAGGAGCTCACCCCAACCCGGGCATGAACTGTCGACCTTTCAATTGGCAAAAATTTCTGCAGCTGGTGGTTTAACCCGCTGTGCTAAGCCCGGCCCTAGATCTAGACATTCCTACAGAAGGGTTCTTCAGGCAAGAAAAAAAGGCCTCGCACTTCCAACTCCAGAAAACGTGGAGGCTGTACAAAAAAAGATGCTTAAAACAAAAAATGCCAGTTTATATAATCTGCTGGGAGAAGCATGCCAAAAAAATTCTGGCAAAGCTGATCTGTGAAAAGTTATTTTATGTAACTAAGTTATCACAGGAACATGGACCCTGCCTTGTAATAGGCTGAATTATAATTATAATTAAATAATAATTACTGGTCTAACTGGCAAAAACAGAATAAAGAGAAGCTTTTCCTAACACCTGTTATTTAATTCCTTGATAATAGATGTCAAGCATGGAACCACTGATCTTCTTGCAAAACTACAGAGCTAAGACCTCTATCTAAGAGAACTACAGCAATTAACATGAGCCAATTTTTACTTAAATGTCCCATGTAACATACATTGTTATTGGGGGTGAGGTCAATGGAAATGACATGTTATTTTGTTTTAGCATGAAAGCCTAAAATAGGTTTGTATTATCTTCTCTTTAGAAGTTTTAGGAAACATAACACAGTAACACACCTTTGCTCTAGTTCACTTAAAAACTACTACTTACCCTTTCAAGGAAACACCTTCCTACCAGTTCTGGATATTCAATGTAATTTTCTAATTCTCTCAAGAATATTCTACAAAAAAAATTGGTTTGATAAATGATTGAAATAACCTAAAAATATCTACAACATGTTTTTTCTAATAAAAATGCAGATTAATTTCTGTAATTTCAGAAACAGGGAGCTTATTTTCCAAGGAAAAAATACAGAATGATGTGGTCAAGGATTGTACAAGAATGATTGAAACTGAAGGTGGTGATAGGCATTTATGTAATGCCGCCACTAATGAATATGTTGCTTTCCTGAGATGCATAATAAAACGGACCAGCCTCTGACAAGCATTACATAACTAAAAATAATGTCAGAATTGAAGATAGCAATGGGAAGAGAAGCATACGGAGGAAACAACAAAGATAACCAGGAAGAGAATGAACATATTAGTAAAGTGTTGTGGATACTTCAGAAAACTGCACTATATAAATATTAATGCGGTTAAAAAGATTATTACATTCTAATCCTTTTAAAAATCATGTCAGAAGTGACTTGAGAAACTGCAAATCGCTTCTGGTGTGAGTGAATAGGCTGTCTGCAGGGACATTGCCCAGGGGATGCCTACGGGAGATTTCTCTCGTGTTACCACATAGGAAGCTGGAGATGACAGACAGAAGCTCACCCCATCTTGTGGATTTGACCTGCTGACCTTCAGCTGGCAAAAGGGTCTAACCTACTGCACCATCGTGGCTCCTGATTCTAATCTTTACAGGCATCAACCTGGAATCTATAGTCATAAAGAAGACCTGAAGCAAACCACTGGACGGTTCAGAATGAATAGCAAAAACAGAACTACAAAAGATGGGATAGACATTAAACTGGAATTATTTTATTTCATGCTGCCTGTTGATGCATTTGAATGATACAAGGCTTTACAATTCTCAGTTAAACAATTGTGCTGACTTTTCTGTGTGGATTATTCTGTTTGTTGGGAAAGGATGGACTCAAGACTGGATGGAGAGAAGAATTTTCAGTACTGAAGTATCAGTTTATATCTTCTTAATTCCAAAGATAGCAATTCTGATCCTCAAGCAGAACTAAAGTGGTATTATAACATTAAGGGAGACATTTTCCTGTAGTTTGGAAAATGATGGTCCACTGAGCACTGATACCGAGGCATTGGGAGCAGGCCGATGCCTCATTATCAGGGAGAGGGGAGGATTTTTCCTCCCAAAGCTGCAAAAGAGCAAATTCCAAAGTATTTTTGGAAATCATCCCAACCTGGTTCTACCTCTCTCACCTTTTTTTGCTTTCTTCCCCTTTCTCTTCTAACCATTACCTTTCCCATTCTCTTTCACTCTGTGTCACATTCAGTGATACCCTTTCTTCTTTTAAATTTACTATTGACATGGCCTGTGTTCTTGATTGCAATTGTTTCTGAGTGACCCAAAAAGCTGTTTGCTATCTTCAGTAACAGGCTTGGGAGGGAACAGATGGTCGGCTGCACAATGCCAAGAACAGATTTACATTTATTTCAGATATAGTGGCACTGGGAAGCTTATATGTGATCCATCTGCCCTTCCCAGACCAATAATACTAGCATTCTCCCTTATTCTCGCTCTGTATGTATTTACGTGTGCACACAAGCAAAAATGGGCACCTATTCAGTATTAATTTTTATGGGGTATATATGAAGAGTTGTGTTTAGGAAAAGAGCATGTTAACTGCTGTGAATCTACTTGCTATTATTAACACACACAATCAAATTAGAACAAAAGGTGTTTGTGAAACCTCAAAGACTATGGTATTTGTTGATAGTTATTGGAATCCAAAATAATATGACCTCAATATATTTCTTTGCCTTTGAAATACAAGAGAGTAACACAAATACACTTCTGCAAACAATCCAGGATTATGATATAAAAAGAAATTATATAGGACAGTGTATCTCACAAAAATATTTTTATACCCCGCTTCAAATATTACATTGTGCATGTATGAGGCACGGAAATTAACCTGTTGTGAAAGTGATAGATTTCTTCCATATTTCCAAACAATACATCCTTCTTATTTTGCAGCCCAGTTGAAATGAGATGTGCCATTAAAGGATTGTCCATTTCTGCAGCATAGCCCTGCGATGCAAAAGGAAATTAGATGAATTGCTTGCATTCGGTTTCAACATCTCCCCCCCCCTCTCTCTTCTGCAAGCCCAACCTGCTTAAAGCTGATAAACACCCAGCAATATTTCAACATGAGCTATTGCCAGTTCAGATCTCTATTACAACTGCTGTTCCTCTTAGTACTAGACCAATTCTGAATAAACAGATTGAGAGATTATAAATAGTTAATTTCAAAGAATATTTTAGTTTAAAAAAGGGTATTTTAAAGAAATCATATAGTATTCTGAACTAACAATCGTAATCTAAGCCATGATTATTTATACAGCCGTTAATTTCAATGTTCTAGCTCTACAACTGACCACAATGACTACAGAATCTCATACTGTGACCTCTGAAGCCAATTGTTCTTTCTTCCTTCCTGACATAAGTTCCTGTTTATAACATCTGTTGTAGGCAACCAAACCAAAGTGCATTATTTAGCACTTCAAGAGAGGAGGAAAAACTTACAAACTAGTTTTAATCACCATTTCAAGAATTCATGTCCTTCATTAGACACAGCCTGTGATTTTTAAAACACTTGTCTGTCTTATAAAAAGAAAATAACAAAGCTATCGTCCCGAGGAGGTAAGCTATGGGCTGGTAAACCTATTTAGTTAGGGAATGTTGCTGAAAAAATACACCCTAATCTCCATTTCTTCCATGCTGCAACATCTGGGATCATACAGATCAAGGACAATATGCTGTATTTACAAAGATATTAAAAATGCTATGGCCCCAGTTATCTTGGGGAATCCTTCCAAATATTAAGGCAGAAAAGAGGACTTGGACTCCAAAGGGAAATATTCTGCTTGTAGCCACCCAACAGGCTCTACCTAGAAGTGGGGCAAAGGAGAGGGATGCTTTTCTTGAGGAAGTTCCCCTCCTCCCCCATTTTGGTGATCTTTCATGAGGCAAATAAATTACAATAAATGAATTTGTCTTGTCGAAGGCTTTCATGGCCAGAATCTCTGCGTTGTTCTAGGTTTTTTCGGGCTATATTCTAGAGAACATGGCCATATAGCCCGAAAAAACCTACAACAACACAGTAAATGAATTGTCCTAATTAGCAGTAGTTCTCAAAGTACAATCCACCTTGTCTTGACAGGAGAAGACAGAGGTTGGGCTTAAGATACAGGGCAAATCACCTCCCTTGAAGTGGATGCAGCAGCCCCTTGCAGGAGACCTTGTCAATACAAGAAGCTATGATGCTTCTTTTTAGTGAAATTTTTGCAAAACTGGTAGAGCAGTTCTTTTACTAAAAACATTCTGTGATTATTTTTTGCTGGAAAAGAAACGTCTCAGCTCACAAAAAATGGTTCAGATACCATTTTACTTAGTGCATGAGATATTAGAAAATAACATATTGACTACTTTGATCGGCCCTGGAGTATTACTTTAATTGTGTTATTTTAACGGATGTTTTAATGTTTGATGTTTTAATTGTTTTGGATTTTAATGCATTTGTTTATTTATCGATATGTATATGTATATTTATACTGTATGTGGCACCAAATTGTCGCCTTTGTAAGGCTGCTCTGAGTCCCCTCCGAGGTGAGAAGGACAGGGTGCAAGTGTGGTAAATAAATAAACAAATTAGTGTGGATTGTGTACTCTACTGCAAGATTCATCAAGAAACATATGTAAATGTAGCACTGCCTACCTCAAGGACACACAGAAGCTCCTCCACATAAGCTCGTTCAGTTTCAAGAAGTTCATTAATAACATGTCTGTGAATATTTGGAATAAATTAGGAAAAAAGTGATTGTTCAAATTTCAATATTTTCATATCTTATTCAAAAATTGCACTGAATATAAAGGGTTTTTTGATACAGAACAACAACTACAAATAACTGCATTTTTTCAAACTTAAAAATGTGCAAAAATACTATCAACATGGAATTGTTTTACCATATACGGCGTAATATAGATTGCCCAAATCAAGAAAATCTCAGGTTACAATCTAATAAATAATAGTATATTTGAATTTGAATATAGTATATTTGAAGTGTGTGTTAGCCACTCGTGCCACATTTTAATAGAATGATTTAAATTTGATGTTTACAAAGCCTCAGCATGACACTATTGCAGAAAATCACACAGGTATTCCAATAATACATGTACTTCAGCATCTAAAGCTGCACTCACTTCCGCAAGACAGCTAGATTTTCTTCATCATCCATCACAGAGCCCCCTCTAGTTTGATGGATTTCACTCAATTCACTCTGAAAAGACAGCAAAAGAAAAATTATCACAATACACACACATACAAACCAAACAGAGGACCAAACTCTAAGCCATTCTGCTTGCATGATGGTTGCATCTTTTTCTCCCAAAATATTTTGGGGATGGCTGGGAGGGTTCAAGGAAAAGGCCATAGTAAGCTGAGTCCCCCTGAGTACCACACATTTCTCCACTTAATGTCTTCCTCTCGGCTGTTAGAACTTAGAATCATAGAATACATCATAGAGTTGGAAGACACCTCATGGGCCATCCAGTCCAACCCCTTGCCAAGAAGCAGGAAAATTGCACTCAAAGCATGAAGGGTAAACATGATTCTGAAATCCAGTGTGGGATGTGGGTAGCTGTAGTGGGGAGTTTTAGAGGAAGCATGGAAAGCAAAGAAAGGTGTAACTTTACCCCCTTTCCCAGTCATGTTTCTCCACTAAATAACATCTTCCTGGGAACACTTTGGAATGGAGGATGACCCAGCTTGCTGGAGGGATATATATATATATATATATACCAAGCATATGTTTGTATAAACTGTTATGTGTTGAAATATGTTTATGAAATATAAGTGAAGCACTTATATAAGTGCTTCACTTATATTTCATAAACAGTTAATACAAACACATGCTTGGTGCATGTATATGTGACTGAAGTGGAGAAATGGAATTTAGAGAACACGTGTATCTTGGGTTTCAACTGTTTGAAATTATGTTGATAAAACAGGTTTAGATATTCCTTGCATTTCTTCCCCATCAAGTTATTATTTATTTTCTTATTATGAAGTAGCATCTTGGCACCTGATCCAGCCCTTTTCAAGGCTCTCAACAGATGCCAGGAGATTGAGATTTATATATGTACTTAACTGACTAAAAACTGGAGGACATAGTACCACAGTTGCCCACACCTGATTTTCAAAAGTTGTGTCCACAGAGAGCGCTTCCCCTATAATATCAAGCTCCCAGAAAGTGCCAAACTGCACTCCTGGCTCTGTTATAACCATATCAGTTTTGTCAAAGCTTAAAAATCTATGATTGGGTTCAAATTGTCTTCATAAGCATGGGATCAAATGCACAAACTGAAAACAATATTACAAAATTTGTCTTGTTCTCTTAAATATAATATAAAAACAAAACTCTTCCTGCAATGAAATCCACATGCTAACATTCAAGGAACGAATTAACCCACCCACAGACTATAAATATACCTTGGCTCTTCTGAAGCTGATTCTCTGCATCATAAGATTGTCAGGACTGGCTGGATCTTCAGAATCTCTTTGAAGCCCTGGGAGTATGAAATGGAAGCCAACAATGGCGATACGGGCATTAGCTAAAGGGGGCAACACACTTGGAAACTTAATTTTGTGGTTTGTTTTTAGTACTTCACAGCAATCTAGTCACTCATTTGCCTACCTGGAGAAGGACAAGGTGATTTGAGAGAGACTTCTGGCCGAGGGGCCACAGGCTGAACTGGACGAGTCTGCTTGGCGGCCAACTTCTTAAGACTGACCTGTCTCTTTTGAAACATTTCTCCCATGCTTTCTTGCTTCTGAAAAACTTTTTGTATGTGTTCCTACAACAGAACCCAAAAATGCCCAACATCATTTTCAACAATATCTTATTTGACAGTTGATGCATAATCATACAGCCTGGAGTGCACTTGCTTCTGATCAGCTTGAGTATAAAAATGAGGGACAAAGAATGTGCCCTGATTTAAAAATACATATTATGTTCATCCATTACACAGAATAGGATTCTAATACAACTATATTGAGATTCTATATTGAGATACTGTGGAATTGCTACTCTGCTTTTTTTAATGGCCTCCTGATTGTCTTGCTATGTTTACTAGTTATGTAACTATTGTCCTATATTGAACCTGCTTCTCTATCGACATGTGGGCAGAAGCTGACTTGAATAAGGGAATGGTATTGCTTATACTTCTCACATCTCAGCCCTACATAATGTTCATAAGGGTTGCTTGAGGGCAGAAGTGGAAATTAAGGCTCATGGTTGACAGCCATGAAAGGGGGGGGAAAGTAGGTACTAGTCACTCTATATATGACCACAACTGTCTCCATATAAATAGGGTCTAGGATCTGAACCATGCTGTGGTTTTTCGTCAGTTGCTGTGCCACCGAAGGTTTTTTTTAATTAAAAAAATTGAATATACTGATGATGAGACTAGGATAGCCACATGTGCCTACATATTCACTACTATCAAAGACCATGATGATATTTATTTATTTATGTAAAACTTTTATATCCAGATCTTCTCTACCTCCATAGAGGGACTCAGACCGGCTAACAGCAAGGATTCAATGCTAACAATAAAATCTAAAAAAATCATACATCAATAATGAATTAAAATTATATATAGGATAAAAACATATAAGCCATTCGCCAAGATAAAACCATACATCCTGGTATCAAGATTACCATTAATTCCTCACTAAGTATAGCTTCGTATTCTCTGTACAAATCATTCAGTTCCTTGAGTTTATATTCTCTGCCAGTATCCAAAAATTTCTCAATCTCCTGTAAAGCCGATTCTGCTCCATCCTGTGTCTGGCATTTGTCTACAAGTTGTGAAGCCAACAAGTAAATTCCTTCATCACACCACTTCATGGACTGCAAACAGAAAAAGGAGATAAGAAGATACAGAAAGTAAACACCCACAGCTGAAAATAAATCAAAATATATTGAAAATGATCAAATATTTGGATTGTTGTTGTTCATTCATTCAGTCGCTTCTGACTCTTTGTGACCTCATATTTGGATTACATTTTCTTTATATAACCCCTAATCTACTGGTACCATTTGAATCTGATAACACACGGTCCTCCTTCATCCACACTTTTCAGGCTGCTTCTCCTTGATTCTATATGAGCTCGAGCAATAAATGCACCTGCTTTACTCTGCTGGGACTAACAGCGGGAGCTCATGCTGTACCCTGGATTTGAGCCGCCGACCTTTTGGTCAGCAAGTTCAGCAGCTCAGTGGTTTAACCTGCTGCACCCCCAAGGGGCTCCTTAATTTCAAGAAGCAGTGGAAAATAAAAATAAAATTCTGAACTGGGAAATGCCCCATTCATATTTCTTAAAAATGAAAGTGTGAAGGGATACATAAATATAGATTTTGTTTTACCCCTTTTATCCCCAACCTCTGTATGTTTACCAGGAAGATAACATAAGGAAGAACTTTCTGACTGTGAGAGCTGTTCAGCAGTGGAACTCTCTGTCCCGGAGTGTGGTGGAGGCTCCTTCTTTGGAGGCTTTTAAGCAGAGGCTGGATGGCCATCTGTCGGGGGTGCTTTAAATGCAATTTTCCTGCTTCTTGGCAGGGGGTTGGACTGGGTGGCTCTCAAGGTCTCTTCCAACTAATGATTCTATGATTCTAAATGTAGACATGTTCACTGAATGTGGCTATAGAGGTTTATCCATTTGGAAACACAGGCTGCTTTCTTGCACCCTTCTCATGTACGTATGCCTACATTTTTTTCTAAATATCTTCCTGGTAAAGACAAGGAGGTCACCGAGCCAGAACATACAAATACCACCACAAATAAGGAGCACCCAAATAGAACAAGATTTCTCGTTGCAATTGAGATATATAGAGGATTGGGAAGCAGGAGAGCCAAGAGCCAAATAATGTTTCTGTGAAACGAGATAACCTCTCAGACACAGCATCTAGATCTGCATAATTCTGGCCTCGAGTCCAGGTTCTCCACTGTGGTCAAACAGACCCTTTCCCTTCATTTCCCACTACTAAAAAAAATCTGATTTGTGTCATTTCAACAGTTCTAAATACTAGGGTTGAAATCCACATGGGTGCCCCCATACGAAATAAGCATTATGTGGGAAATGTAAACCAGGCATTCAAAGCAGCAAAGATAACATGTCTGCCTCTGATGAAAAAAGTTGAAGAGTCTGCTCCAGGAAATGGTAGGGAAAGCTGATGTCATCTAATCTGCTATAAAGCTTCCTTTCCTGATCTCCTAATTATGCTTCTCTTGTTTCTTGATCTTCTTGTCAGGATGTTTGCGCTGCCTTCTGAGAGTTGAATTGGACTTGATCTTTGACTCACCCTCTAGCTAGGCATTCCTGCAGGAAAGAGGGAATTCATCTGCCACCCCATGAAGGCAATTATAAGTGACAGGTGAAGTAAGCTTATCACATATTTGCAAGTATAGCAGCAAATGAGAAGAGGAAACAATGAGGCTAGGGTTACCTTCTCCAGCCGGCTATGTAGCTCAAAAGAATGATTGAGGAGAGCCCTTATTTTATTTGTTTGTGCAGCAATCACGCCGCAGTGTTGCTGGAGGTCATTGCACTTTGGGAGAATGGAGTCCACAGCATAATGATTGTTCTGTATAAACTGATCGGCTGTAGAAATGAGCATCCTGGCCTTTTCCAGAACATCCTACAAAAATGGATAAACCAAGAGAATGTAAAATGTTCACTCTTTACAGATGTAGTTTCCTTCAAAAATATGGGATATGAAAAAAAAATCAAATCTTTACATGAGATTTGCTTTCAAAGTTGGCAAGGTCTTTCAAAATGTGTTCAACGTGTGAGCAGCTGTTTCCCATTTCTGCGAAACGAGATAACCTTTCAGACACAGCGTCTAGATCTGATTTGACCTGAAATGAAAAATTGTTATGTATCAGTGAAATCATGAAAAAACTTACTTCACTACATGACTTCAATCAATAATCAATTATATAAACCCAGTTCTGTTAATTATAAGAATACCAACCAATGCAACTAAGGTGCTAGGCTACCTGCTTTTTCAGGTACCAAACATAATGGTCACTGATATGTACTTTATTTATTTATTTATGACATTTCTACCCCACCTTTCTCACCACAAAGGGGACTCAAGGTAGCTTTACATACAGGCAACAATTTGATGCCTTAAAACACAATGTACACTTAAATATTAAAATAAAAATTTAAAAATACATTAAAACAATTAAAATATTTAAAAACAATACATTCAGCCTTCGACAATACAATACATTCAGAGTTAAACACGTAATCCACGAGCGTAATCCGGGCGGTTCCAATGGTCATTGCACATTGTTCCAAGTCTATCTATTGCACCAGTTCTCTAAAGGCGTGGTCACAAAGCCACGTTTTCAATCTCTTCTGCAAAGTCAGAAGGGAGAGAGTTGATTTAATATCCCTGGGGAGGGACTTCCACAGCCAAGGGGCCACCACTGAGAAGTCCCTGTCTCTCGCCTCCGTCAATCGAGCCTGCGAGAGAGGTGAGACCAAGAACAGGGTCATTTCAGTGTAGGGTCATAGGCGGAGATCCATTCAGACAGATAAGCTGGACCCAAACCAATTTGAATTGTGCTTGGTAGCAGATCAGCAGCCAGTAGAGCTGATGTAGCAGCGGGGTTGTATGCTCTAGGTACACTGTTCTGGTGAGCAACCTGGCTGCTGTCCGTTGGACCATTTGAAGCTTCCGATCAATCTTCAAAGGCAACCCCACATACAGCATATTGCAATAGTCTATTTGGGATGTAACCAGAGCGTGGACTACCATGGCCAAGTCTGACTTGTCAAGGTACGGGCAGAATTGGCCTGTGTGTGTGTGTGTAAAGAGGGGGGCAGAGAGAGGGGGGATATCTCTTGCAGATGTCTTCCAGCATGGCCCTTGGAGGTGAAACACTATTAATCATAGAAAGCCTTTTGTGCCTTTGAATAGTAACCTTGCTAAATCAATACAAGGTTTAACATTCCTTATCTGAATTTTCAAAATCTGAAATTGTCTACATGGGTAGTTAAAATAGCGACACTTTTGCTTTATGATGGTTCAGTGTATTCAAACTTTGTTTCGTGTACAACATTATTTTTTCAAAGATATCTCTTTATGTACACATACGCAAATACTGGTATTCCAAAAATATGTAAAAGGGCAAAATCCAAAACACTTCTGGGCCCAAGAATTTTGGATAAGGGATACTTAACCAGTGCTGGGGAGCTTATATAAACAATCTTTAAACTTCTACCCTTCATTCATATAATTTAATTGCACCCCATCTGTTACATATTTCAGTTATTAAAAATAATCTTTGAATATTACATATTTCCATTTATTGTTCTTAACTGTCCATTACTTTGATGAATGATATACTTTATGAAGTATCAATTTTATTGTGAGTAAAAAAAATCTCATTTCATACCGTTCCCTAAGACAAAGTACATTTAAAATGAATGGTAGAGAAGTGGAACAAATAAAGAACAAGGTAATACAAGATTCAAAGTATAATTGGTGTACTGTCTTTGACTTTTGTTGACACTTACTACACTAAAATTTTTATTAACATTAAAAATCATCACCTCTTTGAAATCCAGTTCAAAATGTCTAAGTTGTAAGCACTGCTCAAGTTTCTGTTGGTGTTTAGACCAAAATTCATCAAAGGCTGTTGCTGTTTCATCTAGCTGAGCTAGAAGCCTTTAAAAAAGAAAAAGAAGGTTAATGTCTACATTAAATAGATTGGAACTACTGGTGAGGAAATTGTAGCCCTGCATAGGCTCTAGGATTGCAACTCCTATCATCCCTGTGCTCGCTAGGCCTGATAGGATTTGCAGACTAAAAGCATTCGGAGAATAACACAATCCTTATCCCTGTTGTAAGTGAAACAAAATCATGAGCATTTTATTGGAATCAAGACAATTTTTTAAATATGAGAGGCTTGAAAGCAAGTGCAGAGGACTGCCTTCATGTATAACTTGGACCTCAGAAGGATACTGTAAAACTGCATTAGATTCAATAAAATGATTGAAGAAAGGAATTTATTTAAAGTATGAGACATATCTGGCTCCACAGCGTTTGTTGGAATGACTTGTAACTGTAGGATTCCTAGTTTCTTAGCACTGATTGGTTCTGGAGGTGAGAATTATAGTGCCAACTATTTTAATATTGTCATATGGTGTCAAAGTTTCAAATATGTGGTTCCAGAATATTTTTGTCTTCTCAAGCATGACTGATTCATGAATGTTGTCTACTAGAAAGGTAACCATGTTGGAAACATGGTATTCTTCAGAATCAAAATATTTGCTACAAGTTCCTTCAGATACAACTACTTAATTATAGACATGTTCATGAAATTTGTTCCTACCATTCATTTCATGTTTTCCATTTATTTGGAAGCACAAAGTGGGAAACCCCCTTCACATATGAAAATCTGCTTGATGCATCCAAACTTGCCTCCTTGTCTTGGAAAGAGAGTGTATGTGGTGGGGCATGCGGATGGGCAGACCCGGAGCTTGGCTGCAGGCACACTCCAGGCCTGCCCACATGGCACCCATGCACTCTCAGAGAGTGTGCCAGGGCATACAAGTAGGCCCAGAGTGCGCCTGCAGCTGAGCACCCTTTACTCTAGAATAAGAGGCTCTCGGCTGCAGGCATTAGCAAGAGCGTGTGCTTTCTGGGCCTGCCTGCAAGCCCCGCCACAAAAGTACTCTCTTTCCAAGGAGAGTGCATGTGTGTCAGGGTGTGCACGTAGGCCCGGAAGGCACACGCCTGCCAGGGCCAGGTAAGAACTCATGCCGGGAAGTGGAGACAGTGGGTGGAAAGTGCCCAATAATGGTCCAATTTTTGGGCCCCGAAACAAAATAACCTAAAACAACCCTCCCAATTTCAGGAGGCTTCCAAAATGGATTGAGGCCCCCAACGAAAGCCAGGACATGAAAAGGGACAAGGTTTTCCCTGAATGCACATGTTGACTGATTTACAGTTTCTCAATCTTGCGGTGCTTTCCCCCACCTATTATATGTATTTCCTTTAGCATCCCAGATGATCCTTTCTGATGACTAAACTTTGGAGTTCCCTTCAGAAGAAAGTTTATACAGCTAGAACTACAGACTAGAAGAAATGCTGGTGCAACAATTAAACCAATATCTGCATTTATTGCCAGGCTGTTTCTTGTTCTCATAGTGTAATAGTACTGAAAATTTTCCTTTGGATCTATGCAACAGCTATGGAGAGACTTTTGTTAAGCTGTGCTGTTTTCCCTAAACAAGATATTCATCTTGCTGTGAGGCCATTTGTGTTGGTTGTAAAAAGTTATCAAAACACAATACTTTACACTCCAATTGGATAGTATATTGGTTTAGGGAAGAGTGAGTGTGCAATACATGCATGCAACAATGAAATAAAGAATTAGATTCATTTTGGAAAGGAACACGGATGCAGTATATACATGAAATTAAATTCAGAGAGCAATGAGCATTTATGTGAAAATCTAGATTTGGCTTACCTTTCCACAGTGACTTGGTTTTCCACTTGATCTGGATTCAGCTTATACTCTGGGTTTTCAAGAACCGGTTTTCTAATACTATGGAGAATATCATGGCCTTCATCTACTGCTATCCTTAGATCCTCCTGCAAAAAAAGTACGTAGATGGCCACAGATGAGTTTTTTAAAAAATGTCACAGTTCTATGAAATGTGAGACCACAAAAAATACTTTAGAGCAGTGCTACTCAAAATGGTGATCGGTAGATTGGTGCCAGTCTGTGAGCCAGACTTGTTCAAAGAGAGTTTCCAGGAAAAAATGTGCAGCCAAAATACACATATATTGTAATAGCCACTGGCACAGCTTACATTCAGCCTTTCCTCCATGGGTTTCCAGACTTGGGTACCAAGACTTGCTAGCAGTGGGATTAGAGTGATCTATATTAAGACTGGTAGATACTGATACAGAATGTGTACAACCTCTTCAAACGTATCTGAGGGAGAGACCCCTACACCTCTACTAACATTTTCCCTTGGCTCACTGGGAATGGAAGGCGCTTCAGCTCTTTCCAATGAAGACTGCTGTGATTTGGGCTAGTGTGTGTATAAGCAGACATGGACACATTCTCCAAAAGGTAATGTCCATAGATTAAAAGATCATATAATTTATGTAACTTTTGACTAATTATCCAGCAGATCACACATCCCATATTATGTGTATTTGAAGAAATAGTGTAAAGCATTTAACAAGGCATTATATAACACAATATCCATTTCAACGTAACAATTTAAATGTAGATGAGTGTGCATATATTACACATTCTAGCATAATGAACCTTTACATTTGTTGAATGTTCTTTGGCATTTTAAATAATTGGCAATGCTATTTAAAATAATTAACATTTCTACTCAATAATCCAGACACTAATGAACAATGCTACAAATTAAAGCCATTTTATAATAATTTCTCTGGCAAAATTCTCCCGCCCCTGGAGTATTGGAGTACCGGAAGGAGCCCATCCCCGGAGGATTGGAGCGCCGGAAGGAGCCCGCCCCTGGAGGACTGGAGCGCCGGAAGGAGCCCACCTCTGGAGGATCGGAGCGCCGGAAGGAGCCCGCCCTTGGAGGACTGGAGCGCCGAAAGGAGCCCGCCCCTGCAGGACTGGAGCGCCGGAAGGAGCCCGCCCCTCGAGGACTGGAGTGCCGGCGGACCTGTGGCCGCCCCCCAGGAAGGGAAAAGACCCCAAACCCGTAGGTCCAGGGCCTGGAGACCCTCCCAGCCCAGGACCCCTTGGAATTCCAGTTTCCGGCTTGAACTCCCCCAGGCTTGCCCTAGGCCTGAGAAGGTAGCGGCTCCCACCAACAGGGCCAGCCACTGCGGGCCGCTGCATGATGTGAGTGTTGCACCCGTTCCCCTGGACAAGCAGCACCGAGGTGTTCACCTGGGAACCCCCAGACTGCCTCCTTGTGACCACATACTGATCCCGCTCGGCCTGACTTAGCGAGTGGTTGATCGGCCCTGTATCCCTTTCTCCCACCCTCCTTGTGTTGTTGTGCAGTGTGTTGTGTGTCCCTTTGTGTATTGTGCTTTTCGCTTTTATGCTTCTTGTGAACCGCCCCGAGCCTCCGGGGAGTGGCGGGTTAGAAGTCGAAATAATAAATAAAATAAATAAATAAAACTATAATGAACAGAAATTGCAAATTTGTTTTCATTTCCGCAAACCATAGCTTACAATGCTGGGGGGGGGGGGGGGAGAAGGAAGCAAATATTATATAATATACTATTATAATGATTTTTAAAAACTTAAAATATCACATTACTGCTATTATTTACCAAGATATCTGTGGAAGACTGGAGGGTGGGTACACTTGAATAGTTTATATTGGATATAGGGAAGAGGATTCCATAGATCAATTAAAAGGAATATGTCCAGAATAAATGTGGCAACCAAAGCTAAAGCTTCTTTGACAACTGTAAGTAAAATGATCTTACATGGTGCCCACTAAAGCCATTATATATATATATACACACACACACACCACATAACTATCACATACCTTCATTTTGACTTTGCTTTCAGTATGGGCCGTAAGGAGGGACCTGGTAGACTCCACATCATTTGGCAATTCTGTTTCTGCCAGTTCAGCTCCAAAAGAGCGAAGCGTCTGAGCTGTCTGCTTCACCATTCGAGCAAAGCTCTCTATAGCCTTATGGGTAAAAAGAATGTTACACAGACTCAGACTCACATAAATATATTTATCTTTACAATCATAAATAAAAAACCAATAAATACATGAAAGAACTATAAACCTGATTCAAAGTAAATAAACAAAAATACCCCAAGAATACATTTCTAACTATACATTCTTTGAAATGTTTTGTAGTATATTGCCAAAAGACCATCAGGGCCAGGGGCTTTATTTATTTTCAAATTTTTGATTGCATATTTGATTTCTTGATCAGTAAACTCTTTATTTAATTCTTCTCTTTGATCCTCAGATATTCTTTGTATTTTTCTTTCTCCTAGATGTGAATCTTTTTCCTCTTGTATTTCATCTTTTTGGTAGAGAGTACTATAAAATTTCATAAATTGAATTTTTATTTCTTCTTGTACATACATCTTTTCTTCTTTCAACTTTGTTATGTATGTTGTTTCTCTTTTCTTTCTATGTTTGTTTGCCATCCATTTTCCTGGTTTGTTTGCATTTGTAAAGTAGTCTTGTTTTAAATATTTTAATTCAATAGCTCTTTCTTCCAATTCTAAATATTATCTTTGTTTGTGTAACAATTGCAAATTTTCCTAAATTTCTTTATTTTTTAGATCTCTTTTTAATTTTTTTTCTTCTTTGGTAATTTCTTCCATTATTTTTTCTAATTCTTGTCTTCTCATTTTGTTCTTCCTTGCTTTTTGTTGCATAAAGTTCCCTCTCATTACTACTTTACTTGTTTCCCAAACTGTATATAAGTGGGTTTCTGAATTATCATTTATCTCAAAAACTCTCTTAATATATTTCTGGGTTTTTTTCAATACAATTTTATCTGAAGATATTGTTGAAGCACAAAACTCTCTTTTGACAATATGCTATAGATTTCTTGGCCCTGAAATCATCACTCCCAAATTCATTATTCATGATATTTGGCTACTGGATGGCTATCAGATAGCTGGGATTCTTCCAAGACATTGATGCACTTTTTCATTTATATTTATGAGCCCATACCATTAGTAACAGGGTGTACAACAGTAAGGTCAATTGGTGCAAGCTGTTGGGTAAGGGGGCAATAACTACTTACAGTGCGATGGGTCAGCCACCTGTTGTGGCAGTAATCCAGAGTGCCACCAAGATCCTCGGTTAGCTGTGTTCTGTCAATGTAACTGTTTAACTCTGTTAGTGAGCTCAGCATTATGATCTAGCACACAGAAACAAGAGAACAAAATGGACAATTAGAATGTTTTTGCTTTGCCAGTTACTGGAACCAGAATTTATGACATTTCAGGCAGACTATGTCATACCAGATGAGTATATGTTTTTTTGTATATTGGGGCAATCTTCAAACTATTTCTTAAAATCAGAAAGCACAGCAACTCTGTACAGAGAAATTGTGGCACCTTGTTAAAAGATCATGCAAGCCAATACTTAGTATTTGTGTTGCTGTTATTGTTGATTACCTTCAAATTATTTCCTATATATGGTGACCCTACAGTGAACCTACTACAGGGTTTTGTTGTCACATTTATTCAGAAGGGACATGCCTTCTGAGTATTTTTCTGAGATTGGAGACTGTGACTTGTCCAAAATCATTCAGTGGGTTTCATGGTGGAGCCACAATCCAAATCTCAAACCACTATACTATACTGCCTTCTGTATTATATTAACAGCCCAAGGAGGATGGGAAAGGTGTTATGGCACTTTTTTTGCTAGTATTACAAAACAATAAGCGATCTCTCATGACAGTGACCTGTTTCACTGCCATAATCTGGAATATGTCCAGCTATCTGGTTTATTTGCTGGTCTCCATTTCTCCAGTAGCAAAGCACATTGTGGCCTGTGAGAGGGAACAGATGGATATAGTATATCGATCTTGGAATTCTGTTGCTAGGGACACTGCTATGTTTCTATTGTTTTAATGCATTTAACTGCATATTGAAACTTGAAGGACAGCATACAAAAAGTATAAATACCTATCTTTAGCCATTCTTAAGCAATGGGGAAAAATGTTGATGTACCCTCCAAAGACACCGTCATGTGTTAATAGCATGGTTCTATTAATCCTTACCATATAAATAGTATAACCTGGACTAGATTTAATAAAGAGAACTACTAGTGCAATGCTGTATATGTTTACTCAGGAGCACATCCCTGTGTGGAGTAGATCTTACTGCTCCTGTAAAGTCTACTTGGACCTGATATTATTAGCTTTTTGGCATTTGTTTAAGATACCTTGAGTGATTTTGCAATTACATCTTTTATTTAATACAAAAGTTATTTCCATGTCCTTATCCATTTTAAGTATGGTTACATTTTTATATCCATACCTATTTGTAAGCATAGCTGAGTTCCATTATGGGTAAATACTTGAATTGGAGACTGCAAATGAATACTAGATGGCCTACATTTTAGAAGAAGGTACTGGCAAAACCACCTCAATTCCTTGCCTAGGAAAACCCTATGAAATCCATGGGGTCACCGCAGGTCAACAAGTGATCTGGAGGCACATATAGACATATATGAGGAAAATAAACTAAGAAGGATTGTAAATATACATTTTGCCAATCCAGGAAATTTACAGTAAGAGTTGACCAACTACAAAGCAGCAGCCTGCCAAGTTAATGATTCAACTATTTGAGTGACATTTATAACATCAATTTACCACTCTGTAAACATTTACCACTCTTTGGCAACACAACATACATTGAAATACAAAGCCATCTATCTTTAATGAGATAACACTCTTAAAAACCAGGTAACAGGTGGATGGCGCAACACAGTTTACCCAATTAATCTAAAAATATCCATTCTTGTACATGCAGGAAAATATCAAGGAGGAGATCATCTACACTTTTTATTGTTCAAGTATTCTTATTACTCCATTACACAAATTAACGAATCACAAATGCAAAGTAAATGCAGGAAATACTAACCGGTAGCTTCATCTTATAGTCATCTTTATGGAATTTGAATGCAATGTCAAAGAGAGTTCTGTGCAAGAATCCTGTGGGTCGCAAAACCAGGACTAACTGCAGATTTCCTGGAAACGATGCCTGTTAAAGACATTACATATAACTATTATATTTAAATTAATTGAACATTTTGAAATCTTTTGAAACACTTATTCATGTTTAATTCTAAGTCAAAGTCATCTCAAATTTTAATATATCACCAAGATCATCAATAAAATCTCTCCAACTATAGTTTGAAACCTAAACCAATAGATATATAGAATATGACTGCATTTATCTAAATCACAGTTAGCATAAACCATGATTTTCAAAACCCACTTGAGTTCAAGCCATGATCTTTGAAACTGATCCATAGCTGAACACAAACCACGGTTGTCCATCCTCCTCACATCCCATCAAACCATTACTAAGTGCCTTTAATCTTGATGTCTTATGTTGTCTAAATAATTAATATTGAATGGTAGATTTGCATGGCATGACATGCAAGTTTGGCTTGCTGGGCATGAATCAATATGTTGGCAACCTCATTTGCACTGGAAGTCAGAAGAAACTAGGCTCTGTGAGATTAATATGAATTATAACAATAACTGGGGCAAACATTCAATGAGATCAAGATATGAGAAAATGTTTACATGATTAAGAAAAAGCTGGATTTTTAGAAAAAATCTAATATTTAAAAAAGGAAAGAAAAAGAAAGCTGGATTTTCAGCTATTAAGTAACTATTTTTTTTACTATTTATTTAATATTTGTGTCACTACCTTAGTTTACTACATGCTAAATAAGATCTTTGCTGCATAACACCATGAATATAGGTTTTTTAAAATAAAAATAGATCTTTATTCAGATTTTCAAAAAATAGACATATAAACATTTGAGAATACACATAACACCTATTGTGAATCTTGTTTCTCAATGGGATGATTCCCCACGAGGGTTATATAAAGAAAAGAAAGCGTTTACACAAGAAATAGTGGATAGAAATAAAGATAAGAAAAGAGTGAAGGTTCGGAATTGTACAAGAAATGAGTGGATAAATAAAGATAAGAAAAGAGTGAAGGTTCGGAATTGTACTTTCTGAACCTGTAATATCGGGATTATTAAAGATAATAAAAGAACAGATGGCTTCCCACTATTGCCGCATAAGATGATGTGAGGGTGAATAGGACAGAATGCTGTTCACTCACCTGGCAACAACATTTTCATTACTATGCACATTGCTAAATTTGCTCTGATTGCTAGAAAACTCATGCAGAGGCACCAAAAACATTTAGCTTGGTAAACACAATGGAACCTTGCTTTTTAAAACAATCTTTACCTGTTTTTAATTTGAGGTGGTGGTGTCTTAGTGTCCCTTTTGTACTAACAGGGAACTTTTAGAAATTGTAAACACATTTGGTTATCTGCTTTTAGGTAGATTAAGCTAATTCTCTATTTTTAATTAATGTTGTATTTTATTACAACATATTACATTGTAAAGGCTTATGAACAGTAAAGTTTCTGTTACAAATAGAAATAGATGAACTGAGAAAACTGAAGAAAAACATCAACTTTTTTGGGTCTGTGGGTACATAAATAAATATAAGAAAGTCTAGGGATAACCACCAGAAAATGGCTACCATCAAATCCTGTGTGTGCGGCTTCAAGTCATTTCCGAGTTATGGCTACCTGAAAGCATACCTATCACAACATCTGTTCAGAAGGAGTTTCTTGGCAACATCTGTTCAGGAGTTTGCCTTTGCCTTCCTCTGAAGCTTAGAGACTGTCGTTTGCCAAGATACCCTGTAGGTTTCTACGGCTGAATAGGGATCTCCAGAGTAATAGTCTAATGCAGTGGCTCTCAACCTGTAGGTCCCCAAATGTTTTGGCCTTCAACTCCCAGAAATCCCAACAACTGGTAAACTGGCAGGGATTTCTGGGAGTTGTAGGCCAAAACACCTGGGGACCCGTAGGTTAAGAAACACTGGTCTAATGCACCAACCACCATATTTTGTTGGCTCTTTATCAAATCTAATGATTACACAAAAGCTATTTGCCCAAGAAATCAAAAACAAAGTAAGAATTCAATGTGAGCTCCAAATATGTGATTCCCATTTTCCAAGAAGAAATTTGTAAAATATATAGAAAAACACTCACAAAACATATATCTGCGCAGATGAGTTTGTATTGACAATGAAGAATCCTTTGGATTTACCATGCCAACTTATTGAATCCAAAATAAAACTAAATTTCCAGGTACAGGTTTTCAGCCTTGTTGCAAAGTCTTGGGACTAGTAACTATTTTAGAGGCATATCATTTGGATTCTAGATTTTAAAGGTTTATTCATGTTCTCCAAAAATAGAAAAGATATCTCTTTCTCTTTAATAATGCCAGACCACAGTAAGACTCAGTACTATGTCAAATACTGCAGCTAGGATGATATTAGGGCCACTAAAATATTTATATGAGATCATGCTGCTTCCTTTTATATATGCCAAACACATCCAGTCCCCTCTTTTCTTCCATCCATCCTCAATTGACCTTCACTTTACAGGCTGTACTGCTCTTATCTAAAGATCTATTATGTGAGATGCAAATAAGAAACATTTATATAGCATTGTTGTTGTCAATGTGTGCCTACAAGTGGCTTCCGACTTCTGAAAAGATTTTTCAGAGGGGGTTTGTTCTTGCCTTCTTCTGAAGGTGAGATAATGTAAGTTGCCCAAGTTCACCAAGTGAGCTTTCATGGCTGAGCAGTGATTTGAACCCTGGTCTCCAGAGTCATAGTCCAATGCTCAAACCACTACAACATGCTGGCTCAATACCATTGCATTCTTGGTTTTGATGAAGTTCTTAAATGAACATAGCCAAAAGGATTAGCACTTGCCTAAATGCCATTAGATTTATGACTCATTGTTTGGCATATGCTAGTCATGTGGCCCGGAGATCAGAAAATACATCTACAGGCTCACATTCCCTTCCCCTCTTGTGCATTATGTTCCTCTTCCTTCTTCTGATTTGCAAGAAACAGTTTGCCACAACATTCATGTCTGACAAACTACAATTGACATTAACCAGTAATTAACTACACACCATAGTTCAAATTATGGCTTGCAGCAATCTTTTTTCTTCATTTTAGATAGCTTAACAAACTGCGGTTATGCCCAGTGTGAAGCTGGGTAGCATAGACAGAAAAGAAGAAGTTCTGGACTGGGCAACCGGCATGATTTGAAAGGCTGTGCTGGGACTTCCTTTTGATTCCCTGAAGTCTGCATTCTTCATTTTTGCTCCCTTTTGTTCTTTTAGAATATCACTAATTTTGTTTTACCCGTAATAATCAATACCACCCCAAAAGCTTCTTGTGCTTCTAATGGATATTGTTGTGTTTAGGGACTTTTCCTGCTGCCCCTCCTGTTTCAGACTTGCATGGGCCTCATTTCCAAAGATAGTCATGTCCTATTTGGGCCCTAAAACAGATGGGAACAGATGAAAAGATCACCAAACATAGCAAAGTGGCGAGTAACATGGTTCTGGCGGTCAGTTTTTATTCCATTTGGGAGGCACAACAAAGCAACTTCCAAACAACAACAACACCATCCAAAACTTTGAACTCCCTACCCCCAAGCTGGTGTAGGTATCCTTAGAAGCCCTTATAATGAAGCCTCATGTACCTAAGGATTGGACAACTACACTGTAGGTGATTTATATTTGTCAAAGCTTCATTAGCTACAACCTACAAAATTTATAACTCCCAGAAATTCCAGCCATTTTACCAGCTGTTAGGATTTTTGGGAGCTGAAGGCCAAAACATCAGGTTGAGAACCACTGATGTAAGTAATAGTGTCTCTGGAAGTAGACCAATGCGTTAAGAAGTGGAAGGCAGGCAGCTGCAGGCCAACTATGGCCTGACTTGAGTATTGGTCCATCTCTGCTAGTCTGTGAGAGAGGCTAACTTGTTACTACCCCTGCAATTACAATATTGTTATAAAGAGAATGGGAAAAAAAGAACGATTGCTAAGTTCCACTGAGGTTTGCCATAGGAGACCAGCTGGTGTTGCTGATGGGTTTGTGGAAAAAATGAAACACAGCAAAGTCAAGTTAAGACTAGACTGCTCATGTGTCCTCTGGCTGCTCCAACTCCCACAACGGCATAAAACTGTGCTTCCTGCCAGCAGAATTTAAACTGATGGTGTAAAACAGTAAAGGAAGATTTGAAATACGATGGCTCAATCTGGTTTGCAAAACAACCAACCAAAAAAGAAAAAACCAAATTGGTTTTGATGCCCCTAACCTCCAGCAATAATATAAATACAAATCACTCCTCACATTGCTATTAGGTAAAACCATGAGTGATGTTACAATCTCGCCTGACTGTATCATGGTAGCAAACAAACAAAAACACTCTGAATATAGAAAAAATGAAGAGCTAGTATATATACAGTATATATAGCTAGTTGTAGTATATTTTGCTCTTTAAAGATTCCTAAAAAAAAGATAACTCAATTATTAATTCTTGACTCCAACTTTTTTGTTAACAAAAAAGCAAACTCCAAAACAAAACAAAAAACCAAATAATAATAATAATAATAACTACTACTACTTTATTTTTGTAACCCATCACCATGTCCTCGAACAGACTCGGGGCAGCTTACATGGGGACAAGCCTGATCAAACATACTTAAAACTATAACACAATAAAATTTATAAAACAACATCATAAAACAACAACAGCATAAAACAACAATCGAACAAACAAAAAATAGCCTGACATGGTAAACAATACTGAACTCCGCAAGCAGCCTGGTGCAATTCAGTTGCAAGGACAGTGCTGATGGATAAAGTGCAGGAGTCAGGTGATAAGTTAGGACTAGGAAGACAATATGAAATAGAACATTATGCCTATAGGACAAGGAGTAATAGTAAAGTGCAAGGGCGATACATTAATTTATGGTCCGGGGGGGGGGGGGGGCAAAGTTATCTGGTGAACTGCTTAATCAAAGGCACAGTGGAACATCACAGTTGTCCTAAACTGAATAGTTGGCAAGTACCAAAAACCAAACCAAATTAACACGTACACCAGAACAAATAAATATTTATTTGCTTAATAAAAGACTCCAGCTTGTTGGGACACTCAGGAAGCTTCCAGGGATTTTTGGTTACATTATCCCTGCCTTATCAAAATGACAAATGACCTTATATTTTATTTGCGCTGGCTTTTCCTTTTAGGAATAATTTATAAAAAGTCAAACAAAGACACTCATGTAAATAACTTGTTGTACATCCATAATTAGGATGAAATATTGTAATATAGAAAGACCCTCAAGGCTAACCAAGGAGAAAACAAGAAACTAGCAGAAACCATTTTTCCATTGTGGAAAAATAAAGTCTTGTGTTGACTCCCACTTCAGGGGTTGAGAAGTGACGGGATAGAAATGCAGGAAATAATAAAAATAAAAAATAAGTATTTTTCACAGATATCTAAATAAAGCTTCTAGCTTAACTAATTTTGTCATAATATATAGTGGCTCTATTGCTGTGATATAACTCAGTATAAACTAGAAGCTAGCCAAACCAACCTATTATAATAAACACTCCCATAAGCACATAAACATAAACAACGAATTGTTATAAAATATCAGTTGTGCTTTAATTAAAATGTACTAATTTCTCACACGTTGTCAGTTTCAAGTGTTTCTGTGAAGAAAACTTCTCCACCTCGATAAAATAGCTAATTTTACCTGAGACTATCTGAAGTTTAAGTGTCTTAAACACTTTAGAATAATATAACAGCTTTTACAAACGTCAGTCGTTTTAAAGCATGTCATCATTACATGCTTGCATATTATTTCTGCTTCTGTAGCCATGGCAAATGTAACACTTATATCTACTGCACACACTGTGTACTGTTGTTAAAATTAGAAGCAGTTATTATATAAGGTTCTTGACAAAAAGAAAATGGTAACAGGAACATAACAAAAAATAACCAAAAGACAAACATGCTTGTTAATGCTATGTATCTCAAAGGATTCATAGCTCTTAATTGCTTAAGATCTCACCGCAATTCGTAGTACAGAAGCTTGAACAGAACTCCATTTATCTTGCCTGCGGTCTATGACCAGGATAAATCCAATTCCAGCATCTTGTAAACTAAGTTTGAGGAGGGAAGAGAAAGGAAGAATGGTTAATGGAAAATGATGCAGGTGGTTCAGAAACTCTTAATATAATTCATACAATCATTCACAATTATCAACCAGTAGTGAAATTTTACATGCAAATTACATATGCAAATACAATACAACTCCCCTTCTTTTAGATAAATGAGGCATACCTAAAGAGATTACATGCAGCTTCAGTGAGTCAGAACATCCATTACCCTTTTCCACAGGTAGTAGAGGTTTATTTATCTGGTACACTAATATGCCTCCACTTCATTTTCTCAGTATCTTGCTCGCTGTTTTCTCTTCCACAGTAATAATCCATCGTTTTAATGCAGCTCAGTAACATCCACTCCAGAATAAAATGATTTTTTCTTCCTCTAAAATTTTCTTGCTGGATCATAGGATTCAGCCTTCACTTTATGCATGTGCATTATCTCTACGTTTGTTCCTTGGAAAACAAGCTCTTAGGATTTAGATTCCTTACATCACTTTAATCCTAGGAAGATGGGATAATTAATCTTCAGCATTTTCAAGAGCTGATCTTCCAGGAATTATGCCAACCAAAGCAAAAAAAAAATCCCTAAAATGTATATTGGTAAAGTGAGGTAAGAGGCACTGTTTCAGAAATGCTAGTATCTTTCTCTGCATGCAAGCAGGGATCGTGGAGAAGGATTGTTGGGAAGGACCTTTGTTTTCTTGTTCTGTTCAGCTGCATGTGCTACAGTCCCAGAGTACAAATAAAGAGATCCACTCCTGTTTTATTATACAAGCCAGTTGTGTAATGCTGGCGTCTGACCGCTAGCCAATTGTAATGTAATGGAAATGACAGTGAACCATAACTCAGAATGATTTGACTTTCTAATTGCTTTGTGATATCTGAGCATATTATTCCAGCCCACTTGAAAATACAGTAAAAAAAACAAGGGTTATATCAATACTAAAACAGATCCAGTGATTTCTGAATGTTTGGGACTGCAAATATGTGTCTGTATCCATATCTATGCATATAGGTGCATGTGCGCATACACCATTATAGTATTTAATGCAGAGATATACACGTTGCTCTAGGTAACACAAAATGGGAATTCTATCTCAATCTCCAGTTTCTAAAACAGGATCTGTACACTTTAAAACCAGTTGCTGCCTTCTGAATAATTCTGGGGTTTGTCGTTTAGGGGGCAGCCTCTAAACTGCTCAGCCAGAGTGATCCTGGGCCTCACTAAACTACAAACCCCAGAATTCTGCAGGAGGCAGGAATCAGATTTAAAGTGGATCCATGCTCTAGTGTGATGAAGTCTTAAGAAGCAGCACAGAAGCCTGACTGTCCTTTTGTAGCAACCCATTTTTAACTATTTGGGAACTGAAGGAACAGTTCCTTGTGGGGATTAAAAGCGACTATCAAAGCGCAATAGGAAAAAACAATGAAATAATACAGTGTGGATAAAGGTAAGTATTGTTGAGGAGTATTCTGGCTATTTTTGACTCTAGAGCTACTTTCCACTACTCCATAACATGCAACTTAAAAGATCTATTAAGGAAGTACCTATCACTATATATTTTGAATTACCTCCATTATGCATCAAAATATCCAGAAATGGGGGAAATTTGACCTGTTCTAAATAACAGAGGGAGGTTGGCATGGTAGGTATGTCTGGAGAACGGTGATCAACAACCTCAACAGACAGGGCTTGGGAAAATTCCTAGGATGCTTCCCTGCCATTCCAGCGATGGATGGGCATGCTGCCCATCCCATAACGTTGCTGGACTTTTGGTAAATGCCCCGCTCACAATGGGAGTGGAAGCATTGTATGATGCTTCCCTCCCAACACAGGAGCATGCCCATGTTGTGCTGGATTGGAGGCAGCACAGATCCTTGCTGCTTAGATGACACTTCCCACGTGTGATGAGGGAAGTGCAGCCACGAGGGAATGGCGTGCAAGGTGACGGATTCACCCTGCTACCTCTCTGTTTCTTTGATGAAGCCAGATAAAGCAGAACGCTTTGCCTGGCTCGTGTGATAAGGTTGCAAGATAATCATAAGTCTGGAGAACACATCTAATTAAGAACACAACTTAGGGAAATGGGTATATTTAACACGGAGAAGAGAAAACTGAGAGGTGGCATGGCAGTAATCTTTAAATGATGTTATGTAGAACATGGAGTGCGTCTGTTTTCATCTGCTCCAGAGACTAGAATACATATCATTGGATTAATATAAAAAGAAATGACTCTTGAACTTCAAAGAAATGTACTCTTGAACCTTCAAAGAAAAGGCTCTTTTTTGGGAGGTTTTAAAATGGCCACCTGTTGGGGGTGCTTTGAATGTGATTTTCCTGTTTCTTGGCAGGGGGTTGGACTGGATGGCCCATAAGGTCGCTTCCAACTCCATGATTCTATGAAATCACTTTATGGTGGACTCTCCTTCTTTGGAGGTCTTTAAACAGAGGTTGGATGGGAATCTTTCATGGGTGGCTTGGTTGTCTGATCCTGCATGAAAAGGGTTAGATTAGATGGTCCTTGAGGCCTTTTCCAACTGTATGGTTCTGCTCCATGATAATGAATCACATTTATTCTTGCATTGAACACTGAAAAAGCAGGTGTTTATTACACATATCTTTTGCTCTGTCTTGACGCTTATTTAAATTCTTTAGAAATGCATTAGAGGGACTATAA
The DNA here is from genome assembly GCA_030556195.1 of Anolis apletophallus. Lineage (NCBI taxonomy): Eukaryota > Metazoa > Chordata > Lepidosauria > Squamata > Anolidae > Anolis > Anolis apletophallus. The sequence continues at coordinate 87,203,618 of JARBWK010000004.1, forward strand.
CATGCTCTTCCTAGCTCTTGCCCTGACACACACATATTGGTCAGCATAAGAATATAATGTTCAATGCAAATAGTGTGCGTGAGCATTCATCTCAAGCAGGGAACAGATGCCATGTTGTGAGCCAGAACTATTTATAGTCTTAGCTGGAAGCATGGCCCCTGCTCCTAGTGTGATAAATCCCTATCTACAGTACTTGTAGAATGAATTTTACAGGAAATTCATTTCAGACTAGCACTTTCAGGCAACCAGAGTATGGTAGCTGATATTTTCGCCATGGAGGGTGTGCTCTGGTGAAGGGCAGTAAGCTTTGACAAAATTGAGGTTGTACTGGTAGTTACTGGGGGAAAAGGTAAAGGTTTTCCCTTGACATTAAATCCTGTCATATCAGACTCTGGGGGTTGGTGCTCATCTCCATTTCTAAGCCAAACAGCTGGTATTGTCCATAGACACCTCCAAGGTCATGGCGCGCTGGAGCAGTAACTATTGATCTACTCACATTTGCATGTTTTTGAATTGCTGGGGCTAACAGAAGGAGCTCATGCCCTCCCCGGATTCGAACCTGCAACCTTTCGGTCTGCAAGTTTAGTATCTCAGTGCTTGAACCCATTGAGCCACCAGAGGCTCCTTACTAGGGAACCGAATGCTAATATTTAACTAACCACATTATAAAGTATAGCAACTTGAAAATCTTTCCTTAAGCAAACTTTTCATGTGCAGGCTAGGGGCTCTGTATCTTTTGCCTTTTGTTTGGAGGAGTGACATATGATCTCATGTACTTGGGGAAAGGGTGGGAGTTCATTATGTATGGGATTTTAGACAGTAACTTTCCCGAAAAAGTGTATAAGAAATAATCTGTTTGTCATTTTGAAGATCACTGCATTCTCCAAGGTATGGGTGGTGAGAAATTTAATATAAATCATGACTCAAATATTTCTTCTGGCATGAGCATGTTTTTTCTCTTTCTCCATTCTAGTTGTTGTTTTTTGTAACCCCCTCCCCTCGAGAGCTGTGAAATACTATTGATAAAGGCTTTTATCCTTCAATCAATAATCCAGAATAGAGGTGTAGCCGAACATTTAAAGCTATGTTGCAATACACATGTGGAGACATATCCATGTTATCTTCCTATTTGCTAACAAACAAGAACAGGCTTAGAGCATCCACATGAGAAGGGCAACATCTGGATATTCACATGAGTCATATAACCTCTGGGATAGTTAATACTGACCCAGATTGCCTAATGGCCTGAGCTTTATAAAATGGATTTGAAAATTGAACAGCAGTCCATGTTTCTTTGAGTCTGTATGCTACACCATCATTATGCTTTTATCGCCAATTCTTTTAACAACCTCAAACATCGTTTCTTTGATCAAACTGTAACCTTGTATTAATTGGTTTGTTACAGTATGTGCTAGAACTTTCACTTCACATTTACCTCACTATTTTATAACCCCACAGCAAGCTGTGTGAAATGTTCTCTTTTTGTAAACATTATTGTCATCTCTGTACAAAAATACCATGAGATTTAGCAGTTTAGACAGAGAACAACAATATCTTGAAGCCATATTCTATTCCTGTGTGAGGTCAAGTTGAAGCCTTACGTATCTGAGGATAGAAGCTCTAAAATAAAATAAAAATCCAGAAAAAAGATATTATCATCCCTTATCTCAAACTAAAACAATTTTTAGTTGATTTATACACTAAACATTCTAAAATCATATTGTTCATATTCTAAACTGATATTTTATGTGTACCTCAGTTTCATCTTTGGAAACTAAAGAAGGTGGAAGCCAAAACATTTCGTTCTGGATATAGATAGATATTAGAAAATGCCTGAGTAGGTTTGATTTTTTCTTGTTTTATGTGTTTTGGTCAGTTAGTAGGTTGCATTTTTTGTTTTTGCTTACCTTGGAGTAAGCTCCAAAGAACACAGGAGGAATTACTTCTGAGTAAATATATATAAGGTTGCCTTGCTCACTTGATTAGTTAATCTGTTATTTGCACAGTTTAACTATCGGTAGTTACACATGTTTTTCAGGGACAGAAGTAAACGAGAGCTCAGAAAACACAAGGACCAGAGTTTCTATATGTAGTGTGATGTCATATGGATCAGCTCTTAATCAACTAAAAAACAGATTTGTATCTTTAGTTTCAGTTTAAATGGAAAGGTTTAAATTACTTTCATTTTGAGCAGAAGCTGAGTGAATATAATTAACAGCCAGTTGAAGTTGAGGAAAATCCTATCTGGAACAACTCATTGCTCAGGAATTATATATGCTTTGGGTCACAGAAGTTGGAGTAAGGGCAATATTTGGTAACAAAGATATAGAAAAAACCGATATCTAAAGGAACTATGGGAAAATGTCACCCAGAAAGGACATTTTGGATATAAGATGTGTAAAAGGATTCTGTATAAACTTTTGAGAGCATGTGCAACTCAGTTCTCAAGACAGTTTCCTCCTATCTTACTTTCCTTCCCTTAACTCTCCATATCAAATTCCCGCATAAACATTTCATCCGTTTCTTCTACCTTTAGAGTTTGTTAGCTCATAACAATAACTTTTTTGCACAAAAAAAATTCACAACCTTGTGAATTTGTCTTTGTGAGTCTGGTTTGACCTTGTGATCACGGTTATCTATTCTCTAGTAACATTTGATCTAAGCTATTGCAAGATACTATACCTGAAGGCTATATTTGTATGCATTTGAAGGCTATTTGAATTCAGAAGCTGCTTCTTTCCCAATTCAGCTGGAAGTGGGATAGATACCAGGCCTGGTTGATCAAAAAAAATGTTCAAAACTCCTTTTGGGAGTAGGGGATGCTGCCGCTTTGAATATGACTGATTTCCGAAAGTTTTTGGGAAAAATTCAAAATTAATTCGTTAAAATTTTGAAATTTCGGAATGGCTTTGTTAATGGCGGACACGCATGTTTAACCCAGATTGGACGCGGGATAACATCCCTCCGCATGAGATCTGGAGGAAACACACGTTTCCCCAGTTCTCATGCGGATGGATGGGAGCACCCAAGTTGCGTGGAAGGGAAGCCCAAGAGTGTTGGAGTGGGAGAGCCCAAGTTGTACCAAGTGGAGGGCCAGGGATGGCTGGCTGGCTGTGGGTCTGTGGAATGGTGGGGTGAGGGTCTGCTTTGCAGAAGCGCAGCTTCAGCTGCCTTGGCACTCTCCTTGCTCTCTCTCCCTTCAAGAGAGGACACTCTCCTTCTATTCTTCCTCCTTCCTCATCTCCTCCTCAGTCACCTTCTCCTCCTCAAACGGCTCCATCACCCTCCGCCCCCCTGAAAGGTCACCAACCTTTATAGATCCCGCGGCTCTCTGCTGACATCACCGCCCCCTGATTACAAAGGCGCAAAGGGGGGCGCGCACACCCCTAGAAGAGCCGCTTGCGCGGATGATGGAACTCAAAATGAGGAGAAGGAAGAGGATGTCCAGGGACATCCCCACCACACTCCGATGCCCATTGGGTCTTCTACAGAGAAAGAGGGCGGGCTTAACAAACACCCTCCTATTATTATTATTATTATTATTATTATTATTATTATTATAGAACTTTTTCCAATAGCTCAATTTTTCTCCCTGCCTTCTCTGCCCCCCCCCCCTTTCTCTCCTGCTCCCAGTTTGAATGCCCATGCCTTCCCTCCCCATCTGAATAGTGCCATTCAGATGGGGAAGAAAGGTGTGGGATTTGAAACCAGGTTTGGAAGCCCAAGCCTTCCCTCCCCATCTGAACAGGGCCATTCAGATGGGGAGGGAAGGTGTGGGCTTTCAAACTGACACCGGGGTAAAGGAAGCCGCATCCAAACCGGGCGGTTTGGACGAGGCTTTCCAAACCCTTTCCAAAAATGGCAGCAACAGCTTCAAAATTGCAAATTCACTTCCTGGTTCGCTTAAAACGCTTCAAAACCATTAAAAAAGTGAATTAAATACAAATTTAATATCGAATTTAACTTTTGGAGCATTCCGACAAACCTAACCAGGCCTAATACATACCTCTTGCAAGTTGTAAGACAGCTTCACAGTATTTCCCCTCCCCTGTTAATTTTAAATACAATTTAAAGTTCTCTATGGTTCAGATATCTGAATAGTCATAAAAACTTTGCACCTTACTATAATAAATCATGATCATCAAGCAAATAGCCTTTCTGAAGGTTCATTAACATAAAATGTTTTTGGACTGCTCTCTGCCAAGCTTACAACTTTGAAAATGTTGGCTTGTTATGATTTATTAAAACAGTGATTCTCAACCTGTGGGTCCCCGGGTATTTTGGCCTACAACTCCCAGAAATCCCAGCCAATTTGCCAACTATTACGATTTTTGCGAGTTGAAAGCCAAAATATCTGGGGACCCACTGATTGAGAACAGCTGTATTAAAGCATTATACATCTCAGGCCCAGGTTATCTGAATTACAATATTATTTCCAATGGACTAGCCTAGTGTAATGAGATCTCATGGGGAGGCCCTTTTCTCTATCCCATCAACTTCAAAGATATATCTAGTGCAGGGCTGTCCAACTGCCGGCCCTGCAGATGTTTTGGACTTCAACTCCCAGAAATCCTAGCCAGTTTACCAGCTGTTAGGATTTCTGGGATTTGAAGTCCAAAACACCTGCAGGGACGGCAGTTGGACAGCCCTGATCTAGTGGAAATGCCTTCTCTGGGTCCTCTCCCAAGCCTAAAAGTCCTTTCCCAGAGGAGTTAGACTGGTGCTCTTCTTGCTGCCTTTCCACAGGCAGTAAAGCAGTTCTTCCTCTGATAGATCTTTGAGAGTTGGGTTTTCAGGAAGGAATGGGTCTGGTATACTATGCTGCTTTTTGTTGTTTCATGTTTGTTTATTGTTTTGAATGTGCTCATCTTTTAAATTGTTTCTGGTAGTTTCCATTGGGAGTTTGACAGGCCTCATTCCTATTTAAGTGAGCACAAAATTGTAGCGTAAGGGCGATTTTGAAATGGAGACAGTAATGGGGGAGCTAAAGATACAGGTGTGATAATAATGAATATAACTTGGATAAATACCAGGGGGATCCAGATTGTGATAATATTTTTCAGTACTGGAAATAATTTTTCCCTACTGTTAAATAATTCATGAAACTGACTGCAGTAGAGATGTATCTGGACTTCATCCATCTACCTACTTACCATATATACTCGAGTATAAGCTGAGTTTTCAGCACATTTTTATGCTGAAAAAGGCCCCCTCAGCTTGTACTTGAGTGAGAGCTCTGGTGGGAAGACGTGGGACTGAAAGAAGCCCTTTGTGTGGCTTCTACTAGCTGCGTGCCTCCTCCCCTTTCTACACAGCAACCCATCTGGGTCTCTGTGCTGAGATAGGAGAAGAGGAAGGAGCACAGCCTCTCCTCTGCTCTAAGCACAGCCACCCAACTGGGTCGCTGTGCTGAGAGGGGAGGAGAGGAAGGTGTGTGGTTCATCAGCAACACATCCTCCCACCAAGCCAGGCCTGGCCTCTCCTCTCGGCATAGCAACCCAGCTCGGTTGCTGTGCCAAGAGAAGAGGAAAAGCTGCACGACTCAATTAATGTAATTTTATTAGTATTGTCATGCCCCAGCCTGATTCCATAGGCAAGCAAGACTGAAGCCATGTTAAATCACAGGCCTCAATCAAGTCTAAAGAGAAACCTTTGCAGAGGCCTCCGAGTCAGCCAGCAGTCAAGGCTGGCCGCAGCCCTCTGCCTTCCCAAGCTGATAAGAAGCGCTGGGAAGGCAAAGTTTCGCCTCCCTCTGTATCTCCAGGTGCAGCCGTTAATGAGCTGACATATTTGCCTTCCTTGAAGGGCTTGAGAAGGTCACCCCCACAAACTGTCCATGGGGAAGAGTTACGACGCAGTCTGCGTCTCAAAGGTCAACACGATACAGGACCTATTTAAGTTGGTTCCTGTTGGTGCTCAGAATCTCGCGCCAACGTTTAGCTTCCCTTGCCAAGCTTCATGGTAACCAAGCTCCAAGGACCAGGCCGCTGCGCCTCCACGTTACTCAAGCCTTCAGTCAAGCCTTCATTTGCCAAGAACTTATTCTGGATTTAAACCCATTGGGGTTCCAAGTTTACTTCTTCATTTATTGGATCTTGAACTCTTTTGGAACTATTGCTTTGAAATACTCAGATGCTGGAAGCATCAGTGGACTATATTTTTATCTCTTTCCTCCTTTCTACCTATTCTAAATAAAGCATTTAATCACAGCTGCTTGTGGTGGTTTACTGAGGGATTCTCCAGGCCCAGGTTGCAACAAGTATCTATTTTTATTTTGAAATTTACCAGTATCTGCTGCATTTCCCACACTCAGCTTATACTCGAGTCAATAAGTTTTCCCAGTTTTTGTGTGGTAAAATTAGGTGTCTCAGCTTATATTCAGGCTAGCTTACACTTGTATCTCTGACCTCATGTAGAGAAATATTTGATGCTCAATACTAAGGGAGCATGTAACCTGTAAATTTTCTGCATGTAAGCAGAAATGCAAATAGAGCTGCAAGAGCTGATAAAAATTACGAAGTGGTGATTTTTTAAATACATTCTAGTAAGTTACAGATTATGCAATATGCATTTATTTTGCTATCCATTCTACTGTATATTTTGGTCTTCATACATGATGTACATTTTAAAACTAGCTTTATGTATCAGTGAGCCCTTGAGGAAAGAGAAGGAATTTAAAATGCTGCACTTGTTCTGAAATAAGCAGGTACTTTGTGATTTGGTTTCACCTGTATTTTCTGGCATGTTGCTGGTCATCACTAATTGCAAATAAAAGACATACAAGAACTGTGACTATATTTGCATCATATTTTAAAAAATGACTTGGTGTGTCAAATAACTTCAATCTTAATGTTGACATTCAACATCCTTTAGCAGCCTCTAGTGGTTCTTATAAAAATGAATTCAAGTTACTGCAAAAACTGAAAACATTGAGAATATAAGATTAGAAACAGAAATGATCAGAAATATGAGTTGCCCCAATTTTAATCTAATTCTGAACTAATGTTATTGAACTGCCCACTATTGCTTTGTTTGGAAGAGCAAACTTCTCAATGTATATGAGTATACACGTATACACACACACAGAGAGAGACTCTTAGGGTTTTTTTTAACCATTATAATTTATTCCTTGTCTGCAAATCAGTGTGGTGTATTGGTTTTCATGTTGGACTATGGCTCTGGAGGCCAGGGTTCAAATTCCTAATCAGATATGGAAATCCATAGAATGACTTTTTGCTGCTCCCAAACCAGGAATTCTTGCCGAAATTGCAAAATGCCATATCCACAACCTAAGTCCACATCATGACATTAAAAAGTGATAATAATGGCCAAGATTTGATTAAAACATCTGGTGATGGGAACTCTTTCCAGCAGTGAAATTGGGAAGAAGTGATCTCTTCACTGTACCCAATTCCACTATTTCCCAAAATCCTATTCAAGAAAGTTAGGAAATCCTCTGCAGCCAATCTCTGAGCAAAATAGATAGTTGAAGAATGATGGAGCAGGGAAGAGAAGTGAAGGAAGTTCTATCTAAATGCCAATGAATTTAAACCATTGCGTGTTTATTTTTCAGCAACAGATAATGATCTGAAGTAGAGCTAATGAGATGCAAACAAAATGTAGAACAGTGGTTCTCAATCCGTGGGTCCTCAGATTTTGGCTTTCAAATCCCAAAAATCTTAACAGCTGGTAACTGCCTGTGATTTCTGGGAATTGTAGGTCAAAACATCTGGGGACCCACAGGTTGAGAACCACTGATGTAGAACACTGAATGGAGAAACACAGACCTTGACACAGGGCTACTGTTTTCTGAAACCTATATTTCTTTGATTCTTTTCAAAGGCACAACATTTTGTGTATAAGATGAACATAAAATAATGAGACGAGGAACAATACAAAAAGAAGCTCTATTACGCTTATAAGAGGCTTACAGACAGAATATCTACTTGAAAGCAAGGGCTGAGGATATTTAATTAAATGTGGAAGAGATGAGAATATTTTTTCTATGATGAAAGTTCACAAGTTCCCCAATGGCAACCCTTTATCTTCCTAATAGTTTCTTCCCCACACTTTCAATATAATGGCACACTGTGACAGTTATCTCACCTAAGTTATCCTAGGCCAATTTATCTTTTGAGCTTTAGATAGCATCTGTGGCAGAATACTCAGGGACAGGAAGTCTTTTGTTGAAAAGGACACACTTTATAGACCAAAGGAACGGGCTTTCCCACAAGCAAGACGTTTAGTGTAAAACAGTCTGTGGGTTTATTATTTTATTAATTAATTTTGTTATGCTTTGTTGGCTTATGGTTATGAACGTCTATTTGACCCCCCCCCATGAGAAGTTTTAGCTACACTTTCCTTAAACAAAATAAAACACATAGATAAAAGTAAGGAGCTTTGCAAGAGGAAAGGACTCCTCAGAACAGGAAACCTAGAAAAGTGGGCAACTATTTTAAACATCTAGCATATGGAGGAGGACTCCATAGCATAATGTTTGCTTCATGCACACTGATTTTCTATTGTTTCCACTTTATACTTGCACATGGAAATTTTGTGGCGGCGGCAGCTTGCTGTGAAGCATTTACTCATTGCTTTGTTTTTAATGTATTGGTTTTTTTAAAACCAATATGTATATGTGTGCCATCAAATTGTTGCCTTTGTAAGGCTGTTCTGAGTCCCCTTTGAGGTGAGAAGGGTGGGGTACAAGTGTGGTAAATAAATAAATATAGGTGTAAAGAAATCCAGACAAAATGTGCCAAACAGAGCAGCAATAGTAATGGAGGTTGAAACTGGCAGAGGATTGCTTAAAGACAACAGCAGTGGCGCCATAACTAACCTTCCTGGTATTGTGCAAAAAGAGACATGGCAATCCTTTTTTGATTTTTTTACCATTAAATCCCTATGATGGAATAATCCAAAAAGAAACAAGAGATAGTGCCAGAAGATAAGATTCCCAGGTCAGTAGGAACTCAATTAGTTACTGGGGAAGATCAGAGGAAAGTATAAAAATGCTATTGTTAATGACAAAACTCGGGCTATTGATCTACTCGGGGGTGAAAGGAAACTCCGAAGCAGCACAATACTTATTATAGGAACATGGGATGTGAAAACCATGAATCTGGAGAAACTAGACACTGTAAAACAAGAAACGGAATATAAATGTTGCAATAGTTGGGGTAAGCAAGCTAAAGTGGACAAGAACAGGAGATTTTGAGTCACATAATTACATCTAAGAAGAGATTGGGTAGCACTAGTAGGGAGGAGAGATGCAGCGAAAGAAGAGATGAAGTGTCAAGTCTGACTAAATAATATCAATAAGACTTCAGGGAAAATCTATCTAAAGTTTATGCCTCAACCATAGAAAAAGAACAGGAAGAAACTGAAAGATTCATGAGAAAATTGATAATATACCAAAACAGGACATGTTGGAAATCACATGCAATTGGAATGCAAATACAGGGACAGAGCAGAAGCAAATATTGTAGAAGAATTTGGCCTAGGATCAAGAAATGAAGGAGCAAAGTGATTGATGAAATATTGCAAGGTCAACAGTTTGTTCATCACGAACACATTCTTCAGGCAATCCAAAAAGTGGCGGCATACATGGACATCACCTGAGGGCCAACAAAGAAATAATGAGAGAGCCATATAATTGGAAGTAGAAGTCAAGACTAGAGGTAGATTATGGCACAAATCACGAACTACTAACATGAAATCTCACGAGTAAAACTAAAAAACACTAAACCAACCATTGTGCCAGAATACAACCTGAAGAACATTCTCATAGAATTTAATGAAAAAATATTCTGCATTATGAAGCCTAATTGACTAGAAGTCAGAAGAACTCTGGACTGAAGTTGTGGATCTTTATGCCAATTAATTTAAGATGACGGGATCTGAACATCCATAGATTGTGGGGACTCAAGAATCAAACCCCAGCAAATAACTAGGGCACACTCTATCACAATGCAGGACTGAGACAATTCAGCTCTGTCCAGGCACACACTGCTGGATTTGCCAGACAGGACACTTTTTTCAACATGTAGAAGATCATATGTTTTCCATTCCTATTCCAGTAATCAAGATGTTATCTATGTATCTTTCTATGTATCTTTCTTTAAAAATGATTTTCATTTCCTGGATCTTGAAAAGGTTACAAGCAACAGGATCCATACAGAAACGAAACTGGGCTATATACAGGAAGTCTCTAAAATGACTAATTTATACAATAATGTTTACTGAGGGCAGAAACTATATGAGGTGTCAGCACACAATTAAACAGTCCAACGTACTCCCATACCATAAAGATTTAGAAAATATAGGTATTTATATGAGAAGAAATATTCTACGCAATTCAAAGGACTAGACTCATTGGCAGGCCAAAAGTAAATGCTGCCACACAGGCATGTAGCCAGGGGGGGGGCTAAGGGGGCTTCAGCCCCCCCCCCCAAATTCTCAGGGTGGTCCGTGAAAAGGCCTTACTGGTACATTATTTAAACTGATATGTTTATTCATATCATGATCTGATCACCATGCTCATTATATCCCACATTAATGGGGTTATTAGGATAACAATACAAAAGGTTTGCTAGGGTAGACCCTCTTCCCCCCAGTCTCAGCCCCCAAACCAAACTCAGCCCCCCCCCCCGAATCAAAATCCTGGCTACGGCCCTGCTGCCACATCATTTGCGTGTGCATGAGCGACACACCTCTTGCCAGCAGAGAAAGAGACACACTCTGTCTTGGGATCAAATTTCCCAATAATACTTTAACTCTTGCTGGTTTGGGAAATGTGCATAACTGAAACTCCCTTGTGCTGAATTTTTCTAGAGATCTCATAATGTTCTGTAGGATTTTCCAGGGGTGCAATATTTTGTATTTTAATGCCTAATCGTAAAAACAGAATTCATACCAGGATAGTATGTAAATGGCTACACATAAATGGATATGCCATTGTAAAACAGAAAATATGCCAAAAGCAGTATCTTATCAATTGTTCTTCTTTTGTACTGTTCATTTCAAAAGAAAAACAGACATTTTCACAGGGCTTTGCATGTGGCGCAGAAGGTTAAACCGTTAAGCTGCAGAACTTGCTAACCAGAAGGTCAGCGGTTTGAATCCACGGAATGGGGCGAACTCCCGTTGTTAGCCCCAGCTTCTGCCAACCTTGCTGTTGTGAGTAGATCAATAGGTACCACTTTGGCGGGAAACTAATGACGTTCCATGCAGTCATGCCGGCCATATGACCTGGGAGGTGTCTAAAGACAATGTTGGCTCTTCAGCTTAGAAATGGAGATGAGCACCAACCTCCAGAGTCAGACATGACTGGACTTAATGTGAAGGAGAAATCTTTACTTTTATTGCATGCTTCACGGCAATATTATCATTGGAAAATACTGCACAGAAAAATGGATATAATATTCACAAAACTAAAAAAATACTTTGACTCAATTAAGATAGTCCTTTTAGATAACCAAGAGAGTGAAGGAGGGGTAACGTGTCACATTACTAACTTCTAATGCACCATCCCTAGGCCTTGCTCTGTTTTGTGTTTGGCACTAATGGGACAAAGAAAATCAGCAACATTGGGGGGAATTCACACAACAATAATGTTGCTTTCCCCTGGGCTATTTTTCTGCATCTTTTGACAAGTCTTCCCTGTAAAGTTGAAGTACAGTTGAAACACTGATTTCTTACATCAATGCTCCATTCTTTACTTGTTCATAATATACTGAACACACCCTATCATTTGTCATGTAGCGAAGTAAGCATTAACATTCATTTAGTAAGCAGCATCATTTCCTTGTGCATGGGCCTTACCTGGGGATGTTGGTGAGGTATGTCAGGACATTCTGAAAATCATTCTCTGGAATTTCACTAAACGTTGAGTATTCCGGAAAAGTGATGACAGGACAACCATCTCTTCCACGTCCACCTAACAAGAAAAACAACAAAGTTACCTATTCACCTTTTGATGATCAAAATAAAACTAATCAAAGCATTATCATGGGAAAAATTTCCTTATTTCCAGTGACCATCTCCTTAGGTACCAGCCCCCCACAAATTGTGTGCACTGATCTAAACTTCACATATCTGCATCTGGGTACTTGCAGGGATAATATGGCCATACTATTTTAATAAGTAAATACAAGCACTCAAAGGTTTTTAATTGTCATTACAATACGAATTGTGACAAAAAGTGGCAAGAGTATCTTATTTATAATCCAACATTAAAGGAGAGCGGGGGTGAAAAGTTTGAAATACAACAGAAGGCTCCAACTTGTGGGATTTTTTTTTTAAAAAAATTAGAAACTGTTTGGATCCAATTTTTGCAACAAGAAGAAAGGAAGTTACATAACTTGAGTACCATGTCATAGATATATTATTTATCATTGGAAAATGACACATTCTACACACTTTTCAATTTTACTAGAAAAAAATGGCTTTGGAAAAAACCTGAAAAATTCTGTCTTCCCCCCAATTTTCCAGTCCTTTCCATCTCTAATGATAAATCAAATGACCAAATAAAAAGACAGCTTTAAGTCCACATTGCTCCTAAAATCTTGAAGCATCTGTTAGAGCAAACTGATAGAACATCTAGCACCAAACATTTTGTTGCACTATATCAGTGGTTCCCAACCTTTTTTTTAACCAGGGACCACTTTGATCAGGGACCACTCTCCAAAATTAGTACTAAAGGGTTACGAATCAGTTTCTTGATCAATTTTAGATTCAGTTTTGTTATTTGGGGTGGTGGTTCAGAAAATTGCATTGGATAGACCACATCCGCTTTAGTTTTTGATACAGAACATATGCCATTCAGTAGTCTCCATCAGCTCACCCACAGAAAACCATATTTAATAAGCCTCGGCACTATAAGAGGGTTTCATGAGACCAGTTGCTCTCATTTCAACGGTGTAGCAATGGTTAGGCCGCATACCATATTTTAGTTCTTCTGGACTACTGGTGGTCCATGGACCACAAGTTGGGAATCACTGCCTTATAAGAACCACCAAAACAATTATTTTCTTGATATTTTCTGACTTCCAGGAGAGAAAACTGAAAAATTGAAGACCACGTTTTAAACAGCCTGACACTTGGGCAAGATATCCAGAAATTAAAATCAGAAATGTGTTTTTAAACTGTAGTAAGATGAGCTTTAGTTTATTTTGACACTACAAAGTCAGCAAGTTACAATGGGAATTGGAGAACGTTTGACAGGGCATCACAAAAATGACACATCTGCAAAATTATATCTTGCAGGGATATCTTGCTAGGCCAGAAATCTTTTTTGAGCTAGTTTAATATGTATGCTTTTACCTCTGTGTGTTTTACCTGATTGTAAGCCGCTCCGAGCCCTCGGGGAGTGGCGGCATACAAGTCTAAATAATAAATAAATAAATAAATAATTCTGGCTAATCTGTACGAATTAAAGAAGTGTGCAATGAATTAAAGCTTATCCTGTTTCCAAAAGCTAGCATTGCTGTCTTCTCAATTATGTAACAGAAAACTAAAGTGAGTGTGCTACAAGACCAAAGATCCAAAATACATATCACATTTGTTACTTGGGAATACTCCAGATTTCAGGGTTGTCATCTGTACTTTAATTGCCATAGCTCAATACTACATAATCTTGGGATTTGTAGTTTGAAGAGGCATCTACATATTTTGGCTCAAGGCCTTGCGAAACTACATCCCCTGTGATTCCATAGCATTGAACCAAGGCAATTAAAGTGGAGTTGTGGTACAGAGACGGCCAGTGGCTGAGTCCAGGAGTTAAAAGATAACAGGAGTCATTCTACAGCATAGATGCACCCAAGGTTTTTTTCCCTCCATTTTTGAAAGCTTTGGTGTTTCAACACAATTGTTTTTTTTAAAAAGGAATTCTAAGCAGGCAGCAATTGTAATGGGCATATTAGAAAGAGTGCACCATTTGACACTGCACATTACATTCATTAGCAAATACTTTTTTTTGGTTTAAGGATTTTGAAAACTGAAGTGAGCCTTAGATTTGATTGCACATTAGACTTGAATAAATACAGGTATCTGGCTACTGGCTGTGGTACAATGTTCATTTTATGAGCGGACATTTCCCAGACATAGAAAAACATGTACAAAATAAAGCAAGAAAAACACATATTTTAGAATATTAGAAAGAAGTGAATCTTTCAACATGCTTCTTAAACATCTAACAGGAGCATTCAATGTCTCACCTGACAGGAAGGCAAACTTTTTCCTCAGCTGGACCTCAATCTCTTCAGCACACAGGGGAACGATATCCTGATGCATGATTTCATCTGAAACATATCCCACAAAAACAACTCCTTGTAACTTTATGTAGAAATGTTTGGTCTTTGCTTATGCATTTATTTATCAATGTCTACCAGATTTTGCCATTTCATAATTTTGTTGAACCTCCATTTGAAATCCTGTCATAAAAACCAATAAAAATGTGAACATTAAGGCCCAAGATAGTAATACCATAAACAATTGGTCTTCTGTTTTCACATCCATGGATTCAACCAACTACAAATCAAAACAAATATCTGGCCTGTAGCTGGTGGATTTGCAGCTGCGTTCTTGCAGGAAAAAGATATTCTAGTCCTTCTTGGGCTAGCTCTCATCTGAGATGGGGGTGGGGATTCTGCATAGGAGGATAGCAATCCAAAATGGGCATGTTGTGTAGCAGCCTATGCACTCTCTATGCATGCGGTTCAGGGACTCCTAACCTGTCTGTTGAAGTGGGGCAGAAGGTCACTGGTGAAGTTTGGAGACTACAAGAGGTGGGGCCCATCATGTGAGTAATGCTGTGGGGCACTATCTGAGTCCTCACAACATCACAATTTTATAATTGATGGGTCTAGTCTACTTGGGAGTGCCAACAAGAGCCAAACATTTGAAATCTTCTGCATACAATTTTGTCATCAAGATGAATTGTTGATATGGTTTATTATCATTTGCCTTTCACAACCTTACCTCGTAGTATGACACTTTGAAAAATAAGAACACATTTCATATTAACCACTACTGGAATGTATATTTAACATTAGTGTAGAATGTATATTTAACACACTCTATGCCTGTGTTTCTGCAAAACCCTTCTATATACTCATGGGTATGGTATGTCCCAGAGCATACAATACCTCCCAGTAGGAAAGGTCCTTGTACATTATAATGAGCTCTGGAGAAAACTGGCTTTTTGAGGGACTTGGATGAGCATCTGGGGTTGTCTCTACTACAAGAAAGCTGATAAACTACTGTGTGCATATGACACATTATGTATGGCATACAGAACCTTCCCACTGGATAGTTGTGGCATATATTCCATTTGTTTTTCCATTAAACTATAAAAATATAAGTACAGGCACACACTACATATGTTTTCCTGAATCCTCTTCACTCTCTATTCACACAAATCTAAATGATAGATCAAGAATGGGCTGCATTAAAGAATCAGAAGTCAGTTTTCACTCTTAGGATCTTCTAGGGCTGCAGACACTGCCAAAATGCCCCCTTTCACAAAATGCAGAGAAGGTCCCTCTGGCTTTGAAAAATAATGCAGTTTTGATGTTATGAAATATAGAAGATATTGCATCTTATTCAAAAGGTAAATTATCAGGAAGGCAATTCACATCCAATTCTTGGATCACAAGAAGATTGGTACAGGAGTAAAGCACTGCAAAAACAGAGTTGAGGAGGCACATGTGGATCCAGGATTGTACTTGGCCTACTTCTATTCAAGTCATAATATATATGACTATATAGCTATATCTATTTCTGAGAAAACTATTAGCAGATATAGAGGGTGAACAAAATTTTGTTCATGTGTAACATTTCAAGGTGCTTACACTAGAAGAGTCTTCCACAATCTATGCCAGATAAACATAAGAAATAAATGGGTCAGGAAAACAGATCTATTTTCTTTCCTCCACTCAATGAAATGAATGTACACACAAACACCCTAATACCACATTCAGTGGTATTTATCTATAACTTTCAAGTGAGGGGACTCCAAAGCTCACTTGACAAGCATCTTCCCCTTTTGTGAAACTGGGAAGACAAGAAACCAATCCACCTTTTAACCCATTTTAGCACTGCACACATAACCTCAAGGTTAAGAGTATAAATGCCTCAAGTGAGATTTAAAATAACAATTGAAGGAGGATATTTAAAATAGAGAGTATGAAATAGAACAAGCTGAACACCCCTTTATCATATGCACCATGAACAGCGCCACCCATCACAAATTTTCCTACAATATCATTTTAATAATGCATATTTTTTCATTGTTATAAAAACATGTAGGTAGCTTTCCCCACATGTATTCACTTGGTATCTATCAGGGCTGTGTCTGCATGTAAAGGCTACAAAATAGACATGTATGCTCATTACCCATGATAGTATAATTTAGGATACTGTTGATTTCTTAGATGGAAATGCTACATTTTTGCAAGCCAAAGGTAACTGGGGAATTCCTAGCATAAGGAGGGAAAGCCCCAAGAGAGCTTCTGCTATTCTGCAGAGGCAGAATTGGGTGATATATGTTAGTGGACTGATTCAGCAGAAAACAGCTTTCTTGTAATTTGTGTAAACTGCATATACAGTTTTCAAGACTATAGCATCTGAACAGAGATTTGAACTTTGATCTCCTAGAATCACTCAAACAATGATACTACGCTGGCTTTCAAATTTCCAATGGGAATGCCAAAATGGTGGGTCAGGTCATCTTTTATAGCTTGGGAGTAGAATAGGCAGAACAGGGTTCATTTCAGCTTTGTTCCTTAGTTGTACTCCCAGAAAGCATTTGGCTAAGCCAACCGGAGACTAGAGTCAAGATTAGTCTGGGTGATATACAGAGTTAGTTCAAAATAAGAATCACAGGTCACATAAAAATATGACTGGATCACTCTAATTTCATCAGAATCACACATGATGGGAATGAGTTTTCTATAAGAAGAGATATGGGCTTTATTCTAGTACAACAGTCCCCAAACTTAGGACTGCGGACAGGATGTGGACCTCCAAGTCATTTATCTAGTCCCCACACTAAACTTTAGACTTAAGGTGACCCTAAGGCTGAAAAGACATGAAGGCACACAACAACAACAACAGTCCTCATTAACTTGACTATCTCATTAGTCAAAAACAGGCCCACACTGTTGTGTACTCCTCTTCTTCTGAGGAGAAGATAGAACAGGAGACGGAAGATGTAGGAGTTGGGATTTGGGGCCAAGTGTTGAGGGGGAAGAAGAGGGTGAGGAAAACATACTGTTGGTTCCTATGTTTCAGGAATGCCAAAGGGTGAAAGAAGAAAGGAGAAGATCAGCTAGAATTGATGCAAGGACGCTGAGCAATCAGACCTTGCCCTAGGAATGCCTGTGCTGGGAGCTGAGGGCAGTAAATCAGCAGTAAAGCAAGTGGTCAATGCTGACAGCCACCGTTCTACTACGTTCTTCTGTGCTCAGGTTTCCTTGCTTGCAGCTCCAGTGTCTGTAAAGTGCCCCGCAAAGACTTTTTGCCAAAGACTCTTGTTTCAGGTCTGATGTAAGACTTTTGTTTTGCTTTTGGGTTTTACTTGCTGTTCCTTTGTTGCTGTTTGTTACATTATTATCATTTTGCTGAAGTAAAGCCTTTTTAGTTGCTTTAACACTTGTTTTAAGGCGGTTTCTGGGACAAAACAGGACACACCCTTCCCATTGAAATACTGGTAAGTTTTTGTTAGTTAAAATTGTTCTTAATTTTCAATATTTTTTCTTTTATGCTTTTTGCACTACAAATATGTGCAGTGTGCATAGGAATTCATTCATGGTTTTTTTCTCCAAGTCCAGCCCCTCAATGGTCTGAGGGACCATGAACTAGCCCCCTGATTTAAAAGTTTGAGGACTCCTGCTCTAGTACATGAAATAATCAACGTCCACAACACTATTAATATGAGCATATTTAAATAAGAAATCATGATTACTCACAACATTGCTATTTTGAAGCTCTGGAATGATTTATGCCACTTTTTAATTTTCTTTCAAAATGCGGGCATTTTCATATTTTAGCAAGCTTAAATTTAGGTTCCTTGAAGATATAATTATGTACCTTCAGAAAAATGCATGAATTACGGATGTTCTATTTTAAGCACATACATTTCATAATTGAGTATTAAGTCTGAAAAATGAATAGCTCCTCAGAAAACACAAGTGACTGTATTGTAGTAGTCTACAAGACATATCCATTAAAAAAAGAAGTCCCTTATATTATGACTTAAAAGCATGCCATTCATCATTGACAAGTGGGGAACTGAAACCCTGAAGCAAATCTTTAATTTTGTATCCCTTTGGGGTCTTACCCTCCCTCCCTACACACAGTTTAATGAGCTCTGAAAGTAAGGAGTTTGAAATTACAAAATGGTTAAGCCGTAGGAACCTTTATATATCAAATGAGTGAGTATTAACTAACTAGAGAAGCAGTTGCCTCCTAGAATTTCTTAACCTGAAGTCAACCAAAGTCTTCTTAACAGATGCAATTAGAAGCTAACTTTCGAAAGAGAACCCAAATTAGAAAATGTATCTCCTAAATATATCATTAGCTTCACAAGAAAATCCAAAGAAAAGTGTAGTTTTCACCCATCATTTCTCTCACTTTGTATTCTGTTGTTGTATCTTAGTTAATTTGTAACCTCAGTGTATTAATGACTTAGAGGTTAAAGCATCTTGCTATACTAGCTGAAAATCTGCCAGCATTTTAGTAACTACTTCAAAATATAGTAAGTTAAAACTATGGATGTGACTTTTGTTATTAAGCATATGTTTAAAATCTTGAAGTGCATAAATGTGTAAATTAATGCACACAATAAGGGAAAACATATCAAATTCTTATTAATTCAGTGGATCATTTCTAGCTGGAACTATTAGATGGCTAGCTACTATAAGGAAAGTCAAAATTGATTTTCTATTTATCTGACACAAGTATTCAGTCAGAAACAAGCAGACAAGTAAAGGTGAGTATCATTGTAGTTTCCAACTTGAAATTGTTGTTAGACTGGGCAAAAATTGTCCGGGGTCCAATTACATTACACATACTATGGGATTTTTAGTTCAAGGAGGGGGCATTTAAAGTTCTCAGCTTACCTCACTCTCTGAATTCGAATTGCTGACTTTTTGGTCAGCAAGTTCAGCAGCTCAGTGGTTTAACCCGCTGTGCCACCGGGGACTCCATAATCTCTCAATTCCTTTCTTCTCTACAGCACAACTAATGATTATGTGGGTGATCAATAGGCAGCATCAGGTCTTGATCTGAGTTCATCTCACAGCTCTCCATATCTTTTCTAGCTGGACTTGGAGTAGGATAGTGGTGGGAAGCTGCAACAAGGGCAACCAACTTCTACCTCTTACTGAAATACACCCAAGAAGTGAAATGAAAATGCAAATTCACCAAATGTTCCTACCTCATGATTTACTCAACTTCAAACTAGATGGAACTTACAGTTATTATGTGAACGTAGTACGAGGAGATTGCCTAACCACCTTGTCACTTAAGAAATAATAATAATCAACTTTATTTGTACCCCGCCCCCATCTCCCCAATGGGGACTCAGGGTGGCTCACATAAGGCCAAGCCCAAACAACAAATTACAATGAAATAAAATAAAAAACATCAGCAATAAACACAATAAAAATACATACATATAAATAAAAAACAATATACAACTAGATATCTAAATAATAACAACAACCCCACATTCCTTTTTAAAATGAGACTCAAAGTGTTCCATTAAACCCATTTAGCTACCATAATATTTTAAACACATACATTATCTTAGCTCTTCAATGCAGCTGACCTTGACCGGTTTTTCGAAGCACAGTCACCACAAATAAACTCTGGATGCAACGCTATTCACTCTTTCTTCAGCATAAGCACCAGTGAACACAGACTAAATTTACTTCTTCTGAGTAAATATTCATAGGATTAGGATTTATGAACACAGAGATTTTGATCTAGACAGTGTTTGCATGTTTCTGCCACGAGGAACTCTCTCAAATAATAACCAGACTACTGCCAACAAAGGAGAGCAGCTTTCTAATTTTGGGGTGCCTTGTTCATTTTGGGCTGGTGCAGGTCAAATAATTCCAAAAATTAATATGGACCTATTTCCACATTGGCCAAGAGATATGTAACCTGAATGGCCCTTGCAGAGGAACTTCACTGATTTAAAAAAATAAATAGTATTGAAGGTCTTGTCTAAGAGATCTATACGTCCAATAAACTAGTTCAAACTGGTAGTAAAGTTTGTTTTATAACCATCAGTTTGTATACAACTTTTTATCGCTTACATTGTGCAATCTATGGGTTAGAATTGGTCAACAATTTGCAAAAAAAATTAACTTGGAAGTATGATAGCAAAATCACAAGAAGGAAAGTGAAACTGCTGGTTGTGACTTCAAAACCCATGACAACCAACAGATATGCAAATGTGGATTTCCCACTTTTTCTTAAGAATTTGTCCACCCTGCAATGAAAAAGTGGGGTGTTAATGGTCACCATCTACAGGTTGAGAAATCATTTTAAACATGAAAAAACTAAAACTGATGATTTCCATAATTTCCATCTCTTTCTATTCACAAAGAATTATTTATTGTGATAGAAGTGACAGGACCACATATTTCCTCTTACGTCTATCCCAAGCCAATGGACAGATGGACAATATATCTCAGAGAAAACAGCTTCCATGAAATCACTTCCTTTAGATTATTGTTTCTCAACCTTCCTAATGCTGCGACCCCTTAATACAGTTCCTCATGCTGTGGTGACCCCCCAACCATAAAATTATTTTCGTTGCTACTTCATAACTGTAATTTTGCTGTTATGAATTGTAATGTAAATATCTGATACTGTATACAGGATGTATTTTCATTCACTGGACCAAATTTGGCACAAATACTCAATATGTCCAAATTTGAATACTGGTGGGGTTGGGGGGAGGACTGATTTTGTCATTTGGGAGTTGTAGTTGCTGCGATTGATAGTTCACCTACAATCAAAGTGCATTCTGAACTCCACCTATGGACTTGAACCAAACTTGGCACACAGAACTTCCATGAGCAACAGAAAACACTGGAAGGGTTTGATGGGCATTGACCTTGACTTTTGGAGTTGTAGTTCACCTACATCCAGAGAACACTGTGGACTCAAACAATGATTGATCTGGACCAAAGTTGGCACTTAATATGCCCAAATGTGAACACTGGTGGAGTTTGGGGGAAACAGACCTTGACATTTGGGAGTTATAGTTGCTGGAATTTCACCTACAATCAAAGAGCATTCTGAACCCCACCGACGACAGAACTGTGCCAAACTTCCCACACAAACCCTCATGACCAAAGGAACATACTGTGTTTTCTGATGGTCTCTGGCAATCCCTCTAACACCCACCTCGTGACCCCCCAGAGGTCTCAACCCCCAGGTTGAGAAGCGCTGTCCTTTAGAGAACCAATGTGGTATAATAGTTGGACCAAGATTTGAAAACTGGGTTCTATTCCTCATGGAGCTATGGAACTCACTGGGTCACGAGGTGTCTTGGACCAGTCATTCTCCCTCTGCCTGGCCTACCCCATATGGTTGAAATGAAGACAACGTGAGGAAAGGGGAGACCTACATGTGTCTTTTTTTACAATTATTGGAGGAAAAGGATGTACGTGCACCTAATACATTAATAATATAGAAAGACATAAGAATATGCACACAGATTATGGCACACTGACAGTGATTGAATTCAAACCACTCACTTTTAAAGACAGCCAAGATCAACATATGTCTGTTGTCCTTGCATTCACTGTGTGGCTGCCAGATTTTACACACACTACAAGCTCTTGTTCCAGTGCCCTTAACAACAACTTCAGCAGCCTACAAGTTTGACCTGCTGATCCACAGAAAAAGCCAAGCTGTTTTTTTCAGGTCAGTGACACCCTGAGTTAATCTGGGTTTACAGAACAATAAGATTACCCAGAAAATGCAAGGATTCTTAGATTATCCTCAGTTCACTAAAAAAAAAACCCCTTCTAAACCAGCTGGCAGGTAGCATCAAGTGCATTCTGCCTATATATCATTTGTCTTCATTTAAAATATGGTTCATTTAAGAAAAAAAACATATATGCAGATTTGTGCAGAAATTTCAGAAAAGACCAAAGGTGAAACATTCTGCCAATTAATATGCTATTTTCTTACACAGCCCCCTTTTTGCTACCAAAAGCAGAGCACCACTATCTGGAATTCAAGGCACACCCACAGCCTTCTGAAGAACTTATTCTGAAGAGAAAGATCCCAGCTCTGAATGCAAGGGGCTACAAAGAATTTTATTTACTATTAATTATGATTCTTCTTCAATAAAAGTATCTCAGAGACTGAAACGTAATCAAGCAAATCACCCACCTGGCATGCCATCGCTCTTCATCTTGTTCTCCTCTGTAACCCTCTTGCATACCAAACAGAACACAAGACAGGCAACGTGAATTGAATCAGCAGTATTTGGTTCCTCTCTCTTCCTCTCTTTCCCCCTCCCCAATTTCTACAAAAAAACAAGCTTTCAGTTTCACAGTGGGCTGTAACTTCACTCTTTAGAGTGCCTCCAAAGCTTCATTCATTCCCTGTTAGAGGAGACACGATTCCTCTGTACTCAAGGGATGCTTTCTGTTTAAAAAGTGCATCTTAGTGACTGTTTTGTGCTAACAAGTTTTGCAACAAGGTGCAATAAAAACGGCAGGATTTATCTCCTCCCTATTCTTGTACCAAGTTTACTCACAAAGATAATTCAATGAGAATTACAACAACGGTATGTCACAAGAGAGACCAGTCTCCAAAGAAGCAAGCAATCCGTGCAAAAAGGAAATGGTAATTATGTTTGTCGTGATCCTTCAGCAAATATCCTTTAAATGATTTACGTAATAAACTCAAACCAATGTTACGTGGCACCCAACTAGTAAGTGTCTCATAACACTAGAGAAAAAAAATTCACTTAAAATCCAGTTTCTGCCTTCTGCAGAATTCTGGGATTTGTAGTTCTCATACACTCTTTGGTTTGGCACACAAAAACTCTGTAAAAATAGGTTAATATATGCATTCTCCACTCTACACAGAAAGACATAACACTTGAATCAGAATAATGCAAAGCTCAAAAAATGGCTAGACCACACACACTAGTCTTGCCAGTGCAATAAAATCACCAGGAGGTCAAAGCAATAAAAAGGAAGAAAACATGAAAGGAAGACACACCTGTGCTTTTCTTCAGAAGGTACCACAGCTCTGCAATATCCTTGTACAGCAAGGAGATCAGACTTAAAGTCATGTTGCCATAAATCAATTCCGTGAAAAATTGCTCTCGGGTTGATGCCCTCGTCCCCTCTGAGCCTCTCTTGAAACCACAAGGAAAGCTCAAAACTGCACCTTTCACAATAAGAGCCAAGCTGAATGGGACACAATACCTTTCTTCAAGTTACAGGCAGAGCCAGTATGTCTTTCAACAGGACCAGAGGTCCGCCAAAGGGTTAGCTATTTATTGCTACTTTCCCAGTTTCCATTTTATACATACAGACTTCATATGCAATAGGCTATGCTTGGTTGCACAGAACGTGAAGATGACACGGAGCAAAATCAAACAGCTGAGAAAGACATTGTTTTTTAAAACCCAAAACAACTCTGAATCCTCCTGAAGTGGCTTGTCAAAAGCCTCCCTTAAGGAACCCTACTATAACAACAGGGTAACCTATCAAGTAAAGCCATCTCTTTTTTAGCCAGAAAGGAACAACACCGATCAGCTGACAGCTGCTTCTCTCAAGCTTTCTAATGAGACAATCCTTTGAAATGAAATTGGAAGTTCCACATTTAGCTGGTAAAAATCCCCTGGTCTCATATTTTCATTGGACTCTTGAGCAATACGTTCAATATCCAGTTTCACATAAACTTTGTTCAAAAGAAGTAAGAGAAATGAAATGTACAGAATAAAAATATAAAATCACAAATGATCCTCTTGAAGCATTTCAATTATTACTTTGTAAAGAAAAATTAGCAAGTTCCCAGTTTCTTCTTTTTGTTCTAAAATGTTTCTCAGCCGTCCTAATGCCGCGGCCCCTTAATACAGTTCCTCATGTTGTGGTGACCCTCAACCATAAAATTAGTTGGTACTTCATAACTGTAATTTTGCTACTGTTATGAATCCTACTTTAAATATCTGATACTGTATCGGGATGTATTTTAATTCAGTGGACTAAATTTGGCACAAATACCCGATATGCCCAAATTTGAATACTGGTAGGGGGCTTTGATTTTGTCACTTGGGAGTTGCTGGGATTTATAGTTCACCTACAATGAAAGAGCATTCTGAACCCCACCAACAATAGAATTGGACAAAACTTCCCACACAGAACTCCTATGCCTTGAAGGGACTTGCTGACGTGATCCTCCCTCCAGCCTCACATGCTCTTCCTCACCCTAACATGTGTGCCATGCTGCCATGCGCTGGGCACGCCTTCTCTGCTCTCCCCACTTGGAGTCTCAGAAACAGCCCTCCCCTTGGTTGAGAGACTGGCCAATCACAGCAGAGGAGGGCTTTTGGTGGAAGGATTCGCCATCGGTTTCCAAAAAGGAAGAGAAGGATAGGCTGAGAGATCTTCAGTCTTCTCTGTCAATGGGTTTCCTAAGACCATCAGAAATATATGTTTTCTGATGGTTCTGGCGACCCCTGTGAAACCACCTTGCGACACCCTTCCCCCACCCCCCGGTTGAGAAACGCCATTCTATACTCTCCATGGGTATTAACTAAAATAAGATGTAGCACCCTTCTGAGAGTTATCCTAAAATGACAAAAAAAAAAACACTTGGCTACATTCATTTTAAAAACGATGCATGGAAAGCTAGACAATAATCCCATGAATTGCTTTTATTTGTGTAAAGATGTATAAGGAAGATGGTATGAATCAGGTAATTCTGAGAAGCTTGAACTTTCTTTGCATTTATTAGTAAAATCATAAAATAAATAAGTTTGACCTTCAATATAGTTTAATATAGATGACTATGAACTTTACCCTACCAATGTTAAGCAAAGTCTTAACTTCACTTGATCCTTTTAGGTAATTGCTACAACACAGATTATCTGTTAATTAGCAACCTCAAGATTATTTACTAACAGTTTCAGACTCAGTAATACAGATAGCCAAGAGACAGTAAATGAAAGTGACAGAAACTACTATTTTAAAAGATCCAAAGGGGAAAAAACCCCAATGCTTTTTTTGGTGCAAGAACTGCTTCCTTAATGTTACCAAATGTCAATGAGGGTATGGTACATAAATCATGGATTAGCAATTAGGTCTATTCACACAAAGTGCCCAAACAGGATCTCCAAATTTCCTCTTCCTTGTATGTTTCCATATGGAAAAGCAATCAGTTATTGTGCTCAAATGTCCTGATTTATCTGGGGATTTTGAATAACAACCTACTATGCTTCTGATAAAGAACCATAGGCACTCAATAAGCAATATCTAACATCATGCTTCTGTTTCTTTAGCCAAAGCAGGGCCAAAATGTTGAATTGATAATACTGAGGGCCCTTTCACACAGCTATATAACCCAGAATTTTAAGGAGAAAATCCACAATGTCTGCTTTGAACTAGATCAGGGCTGTCCAACTGGCGGCCCGGGGGGGGGGGGACGTATACGGCTCCCAGCCCCTTCCCTATGGCCCCCTAAGCTTTTTAATAAAAAATAAAAATAGAAAAAAATCCCAAAAAAAGTGCGCATGCGCGCAGTTTTGCCCGCTTTGGGAGGGCGGGGGGAGCCCTCCTCCTCGCAGCTTCGCCCTCTCCCCCAAAGCGTCATAACAGCTGTTGTGATGCTTTGGGCAAGGGGGCGGAGCTGCAGAAGCCTCCTCGCAGCTTCGCCCTCTCCCCCAAAGCGTCACAACAGCTGTTGGGATGCTTTGGGCGAGGGGGCGGAGCCGGGGAAGCCTCCTCGCTGCCGCTTCTCCCCAAAGCCGCCACAACAGCTGTTGTGATGCTTTGGGCGAGGGAGCGGAGCAGCGGAAGCCTCCTCACGGCCGCCTCTCCCCAAAGCGTCACAACAGCTGTTGTGATGCTTTGGGCGAGGGGGCGAAGCCATGGAAGGCTCCCCGTGGCTCCTCCTTCTCTCCCAAAGCGTCACAACAGCCTCAGAAGCGGGCGAAATCGCCCGCTTCCAAGGCTATTCGGACGCTTTGGGTGAGGGGCGGAGCCGCATGGCCGGGGGCGTGGCCGGGGGCGTGGCCGAGTGGCCCCCAGGTGATCACTCACCAGAAGTCTGGCCCTTGCGCTGGCAGAAGTTGGACAGCCCTGAACTAGATTACATGAGTCTACATTGCAATCCAGTTCAATGTGGATTTTATCCATCTGTGTGGAAGGAAACACAAGTATCAACTTGTATAGCAAAATACACTTTAACAAATGAACAACCAGTGAGGCACATTCTTTGAAAACATAGTAGTAATTTGGAAACACAACAGAAGAAGAGTTCGTTTTGTGTGTTCATTACATAAGAATGTGAGCCTGTAATGTGAGAGGCGATGAAAAAAATATCGAGGTTGAATTTTTAAAAAATTATCTACAGGTGGTTCATGTATATTTATCACAATGACCAGAATGTGAGACAAATGACTTCAATGTGAGAATAGGCCACCAGTCATCTTATCAGCTCTGACAAAAGATAAAGTTGGCTGCAGGTAATCAAATAATAATACTTTATTTCTAGACTGCCCACTCTCTTTGAAGGGACTCAGGATGGTTTACACACACAAAAAGTCAAGCATTCAATGCCTCAGATGAGTACAAACGTATCAAAATAACACAATAAAGCAACAGTAATAATAGTGAGCATACGATGAAAAATTAAACAATGTGATGAAAAACAAAAAAAATCCAATAAGACATAGTTAACTAAAACATAAGTAAACATTACAATAAATATCCTAAAAGCAATTTAAAATACAGTTATATTAAATATAGCTGGCACTGGTGATCATTTGAAATGTAACGTGGCAGCCATATAGTACAAGTGGGACATATAGTACAAGTAGTACAAGTACAGAGTAATCTTATAAACAAACAACAGTACTTGCTAATATTATATTTTCTAATATTATTTTTAAATATAAGTTGAGTATCCCTTATCAAAAATGCTTGGAACCACATATATGTTTTGTGTACACCTCATACATATAGCCTGGAGAAAATCTTATATAATATTATAAATAATTTTGTGCATGAAATGAAGTTGGTGTACATTGAACCATCGGAATGCAACAATATCATTATCTCATCTACTGTAATAATGTGGATAATATTGGAGTATTTCAGAATTCAGAATTCCTGATATGGAATGCTCACTAGAGCACAAATCCTAAGACTCCATAGCAAACAGCCATGGTGGGTAAATGGGATTGCAATATTATGAATATGTAGTGTGAAAAGGCTCCAAGTTTCCTGTAAAAGCAGCTAGTAGTCCATGCCTGGATAATCTAGTGGAAGAGTGATCAAAACAATCTTCTAAATCAGAGCTTCCCAAACTGTATGTTTCGACACATTTGCACAGGGATTCTCACACCTTTTCAGCCATGGAGACCTTTTTGAAGCAAAAGTTTCTCGTGGAGCCCCAATCAATGTTATTATATTATATTACATTACATTATGTATAACATTATGGTAAACCTGTTGACACATTGTTTCAAAATTTGACAAATTCCTATGCAAATAGCACAGATCCCATTTGTAGTGCATTATACACACACACACACACACACACACACGTGTGTGTGTATTTCAGTGGAAGACCCAGGGGGCCATCCAGTCCAACCCCTTTCTGCCATGTAGGAAAAGCACAACCAAAGCATTCCCTGAATGGTGGGACGGAAATAGGGTGTTAGAAGCAAAGAAGGCTTTGCTTCCAACACAATAAAACAGTTTATTGGTGACAAGGAGGTCAAGGAGAAAAGGCTTTTGGTAGCAAGGCAGGTGGAGGAAAGGCTTTTGGCAGTGAGGGGGCTAAAAGAAAAAGACTTTTGGTGGCAAGAGAGAGAAGCAGGAAAGAGGAGGAAAAAGTTGAAGGGGGAGAAGGAAACCATGGAGCCCCTCAGTATGCTTTGTGGAGCCACAAGGGCTCCATGGAGCACACTTTGAGAACCGTTACATTAGCATATCGGCTGCAATCTATTAGTGTTTCATGTGAATGTAACAATAAACCTCTGAGTCTATGTGAAATATACAAGAAATGATATATATTTTAAAATATAAATGAAAAGTTTTCATGAGATATGTTGTGTCCTCATACATTTCATTATTAGAATTTATGTGTGTGTTTATATATCTTAGAAGGAGTTGGTTTAACCTCCAGTTTGCTGGTGACACTGCATTACTGTGTCATGAAATGATGCATGTCTTAAAATGGTGTCACCAACATGAAATGTATGGAAAACTGTACTCCATATGGTATCATACCACCATTAGGTAGGGATGGATAGGAGTTGCAGTCCAAAAACATCTGCACTTCCCATTCTGAAGTGCCTGTTTATCTATGTCATTCCTTTAAAAAATGATGGCATCTATGTGGCCATCCCTTTTAACTTTAACGGTTGCCTGTGGTGCTGGCTGGGGGGTCACATCTGGAAAGTACAGGGACACGCAAGCAGAAATATGCTTCACTTTCCCCTTTTTAGCATACACAGTGAAGGGGGAGGTTCCCATTCACCCTGCCTGCTTACTTAAATCAAGATACTGTTGGATACATGGTGACAGTAGTGAAAGCCTATCCCATCCTAAATGGATCCCTGCCAAGACTGCAATTTCCCTATTGCTAATAGGTAGACTATGGGAAAAGTGGAATAATTGAAATTGAGATCGGCTCTTACCGCCCCCTCTCACAATTTTCACCAATATCCCTTTTGTATTAGAACAGGAGTGGGCAACGGTGAAAAGCTGCAGGCTACATAAGCCATTAGCACCCCAGGAGACTTTAGACAGCTGTCCAAATCCATCACACCTACTTCTACCAAAACAGAAAAAAACCTAATTTACCTGAAAACATTGTAAGGGGAAATTTGCATCATGTTTTAACATCAGGAAGTAGTGTTCATGTCCTGTTGCAAAAAAGAGCTTTCCTGGCCTAAATACAGTGTAAATATGACCCTCATTTCCAGAGAGCAAAAACTAATGTTGAAAATATCGTTCACTTGTTAGAGTGTATTTTTTTGCTACCCAAGTTGATACTTGTGTTTATTTATATGTACAAATAAAGATATTCCAAAATTTTAAAAATCCAAAATATATGTGGTTCCAAGCATTTTTGATAAGGGATACTCAACTTATATTTAAAAATAGTATTAGAAAAGATGATATTAGCAAGTACTGTTGTTTGTTTATAAGCTTACTTTGTACTTGTACTACTTGTACTATATGTCCCACTTGTACTATATGGCTGCCACATTACATTTCAAACGATCAGCTATTTTTAATGTAACTGTATTTTAAATTGCTTTTAGGGTGTTTATTGTAATATTTAGTTATGTTTTAGTTAACTATGTCTTATTGGATTGGTTTGTTTTTCTTAAATGTAGGTTAAAGGGATCTCAAGGGAATTATTAATAAGGAAGAACAAAGGACTGGAACTAGTTGGTAGCCAGTACATCTATTTTAACAAGAGAGGGTCCCTACAACTGTCCCTAGTCATCATTCTGTTTGAGCATTTTGGCTGCAACATTCGGGAAGTGCTGTAGTTTCAGAGCGGTTTTCAAAGACATCCCACATAGAATGTGTTACACTAATCCAAATGGGGTGTAATCAAGGAATGTATCACCATGGCTAGATCTGATGTCTCAAAGAACGGTGGCAACTGGCACACTAGTTTTAGATGTGCAAAGAACTCCTGGCCATCACTGAAATCTGGACATCAGGCTCTGAGTTGATTCTAGAACAATACCCAAGCTGTGGGTCTGGGATTTCAAAAGACTGTAACTAAGTCTAGCATAGGAAGAGTCCCTATTTCCTTTTTTTAAAAGAATTTAAATCATTTTATTGCTTTACCTGCCATTAGGACAATCTATAACAAAAGGAATATATTAGCATACACAGTAAGTCAGACTAATAGTCCAGTAACAATACAAAAATGGTCCTCTGGTTTACTATATAGCACTATTTCCTGATTTGCTTTTCAATTGCCCAAGAGCACCTCTATCTTGTCTGAATTAAATTTCAATTTGTTTGCCTTCATCCATTACTGACAGCAGACACTGATTTAGTACAAATATTGATGCCTTGGAATCTTTTGAAAGGAGAGAAAGAGTTAGGCATCCTCAACATACTGGTGACACCACACCCCAAAACTCTGGATGACCTCTCCCACCAGTTTCATGTAGATACTGAACAGCATGTGGTCAGACCAATAGCCAAGGCACTGAACAGGAGTCTCTCAGAATCATCTTCTGAGTTCACCCCTCCAGGAAAGCCTGGGACCATAGCATAACAATGCCCCTAATCCCATCCTAGAGAAGCAGTCAAGAAAGATACTGTGGTCAATGGTATTGAAAGTCATTGAGATGTCCAGCAGAACCAATAGGAAAACACTCCACCTGTTCAGTTTCCTGAGTAGGTCATCCACCAAGGCAGCCAAAGTTGTTTTTATCCCATAAGCAGGCCTGAAGATAAGTTGAAATGGAATAGAGTCCATCTCATCCAGAAAATCCTGGAGCTGGCAAGCCACTACACACTACAGAAAGCTGCTTAAAAATTGAATGTTAGCCATTCAAGGGAACCTTCATCCACCAATGGTGGAACTGTAAAAAAAACATCAGTTTTCTGGAAACAAATCCATAATGAAATACAGAAAATACTAAAAATTAATTTTAAAAGAGATCCCCAAAACTATCTGCTAGGTATTTCAAACCCTCTGTTCAATGAAAATCAGGATAGAATCTTCTTTTTCTTAAGTGCTTGTGCCCGTATAACTTTGGCCAGACACTGGAAGAAGAGCTCGGTACCGGATAAGGACGAGTGGACTTTCAAGATGCTGGACATGATCCAGATGGACTCCTTATCTCAGAAATTAAACAATAAGAGGAGCAAGACGGACTGGACGGGTTTCAGAAATTATATGGAAACACAAAAATGTAAATTTATAATAGATCTGAATGACATATAATTACTTAGAGAAGAACGTTCTGTAGAAGAATATTTTTTATACATACTTGGTACAACAAAATTTACTCTTTCTTCTACAATGGTGAATGTAAACCGGAGCTCCCCTGTGGGAAGCATTTTATGTTTTGTCGTCCCCCCCACACCCTTCTGTTTCTCTCCCTCCCTCAGCCAGCTTTTCCCCCGCCCCCACCTCCACCCCAGTCTCTCCTACCCAAACCTTTCCGATCCCCCCCTCCTCCCTTATCCCACATCGGTTTATGTGTATAATGAAAATGCTCAATAAAAATTAATTTTAAAAAATTGAATGTTAGCAACTAGCTGATAATTGTTTGGAATTGTGTGATCCAGGGAATCCTTTTTCAGTAACATCGCAATCTCTTTTAGGAAAGATGGAAACAGTGACTTCCTTCACTCACTTGGCCAGCCTGCTTCTGCTTTCAGGAACCATATGGTGGCTTTCACCTCTCCAAGAATCTTGTCTACATCCTCAGGTTGTACAAAGTGAAACTTATCCTATAATACAGAATAAAGAGGTTCCAAGACTGCATGCACCTATCTCAACTGTGGCACCCATGCCGGAGCAAATCTGTGCAATTCTGTCTGTAGAGTGTCTTGCAAAGTCATCATAGTGGGTGTTGAGTGGTCTTTGTTTTCTTCTTAAGGATCAGAGTATAAAAGGCCCATGACCACTTGAGAGAACACTACGGGGTGACACTGTGCAACTACAAGGATAGTAGAAAAGTATAATTTCTTTATTGCCATCATCACCACGACATAGGCTTTGTTTGGTCAGACTCATTTCAAATCTTCTGCCATAGCTTGCCTCTATTTCTTTGAGATTTCTACCTCCACCAAAGGCAAAACTTTTTCTTTTGGGCTATAATGGGTTGGGTTTTTCTTTAAAAGCATCTGTACATTTTCCCTACTGTACAGACATCCCTTGAGAAAAATCAATGTCCTTTGCCTAAGAAAGAGGTCTGTCTTCACAAAACACAGAAACACACTGGATTTCAAGAAGAGCTAACTTTACTGCTGCTAATGGAGTTTACAAAGCCCTGGTCCAGGTAATCTGGAGGACTGCACCTCTTTCTATGTACCTGATAGAGATCTATGATCTACTGGGGACAGCTTTCTTTCTGCCCCACCTCCCGCTCAAGTTTGTTTGGTGGGAACACAGGAGACAGCCCTTTTGGTAGCTACTCTCAGGCTCTGGAACTCCCTCCCAAGAAAGACTAGGATGGCTCCATCCCTGCTGGCCTTCTGCAAGCAGGTCAAGATCTTCTTCTCCCAGTGAATATTTGGGGAAGAATATGGGGCATGCTGCTGGGGAAATGTAGGCGGGATTCGGTGTGTGTGTGAGAGAGAGATAGTTTTAAAGGCTATTTAAGTGTATTTATTATATTTTGATTTATTTACCTTAACACACACTGTATTATTTAACTTTTGCATTGACCCCAGCAGTGCTGTGGGTTAAACCGCTGAGGTGCTATACTTGCTTACCGAAAGGTGGGAGGTTTGAATCTGAGGAGCAGCGTGAGCTCACGCTGTTAGCCCCAGCTTCTGCCAACCTAGCAGTTTGAAAACATGTTAGATCAATAGGTAGATCAATAGGTACCGCTCCAGCGGGAAGATAATGGTGCTCCATGGAGTCATGCTGGCCACTTGACCTTGGAGGAGTCTATGGACAATGCTGACTCTTTGGCTTAGAAATGGAGATAAGCACTACACCCCAGAGTTGGACATGACTGGACTTAATGTCAGGGGTAAAAATTTACCTTTACTTATTGCTCTTTCAAAACTATGACCAAAGTGTGGGATTTTTAACCTCCCTGAGTCCCCCACAAGGTGGGGTATAAATAAAGTAAATTAAACAAATTTTATTATCCTTCAATAATAACAATAATAGTTTTATTTTTTACCTGCCTTTCCTCATGGCTCAAAGTGGGTTACAAAATAATTAAAACACATACACATTGTAAAAATACTACAAATACACATATTAAAATGTATTTTATAAATGATACGTATTAAAATGTATTTCTATAAAATACATAGTAAATACACAAAACAGAGATTTAACAAAGGCCACAAGTTTAAAATTCATGCTTAAAAATGAATCCGCACATGGCCCAAAGGGAGTGGCTTCCACCTCGGATAGAAAATGTAGGGCATCTAACACAGTTACTTTTCTTTTCCTGCATGATTTTTTTTTAAAAAAACTTTCATCTGATGAAAAGCCAGTAGAGCTTCACAAGCTTGCATGATGTGTTTTGTATATTTTGGCCAGCTAATAAAACTATTACTCCTTTGTCAGTTTTCTATTTTGTTTTAATTTGTTGTATGCCAACATGGCTACCCCGGAATATCTTTGCTTATCGATTGTGACAGTGAGAGACCATGGGAATCCACTTTTCTCCCCAAAAATTAAATACATATTGGTGGACTATTTTTTAAATGAGCAGACCATACAAGAATGAAATCAATTTGTAATGCTCTGTTCAACAGCACAGAAACTGCCAAGTACAGTTGTCCAAACAGTGTCCCAGATAGGGACAAATAAACTGCAAAAACAGCTCTGTGCAAGGGGGACCGGGGAAGAAATTTACACCAAATTATTAATTATGCCAAATTTAAACATTATATCAGGAGTGCAAGGCATTCAATATTAATCTGCTGTGTTAAGCCCTGGTACTTAATGACATGAAATCATATATAACAAGTAATTAAACCTCACGAAAGCTAGGAGGATATGAGTAGTTTGAGCACTGATCAAATTCTCACTCCACCATGGAAATGCACTGGGTGACCAAGAGCAGGTCATACTCTCTCAACCTCAGAAAAAAGGGACTGACACACCTCTTTTAAATTAATCTTGCCAAGGAAACCCTAGGATAGAGTCGCCATAACTCAGAGTTTACTTGAAGGCAAATAAGAAAACAACAAAAACAACACTAAAATCTTATAAGATACCCATGTGGCTGGGGTGAGGTAAGCCTAGAAAATGCTTCAGCCATTCCATCATAACAAAGATGCAGAAGAACAGAAAAGGAAGCAGCACCTTACCTCAAAGGAGAACTTTTATCTTGGAAGAAGTCCTTTTTTTTAAAACAATGACCATTCTCTTTACCTTTCAGTTTTCTGCAGCACTTCCTGTTTAGTTCAGGCACGCAACAGACTCGCAAGACTGACAGTCATCACTTTTAATGCCATTGTTTACACTGCTTCTTTCTGTACTTTTATGGCAGGTACATGGGTGGGGTTATTTGCATAACAGAGACACCAACAGAAAGGCAGCAGGGAAAACGATCCTGTTTGGAAAAGGGAATTGTACTTCCCTGTCCTGTTATATATTCCAGCCATTCTTAGTGGGGCATGGAGATGGGTCAAAGCACACCTCAGGCAGACAGCAGCACAGCAATTGCTAACTCATCATACACTCAGAAGAGTTTCCTAACTCTCTCATTTGAATAGATTTATCTTCTCTGGCAGCTCAGATTCCATTGAATATTTATTCCTTTCATCTGGCTGTGTCTTGGAGGACAAATCCAGGAAAGCTGTGTGCCTATTTCTCAGTCAAATATTTTTCTCAAGGCTGGGTCTATTCAGTGGCATCACTAGAATTGATGTTACCCCATGGACTTCTTCATGTATCAAACCATATCATAATATTGTAGCTAAAATATCAGAAAAGTTGACAAAACCAGCAACCACAATAAAAACTACCAGAAACAAAAAAAACACTTGCAATGTGCACAGAGGAAACCATATGATTGGAAGTATTGTAATGGAGTAGTGAGTATGCTCAGAATGCATGTGCATGAAAAGCTTCTAATAATAATTAGCATAGAAATTTAGCCTTGTAGGTATGGTGATATAATACATGTAAACTATGGATGTGTCGATGTTTCATTTAAAAAATGTTGTGCTTGCGGAGCTCAGACAACATTGATGTTGACTTTTGTGGAGGGGTGACGGCCAAGGTAGTGGAAATGGTCAACATTTTCTAGCATTCCTCCATTAATCTGTATTGCTGGCATTGCAGAGAGTTGGTTTGTGCCTGCTGATAGAGGAACCTTGTATAAAAAGCGTTGTCTATCTAACTCTATTGTATGTCTGTGAAACATGGACAATCTACAAATGTCACTCACACCTTCTGGAAAGATGCCACCAGTGTTGCCTTCAAAAATCCTGCAAATCTTTTGGGAAGAGAGGCGGACAAATGTCAGCATTCTGGAAGAAGCAAAAACCACTAGCATTGAAGCAATGACTCTCCGCCATATACTTCGCTGGACTGGCCATGTTCTCCAAACGTCTGCTCACCATCTCCCTAAGCAGTTACTTTATTCTCAACTTCAGAATGGAAAACACAATGTTGGTGGGTAACAAGAAAAATTTAAAGATGTGCTTAAAGATAATCTTTTTTTAAGTGGTATAAATACCAAGAACTGGGAAGCCCTAGCACTCAAAAGTTGTAACTGGGGTTCAGCTGTTGCCAACAGTGCTATCTATTTTGAAGAAAGAAAGAAACGTGCCAAAAGGAAGGTGCATTAACCAAACCCTTGTTGTGACCATCGTCTACCTGGAAATCTATGCTGTGTATCTAGAATAGGTCTTCACACACAGATTCAGCTCCAAGGCTTTACCTTCGGAAGATGATCATACTCGGCTACAAGTGATTGCTCATGACATCAAAACTGGGCTTACAAAATGAAATTTTGTAACTACAGACACATTTTTATAAAAATATTTTTCTGCTGAAACCCACAGACACTGGGTCTATTTTAACTTGGACCTTCTAAAGCATTGGTTCTCAAACTGTGCTCCTCCAGATGTTTTGGACTTCAGCTCCCACAATTCCTAAATGCTGATAAACTGGCTGGGATTTCTGAGAGCTGAAGTCCAAAACACCCAGAGGAGCACGATTTCAGAAACACTGTTTTAAAGACTAGACATTAGCCCTGCCTTCACATCTATCTCGACATATTTCTTTTGCTTTTGAAAATCCCTTTTTAGTAGGGCATATGCTTCCGACTTAAAAGGTACCAGGTTTAATCCCAGGAAGAGATGCTATTAGATTTCATCTTGAAATCCCAGAGAATTGCTGCCTGTCAAAGTAGACAATACTATATAGATGAAAAAGTGCGGCTCAGTGTTAGCATATACACCATTTACTGTTGCTCTTATGATTTCCAAACCAGATTTTAGCTTATAGCTCGCTGTGTGAGGATCTTCCAGAAGTGCAAAAATAACAATGAAGTAGACAAAAAGCTACCTGGGAGTCACACAAAACTCAAACACTTTGTATTTTTTCTTCTTCATATTCCCTGAACATAATACTTTTTTGGAGATGCTCTGGATTAATCTGACCCAAGCAAATTTGGGCAGATGGAAGTGTGATAAAACACGTACACTAGTGGGAATTAGAGTATAATAGAGCTGTTTATTTAACTCTCTTCTAAAAGAGAGAGAGGGCGGGAAGAAGGGAGGGAAGGTTTCTGACTCTTTCACAGTCATTTCTGCATTTTGGATTTGTGCTTGTAACTATAAGGCAGGAATGTGTAACGTCCATCCCTTGGGAAACATGCATCCTCAAAGGAATGTCATTCAGGGAGCAGTTGCATGGAACTGAGCTGTTTTGCATCTGAGCTCAACCCTGGAGAAGACATGCACAGAGGTTGCTCTTTATATGTTAAGAACACCCTAAACTAGTTAGAAGTCAACTCTGGACTTACATCCTTGGATATGGCTGCGCTTATATCCTAAATCCAACATATGGTTTGAATGATTGAACGTAAAGCCTTCCCAAAAGAGAATGTGGATTCTAGGCTGAAAAAGTATCCCTGTTCTGCTTTAAGAGATGTGTGGACATTTATTCATTGCTCCCTGTAAGAGGGAAAGCAGCTTTTAGAGACAGCGCATTTTAAAATTCTTGTGGTCTTGGAAATATGGAAACAAGGAGCACCAATCTGTTTTACAGGCATTTCATTTCAGCAAATGGATTTGTCTAGAGTAGTGGTTCTCAACCTGTGGGTTCCCAGATGTTTTGGCCTCCAACTCCCAGAAATCCCAACAGCTAGTAAACTGGCAGGGATTTCTGGGAGTTGTAGGCCAAAACACCTGGGGACCCACAGGTTGAGAACCACTGGCTAGAGCAATGGTTCTCAACCTGTGGGTCTCCATGTGTTTTGGCCTACAACTCCCAGAAATCTAAACCTGTTTACCTGCTGTTAGGATTTCTGGGAATTGAAGGCCAAAACATCTGGGAACCCACAGGTTGAGAACCACTGCTCTAGAGGCTGCAATGAAGTTTTTGCAAATTTGCAAAATCTGTTATGATCCTGAAGTCAGTCTATAGCAGCACTTGTTCAGCAAGTGTTCCATATTTTTAGCAAGTCTTCCATTTTATATGCACACATCAGCTTCTTTTTCAGTTACCATAGTATGGACACGAACAAGCTCCCACCTTGTAATTCATGTAGTTTCAAGTAATAACTATTTCAAGAAGTAAGATCATGATTTTCCATGCCATTCCAACTAATCATGAAAACTACTTTAAAAGAAGCCTTTTAGTGAAATTAACCAGGAACAGAGTAAGAAAAACTGCAGGGACACCCATTTGGCTTCCACAACAGATAACTTTATCCCATTACTTTGCCCCTAGATGCAATATTCTAAGAAATGTTTGCATCAGCATGGCCTCTCAGTGGTGTGGTGACCAAAAGTGCCAGGAGAGACAGGTTACCTGTAACCTTTGAAAGTGGCTGGAAATATGGGATGAGGATTAGTAAAATTACACTCACTGTGTGGAGACATTACAGACAACTGGCTCTTCATTTGTGATTTAAGCAAAATAAGGAAACAATCATTTAAATTCTTTCATTTTGACAATGATAAAAAGAAGTTTCAACTTACCTTGAGCTGCAGAAATTAGCCAAGAGATATAGGTAGA
Source organism: Anolis apletophallus (assembly GCA_030556195.1). Classification (NCBI taxonomy): domain Eukaryota; kingdom Metazoa; phylum Chordata; class Lepidosauria; order Squamata; family Anolidae; genus Anolis; species Anolis apletophallus. The sequence goes on from JARBWK010000004.1 coordinate 87,241,763, forward strand.
GAAAACATGATAGCTTTCCATTTCTTCTACTGAAATTGCAGAACAATCCATCTTATCCACAATTTAACAAAGAGTGCTGTATATTTTTTCCTTCTTAGCCCCCCATAATGATTCATTTTGTCTTTACTTTTTTCATGCCAAAGAATTGCTTTCTGGAAAACTTACAGTTGTACAGAGCAACTTTATAATTGCCTCCTCCCTGAACTGCTATTTGCAATGCTTCTGTTATAGCTATTAAATTGGAAACTAGATGTTTGCATACTGTAGGTGTACCCAACAGCTGGCATATTATAAAGGCACACCTTTGAAACTTCAGGATGAAAATCGATCCAAAGCAAAGTATAAGGTAACGATGTTTTCATTTGAGTCTTTCAGTTATCATTTTTCAAAGGTATTCCACGTATATACCATAATCCTATCCCATATATAGAACAGCATGACACATGGAAGGAAAATTCCAAAACAACATTCTTTAATATTTATGGAATTGAACCTTGATCCCTACTAGGGCTTTTCTACCATGTTCCTCACTTTTGCTTTCCCTATTTACCGACACATCAAGCTTTAGAAAGAGCCATGTAATGCCAAATGGGTTTTCTTCTTCAAAAAAACAAAAACAAAACTTCTAATTAGCACTGGTATTATCCTTTCATTAAACTGATTTGTTTTAATTGAGCAACAAAATCAAAAGAATGAAAACAATCTATGAACAGGCTAATTTAGTAAAGGTGGGGAGGAGATTAACCCTGTCATGAATGATGTTACTGGTGGAATTAGTGCATACATGTACCCGTGTGTATTTGCAGTAGGCTGGAGCTGTATGATGCATAAAGCTTTTCTTTGTCAACCAAGACAGCCTCAATATAAGATGAAACAATTTTCATTGTGTTTTTGTTCAACTTCCTGAGTCAAGCTGGAGAAAAGCGAATCCTTTCTGAAAATCTGGTGCATTGAGTGTGTCTGTGAGCTACTTTTAGTTCTCTTTGTTGAACTTTATGTTTTTAAATTCCTGACAATGTCACCAGATCAGATCAGAGTAATGGCAGAGTATATGTGTACTAGATATACGTTTTGGGCCTTTTACATTTTACTAACAATAGTGGCTTATACTGCACCATGGATCAACATCTCCTCCTCCACCACCTCCTTCTGCTTCTTCTTCTTTGGATTTGGTCTCAAACCCACTGGATCCATGAGCTGTCACTCCTTTCCCATCTACACAGTGTACTCTGATGGTGCTAGTTCTTGAAAGAACATGGCACACAAGGAAGAATAAATCTCTATCAAAGTACAACTCTTGGTTTAACTGCAGAAGCACACCCTTTCTGTTCCAAACAAGTTATGCAGATCACTGTGCTGTTTGTTACAGTATGTGCAATTGACTGGCTCCAGTAAATTTCAGTCTTTTTATTTATATCCTGCCTTTTCATCAAGCATAAGGCCAAATCGCATAAAACCTAGGCTAGAGGCACAGCAGCACAAGGAAACAAGTTTCCTTAATTATCTCAAAGGAGCCATGGTGGTACAATAGGTTAAACCCTTGTGCCGGCTGAATTGCTGACCTGAAGGTTGGTGGTTTGAATCTGTGAGATGGGGGTCAGCTCCAGCTTCTTATATGGGGAGATGAAAGAAGCCTCCCACAGGATGGTAACACATCTGGGAATCCCCTGGGCAGACAGCCAATTCTCTCACACCAGAAGCGACTTGCAGTTTCTCAAGTCACTTCTGACATGATAAAAAAAATCTCAATACTTAAGGAGAGTTTAGCCCAGGCATGGGCAAACGTCAGCCCTCCAGGTGTTTTGGACTTCAACTCCCATAATTCCTAACAGCCTCAGGCCCCTTCCTCTTTCCCCTCAGCTGCTTAAGTGGCTAAAGGGGAAAAGGAAAGGGCCCGAGGCTGTTAGGATTTATGGGAGATGAAGTCCAAAACACCCAGAGGAATGAAGTTTGCCCATGTCTGGTTTAGCCTTAGTCATTTTCTTCAAGGCAAACAGGTTGCAGATTGCAACAAACAAATTGGGGAAACCTGCTTTGAAGTCTTTCCAAGCTGAATCCTTAGGGCTTGTTTACATTTTGTTTCAGCAGTGCTTCCCAACCTTTGGTCCTTCAGGTGTTTTGGACTTCAGCTCCCAAAATTCCTAACAGCAGGTAAGGCTAGGATTTCTGGGAGTTGAAGGCCAAAACACTCGGAGGACCAAAGGTTGGGAACCATTGTGTTAGAAGATGACCTAGCAACCATTAGCCATTGGGAGAAATATTCCTTTCATGATGATACGGGTGTTTTTCAATTTAAGCAGTGCTCCAGGTTTGTGTGTGTATTTGTGTATGAGGTCAATGAAATCCAATGCCCTACTGCCTATTTATTTCCAATGTTAGGCAACTAATCTCACTCTTATGAATTTTTTAAAAAAATTAATGAAAATTCATGCTCTGCTACAGCTTTCTAAGAACATTAACTAAGAAGCATGATAGAAAGCAGATACCAGAAGACCCTTTTAAAGACTGCAACTTCCACAATCTTCCTGCTAGCATAATCAGTAGATATGTTGTCTTGATGGTCCCAGAAGCTGTAATCCAAAATAATATCTCCCAGGTCTTTACAACAGGCAACATGGCTAGGATCTCTATTTCCCCTTGTAATTTGAATGCTTCTTTAAGAACAAAGCTACAGCATTCGGTTGTTGTGTGCCTTCAGTAGTTCCCAATTTATGGCGACCCAAAGGCAGAGTTATTAGAGTATTTCCTTGGCAAGATTTGTTCAGATAGGGTTTTGCCTTTGTCCTTCTCTGAGGCTGAGAGTGGGACTTTCGCAAGGTCACCCAGTGTGTTTCCATGGCTGAGTGGGGCATGTTTTCATGGCTGAGTGGGGATTTGAAATCATAGTTCAGCGTTCACTATATCGTGCTGGCTTACTACCAGAGCCTGACTTTGGAAAATGTGTTAGAAGCCCTATGCTGCTGTTGGTGCTGCGCACAAACACATATTTCCTGTACTGTGATGATATTAAGAGAAAAATGCTCCTGAGAAGAAAGAGGCTATACATATACAGCTTCCCTGATTGTTGACACCCCAATTCCTCTCATTCTTCTAAGAAATCTAAGGTTTTGTGACCCATGGTTGGCTCTTTCAACAATGTACTGCATCTTTTCCTTCCTCTTAGTCAATCTAGTTCCACCTAGTGTTAATTCCTGCATTTGCAAGCTAAAAAAGACTTCTGTTTTCCCAACTATTTTCAGTGTTTAATAGTCTCTAACATGTTGAATAAATGAGGGAGGCCTGTGTCTACCACAAAGGCAAATCATGTCTTACTAACTTGATAGAATTCTTTGAGGGTGTAAATAAACACATAGATAAGAACATAAGAACATAAGAAGAGCCATGCGGAATCAGGCCTCAGCCCATCTAGTCCAGCATTCTGTGTCACACAGTGGCCCACTAGTTGTACACAGGGATCTCTAGCAGAAAGGAGGGCAAAACCCTCACCTGCTCCCGACCCCCCACAACCAGTATCCGGGAAAATCCTGCCTGCCTCCTTCAACACAGAGGTGGCACTTGGATGTCCATGTCAGTAACTACTGATTCCCTTGGTATCCATGACTCTGTCTATGCCTGCCTTGAAGCTGTCCAGGCTGACAGCTGTCACAACCTCCTCTGGAAGTGAGTTCCATAACCCAATGACCCTTTGGGTGAAGAAATATTTCCCTTTATTTGGAGCTTTAGGGAGTGCCCCCTAGTCCTAGTGTTGTGTGACAGAGAAAATATTTTTCTTTATTCACCTTTTCTATCCCATGCATGATTTTATACACTTTTATCAAGTCACCTCTTAAACGCCGTCTTTCAAGGCTGAAAAGACCAAGGCGTTGCAACCTGATTTCATAAGGGAGCTGCTCCATCCCTTGGATCATTTTTGTTGCCCTTCTTTGTACCTTTTCCAGTTCCGTTATATCCTTCTTGAGGTGCGGTGACCAGAATTGTACACAGTACTCCAGATGTGGCCTCACCATAGATTTGTAGAGAGGCAATACAACATTTGCCGACCTATTTTCGATTCCCTTCCTGATCATGCCAAGCATAGAATTTGCTTTTTCACTGCTGCAGCGCACTGGGTTGACATCTTCATTGAGCTGTCCACCAAAACCCCAAGATCCCTTTCCTGGTTTGTCTCAGAAAGCTTTGATCCCATCAGTTGATAAGTGTATTTGGGGTTCTTTGCCCGATGTGCATGACTTTACACTTGTTTAGGTTAAAATGTATTTGCCACTTTGTTGCCCATTCACTCAATTTCGAGAGATCTTTCTGGAGCTCTTCACAGTCAGTTTCATTTTTAACTACCCTGAACAGTTTAGTGTCATCTGCAAACTTTGCTACCTCACAATTTACTTCTACATCCAGATCATTTATGAATAAATTAAAAAGTAACAGTCCTAAAACTGAACCTTGGGTACGCCACTTCTCACCTCTAGTAAGTATTTGCCTTTGCAGAAACCATGTTGATTTTCCTTCAGCAATGCCTGTTCTTCCTTTGATTTTTCTTTAATAATGGTTTCCATCAACCATTTGTGATCATTTTGGCTAGAATTTCAGCAATTTCACACTTGTTCCTTAAGAATCTTTCCTCTGGACCATTTGTTGCAATGCCTGTTCTTCTAGATGTGCTTTCAAAGCTTTTGATTTTACTTACATTTCACGAGTCATCACACTCATGCCTTGCGCTATAATCTCCCATTTTCCCAATTTCTTCGCATCAAAAGAAACTCATCATTCAGGGATGACTACACACTAGCAGCTGACAAGTTAACCTCGGATTTCATGCAGAGAGGATACCCGGCCACCATCATTAACAAAGCCAGGATGCGAGCTGAATCTCACCCCAGGTCATCATTATTTACCACTAAAAAACGTACAGACATTGAACGGGTTGTGTGGCCTGTAACTTACACGCCTCACTCCAATGCCCTGGCAAACATTGTGAAACAATACTGGCCTCTACTAAAAGAGATTCCGGGCCTGTCTAATTTCCCTCTCATAGCGCATAAACGCACCCGCAATGTGAAAGATCTAGTGGTACACTCACATGGGCACAGACCACCCATAAGGAGCATAATGAGCCCTGGCATGAAACCATGCTCCTACTGCTCGGTGTGCAGCAATGTCTCCCAAGACAAAGAGATTTACAGCATTTCCAAAAATATAACTTTCAAAATCAGGGATTATGGGACCTGCGCTTCTAAATCTGTGATATACGGAATTTCCTGTGGGCGTTCGTTTGTTTATGTGGGGATGACTTCGAGGGAGGTACGGACCCGTTTTGTGGAACACTGCAGTAAAATTCATAGAGGTTCTGAGGATTCTGCATTTTACAAACATTGTAAAGATAAAAAACACGAGGCTTCCTCTTTAAAACTTATGATTTTGCAACAAAGTAAACCACATCCTCACCAACATGCTAATGATCTGCTTCGAGCAGCTGAAATTAAATGGACGCTCCTCTTAGACACTGAATGGCCCAACGGGTTGAATGATGTCATCCCCCTCAGCTCATTAACCCCTTCATGAATATATACTCCTCCTAGTACTCTAGTTGTTTACCTTTGGGTCACCCGCGATCGGCTACTGAGCCTGGGTTATGATTGATATTATTTGATGGTATGTACCTCTTTGACTTTGCCCGCTACCATGTTATTATTATTGGGGTTCTTTACCTTAGGTTGATTTTGATACCATTCACAGATGCTGGATGCTTTCCTGGATTTGCCTTGACAAAACCGGACTATCGGTGAAACGGATTTCTTGGCCTTACAACACGCATGGCGACTCCGTCGGCCTGATTCATTCACCTGGATGAGTACTAATTTACTCCTCCGCGTCCTATTGCCTCTCCTTCCCCACCGGGGATAAGTATGATTTATGGACTCTTTAATATGAGCTATTATGCTTAGATGCTTTTGAGCACTGATACATATTTGTGTTGATTTAACCCCTGCGAGGGATGTTTGAATACTGCATAGTCTTAACCCCTGCGTGGGATTGATTACTGATGCTATTTGGGTTTTGAATATAATGCCCTATCTTATCATGCTGGTCTTTCTGTGACTTTATATACAATTTATGTTGAATATAGAACTATTTGATACGTTATTGATTTTGTCATTTATTGACCCTTCGTGGGTATTGTTTTCTGTGGCCTAAGGTGAACCTACCATTGGGTTTTCTTGGAAAAACATGTTCACAGGGGGTCAATTGTTGCCTTCCTTTTTGTGTGTGTCAGGAGCGACGTGAGAAACTGCAAGTCGCTTCTGGTGTGAGAGAATAGGCTATCTGCAATGACAATGCCCAGGAGACGCCCAGATGTTTTGATGTTTTTACCATCCTTGTGGGATGCTTCTCTCAAGTCTCCGCATAGGAAACTGGAGCTGACAGAGGGAGCTCATCTGCTCTTTCACCGGATTCGAACCTCCAACCTGTCAGTCTTCAGTCCTGCTGGCACAAGGTTTAACCCATTGCACCACTGTGGGCTCCGGTAAGCCTGAGAGTGTATTGCCTTCCTGTGAGGCTGAGAGTGTGTGACTTGCCCTAGGTCACTTAGGGAGCTTTCATGATGGAGTGTGGATTTGACCTCTGTCTTCCAGGGTCTTGAGCTCAGCACTCAAATGACAACACCATACGGGCTTTCCGTTTATGAAAACGGCCTTCAAAAATGCATATACTCTCTGTGAACCAGCAAATACACAGTGTAAAACAGTGTTTGGGGCAACCTATATATAGGAATGGGATTTCATAAGCTACAGTCTTCCTTTGATATACTGATAATAGTTGACTAAGAGTGCATCTTCTATACTGTTGAATTAATGCAGTTTGACAGCATTTTAGCTTCACTGGCTCAGTGCTATGGAATCCTGGGATTTGTAATTAAGTGAGGCAGCAGCCCTCTTGAGTAGAGAAGACTAAATATTTTGCAAAACTACAATTCCAAGCATTCCTTAGAATTGATCCATGGCAGGAGTGTGTCAAACTGCATTAACTATGTGGTGTGGATGCACCAAAGAACTAGTAACCAAATTTAGCTATAGACACGAGTCAAGACTCTCTTAGAGACTGTCTGTAGATATATCTATACCAGTCTTCTTGCTCCTTTACAACACAGGAAATGTAAACATGCATGACACAGGTAAACTCAAACGAGTAAAGAGAAGTTCATTCAATCCACTTTCTAACCTTGGATCAACATCAGAGTTGTGCACAAAACACACCGAAAATACAGCTAAACAATCTATGAGTTGAGTCACACTAGGTTTACCCCATGCATTACTTGGCCTGTTTTTATTATGTCCCCTCCCAGTCTAATCAAACTTAACAAATGGCTATTTTATTCCTCCAGCATACCTGTTGTCTAATCATGGCAAGATTCAGCTTTGAAACATAATCTACTTGTAATAAGGTGAAGTAAAACTATTACCGTCAAAGCAACTAACAAAGGCTATTGAAATGAAGCTTGACACAATCCTGTAAATCTGGGTTGTCACACATGAACCTCAGTGCCCTCCCCACCCCACCCCGGGTAAAAGGAGCAGCTGTTAGACTCTTGAGCTAGGGGTTGATTCACTTGAGCAAGATAACACAGCTGATTCAAAGTAATAATGTGTATATAAATGTATCATGCTAGTTCTAATATACCAAAAAAAATGACTGTAATTTTCATTTTCTTTGTTTTCTAAATTCGTTTGTGACTTAGAATGCGCATGATGCAGGCAAGATTCTTGCAAAGGTGAAAAACAGCTCATTGATATTAGATTGTTCCATTGCTTTCATACCAAGTTTGTGTCAACTCTAAACTGACTCCAGAAAGTTTCTAATTTCTCCATAATTCTTAATGTGGGGGAGAGGACATTGTTCCTCTCCTGATTCTGTGGGATTCTGCTGTTTGGCCAAAAAAAAAATCACCCATAGAACCTTTCTTTTGAACAATGTTTACCAGGTTGGACTTCTTGGTGTAGCATTTTCTGCATTGGACTAGGTCTCTAATGATCAGGGTTCAATCCCCAATTGTCTGTGGACACCCACTGGGTGATTTTGCGCTAGTGACACATTCTCAGCCCCAGAAAATCCCATAATAGGTTCACCTTAGAGTTACCATCAACAACAGTTCCTATAACTTCAGTCTGCAAATAATCTGGAAACACCAAGGCTTCTTTTATATAAAACCGCAACTCACAATTAGAAATAAAGCACTTATTCACATCTCTGACACCCAGTCTATATATTGGTTAAATGCAGTATTGTCTATTAAAATAAGCCTTTCAGATAGTTAAATACTGAAGTCTCTATGTAGCTGAACATGCATTTAACACATCTATACCTAAGAGAGGAAAGGTAGGCAGTTATCTTGTTCAACAAATTTGAAACAGTAAAAGAAAAAGATCAAATTATGCATCCATGTCCTGATTTTGTTCCAACACTAAATTTTCCATGTCATTTGTAAACAGAAATGAAGCAAGTGACCTAAATACAATATACAGAACTACATGCCACAAATAAACTACATACTCCATTAAAAGCCATCAACATTCCAAATCCTATTTTCCCCCACCCCCTTCCTTAAAAAAATCAGTAAAGGCTTGTCGAGTTGCACATACACACAGATAAGGTAACATTATACACACACACACACACGAGCATAATGCTTAGTTACTAGAGTAGCAATTCTAAAATCAACTTACAAGCGTTCTCACCAGACCAGGTGTGGCGCGAGTAACTTTGCCCATGTTTCCTTGTACGATACCGTTGTACTGTTGCGGACAAATTGTGGACAGCATTGCTGACTCTGCGTACAATGCGGTTACGATTTTCCTGTCCTTCTTTTGAATATCTACGTTGTGACATTGTCTTTACTGTCACGTTTAATATTTCACACAATACCACTCCCAACCAATCTTCCTCTTGTTGTCTTTAGTTCAAGACACTACTGTATTAAGTAGTATTTTAAAAAATAGTTCCTAGTGATGCAATTTTGTTATTTGCACCTCACATCTTGCACTGAATGGATTAAAAATATCAGATACAGATTAACTCCTGTCCAAAGTAATTGCTGATATTCAAAACATTTTGAATCATGGAACACATTCACTGACTCTTTTCTTCAGTAGCTGCTTCTTGAAGACAGAAGTCTACAATGAAAAACAAGGCACACGGTACAGAAGAGACTCAACAGCTAAACTTGCATTCAGATGCTAGATCCAGATTTAGTTTTAGCTGCCCACCAGAACTGTAAATGTTACTTGTTTTCACCAAAGATGCTGCATCCAGTTTCACGGAGCATCTCTTTCTCAGATGTTCTGACACAAAGTTAAGAGAGTTCGCTGTCATTCCCAAGTCAGTTTTACTGTAGTGTGGATTTGCAGTTTTCTTCTAAATGCACGCCAGTGTTCTTCAAATGCCAAGCAACATCTTCAGCTTCCACTGAAGGTTCTCTTTGTATATTGCTGCATCTGCAGTCAGTGAGGCAGACACGTATCTCGGAGATTCTTATTATACTTTCTGTATCTATTTATCCAATATCCACACTTCTTCTTGAATTCAGCCCTGTGCTACTGATTTCAACAAAACAGAGGAAAATATCGATGCGAGGATGGCGCGATAAACAGACATGGTATGAAAAGAAATTCCTCCAAGAAATGTAATTGCTCCTTCAGTTCCCCAGCGCTGCAGCTGAGTAATGTAAAGCCAAAGTGGTTGTTTTCCTCAAAGCATTCAAACCAGAAATATCTTAAGAGAACACCTCCCAGGAAAATTCAATCTCAACACAAACTGAAGTGGGAAGGAAGGGAGGGGATAGACACCACTGCTATCTTAAACCACACCAGGAAGTCCTGCAATGTCTGTTCTCCTCATCTCATTCAGTACAGAACGGACAGAGGAAACTGATTACGTTGCTTTCTTGGCAGTAACCTCTTTCTATGAAAAACATTTAACTGTGAACATGCAGATAACTGGTATTTTCCCACAAGAGAATATTGGTGTTTACAACTACGGTGCCGAGCGACCTCGTAACAGTACAACATACATGTACAAAATACATGCTGGATTTGGCACAGCAGTATGTCCACTGTGTCCATGGTATCAGAACCCATAATTTATTTATCCACGTCCAATAAAATATGTTAGTCTAGCCAATTTTTATGGCCTCAAGTGAAATATTATGGGATTCCTGTTCCACAATTCCTTCATTTTGGAAGGTTTGGTGTTAGCTGTGGTTTTAGATATCTGTGTGAAGTCCAGAAATGTATCCCTTGTGAATACAGGGTTCATATTGTATTATACTACTGTTTTTTACATGAGAAGTTTGTATGACAAGCAGTCTTAACACTTTACTATATGTTTGTATTTTTCAAACCTATTTTATCCAGAAGTGAAAATTTATTACATAATTCTCATTTATGGAATAGAGGTTTACAGAAGGCACTATTTGTCAGCATGGTCACCGTATTAAACTTTCCTAAATTTTCAGCTCCCCAGAAGTCCTGGATAAAAGCCCCCATTACCTGTACCCAACAGGCCTACGCAACCACACAATCTTTTAAATGAATGTGCCAATGCATGTTGAATGGGATCTTTCTTCCTCAAGGTGCATTAATAACAACGATGCTATGTTGATTTCTTCTACACACTTTACACCTGTGATAAATATTTTTTTTTTCTTATACTTCTTATAAAAGTAGCAATTGTGTGTTGTGGAGGGATACAGAGTATTCTCTGATAAAAATCTGAGCTTTCTCTGAAGAGGGCAAAAAGGCCCCTCCCAATTTTAAATTTCTAGTGCTCATTCTTTGTGAGAAAGTGTGAGAGAGAGACTTTAATCTTTCCCATCTGAGAAACTGTGGAAAAAGTGCTGGTCTACTGAGCAAAGTGTTGTACAAGTCACAAGAGTGGCTGCCTTGAGGGCACTGGGAATAAAGGGAAGAGGAACCTGACTGCAGCCCTATAGCCAGGGGTTCAACCCCCCATGTTTTAGGCTAAATAACCTGGTTTACTCATGAATTGGTTAACCAGTTAATATTCATGAGTAAACCAGGGTTTTTTTAACCTGAAATATTTTGAGAGAGGGGGCTGAACCCTACACACACACACACACACACACACACACACACACACAGTTACAGATCTGCCTTATCACCACTGACTCTCCTATTGATTTCTTAACACAATTGAGTCTCCAATTGATTCATTCATACATTCCATTTATATCCCATCTTTTTCCCATTATGGAACTCGAAAAGGCATTGCTCAGTGCTTTGATTACCATTACTGGACCTACTGAAGCTTCCACACAGATGGCTGATAATGATAATGATAATAATAATAAAACTTTATTTGTATACCGCCCTATCTCCCCTTGGGGACGCAGAGCGGCTTCCACATATGCAAAATAATACAAAAACATACAATGTTAGACAGAAACATAGACATAAACTGTTATCACAACATATACATTAAAATCAATTTAAAACCAGTTCTGCTCTCTTGTTCATGCTAGTTTAGCTGCCAGGGACAAAGATTTCAATAAGGGGCCTGGACTATTTGGAACGGGATGGGCCAAGAAGGGGGGAAAAATGGGGCTGGCTGAATACTATAGTATAAATGATCGGTCTCAGCAATGGCCTACTAGGGGATCGGGGCCACTAAATTCTAGGGCCAATTAAAGGACTATAAAGAAGGTCTGGGCCGGAAGAAAAGGTGCCCTCAGATGACCAGGAACTGGGAAATGGATTGGGTACAAGGCCAAGTCCTAACTGTTGGACCAAAGGCTTTGGACTTGATGAGAGCAGAGGAGAGGGAATTCAGGAACTGGCAGCAGGAGCACAAAGGTGCACAACCTACACCTAGGATGAGGGTCTTCAAAGGGTCAACAAACACTGACAGATCCATGGAACAGCTTCCTATGTTTGTATGTACTTGGAGAGGCAGTGATCCCTGAAACAATCTGCCACAAAAAAACATGCTACTGAGAAGTAAAAGAAAATGGAATGTATATGTTGTCTACCACCACTTACATTATGGCTCAAAATATGTGAGAATTCATGCTTGTAAGCTTATAGAGAAAAGCAGATTCCTCTCCATAGCTTCCAAGCCAGCAAAGCTAGCATATGACAAAGGCAATCATCAAATTGAGTAAGAAAATAAAGTCCACTGATTTTCAATACTGATTTTTAAAAAAACTTTTAAGTGGACAGAAGTTAAAAACAGCTTTTACAACAGAACGATTAGCTAAGTAAAGTTATGTGTAACCCCCCCCCCCCCCCAAGTGCTGATGCAGGTTCATGTGAAGAAATTATTGGGCTTCCCTGGACAGGTGTGACCAGGTCTTGCCCATTCTCTAGCCATATGAAAATTAGAACTGTATTTCTAAATGCCACTGGAAATTTTTAGCTGATCAATAATGTAGATCAGTGTTTCCCAACCTTTTTTGAGCCGCGGCACACTTTTTACATTTGCAAAATCCTGGGGCACACCACCAACCAAAATGACACAAAATGACACTCTAACACAGTAATGCATATAGTTAATATGCTTTTTAAATGTATTTATACACTCAGTGTGAAACCTGAGTGAACTCAACATAGATATCCTGGCAGGAATGACAGAAAGACACAAACTTCCCACACAGAACTACCATAACCAAGAGAAAATGCTATAAGAGTTTGGTCCAACAGTTAGGACTTGGCCTTGAGTTTTGGAGTTGTAGTTCACCTATATCCAAAGAGTACTGTGGACTCAAACAATGTTGGATCAGGACCAAACTTGGCATGAATACTCAATATGCCCAAATATGAATGCAGATGGAGTTCAGGGGAAATAGACCTTGACATTTGAGAGTTGTAGTTGCTGGGATTTATAGTTCCCCTACAATCAAAGAGCATTCTAAACCCCACCAATGATAGAACTGGGCCAAACTTCCCACACAGAACCCCCAGGAAGCAAGAGGGAGGAAGTCTCTACTTGGGGAATGGGAGGCGGGCCTTCCCAATGCATGGAGAGGGGGAGACCAAGTAGACAACGGGTGGGGAGGAGGGGTGCTTGTAATTTTGTGCCTTTATCGAGGTAAGTTTTTTAGGGTTTTTATACTTCAACACACTAGACTCTCTCCCCCTTCCTGGAGGTTCCATTTTCCCGCGGCACACCTGATGATCGCTCACTGATGTAGATGACGTGGGTATAAACCTACTAGCCACAAACCACCCAGTTGCCTTTTGTAAATCTGGGTTGCATTATAGAGTCTACACAAATGCAAACAACATCTAAAAAGATCTAACAGACCTACAACTTAGCTGGGATGGGATGCTGGATTTGTTGTAACAGGTGGTAGTCAAGATCATTAAAAGTTTTCCCTCAACCAGGTTTAACACAAATAATGGAATCTGATGATTTCAGACACCTTCACTGTTTCCACAAGCAGCCAGCATGTTTAAGAGAAAATGAAAACGGGGTAGTGATAATGCAACTGTGATTGCATTTTATTTAATTTATCTCCGCAATGGATGTGTCTGTTAATAAATCAGAAGGAAATGGGAAATGTAACAATATCAGGCAGAGAAAAGGGGGAAAAAATCTGACAGCGTGATCCAGGCTATTCAAAACAATGATAATAATCATAACCACTCAGGATTTCTTTTTCCATTTCTACCTAACAATCAACAGCAAACTAATTATCACCTTAGAAGGCAGCAATATCCCACAGTGTTAATTGGGAGCACTGCATGAATGACACCTGATCTTATCCTCTCCTGTGAAAACAAGGTGGGGAGGTGATCAGGGACTCAGAGCAATATGAATTTTGAAGGACCCAGTTATGATGTAAATAAATCCTTTCGACCTTTTCAAAAGGTGCCCGATCCATTAAAATGCCCTCTTGCTGTTTGTTTTTCTGACACCTTTTAAATTGTCAAGAACCATCCCTAGATAACAAATCTGAGTTGATATATTCTAAGTATCCATTAGAGCCATGGATAATATGGTTCAAAGAGTGTTTAGAATTAGAGGGTAGGTTATATATCCCTGACCCAAAACCCCCAAATGTTCCAAAATTATTTATTTATTTCAATCATTTGTAACCCGCTCTTCTCTACCCCAGAAGGGGGACTCCGGGCGGTTAACAACATTTCATAACAACAATGAACAACAATTACATTAGAAAATACATTAAAATAGATGAACCTATTAAATAACATTAATTAAACAAAACACACTCCAGTTCCATATTCAAGTTAACCATCACTGAGATAAGCAACACTTTTGCTTTCTGACAGTTCAACATACACACATTTTGTTCCATGCATATTTAAAAAAATATTGTGTATTTATAAGTGTAAGGTGGTATATGAAACATAACAGAATTTTAGACTTTTGTCTCACGTCCAAGGTATCAAATTATATATGTAAATGCTTCAAATATAGAAAATATCAAAAATCAAAAACACATCTAGTTCCAGCATCTGCAATAAGGGATACTCAATTTGTACTTAGTGTGGAAAAACAACAATGACGGTTACTTAGACAATTTCAGATAAGTAGCAGCTTTGACACTTCCACTTGTTTTAACTTGATTAGTTAAACAGAGAATCCTTTGACAAAGGAGGACAAGGATACAGAAACCATTTCCTCAGAGAAAAGCAAGCAAACAGAAACAAAAAGCTTTTCGGTGAGGAAGTTGTTTAAAAATAGACAGGGGCTCTGATTATGTGAGAACTAGACATTGTGTCTGCAGAGATTAAAGCAAGGGCTCTCATATTTGAACTGATAATTTGACTGAGCATTGCAAGAGGTGATTTTCAACCACAGTTGACTACCTCAGGTTCTAAGGGTAGAAGGGGTTACCTATATTTAGTAAAATCACATATTTCATGTTAATGTGTTCTGTCTCAAGAGCAAAGCCATATAAGCAATACACCAGTCCTACTATTTTCTTCTATAAAAAATAATAAAAAGGGGGACATGCTGCATTTTAAACAAGGGATGGGAATTGTGCCCCCATAATGTTACTGGACTGCAACACACAGCATTCACCATTGCTGGGAACTGCAGTCCAACAAGATCTGGAGAACCGTGGAATTCCCAATCTCCCTTTAAGTGAGTCAAGTAAACCAATTGGTCACTACGCTAAGACAAATACTGCCATGAGCACAATCTTTTATTTGTAGCAATAAAGCCTGACAGATTCTGACATTTCTGAATATTTTTTGCTGCCGCTTCAAAAGGATGCATACCAATAACTAGGCAAAGTGAAGTGCTCACCTTGGGAGGAGAATGTTTTTCCATATGATTATAAATCTGCATTTTTGATGTTCCACAGGTAGAGAACAACTATATTTAGAGCTGTACCAGGTCTTAGTAGCTCAGGCCAAAGGTGATTCACGTATTCACATCGAGTCCCCTTGGGGAGATAGGGTGGCTTACAAATAAAGTATTATTATTACTGTTTTTGTTGATTATGTTATTATTATACTGACAGATAACCACAGTATGACACAGCTAATGAGATATATATGCTGGATATTATTATTATTATTACTACTAGTAGTAGTCTTCCCCCTACTCCTACTTAAACCAACAGAAGAAAAAAGCCTATTCTTTTTGTCTAGGAGCTTACTGAGTACCTTCAATGAAGGGACTACCAGGTTGGTTGGATGAAATGAAATATTATGGGAATAGAGGAACCTAGAAGATAGTTGTTGGAAAGCAGTAAGATGTAATGTCTTCTGTCATTCCCCCAAGCTAGCATGTTGCCCTCAGCAATAATGAAGAACATTGACCCAGATCCAACCTTGGTATAAAGTTATGCAACTCCACATTGCATCAATAGTTGTACATTTACCACACAAGTGAGCAGCCCAGAACTTTTTGCACAAGTGCTTCTCTGTGCAAAGGTCAGAACTCTACAAACATGCCAACTTGGCAATGACTTGGTGCCTGGGTATATTTTGACCATCCACAAATCGCTGGTGGATGCCAGTACTAAATGGCTGACCGACTTGTCCATTCCTGTTAAACTATATCCCACAACACTATGATTGTGAGCTTTTCCCTCTTCTACCACTGAATTCAAACATTATTCCATATTTAGATGGGCCACTTTTGTTGTCTGAGGATGTATTTGCACGTGGTTGCTAGAAATGACAATAACAAAGATTGCTCTGCTAAACTTCAGGTTGATTTCTTGATCAGTTTAACTTCATTCTGGGGGGGGGTGTTAATTATTGCCCTGTTTTAAACAAGACTTCAAGATCAGAGTTGGAGTCTTTTGTACAGCCTTCCTTGTGCCAGAGCCCCAGTGCCACAATATACATTGCACCTAGCTCAATACACCTGGAAGACTCAGGATTGATAAAGATGGTTTAAAGAAAATTAAAGATAGCTGTTTCTCTTTTGGAGAGATGAAAGATATCCAGTGGCAAAAACTGTATAAATATGTCTTCGCCCATCAGCATATGGACAGTGATAATTTTTCCAAGGTTGCCTTTGATCCTAGGGAAATGTGAATCAGCATATAAGGTTTCACTGAACTAAGGAAGCCTTTTGATCAAATATGACCTTCTTATCAATGGACTCAATAGCCATGGTTTCACTCACCACACTCCAAAATTGTCCTATCCAGAAGTGTCTGTTGGCCTCTCAAGGCCATCCAGTGTGATTTTATGGTATTTCTCTGCCCCAAATATAGTCAAAATATAGGATTCCCTATTATTGGTGAATAGAGTTATGGAGAGTAACCCTTATGGATATAGGACTCATACTACACTCCAAACTAACCCAAGCCAATGAAAGCAGCGGTCCTTATTTTCCAAAGGGAGTTACTTCCTAATCTTGAAAAGTGCTCATATAGTTCATTATCCTATGATACTGAAAATAATGGGCTGTATGAATTTTATCCCTATACACCCAGGTCACAATGCCCAAGCCACAACTATAAGTTTCCTTCCCCACCTGAACTTAGTAAGAATCCTGAAGTTCCTTCAATTTCCTCCAGGTTCTACTACTATCCCTCTGAGTCGGCTCCAAGCTGCTGAAACGCAGAGCAACTGCAGCTGCCACAGATCCAAATTTTCCCCTTGCACCTGCACTCCACATAGGAGAAAGCCCCCATTCATCTCAATGCAAAAGCTCCACTCACCAAGATTTCCCTTTCAAGGATTTCATTGTGGCACCACAGCCCTGAGGCTTAAAGTTACAGTTGAAGACTCTGACTAATATGTAAACTATGAGAACCAGTGGTGCTGAGAGGTTGGGGGGGGGGGTCATCATGTTATATGTTACTTTCTCCCCCTGTACATGCAAAAGGAAGGAGGCAGTTTTCTTTTGTATCCCATCTCCCATGAGACAACTGACAGTCCATTTTATCAGTATCATATATTCATAATATAACCCTCCAAAATTTACATAATATATTGCTTTTTAAAGAACTATAGTTTCAGAAGTTATCTTTTCATATTCCAGTTCATAAGACATAAATTACCACTTTTGACCAATACTTCCCCAGTGCTGTTGCTTTTTAATGATATTTCATTTCAGTTCTCATAGTCCTTTCAAAAATAAAGCAAAATATAAAACACAGGCATATGTTCTCATCAGAAGTGCATAATGTCAACATGAAAATTAAAATATGTAGGACAGCAGCCAACTGAAACAGATGCAAGAACAAAATGATGCTTACACAATATAATAAAGAGGTCAAGAGTAAATAAAAAAGAACAAGTTGAGTATCCCTTCAAACTAGAAATGTTTTGGATTTTGGAATACCTGTATTAGCATATATGTCCATAATCAGAAATTTTGGGCCCAAGAGTAAGCATGGCATTCATTTATTTTCATATACATATGTATATACCTTATGTATGTACTTTATGTACCTCATACTCTCTCTCTCTCTCTCTCTCTCTCTCTCTCTCTCTCTCTATATATATATATATAGAGAGAGAGAGAGAGAGAAACACACATACATACCTGAAATCAATTTTCTGAAACGTTTTAAATAATTTTGTGCATGAAACAAAGTCTGTATACTCAGGGAAAAAAGGAATAGAAATTATATACCAAAAATTAAAATAGGACAGAGGGAATACAAAACCAACACAGAAATCAGAAAAGCTATGCTTTCCTATTTTTCGGAGTTATATAAAAAGGATGAGATAGAAAGAGAGAAAATAATGAGGTACTTAGGGGACAGAAAACTAGAGAAACTAACCGAGAGGGAAAGACACTTATTGAACAGGGAAATATCAACAGAGGAAATAAGAGCAGCAATTAAAAAATTAAAGAGGGACAAAGCACCGGGCTCAGACGGCTTCTCAGCCGAGTACTACAAGGAATTCCAAGGGGAGCTTGAGGGAATACTCCACAAGGTGTTTAATGAAGTAATGCAATTGGGTACTCTGCCAGAAACTTGGAGGGAAGCTAATATAACCTTAATTGGTAAACACGGAAAAGAGAAAGAAAATCCGGGGAACTATAGACCGATAGCACTTCTAAATTTTGATTACAAAATCTTCACATCAATCATAGCTGAGAGACTTAAGACATTTTTAACAACATGGATAAAAGAAGACCAGAATGGGTTTATCCCGGGAAGACAACTCAAAACAAATATAAGAAGCATGATTAATGTGATAGAATATTATGATAAGAACATTGATAAAGAGGTGGCTATCATGTTTATGGACGCCGAAAAGGCTTTTGACAGAACCAGTTGGGACTATCTAAAATTCTTGGTTAAGGAAGTTGATATGGGTCATCAGATGGAAAACGTAATTGGTGCTATTTACCAAAAACAAAATGCAAGACTAATAATAAATCAAAGGAAAACTGAAAAATTTGAGATACAAAAAGGTGTAAGGCAAGGCTGTCCGATCTCCCCCCTGCTATTTGTTTTCATGCTAGAAATTTTATTAAACAACATCAGAGAGGACGACAACCTGAAAGGGTTACAAATCAGGAAGGAAAAAACAAAACTAAAAGCGTTCGCGGACGATGTGGTGTTTATAATACAAGAACCATCAGAGACCATTCACCTGTGGTTAGATAAAATTGAAAGATTCGGTGAGATAGCGGGCCTCAAAATTAACAAAAATAAAACCCAATTCTTGGTAAAAAATATGAATGGGAAAAAAGAAGACCTAGAAAAGAAATCAGGAATTAAAATTGCGAACAAAGTTAAATACTTAGGAATAAATTTTACGGTAAAAAATTCTCAACTGTTCAATAATAATTATACGGAAACTAGGAAGATGATCCTAAAAGATCTAGAGAAATGGGGAGAGCTTAATTTATCATTTGTGGGGAAAATAGCTACAATTAAAATGATGACACTTCCTAAGATTAACTTTCTTTTTTTCACCATACCTATCATAAAGAAAGAGGACCAATTTAAGATTTGGATGAGGGATATATCGAAATTTTTATGGGGAGCGAAAAAACCGAGAGTAAAAATGAAGATCATTCAAGACAATAAAGAAAGAGGAGGGTTGGGGGTACCCAATTTAAAACTATATTTTGAGGCCAACTGTCTCACATGGGCCAAGGACTGGGTGAAACTTGAGAACGAGAAAATGTTGAATTTGGAGGGGCACGATCTGAGGTTTGGGTTCCATGGATATGTGGGGTATAACAAAGCCAAAGCGGACGCCAGGTTCAAAGACCACTATACAAGAGGCACAATCTTGACAACCTGGATAAAATACTCAAAGAAGTTATATAAAGAAAAAATACCATTATGGCTCTCGCCAATAGAGGGCTTCAGAATCTGAGAACTAGGGAACAGGAAATGGTGCAAATACAGAGATTTGATTGAGTGGGATGGAAAAGATTACATATTAAAAAGTAGAGATCAGCTCAGGTCAGAGGGGATGGAGATGGACTGGTTTTCTTACCACCAAATAATAGAAAAATTTAAAATGGATCGATTGACGGGATTTGTGGAAAAAAGTAATGAAATTGAAGACATTTTAATGGGAAGAGAACAAAAAATGACAGGCAGATTATACAAAATTTGTTAAAATGGGAATCGGAAAAAAATCAGGATAGAGAGTATAGGAAAATCTGGTCCAGAAATGTGGGATACAAAATCAAAAAAGAAACATGGTCCCAAATTTGCAAAAAATTTTTTTTACCAGCATTCCCTGTTATGCATTCCAAGAGAACTGGATCAAAATGATTTATAGGTGGCATCTAGCCCCGTCCAAATTGGCCAAAATATACAAAAACCTAAACCCTAAGTCTTGGAAATGCGCAAGCACAAATGGAACCTTTTTCCATATGTGGTGGACCTGTGATGTAACAACCAAATTCTGGAAATGTAGCACACCAGTTCTCGTTTGTGCCTGGTGGGCAGGGGGCAGCACTGGGAGTCCCACTAGCATTGGAGCCAGTTGATTCGGAAGAGGATTTGGAGGGGCTAGAAGAAGGGGATTTTGAGACAGCTGGGCCTTCTTCTCCCACAGAAAGTCTAGCCTGGGATGACGGCTGGCCTGACCCTTACGAACAGCAGGAAGGCCAGTTGGAATTCAAAGCACTGATAGTGAAGATTACGAGCGGCCGGGGGGGGCGAGGCTCGCAAGAGAGGATGTGGGAAACAACCGAAGGAGAGGCCCGGGAAGCAGATGGGGAGTTTGACTCTCACAAAGATAGGGAAGCAGGTGCTGGGAGGCAAGGTCGAACCTTTGATAGGAGACGGAGCATTGAGGCTAGCAGGAGGGGTTGGTTCCACAGCCTAGACCGACCGAGGGCTCGCAGCACAGATTGGAGGAGGAGAAGCCTAGAGCGTCGGGGCCTCGTCAAGGGGATTAAGTATAAGATCCGTGGGAACGAATCCTCAGTACTTCGGCCACGTCTCACCTATGCAGATGTGTAGCGAAGCCAAGACCACGTAGCTAAGTTTGGGGCTAGTGGCCTGCCAAGTAGAGTTTTACCTTGTAACCTTGCTTTGTTCCTGATCCGCTAGTTGCGGAGCTTTGCCAAGTTTTTGGATATACTGCCAAGTTTGCCTTTTGGACTATACCTTTACTTTTGGATTACTTGATATTTTTATGGACAATTACCTTTTCAACTGTTTTTATACTTCAATAAAGTAGTTAGCTGATTCTCGTCTCTGTGTGTGTGATTACAGGGCCGGCCTAGGACTTGCATCGTGACAGGAAAATGATACAGATAGAGATAAATAAAATATTAGGACTGAAGGTGGAGAGAAGACCAGACCTCTTCCTACTAGGAATAAAGGATAAAAAGTTTTCTAAGGATGACTGGATGATATTTCTTCTGTGTATCACGGCAGCCAGAATAACATATGCAAAACAATGGAAAAACATCGAACCCCCCTCAAAAGAAGCTTGGTTCACTAAACTATGGGACACCCTGCAGATGCTGGCTTTAAGTGAAAGATTGAATATGTTAGACAAAGACAAATACGATTTTACGGACTGGACAAAAATCAAGATCTATTGCAAGAACGAATTTAATATGGAGGTAAACATGTTGTGAAACTAAAATAATGTATAATGTATAATCTAATTCCCCCCCCCCTCTCTCCTTGTGTTACGCCCCAACAGGACTCAAAAGAGCTTTGAAAAAGCACAGGTCAAGAAAGAGTGAGCCTGGAAATCAAAGCCCTCGATCTTCACGTCTCAAACACACTCTACCGGACTTTTTGATCTATCCCGCTGTTTCTCTACTACACTTAGCACTGGGGGGGGGGGTAAGGCTCCCTGGCCAACCCCTTCTTCCCCTTTTTCTTCTTTCTGTTCCCTTTTCCCTTCCCCTTCGCCCCTCCCCCCCCTTCCGCCTACCCAAACTTTCAAAGCACTGCGGAAATTGTAAGCAGTGCTTTTTCGGTCTCAACTAGAAACCTTTTATGTTCTTTTTGTGTTATATGTGACTACTTTTACTGGAAAACTAATAAAGACCATTTAAAAAAATAATGCTATGAAGGGTGATGTTTCCTTGAAATCCACAAAATTCCATTACATCCTGGGTGATATTTCCTTCCTTCTCTCTTTTGATATTCTCAAAAGTCTTCCATCGAAAACGACTACAGCCATAAGTGTGACTTCTATATGGACAGATTAGTTGACTAGAAAACAATCTGAAAACCTGGCACAAATCTCTTTCAATCTGGCCTCCATAAAAACAATTAAAACACACTCTCAGTGGTAAAGGGGACTTTGGATTCAATAAATCTCAGAATTTCTCCAAAACACTCTGGAAAGTCTATTTTGGATTTCCCACTTCCAGAAACACTACCATTAGGACTCATGATACCAGACATATCTAGGACCTCAAAGATGGATGTACTGCTTCGTGAATTGAGATCTTCTCTATCAGCAAGACTTTTCCACTCTCATCCATCCATCCAAGTTAAGATTGCCCTGACTGTAACCACAGACATATTTGGAAATCCTTCTACTCAAGAACTGGAAATGTCAACTAAACGAATAGGTGAGGGGAAATTCAAAGAGCAATGTCTGGAGAGGAAAGTCTCCTCAAGGCATGAACGCTAACTACACAAAATACTGATTCTGTGGCATTCTATATCATGAAGGGCTTCATATGAAGAAGATAGGCTCCTCATCTCAATATCACTCTCTAGTGGCGAATACAGGGGATGTACTGTATTTTACCTTATTCTGTATTTAGCAGTAAAATAGTAATACTGTACTAGCAGTCTGATTTCCAATTGCTACAACCTTTGCTCTTAAATTTTTTATTGTCCTCATGCCATTTATGTTTCATTATGAAAGCTTGTACTCCATACTATCTGCACATGGCCTCTTTATTGTATTACTGTCAGTTATACACATTTTTAACATATTTGATTGATGGTCCCAAAAGCAATATCAACCACAGTAGCTGGCAATTCGAGGCATAAATGGTTTGAATAGAGATTATGAGGTTTTAGCTAGATTATAGGCATTAATTATTAATGTCAAGATGTTTGCAAATCATAGCTGTGTTAGTTTTATATACATTTAAGTAATATGAATCATTGTGTTTATATTGCCGTTGTCCAAGTCTTCATATCATACCTTTCTGACCCTTCTAGTGACATTTTTGGTTCACCATACTTTTTTGTAAACTTCATACATATGATGCAATAGATTCAAAATCCACAAAAGCTTGTGCTACAATAAATGCACCAGGCTTTGAAATTCCTAATTGAATTCAGTGCGTGCAAACACAAAAGCAAATCAATTACAGTCCTTACCTACTTTATTGTTGAAGGCTTTCATGGCCAGAATCACTTGGTTGTTGTAAATTTTTCGGGCTGTATGGCCATGAGAAGCATTCTCTCCTGACATTTCGCCTGGATCTATGGCAGGCATTCTCAGAGGTTGTGAGGTCTGTTGGAAACTAGGCCTCACAACCTCTGAGGATGCCTGCCATAGATGCAGGTGAAACGTCAGGAGAGAATGCTTCTGAAACATGGCCATACAGCCCAAAAAACTTACAACAACCCAACTTCCCTAGTTTGCTTCTAGCGTTGTATTATACTGAAATAAGTTGGAACCCCCTCCTCCACAATCTCAGTTAATATTTAATGGCATTTTGTGTTAGAGTGGGATGAAAGATCCCAAGCCAACTAGGGAAGCTCATTGTGCTAAAGCTTCTCCAGGCCTAGAGTTCACGTAGATGACTTGGCTGTGCACATCAACCAGGGAAATGGGGAAAAGCCTAGAGAAAGTTGTTCAATTACTGCAGATTCCCTGTTCTGTCATCTTTAATTGGATTTGAACCAAGGACTTGACTTTCTACTAGTTCCTACAAACAAGATATTTTAGGCTGACTGTTGTGAAATTTCATCTCTCACATATTTTGGATGACAACTTCATTCTATGTTTTGGATTTCCACTAGAAACATTTGATCCTGCCCAGTTTCTGACACTTCAGAGTGCCTTACAATTCTACGGCCCTACTCACAAACTGTGCGAGTAATTTAAATCAAGACAATTACTCCAAAGGATTTGTGGCAATTGTCTGAGATCAGAAAAAAAGAAGAATGATCTGAAGCTGCTAAATTGGTGGAACTGAACACTCACACTTTACAAGAAACACTGCATTGTACATTTCAAAATGGAAATCTTAACTGCAGATATAAAGTTGTTATTGTGTGTGACTTCAAGTCATTCCTGACCTCTGATTACACTAGGACAAACTCATTATAGTTTTTTTTTGTTCATATGTGGGTTGCGATTACCTTGCTGAGAAGTTGCAACATGCTATGGATCACCTACTGGGGTTTCTTGGTCAATAATGATTCAAATCCTGGCCTCCCAGAGTCCTAGCCCAGCACTAAAACAATTACACCATACTGGCTTGTGCTCTCCCTCCAAATAAGTAATACTGCTGACATCTGATTAGTTATAGATCATGGAGCAAAAAGCCCTCAAAGCATTCACACAAGAAGACTTGGCTAAAGATATGGAGGTGAGGGTCACACAGTTGAACCCTGACTGGTCTACTGTCAGTTTTCTGTTATTGGATGTATGTTTTTGCAAGATGGTTATAACTACGGTCAGTTGAACACACCTACACTGCTCCAAAAGATAAGAAATCCTGATAATCCAAGTTTCCTATATGGGTACAGTGGTCTACAGGACTTTCATGGTGAGGATAGGAGTGAAAAGAAGCTATCACCCTTAGCTCTTCCATACCTATAGCAAAACTATCTTTGGAGAATTCTTGAAGAAGGCAAAATGACTCAAGTTCAAGGTTATGACCTTCAAAGGGAAGTATGAATCTTGATACAGCTTCTCTCATCAAAGTTCAATACTCTGTTCCTTACCCCACACTTTCACTGAAAAGAAGCAAGCCTAAATTCTATATGCATATATTTGTAATTAAATCCAAACATCAATATTAACCCATATATAGACAAAAGGGTAACAAAACTGACACTACTACATTTTATGAAATCGGTAGTTTTTATGAATACATCAAGTTATTAATTGCTACCCTTTTACAAAGGAGGTGAATGTACCTGGAATCTATTACCCATTGTGTTTCTCATACTAGATTATAGATATTTCCATGCTTCAGGTTGTGTGTGATCAAAATTAAAACCATTTGACCTTGGCTTTGTCCTCAGAGATATTTCTATTTTCTATAAAATGCTTTCCTGGAACAGAAGCATGGTTTTCAACCAGCTCTGTTAAGGTGTCATGTTCAAAGTAGCCTCTAGGAAATACAAGGCTAAGGATTTAAAAATGCAAGCAGAATTCATAATTCACACACCATTTCATGAAAAGAGGTTAAACTACATTCACTGTGACAGGAAGAACAACATGTGATTTTCTAGGTGTTGCAAGTCACAGATGGTTTTCATGTATCTATACACCCACTGAGACATAGATAGCACCACCTGAGTCTTCAGCATTTCTGAAAATTGCAGACGCCTATCAGCAAGAGGAGGAACACACAGAACTAGCACTCAGCTTCATTAAATTTTATTAGAAGGATTTATTATACCTTCCCACTGGGTTTGCAGAACTTAAAAGAGATTACAATAATTAAACACATTTTTAAGGAAAGGAAAGCTAACAAATTAACCAACCAAGCAGTAACAATAATAAATAAGAGATTGGTGCAGGACAATTAAAAAGTGACAGATGATCAGCCCTTTGTCCATTCAAAGTGAATCCTTAATACTAATCACCGGCTTTAAATACCAAACATTGTGTTCATTCTCCCAAATATTTGATTTGGGGGGGGGGGGGGATTATGGAATTATGGCAAAATAAAGAATGCACCATAGTATAAAATGCCATAGCATAAAATGGCATATAAGCAGCATGTTTTTATTTATCCACCCTCCCCCATTTAGGGCATGTAGGCAGAAGGTTTTGGGAGTATAATTGCTTTGAAAGTCGCACAGAAAAGAGGGTGTTTAGTGCAAAAAAACCCCTCTATACCACATTTATCCTTTCTGAGTGATGGATTTGCTTACTATGAGCAGCAGAGGATTATCACATTTAATGAAATAAACCCTAGAGACAGAAGACCAAAATGGAACAAACTAAGGTAGGGATATAGCTTGAAACAATCACACTTCTTATTAGGCATTGACTGCATTACACACATGTTATAATATCCCCACATTTTATGGCTTCAGTTCTTTGTACTGCAACAGAACAATACATAACACTGAACATTAAATAATGTTGAAATGATCTTATTAAAAATATAGAAAGAAGTATTTTCAATTATTTAAAAAAAATGAATAAATGTCTGATTAGACAAAGTCTTTATGCCTTCTGAAATATTTTTTGCCATTTTGAAAACTAGCTTGGAAGCATTCTAATATTAGCCCGCAGCCATCTCTCTATTAAATTAGTATTTCAGATTATATTTTTAGAAAGCAACCAAGCAGGAAAAAAAACCCACTTTGATTTGTAACTGATTAGTATGAACTGGAAGCCATGTATGAACAAATGCTTATTGCATTCTTTTACACAGACCTTCATTTAGTTCTACAAACAAAGCCTATCAAAGGCATGGTAAGGGTCCTAGAATCAATTAACAGATAATCACCCCTCCCACTAGCAGAGAAACATACAATTAAATAATCACTCCAATTACAATTGGATTTTTTTTAAATCCTCAAAAAAAGAGAGCTAGAATACTAAGTGTCAGATACACAATGCACATTTAAATTATTTTTTAAGTCTAGCAGCTCCTCCTACCAGTATGCTGGGAAATAGCATACAATCTCCACTCCAGCTCTTCTAAAGCCATGTCTTCCGTTTTTAGCCAACACCTCATTCTCCAGCATTAACAAAGGCGACCCGCGGGAAGCATTCCTCCCATCATGAAGCCTGGAGGTAGTGATGGGGAACCTCCAGCACCACTTGACAGACCATACTGCCTTTCAATTACTACTCCACAAGAGATTCTCCCAATATCAGCTCAGAAAGAGGTGTAAAGTGCAGGCTCCTCTCTTCCTCTGCAATACATCGGCAGGAGGAGGCTCTTCAGAAAAAAGAGGGGGAGAGGCAGAGTCACGAATGATAATTACATCAGCATCGCTTTTAAAAAGTTATCTCCTCCTCTGGGAAGTCCTTCATGGCTGTTGGTGATTTGTTGCTAGATAGCAGAATTATTGTTAGCTTAGATCTCTTCCCCCTGAATGATGAAAGCTGGCACTTTCCAGGGTGGATGCGCTTCAGAATCCTATACATGCTTGTATTGCCTGACATTCCCTTGGAAAGAGAGAAAGGAAGCCAATGCAGTTCTCAACAGAAAGGTTATCTTCATTTTTGAAGGAAACAGGACTGCTTCTCAATCAAATGTGACCTGTCCTTTGGTGTCACAACAGACTTGCATTATTGTAAGTTCACTGTAGACCCACAGGCTATATAGTTTTGCTCAACTGAAACATGCATGCAAATCTCTAAAAAGCAAAGTACCCATTTTCAAAATCCACTTTTTAAACAAACAAGAATGGAACAAAAATCCAGTTACTAAAGTAATTTTGGCATTTGGCTACATCCTTTCAGTTTTTCAGTACAGCACCTCCAGCTAAGGACTACCTGAAGTCTTCTTAGATCAGTGGTTCTCAACCTGTGGGTCCCTAAGTGTTTTGGCCTACAACTTCTAGAAATTCCAGCCAGTTTACCAGCTGTTAGGATTTCTGGGAGTTGAAGACCAAACCACTGTCTTAGATGAATGAATTAAAAACAATCGAGGACATGCTGATCCATTAGAAAAATAAAAATACAATCTATAGATATACAATACCTTTATTAGGTCCATTTACAAGGCCAGAATGCTCCAGAAATATTGAGTGTACTTGTTGTGTATCTTCACATAGGTTCTGACTTATTGCAACCCTAAGGTGAACCTATCACAGATTTCTCTAGGGCTGGCAGTATGTGCCTTGCCCAAGTCACCCAGCAGGTTTTCATGACTGAGCAGCAAATTGTATGTTGATCTCTAGCGTCACTGATTTTAGGTAGTACCAAAAAAAAAAGACTAGGGAATGGAAAAGAAGCAATATGTAAAAATCAGGTCACATGTTGTGGCCATGAAGTTTTGTAGTTACCATAAATTCAATCCCAAAACAGGGAGTGCAGCTTGAACTATTCATTAGCAGAGGTGCAATTGCTGGGTTACACCCAGTAATGTCTACTCGGGCAGAGAACCAACACGTGTAGTCAAAGAACTTTGTAGTCACAGCGGAGGAGGTCAAAGCCTTTTACTCATTTACTTAATGATGTTTCTATGACACCCCAATGAACAGAAAGATGGCCATCTTCACATTCAGCTACTTTTAACTTGAGCCACACAGGTCTTTGATAAGCATTCACATCATACTGGCATCACTTCACACATCTATAGTAAATAATGTATTTGTTAACCACTGCCAAGTCAACTTTGACTTATGGTGATGCTGTGAATGAGAGACTTCAGAATCACTCTATCAGGGCTCCAAGTCACAGCCCTGCTTAGGTTGTGGAGACTCAGGGTTGGGGTGTCCTTAGTTGAGTCTATTCATTTACAATGCAGTTTTCCTTTCCCCCCAATGTCTTCTACCTTGCCAAGCATTATAGGCTTTTCTAGAAGGTCATGTCTTCTCATGATATGTACATCAGTCTCAGATTAGTCAACGACTTCCAGAGAGAACTCAAGCTTGTTCTACGGATCAATTTTTTGTCTTCTTAGCAGTCTACAGTAGCCTAAGAACTCTTCTCCAACATCACATTTCAAATGAGTTGATATTCCTCCTATCAGCTTTCTTTACTGTTCAGCTTTCACAACCAAACATAGAAATTAGAAATATGATGGGGCAGATAATCCTGACTTCAATATTCAATTATATATTTTATACTTCAGGCTATTGTCTAGTAGTTCCTTTACACTTGCCCTACCAAGTCTTAGTGTTCTTCTGACTTCTTAGTTGTAGTCTCCATTATGATTACTGACTGAATGACTGAGGGAAGGAATGAAAAATCTTGATTTATTCAGTGTCTTCATCAACTACTTTAAAATCATGTAAATCATTTGTAGTCATTATTTTTGTTTTCCTAGCATTCAATGGCTTTCATGGCCAGAATCACTAGGTTGCTGTACGTTTTTTGGGCTGTATGGCCTTGTTTTGTATGGCCATTTGACTGTAAAATCGCTTTTGTGCTATCTTGATTCTCCTCAATAATTGTTTCAAGTCTTCGTTATTTTTCTGTTAGGAGTATGGTGTCATCTACATATTTACAGACATGAGATAGGGCAGGATATAATTAAAGTTATTATTATTATTACTACATATCTTGAATTGTTGGTGTTTCTTTCTCCAATTTTCATACCTGCTTCATCACAGTCTAATTTTGCTGAAACATTTTCCGCAGAGTCCACTGTAAACACTGCACATTGTTGTCAATAGATTTGTGTAAATAGGTGGTGTTCAGAAAGCTTTGACTGTTGCCAAGTTTTTCATGACCCCAATATTGAGTTGGAATCCACAGTTTAAGAAGAAGTGGATTAGAACACTGCTTCTTAAACAATAGCTCCCAACTCTAGCTGGGATCCCCTTAGCTCAATGCTGGGATCCTTAAAATTGCCATAGTAAAAGGTTTCTGAGTGCCACTCATTTACACAACTCTATTAGCAACAATGTACAGTTTTTGCAAAGGACTGCAGAAAATGCTTCAGTTGTACTCCACAAAAAGTGAGAGAAACAGCCTGTTTAGCAAGCCTTAAGAATCATAATTTCTTTCCAGTAAATGCTTGATTTTATACCTATTTTATATATCTATATACCTGGGGCAGAAAGAGGTCACAAGAAGAAAATAAGGGACGAATGTGAAAGGATCCTAAAGACAAAAATTAGCATGAAACCAGAATACTTTTTGTTAGGAATAACTGATGAGGAATTGAAAATAGACCAAAACCAAGATATTCTGTTTACGTACTTGACTACGGCGGCTCGAATAGAATATGCAAAAAAATGGAAACAAAAAGATATACCAACTGCAGAAGAATGACTAAAGAAAGTGGATGAAATAAAAGATATGGACAAATTGACTTTTGCCCTAAAAATTTCTTATGGAAGACCCATAAAAAAACAGACTGGAAACTGTATGAAGAATATAAAGACAAACAGTAGAACAAAGGAAAAAACCAAATAAACTCTATAGCCCTGGACCATAACATGAAATTGGGACAGTATGGACAGACAGGAGAAGTCGATAGAGGACAAAATAAAACAAAGACATGCATGTGTATTAACACATGCAAACATGAAAAATGCAGAAAAAGAAGATTTGGAAGTCATAGACCCTTTCCCCTTTCCCCGGTACTCCTTATTCTCACCCCTCTCCCTATCCACCACTCCTTTCCCCCCTCCCACAAGTTCCTTATTTTACCTATCCCAATATCCCTTAGATAGGGTAGTTTTTAATTGTTTGTATGTATACAAAAAAAAATCCCTCCTGGAAATAAAAATTTATTCAAAAAAAAATAAAGAAGTTTAAGAAGCCCTGGACTCAGTACTGTAGCCAGGATTTTGATTTGGGGCGGGGGAAGGCTGAGTTTGATTCAGGGGGGCGGAGTCTGAGTGAGAGAGGATCTACCCTAGCAAACCTTTTGTATCGTTATCACAATATCCCCATGGATATGGGATATATTGAGCATGGTGATAAGATATGAATAAACATAACAGTTTAAATAATGTACCCGTAAGGACTTCTTGCGGACTGCCCTGAAAATTTGGGGGTGGGCCTGAAGCCCCTCAAGCCACCCCACCTGGCTAGGGGCCTGTCTGGACTAGAACATAATTCTGTACTCTCCCACAAAAGAGCCTATCTGAAGCCACCCAATGGGAGAGCCAATCTTGAATACATGGGTAGTCCCATAATACACGCAGGTAAAGGTTGAGACATGCTTGATTTTTCCCACTAATCATCCTAAAATCTAATAGTAATGTAATTTAGAAGGGCATGTCTACAGAGAAGTCGTGGTGTTTTTTGTATTTGACAATAAGTATCCAGACTCAAGCTCACTATGCATCTTGATGAAGCAAAGCTGAAGGCTTGGGAATGATCTGTGGAAGGAGTTTTCTTTGAGAGGTAAAACAAGTTTTGCAAAATCAGGACGTAACAAGAAAAGCGGTGACAGAAATGACAGTGGGGAGCAAATACTAGTTATTCCTTTCTAGATTTATATTACTCTTGTTTGCATTTAGTTAGGAAATATAATTATCAATACAGTAGCATTACTACTAATGTAGATTAAATGTTTATATTATAGGATTAAGCATTTATGTAGGAGCTTAGAGGCATATTTATGTAGTAATCATCTGATGAGTTTTTAGTTTGGCTCTCACCCTGAGTTTTTCTAATGTTTGTAAATCCAATGAGAAAACCCCCAGGAGATTGGTTTCTTCACAAAATATTTTTATATTATGTCTTAGTGTTAACTAGATACTGCAGTACTTTATTAAGATATAAATGTTCATCTGTATGGGCACACTGCCTCTTGAAGTCAGAAACAAAGTACAAGGCGCTGTAAGAAAATGTTGCAGCTTCATTTTTTCTCTTCCCTTTTAAGGAATCTTCCTGAATGTTCATCAGTATGTTCTGTATTCCATGAATAACATCATAAAAAGTCCCAGAATTAGTTTCACTGTAGTTTTAGGACTGACATTGGGTTTTGACATGATTTTCCTGCTACTGTCTATCGTACTTTATATTTTCAGGATTTGTCTAATTTTTATTCCACGACATCAAGCATAGCCTATACATATAGACAAATGGGATATATTTTGGTTCATCTTTAGCATCAAATCATCTTTATCTGATCTCAATTTCCTGTACTAGTCAGAATGAGGAAAGTTTAAGAAAGTCCCTTGGCTCAGGTTGAATCTAATTCAGCATTACAGTCACTTTCTCCTCTCCTTTTCAAACTTTGCAGCTGGTGGACTGAACAGAAGTTATGTAGCCAGCAATTATTAGTAAGGTTGATGCCATAGACCTCTCCATTGGCGCCCCCTTGCAGTGGGGGAGAGGCTTGCGTACCCTAGTGAAGTTGTGAGCTATGCTGGCGGTGGCATAATAGCCGGCGGTAGGGCCTCCCATACCAGACAGGTCACAACCGAAGGGTCTGACAAAGAGTGTCAATGGGCAGGATGGGCTCTCTAACCTTTTGGCAACCATCCTAAGAGAAGGAAAACTCTGATTTCAAACCCGGGCAGATGGTGCTCGTCTAACCCTGTAAGGTCAACCATCTAAGAGAAGGAAACTCGAACCAAACCTACGACCTGAGGACCTCGCTGCCACCGTCCAAGCTTGCTAGGCCCTGGCAGATGAACCTTTGGTTTAAAGGGTGAGGCCAGTTCTGTGCACGCTGCGCTCCACCAGAAAAATCCATTGCACAGGCTCGAAGGACACATCCAACTTCCGAAAAGCCCTGTAGCGATAGGCGAGGACGAAACGGTAGGTGTAAAGATGCACTGGAAGCCGCAGACCCAACCCTGCATGCAGGCGATTCAGGACTTTGGTCGCTCGAGACTGACCCGGGAGATGACAGTCTTGTTCGGCAGCATCCTGAACGACCAAGCAGCCTTTTTAAAGGAGAGCACTGCTTGCTCCGTATGGAGAGGGGCCTAGAAAAGGTGGCCTAACGAAAGCTCATCCCCGTCTACCCGGTTGGCTAGCCTGAGCCTACGGGCATCTTCCGATGCGGTCGAACAAAGACAAAGAAACAAAGGCCAACACCTGCCTGCAAAGGTGCAAATAGACTGACACTTGCATGCTGGAACATCAGAACCATGCAAGATTCTGCAGATAGTGGACGTCCTGAGCGTCGTTCTGCTCTAATAGCCCATGAACTATCACGGCTTAACATTGACATCGCTGCTCTTAGTGAAGTTCGTCTCCATGAGGAAGGCAGCCTTAAAGAACACGGTGCCGGCTACACTCTCTACTGGTCTGGCAAACCCAAAACTGAGAAACATCTTTCAGGAGTAGGCTTTATGATTAAAAACTCCATCGCCTCTAAACTCGAGACGTTGCCGACAGGTCACTCTGATCGCATTATCTCCTTACGCTCCCACATGCTGTTCTCTTCAGTATATATGCCCCAACTATGCAAGCTGACCCTGTGGAGAAAGACAAATTCTACTCAGACCTACGCCACCTCATACAAAAGGTCCCTGCAGAAGATAAAATCATTATCCTTGGTGATTTCAATGCCAGAGTAGGAAAAAACTTTGAAGCCTGGAAAGGTGTATTAGGCAAGCACGGTGTTGGAAACTGTAATGATAATGGGCGCCTTCTGCTAGAGTTTTGTGCAGAACAGCAGCTGACTATTACAAACACCATCTTTCAGCAGAAAGATAGCTTGAAGACCACCTGGATGCATCCCGATCCAAGCAGTGGCACCTCATTGACTATGTTTTAGTGCGCCAGAGAAACATTCGTGATGTCCGTCATACTCGAGTGATGCCCAGTGCAGAATGTCAAACAGACCATCGCCTTGTAAGATGTAAACTAAATCTACACCTTAAGCTCAAACCTAAGAGGGTGGCATCTTAAAGAGGAGACTCCAAGTCAACAGTCTTCAACAGGTT